>CAMZMU010000074.1:84616683-85270480 GCA_947311845.1 Poa pratensis | reverse complement strand
ATCATATGAATGTTCAAAAAGTATATAATGTTGTATGCCTACTCATAAACTCAATTGAATCAAAAAAGATTCAAGTTAAAAGTTCGAAAATGCATCAAACAAAATGGGACAGATCTGTTGTAAAAAACAGCAACAGCAAAACGTATTTTTTACCCTACCAAACTTTGTCGAAAAAATTCATGCATATAGACGATGAAAAGTTGCAACTACAGTTCAAATATGAGCTCATTCGGAGTTACAGAATAAGCATTAAAAATCATACGTGCACAGATTTGTGCAGGAATAAAATCTCCGAACGCTATAAGCAACTTTTTCAAACCAAAATGAGTAAAACTTGGCACTTTATTGGAAATTCCAGAAAACTAAACTAAAAACAAATCTCTTGCTACAGCAAGAGGACACAAAGAAAATTACACATAAAATAACCGGGTTGCCTCCCGCAAAGCGCTTTCTTTATAGCCATATAGCTAGGCTTCTTACTTGTTGTTTATTGAAGATGAAACTCATGAGGGAGCTTGAACTTTGATGTGCCCTCTTTCTTGGAAGTGTTCCATGCACTTTGTGTGGAAACTGAAACTTCACGTTCCCTCTTTTGAATCAATGATGGCACTGTAGTATGAAGAAAAGGTCTTCCAAGAATAATAGGACTAGAGTTTTATTCCCCATGTCCATGATTAGAAAATCAACAGGCAAAAGTCATATGTAACTTACCATAACATCACTTACTTTTCCTAAGCATGTTTAATGGAATCAGCAAGTGCAAGTTCAATAGAGCATTTTTCAAGATTTTTTCAATTCAAGTACTTCATATAGTCTTTAGATTAAACAGAGACACTAGATCTTGATCAAGTATGGCATGGGTGTGTCTCTTTTCCCATAGTTACTAGTACCTTGGGAATCCATATATCCCAATCTTAGGTGGTATCATGGCCTCTTGGTTGTACTAGCAATCTTTTCTTTCAAGACATGATTAGTAATATAAGAACCAAAACCAGCTTGGTTAGAGTGATGGAAGGATCACTTGCAAATTTTTGTAAGACAGATAGTAATTCATGCAAGCTACAATTTTCTAAGTCAAGCAAAGGATCCTTGACTTCACTAAGCATTTTAACTTCCTCAACTTTCTTTTCTTTTTTAACCCAAACTTGTTGCTTAACAGGAACTTCTTTCACATGTTTAAATGATGAGTCTTTTCTTAATGAATCACTAACACAAACAACCTTTTCTCAATATTGTTCAAGTAAACATCTTTCTCAAGAAATTCTTTCTCACATAATCTTAGTTTATGCATAACATTAACAATTCATTGTTTATCTTTGGAATAATGTTTTCAGAATAAGACACTAGTTGTTCAAAATCTTCTTTACTTGGTAGCTTTTCTAACTTAGTTTCAAATTTATCTTTAGATAATGCAAGTGCTACTGTGGTGTCTTCCAACTTTTCTTGCTAATGAATGTGTTCCCAAGATTTATTGATAATCTCTTGGCATATTTAATTGTTTCCTCATGTTTTTGGGTTGTAATGATGCTCTTTAATGTGAGGACTTCCTTAGCAAGCTGATCTACCCTTTCAACAAAGAATCTTGTTTTTCAAACTTAGAGATAAATTCCTTATTAAGCTCCTTTTGAGTAGATATAAAAGATCTAATGGTGTTTTCCAAATCACTAGAAATCATTACCACTAGTAGCATATTTATTTGGCACATGGGGGTTTATTATAAGAGTTATAATTGTTGTTACCAAACCCATTAGTACCATAGTCTAATGAAGTTGACATCAATTTTCATAATTTTACCAACTAGTTCTTGCAAAGGAACATTTTCAACATTAGGCTTATTAAGCAAAAGCAAGAATGGTATCCATTTTAGATGACAAATCATTTGTTTCTTCAATAGAGTTTACTTTCTTAGAGGGATTGGTGCTCTATCAGTATGCCATTGACTATAGTTTTGCAAAATGCTTTCCAATATATTCTTAGCTTCAACTATAGTTTTTCCCATAAAAGCACCTCCAGCAGCAGAATCAAGTATATTTCTAGACTTGTAGTTCAAAACCATTGTAGAAGAGTGTAGTATGGTCATTCATTAACCCCATGTGATGGACAAGTTCTAAGCATAAGTTTTATCCTATCCAAGACATAGCAACATGTTCATTTTCATTTTGCCTAAAAAGAAAGAATGTTGTTTCTATTTTGCAAATTTTAACAGGAGGATAATATTTCTTAATGAAAGCTCTTTTTAGATCATCCCAAGAATTAATACTACCAGATGGCAATGAATGCAACCATCTTTAGCTTTTCCTCTAAGTGAGAAAGGAAATAACTTCAGTTTTAGGATATCACTTTCCACATTTTTTAAACTTTTGCATGTCACATATTTCAACAAAATCATGAGATGCATAGAGGCATCCTCCATAGCACTACACCAAATTGTTCCCTAGTTATCAAGTTCAACAAACTAGGACTTACTTCATAATTATCAGCTTTAATCTCAGGTGTGGCAATAGCTCTAGTAATAAATTGATCATTAGGAGTGTTTGTGTAGTCACAACAACTTAGTTCTTTCTCCCATTTTAGCAAGTTTTTATGTGTTTTTAATTTTTTATGCAAACTGAAATTAATATTGCCAGACCGAATTAAAATGCAAGACAATGGACAAAAAAAAAATTGCTTTGAAGGTAAAGCGGATAAGATGATGCTCACGTAGGTGCAACCTCCCAAGCTAAGCGTTAGCACAAGTTGGTGACGTTGACTTTGTTGTGATTTCCTTGGATAAATCTTTTCAGCAATGATTCCCCGGACACGGCGCCAGAAAACAGTCTTGATACCGTAGAAGTGATAGCCTTCAGTAGCTACCTGCATGAAAAGTAAACGGGGTTAGGTTGAGCCTCCAAGTGCAGAGTATGTAGTAAGTGGAATACGTGTTTTCCCCACGAGGGTGACTCGAGGGTTTAATATCGAACTCTCGGGGAATCAGTAGTGAAAGGTTATCTTCCTACCTTCTTTTGGTTACCTACAAAACAAAGTTAAATGTTTTGGTCCTCAACCTCACCTGTGGTTGTCAAGCACAAGGTGTAAGAATGATATCAAGATAGTATGTGATGCAAATAAGAAATAAATATGCAATGGTGGTAAATAAATATGCAAGGATGATGATAACAATGATAAATGATATTTTTGGGTTTTTTATGATGTATGCAAGATGTAAAAATGTTTTTGTATTTTCGGATTTAATAATTGCAGAAAATGGAAAAGTGGTAAAAGTTGTTGGAAGGTGTTTCTTATGATTAAAAATGGACGGGGTTTATGGTTTCACAAATGCACTCTCTCTTTAATAAAGTGGCAGACAATGTAACACTAGAGTTGACATATGAGATTGCAACACAAAGTTTAATGACAAGTTACTAATTATATGAGCATCACGTACTAACATAGAGACCTTTTGATTACTAGTCTCACTTATACTCCACCAAGATGCGAACTAAATCATAACACCTTAGTAATTAAGATAACTCAGAGTATAGTGATGACCCACAAGTATGCGGATCGCAACAGTCTTCGAGGGAAGTAAAACCCAAATTTATTGATTCGACACAAGGGGAGCCAAATAATATTTGTAAAGCTTAACAGATGAATTGTCAGTTCAGTTACACTGTGAATAGACTTGCTCGGCACAGATTATCAGTAGCAACAGTTTTATAGCAGTAGCAGTAGTGAAATAAGAGCAGCAGTAAGTAAGAAGTAGTAGTGTGATTGCGGTAAACAGCAGGATTAAAATACTGTAGGCATAGGGATGGATAAACGGGCGTTGCATGGATAAGATAGTTCATATAATAATCAAGACATAGGCATTGCAGATAAATAATGATTAGCATCCAAGTACTAATTAACCATAGGCATGTGTTCCGTATATAGTCGTACGTGCGCAGTGAGAAACTTGCACAACATCTTCTGTCCTACCAGCCCGTTGCAGCGGGGCCTCAAGGGAAACTACTGGTAATTAAGGTACTCCTTTTAATAGAGTACCGGAGCAAAGCATTAACACTCCGTGAACACATGTGATTCTCACATCATAGCCATCCCCTCGGTTGTCCCAATTATTGTCACTTTGGGGCCTCGGGTTCCGGACAATTATGTGTGTAAACAACTTGCAGATATGATCTAAAACAATGATTATCCTCATGATACAATAACATGTTCAGATCTAAAATTCATGGCACTCGGGCCCTAGTGACAAGCATTAAACATAACAAGTTGCAACAATGTCATAAAGTACTAACAACGGATACTAGGCACCATGCCCTAATGATCTTATATCTATGACGAGGGGTGTCCTCGGCAAGTCCCATGGTTAGGTACCTAGGGTTGATTGTGTGGTAGAGAACGCGTAGTGCTGGTAGAATCGACGGCTGACAAGCGGGAGTTTACCCAGGTTCGGGGCCCTCGAGAGAGGTAAAACCCTTACGTCATGCTTGTCTGAATTAATCTTGTGAATATGCAGTTACAAGGGGTCCGGTGAGATGTTGATCTCGTCGGGGTTGTGGTGGTTCTGGATTGCCTTACTGTGGTCGGCTACCCTCCTAGCCTTTATATAGTAGGACAGGTCTCGGGTACGTAACCGACTAGGTTTTACATGTATGGAAAGTATCTACCGACTACAATCTAATCTAACTTGGAGATTACTCTTCGTCTTGGGCCTGTCTTTGTGGGCTTCATCTATCTTGGGCTTCTTTCAGTTGTCACGTGCACCAGGTACCCTTACACCTAGGTACCCACAGGGTATATCCTTGTCAGTAGACTCCGAGTGCTTGCTTGATATAAAAGAATCAAGCACGTACTCCCTTCATCGTGCACGTTCTCAACCTTCGTTGTAACTTGCTGGTTTTCATTTGTCCAACATGTTTGTGCGAACTTGGGGATTTTGACATAGTAGGCCCAGGACACTCGACTGATCGAGGCTGGTTAACTGCTCATTAGGGCAAGACCTTACTAGCCTTCAGTCAGACTCAAGTCCCCGGACTCGAACCAGGAACATAACCGAAAACTTTTGCCTGGGGATCATGGCTTAGTAGGCCTGGCTCACCCGAAAATGGAGCTCAGTTAACTGCACATTAGGACAAAACCATACTAGCCTTCAATCAGACTCGAGTCCCCGGACTCGAACCTGAACACTTTTGATTCTTTTGCCTAGGGATTTTGACTTAGTAGGCCTGATTCACTCGAAAATCGAGCTCATTTAACTGCTCTTAGGGCAAAACCGTACTAGCCTTCAATCAGACTCGAGTCCCCGGACTCGAACCTGGAACACTTTTGATTCTTTTGCCTAGGGATTTTGACTTAGTAGGCCTGATTCACTCGAAAATCGAGCTCAGTTAACTGCTCATTAGGGCAAAACCGTACTAGCCTTCAATCAGACTCGAGTCCCCGGACCCGAACCTGGAACACACTGGACAGATTTGATTCAGGCCGTTCTAGGTCTTACTGAATCGCTCTGCAGTTTATCATTCGATATCCAACGCGTCCGTCAGGATTTTCATCATGTCTGTTGACACGGAAAAACTCAAGGAAAAACACTGTTAGAGCGTCCTCGGCCCAGCTCGATTGTTCGGCGGTCTTACCTTTGCATTTACGTATGCAGCATCCGAAACATCTGCGATTGGCATAGTTCAGGAATTTATGAAATATGATATCGTGATTTGACATATTTATTCAATCGAGTTTCATCATCGAGTAAGTTCCTTACCTTTAAAATCTTATGGGAGCGCGTCAGCGCTCCCATGGGAGTAGCCCCCGATATTGTGGTTTATTGTCTTGCAATAGAGGACAATCTCAAGTCCTTCTTTTGTGTTACTTCCATCAGTCAAAATATTCATTTGTTTTTAAAATCTTATGGGAGCGCGACAGCGCTCCCATAGGAGTAGCCCCCGAGATTATGCTTTATTTCATTTTGAAGTAGAGGATAATCTCAATAGCTTTGTTTCCTTTTTGTCTTTACAAAAAAAAATTGATACATCACTCGCTCCCATGGGAGTGTATAATCAATCGAATCTTATTGTCGTGTGCACCTCTGCATTTTCCAATCGAATATTTGCGCTAGACTTACTCATGACGTCATTCGTGACATCTTAGGCGTGCGTTTGCTGTCTTGACAAGACATGACAGTGCGGGCCCATCGTCAGAGTTTTGACCGCAGAGGACGCCACTTCTGTTCTGATTTGACCGGGCGTGGCGTATTTTTCGCAGTGCCATCATAACCTCCTAGGTTTTCGTGCGTAGTGGGCGGCGTGGATGCGACGGTTGCTCTCTGCGCTCGCCGCGTGTACGGCCAGATGCCCGTTGTTTCATTTGAACGGTGGCGATCATTTTTCTACCTTGGATGGTAAATAGCTAGTGTGCGCGATTTCTGTGATCTACTTGCCATTCGTTCCCTCTGCATCTTCTTCTTCCACGCGCACCGCCCACCATTGTTCGGTGCTCCAAGCTTTTCCTCCTCCTTGCTCTATGGCGCCCAAGAGATCCAGGCACGGCGCTACTGCTGATGCGGCTAGGAAAGTAAAAGATCCGGTCGCGGCGAGCGGTCCGGCCAATTCCCGCACGAAGGCTCCTGGCGATTGGTCCAGGTCTTGTGTCACGGAAGCTAACCTTTCTGAATATCGTCAGAAGGGTTGGCTTCCTCCGGCCGACCAATTGGCCGCTCGTGCTCCAGGACTGGAGGTACATCCTGAACCGCGCGCTGGCGAGCGCGTCTGCTTCGCCGAGTTCCTCCCTCGCGGCTTTGCTCTTCCTCTGCACGACTTTGTGCGGGGACTGTTGTATGCCTATGGCGTACAACTTCATGATCTTACCCCCAATGGCGTTATGCATATCACATGCTTCATGGTGCTATGTGAGTGCTTCTTTGGGGTGTCTCCCAGCTGGGCCCTGTGGAAACATATGTTCCAGGTGCGCCATAACTGCAGGGCGAAGCGTCCGTGCCCGGTGGGCGGATTCAACATCCAGGCTATGAGCGGCTCGCACTACTTCGACCTGAAGGCAGTCGACTCTGCCCAGGGCTGGCGGACCAGATGGTTCTACATGCCAGTCAAACAGGTAGTGCTTCCCGCCTTTTCGACTAATGATCCTCCTGTGAAGACGGTGGCATGGGACCACCCGATTTCTGAACTCGAAGCCAAGGAAGCTGCTCCTCTGCTGAAGAAACTCACGAAGCTGCTGACGACTGTCTCCGGTGTACAGTTGATCAGCATGTATATGAAGATGCGAGTATGGCCCATGCGCCTTCGTGCCCACCCGATGTGGCAATATGAAGGGCCACTCGACTCCACCAGGATGAGCAACGTGGAGCTGTCTGATAAGGAGTTAAGTGCTCAAGTGAAGAAGATCATGAGCATCAAATCTTCTGAGACAATCGACTTTTCCTTCAAGCACTTACCCTACGGGCCAGGCAATGCTCTTCCTGAAGTAAGTACTTCTTTCTTGCCATTTTTGATGTTGTACTTTGCTGCAATTTTTGTCATTTTGTGTTCTAATCGCTTATGATGCTCGTTTTGCAGGGCCACTCGACTTCAGCGTCTCTTCCTCCTCTACCTGAGGCTGGACCTACTTCGGAGACAGTGGCACAGGAAAACCCCCAGATGCCCACAACCGAAGCCAATTCTGCTCACACGACACTTGCGGATAATCCTGCGGACGAGACCGGGGAGGAAGTAGAGCAGAATGTGACGGAGGTCGCAGCCAATTCAGAAGAGCAGCTGGTCATTCGTAAGGCCAAACACTCGCCACTCGTTCTTCCAGAGTCATCGAGTGAAGAGACGAAGGAGGATAACCAAGTGGATACCGGTAACTTGGGTACCCACTCTCCCTCTAAGAGTCATCCTTTGGCTATCTCTCCATTGGCATCTCGTCTCCCTGCCCCTTCTGGTGGCGCTCCTTGATTAGGTGCGCTTACTCTAGACGACGAGCCCGAGTCCGATGATGATGAAGAGTCAAGGTTTGATCTGAGCCCTTTTTGTTGCTTTTGACAATATGTTTATGACTTTTGCTTTTTCCTCTGACTATGTCTTTGTTTTATAATGCCAGTGGCAAATCACCACCGTCTCCTCCTGCTGTGGACAATTCGACTGCCCTGCAGCCCTCCATCACCCCAAAAGCTGCCCCGGCCACTATGCCTGCGATTACACAAGATGCAGCTCTGGTGGAGGCTGCTAACCTAAACAAGGAAACGGCTACTACCACTGTGGGTGACATAGCCTCTTCTTCCTCCTCTTGGACCGATCACGTAAGTGTTTTTCGAGTCTTGCTTATGTATTGAAAGTTTTGCTTCTTCTTCTGAATCTTTATTTTTGCTTGTTGTTCTAGCCGATGTATGCTTCTTTGGCCACATGGGTTCAGACCCTCATTCGGGTAGAGCAGGAGAGGGACTCCCTCCATTCTACCTCGACTGACCTAGCGAGTAAGTGTGATTGCTTTGTTCGTAGTTCAGGCTTTATTATTTGCTTGGCGGCTTGGTATTTTGATCGAAAAATACTTTATGACTTTTTGCAGACAAACATAAATCATCTGAGGAGCGAGTAGGCACCCTGGAAGAACAAGTCAAGGACTTAAGGGCCAAGCTTGGTACCCAAGAGTCCGATTTCAAGAAAGCTCTTGATCAAGCCCAAGATGCTGCCCTCAATCGTGAGACGGAGATTGCTGCTCGTTTATCGACTATGGCCCGTTCTGCCAAAGGTACGTTTTTCTGTATTTCGACTACCTTTTTTTTGGTAGCAGCTTTTTCCTTTTTGCACTTTCTGGTCTTTTGTTGTATCTTTGAAGGATCCGACGGCGCCTCTTCTTCGGCTGAGCCATCGAGTGACACATTATCACTTGATAATGTGATTGCGGACCTCGAGTCTGTCTTATCCAAGGCCACGGGTGAACTGGTGGCCACGACTGGCGCTCTTGGCGACCTGCACAAGGAGATGCGCCCTACAACAGACGTGCCTTCAACCGTCGAAGGGCTCGTTGCCGCTTTTGGCGTAGGATCGACGACTGTGGCAGAGTTTGCCCGCGAGTGCACGGTACGCGGCTCGGAGTACACCCTCAAGCTTATGTTAGGCAATGGCGTAGAGGTTGACTTCGAGCGTGTTTTATCGGATTACCCCAAGAAGTCGAATGGTAAACCTTTGCCCTTTAAAGGCGTAACCGAGCTTGCCACGCGTCTGGGCGAAGTGTGCATCAAGACCATGGAACATCGAGCTGATGCCATTAGGGCTCAGTCGCGTAAGAACAAGGCAGATTCTGTTTTGCATGCCCAGGAGTAGCCAGTGCCTTTCCCTGTTTGAAAGCATTGTAATTTTATGACTCGAATTTGGCTTGTATGCTTTTGAATCTTATATCTATGACCCAATGTAATTTGAGCTATGCATGAAAATTCAATGAGCTTTATATGTATGGGTCTTTGAATTTTCTTCTTTTCTGATCCAGACTGAAGGATATGCATCAGACGTACCGTCTTCATCCCATATTAACAGTCGAACGCCTAGCCACTCGAGGAGCGACACTAGAGCACTGGATTGTGCCAGGAATCGAGTGATCGAGCTAGAACAAGAGCTAAAGAAGACTCGAGCTGAGCTAGAACTTCTTCGCACACGTCCCAAATTTGCTACTCAGCGCGAGGAATATGTTCTTGGTGAGATCGATAATGTGAATAGGCAACTTGATTGTAAGTATTTGACCCACTTCTGTTTCAAAAAAATTGTATATGTTCTGCGTTACGCCTTGAACCAGTAACATTGGTTCTTGCAGGTTTTGTGCCTGATTTCAAGCAAGAAGATAGGAGGGTCAATCGACTCCTCGATAATGCTGTTGAAACACCAGCTACTGGCGAGCAGCTTTTCAGTTTTGGATAAGGTTCACGCCCGCACTCTTCTTACTTTGAAAGATCGAGTGTGGCGAAACGCCCAAGTACTCGAGATGTGCAGACGTATCTTCACTCGCCTGAACAGCGCACTCTTCCCGTCAGGCCCACAACCACAAGGGTTGTTTCCTTTGATTGATATATTTCGAGTGGCGGACTCAGTCAAAGAGTCTTTGATGCAGCTTGCTATTCTTGGGTCTAATGTCACTATGGCTCACATTCGCAGTCATAAGCCAAATTTTGCGATTCGACCTCCTGCGATTGGGACACTTGTATCCGAAACACACCTGATCGAGACGCGATCTGCTGCTGAAGATTTCATCGATCGTTGCAAGGATCAGCTATTTGGGCCCGTGATGGATATAAAGGACGAAATGTAAACCTTTTTTGCTTGACCGGGGCAACCCCGAGTGTAAATATGTATTCTTGGATATGCAGCAAAATATTTATATGTGTATATACATATGACGAAACCCCGAGACCATCGAGCGGGTTTTTTTTTTAATTTATACTATCGTTTTTTACTCAGCCTCCGAGCCTGTCGAGTGGGGTTTGTGTTTTTCTCAGCCCCCGAGCCTATCGAGTGGGGTTTGTTTTCGTCCCAGCCCCCGAGCCTGTCGAGTGGGGTTTGTTTTTGTCCCAGCCCCCGAGTGTATCGATTGGGGTTTGTGTTATTTGTATTATGAGTTTTACATTTATGAGTATGTTTGTGTGCTTCAGTTTTCAAAGATGCGATTATGTCGAGAAAATGTATATGAAAAATATGGAGGAACACATGCTTTTATTCCAAACTTTGTGTTCGACCAGCAGGCCGCCTCATTAAAAACCTTCCAGTCCCCTTAGGTACCCTGGCAAGGGAAAGAGTGCATCTGAAACCTGCTGGTTCTTCGGACATATCGAGCCATTACATACGAGACTAGAGAATCTATGCGTAGAAACGACACAAGTGCGCTACGTTCCATGGATTTGATACTTCTTCTCCGGTCTTCGCGTTCTTCAATCGATAGGCTCCTCCGTCACTGATGACCTCCGTGATGATGTAAGGTCCTTCCCATGGTGAGGCTAGCTTGTGAACCTTTTTCTGCTTCTCCCGTAGTACCAAGTCTCCCACCACGAAGGATCTTGTACGCAGTCGACGCTGTGGTAGTTGCGAAGGTCTTGTTGATACACAGCCGTACGTGCTAAAGCCGTGTTGCGTGCTTCTTCCAATAAATCGTCTGCGTCTTCGAGTGCTTTGTTTGCATCATTTTCTTCGTATACTTCCACTCGCGGTGCGTTAAAGTTGACATCAGAAGGTAGCACTGCCTCTGTGCCATAGACCATGAAGAACGGTGTGTATTGTGTAGAGGCGTTGGGGGTGGTCCGCAGGCTCCAGAGTACTGCTGGGAGCTCATCGACCCATGCACCTGCGGCCCTTTTGAGTGGTACCAGTAATCTCTTTTTAATGCCGTTGCACACGAGTCCATTGGCTTTTTCGACTTGCCCGTTCGATTGTGGATGCGCCACAGAGGCGTAGTTGAGCTTGATGTTCTGTTCCCTGCAGAAGGATTTGAACTCCTCTGCTGTGAAGTTGGTGCCATTGTCGGTTATGATGTTGTGCATTACTCCAAACCGATGCATGATCGATTGTATGAAACGGACTGCCGTACAAGCTCTCGAGCTTGTGATGGGGATAGCTTCGATCCATTTTGTGAACTTGTCAACTACCACCAGTAGGTGAGTATGACCGCCAGGAGATGACTTTTTGAGTGGCCCTACCATGTCGAGTCCCCATTGGGCGAAGGGCCATGCCAATGGTATCGTTTTGAGTGCGGATGCCGGTGCATGGGGCTTGGAAGCGAACTTCTGGCACCCGATACATCTTCTGACGATGTCTTCTGCGTCACTTAGCGCTGTCGGCCAGTAAAACCCTGCTCGGAAGGCTTTGGCTACGAGAGATCGACTACCGGCGTGATGCCCGCTGTCGGAGAATGACTCCCACGAAACAGGGATAGTCAAGCTCACGAAGAGAGTTCGTGTAAGGGCTGAACACGTTGGTCAAACAACCCTCAACCTGCACGGCGACGGTGCTCGTCGAGCAAGTGGAGGGACATCACTATAGAGATGAACACCAGCCCATACCCAGGTTCACGGCCCTCGTGTGGAGGTAACACCGCTACTCCTGCTTGTCTGTATTGCACTGCTTGTGGAGGTTACAGTACAATGAGCTTTGCCGAGGGCTCTCTTTTGGCAATGGTGTGCAGAAGGAAGGGAAGCTATGGTCTTCTTCTTCCTTGCGCGTAAGTGGCTATGCTGGACTGAGAATGCGATCCCTCGCTACGGTGCTGCTCGTCCTCCTTTATAGGCGCCCCGAGCTCCCTCCCTGTGCTTGCACTATGGTAGGGCTGTCACGTGGCGCAGAAGGTCGAGCGCGGTGCACCGCAGCCCGGTTGTCCATGGACGCGGTCCATGGGCGAAAAGCTGACTCCTGTAGCAGGGTAACCACCGTCCATGCAGGATGGCCAGCTGGAGCCGCAAAGGAACGTGGGGGTGCCCACGATGACGTTGGCCGTGGAGTGTAGCGCCGGCCGGTCCCCTTATTACCAAAGAGGAAACCCTTGTAGTCCGGTGCAGATGGCACAGCTTTGTTGCCCCTTTAATCACCAAAATGGCAACTGCGGCGTCGTCGTCACCGCGCGCAGGGGCGCGTGTCACTCTGCGGCTGCTGCAGAGCCCATGTGTGCTCTGCAGGTGTTGCTTTGCAGCGAAGTGATCTCCACGAGGGCTTGGGCGCCCTGTAGAGAATTCGGCGTTGACCTCTCCCCAGGGAAGATTTCCTTGAAGAAGGGGAAGTAGTGGATATGGCCTCCGCAGGCCTCTGCTGCCTCAAAAGCCCTCGCGAGGCAAGTCGCCTCGCGAGGCTCTCCAAGCCGTAGGCTTGGTCCTTAGCGAAAATTCGCCATCAAGTTTCGAAGGCCGTAGAGGACAGGCCCAGCACACCCTGGATTTCACTGGGCCGACAGTAGCCCCCGGGCCCATGATGGGCACGATGTAGTCCAATGGACGCAGGCGAATCGTCATGGGCCCGAAGTGTCCGGCCGGCCTGAGACACGTGTAGGGCAGTTACGCCGTGACGACACGTTCTCCTCGGAGACGATGGGCGTAGTGGGGGGTCCCACCACGTCTCGGTAACTGCTCTGAGGGGAATAAAGCCTGCAGCGCCGGTTCAGGCAGCAGTTACTGCATCATTTGCGTGCCCGTCTCCTCGCTGTTGACGTCTGTGCTCCTGTGGTTCCGACGCTCTTCCCCCTTCGCAATCCTGCGGCAATGGTGCCCAAGAAAGCCTCCGCGGCCTCGAAAGGCAAGGCCGTGGCGCAGGGCGGCGAACCTGCCGCGGCGCAGCAGGTCGGCGACTTTGAACCGGCTCTGACCGGCTTCCGCTTCAAGAAGAAAGCGCAGCTAGAGAAGGTGCGTCACATGGCGGCTTCAGCGACCAACGAGCACGGCGCTACGGTGCTTAAGACGGCGGACAACTCCTTCGGCGGCTTCTACCCCATCTTCATGCATGCCGTATTCGCCAGGCTCGTGCCACCTTTCTCCGACTTCTTCCTGGCGGTCCTGGAGTGCTACCAGATCCAGGTTCTTCATCTCCATCCCAACTCCATCCTCGTCCTCGCCATCTTTGCCTACCTCTGCGAGGCGTACATCGGCATCCCACCCTAGGTGGACCTCTTCCGCAGCTTGTACGCGCTCCGGTTCACGGCGAACAAGGAGCGGTCAGGGTGCGTGTCCTTCCGCATCACCGAGGGCATGAAGGGCACATACATCCCCATCGCGCGGAACGGCGAGAACATTGTGACCAATGTGACGAAGAAGGTGGAAGACTTCCGCAAGCGCTGGTTCCTCATGAAGTTCGGAAGCCGGAGCGCCTTCTTCGACCTGCCCGAAGCGCCTCCGACGAAGAGGGCGAGCTGGTCTTCTAAGGCACTCAAGGGAGCCGCGCTCGGCCCCGTGATGAGGCGCTTGAAGGACCTCCGCGAGGTAGGCCTCACCGGGCAGATGGTGGCCGAGGACTTCGTGAAGCGCCGCATTGCTCCGCTCCAGAGGCACGCGGACGCGATGTGGCTATACTCCAACCAGAGGGACAAAATGCGCCTGAGCGCAACCCTCTTCACGCAGCAGGAGGTGCGCACCATCATGGAGACACTCTTCACGGCTCCAGATATCCCCAAGCCCGGCGATAAAGCGGTCCCGCTCCACAGGATCGATCTTGGGTGCCGCGTCTCGCTCGTGCAGACGATGCCGAAGTTCGACCGGTGGGGCCTGTTGCCCAAGGGACATGTGGGGCCTCGCGAGGATCCTGAGTCTGCGGCGCAGGGGCGCCAACTGAGGGCGACGAGGAGACGACGGTAACGCCTGTGGAATTCGACGCAGGCGCAACCAGCGCCTTGGGAGGCTCTGCCTCTTCAGCGGAGAGCTCGAGCACCTCGAAGAGCGCGGCACCTGAAGTTGAGACCCGCGAGGCCTCCTCAGGCAGCAGCGGCCAGTTCGTGGTTGCTCCCTCGCAGCGTGCTGAGGGGCAGGAGGAGAGCGACGGTGACGGAGCTTCATCAGGCCACTGCGAGCCCCGCTTCAACGCCATTCACGACCGAGCCGCCGGGAGCCCAGCGGGCATTTCCCTCAAGAGTAAATCCGAGGCTGCTCTCGAGGGGTCCGGCGCCGGAGCCGCGCCGCCGAGGCCGTGGCGGTCGTCAAACACGGTGTGGGTCGATTCCCGCGCCAAGACCTCTGGGTAAGAACCGACTCCCTTTTCTGTTTGAGCTTGTTCTTGTGTAGGCTTCTTGAGGAGTTTTTGAGCTTTTGCCTCTCCAGGGGCCCCAAGGTGCCGAAAAGGCGGAGACTTCGGAGGCTTGGAGAGATCCCTAGCGCTGCAGCGGCGTCTACAGCGTGTACAGTCGATGAGGTGCCTCCCGAGGGCACTGCTTCATCTCCTGAGGCTGCAGCACCGCCTCCTGAGGCAGAGGAGCACTGTGAGGAGAAGGAGGGGGAGGCAGAGGTGACGACGCCTCCACCTATGCGGCCTGACGTATCCCCCATGCGGCTGGAGGGAACGCCGGAGGTGGGTGCGGCGAGGTTCACGCCGCCGGCGAAGGAGCGTGCCGCGGTGTCTAGGGCGTCCGCGGGAGCGTGGACTGACGTCGAAATGGAGGAGGCCGCCGCGTCATCGCCCCCACCGAGCACGAAACTTGGAGAGGCCACAGCGGACTCTGAGGCCGCTGAGGAGGCGGCCTCAGCTGAGAAGGCCATCCCTGTCCCTGGAGAGGAGAGCGCTCCCCAGGGGCAGAAGAGTGACGGGGTTGATGGGGAAGGTGCCCTGAACCTCCAGGAGGCCTCCAGCGCGGGAGGCGAGGGGGTTCTCATCAAAGCCCCCTGAAGGCCCCTTGTGTGGACGAAGAGGGGGCTCGCACCAGAGCCCCCAGGCGCGCCTCGAGGCCACTCGGAGCCCAAGGCTAGACGCTCCGGAATCTTCGGCAGGCGCCGGCTTCCAGGCCCTCTGGCGAGCCATGGGCCTTAGTTCTGCGGGGGCGGCGCCCCGTTGCAGCTCGCCGTGGGGCTGTCCTCCGCTCGGCGAGGGAAATTCTCGACGGGCTTGAGGCCCAGCTTGCCGAGGAGGATCGCTCCAGGGCGGAGGAGGACGCCGAGCTTGCGCGGGGCTTGTCTTCATGAGACCGTGGAGAACTGCCGCCGGAGGAGCGAAGCTGCCCAGGCACAACACGAGGCAGCGCTGCGCTCTGCTGAGGAGATCCGCATAGCGTGGTCCGCGAGGTCGAGGAGACCCTTGCGGACCTGGGTGCTAGGCGCGAGGCTCTCGAGGCAGAGACCGAGGCCAAACACCAGGAGCTGGCGGCGCGTGAAGCGGCGGTCTCCGCCAAGCACAAAGAGCTTCTGGATCACGAGGCGGGGATCATTGCCGAGTCAGAAAATGTGCGGCAGAGTTTGGAGAAATTCCGAGAGAGCTTGAGCATTCGCGAAGACTTGATCGTGCAGCGCGGAGTTGAGCTTGACGCCCGCGAGACCGAGGCGCGCAAACGCGAGGAACAGGTTGAGCAGATAGAGAAGGATCAATCCACGCAGCGGGAGCACCTAGAAGCCCGCGAGAACAAGGTCACTCAAGACGAGGAGTTCTACCAGAAGCGCCTTGTGCAGACCAACGAGAACCTTCGCAAAAAGGAGGAGAAGATGGCGGAGGAGTCTGCGACGAAGGAGAAGCTCTTTCGCGACAGCTGTAGAAAAGACTTCGCGAAAAGGCCAAGAAGCAAGAGGATCGCTACACGAAGATACGCAACGAGCTCGAGGCTCGCGTCAAGGACCTTGAGGCCCAGAAGAAGCGATTCGACTCTCGCCTCCAGGCTGCCGCGGAGGCTCGGGCGCGCGCGGAGCAGAACTTTGCCTCTTTGATGGCTGACATGAAGGAGTTGACCGCTCAGGTGGGCCCTGTCGTGGAGCGCGCTGAAGAGGCTGAGCATCGCGTGCAGGCGGCACAGGTCTTGACGCAGCAGCGGGAGCGCATGTTCAATCCTTGGTTACCCGGGGGAACATTCTCACGGGGCAGCTAGGAGTGGATGCCCCTGCTGTTCCCGCTCATGGGAACGCTGACGCCGCCACATACCTCGCCTACTTCGATCAGCTCTTCACCGCACTCGAGGGCCCTATGGCGGAACTTCGCGATGTTGTTGATGAGGAGTGCCGCAAGCTTTTGACCGTGGCGATCGATCGCCTCTTCGCCAACCTCTAGCGCCTTCAACCCGGCTTTGACTACGAGTCAGTGACCGAGCCTGTCGAGGGGACCAAGCCTGGGAGCTCTCCAACTTGGTTCGGGAAGAAGTCAACGATTACGTCGACCACTTCAAGAGGGTTGAGGCGGGGCAGGCCGCTGAGGAGGATGAGGGCGCCGAAGAAGAGAAGGCTGAAGAGGACGGTGATGGTGAACCCTCTGCCTAGGCCACTCCTGCAACAAGATGCGTTTGGCGTGCAATTATCTTTGTTTTAAGACTTGTTTTAATTCATGCTGGCTTGTAAGATACTTTGATCGTATGCAAACATGTGTGTGTGTGCCCCTCGATGGGCCTTTTATCCCTGTTCCATGTCTTTCTTCGCTCTACGTCGTCAGGACCCATCTCTTTGCGCTATGACACCGCCGCTGCGGTATGCCGGAGCGTGACTCGGCAAGGCCGGGGGTGTTTAAGGCTTGGAGAGGTAAGGGCTCTCGAGTCATGGTGCTCGAGGGCCCCCCTTTGACGTACAAGCAGTCCATGGAGTGTGAGAGAGAAAGAAACCGCTCGAGGGACGACAGGCGCTCGTGAGAAAAACTCCTGAGGGGCGCGAGCGCTAGACTTAGCTTGGCGAGACTTTGGCCTCGTAGAGGGCGTTGGCTTCCCTGATGGGGCGTTAGTTTCCCTGATGGTGCGGTCCCCTCTAGGGGTCGGAGCGTGACTTCTCGACCTTGGGGAGGACTCTTGTTCCCTGTATTGGTTAGAGAGGCAGACCCAAAGCAGGCACAAGGTAGTAAACACTCATGCGCGCTTATAGGCTTCCTCATGGGTATCTCGCGAGGAGAGTAAGTACCAAGGTTCTTTGGTGAGGTGGCATGTTTTGGGAGCAAGCCCATGGGCCAGAGCTCTTTGGGGAGGTAACAGGCGTGAGAGCGTGCTCACGTGCTAGAGCTCGGATCCTTTGGATTTTGCGGTGCTGTTGGGGTGCTCTTGAGGCACAGTCACCGTACTCAGCCCCCGCTCGCGAGGAGTGTGGGGACCCCGGACTAGCTGTCCGAAATACCCGATTATGCTTAACACAACGATCCCGTGATCAGTCTGTCGTTGCACATAATCCGAATTGGATACCAAAGTTTACATCCATTACAGTACCGAATAAAAGTCTTACATAAATGGTCATTTAGACCAAGTTCTTACATAGGTGCCTTCATGGGCCAAACCAAATATATCAGCGGAAGCTACGGCGTAATCGACATCATATTCTAATGATGACAACCCGATAGGCAGCTGACTTGTGGAGATCCTTAGTTGGCGTAGAAGTCGCCATATTCCTGCTCTGCGTAGTGTTCCTCCTCGTAGTCTGGCTAGGACAATAGCCAGGGACGAAACCAATATGAGTACATTTGAATGTACTCGCAAACTACCCCAACATGAGTATGCACCAGTTTTATTTTAGTTGACAACTTTTCTTATTTAAAACATCTCTATATCTTTATTGAAAAAGGTAAGAAGAGTTTTATAACTATTTTTAAAGAAGTCACCGTTTTCATCTGTTTTTCCAAAACTCCTCCTTTCTCCCGACCATAGCCCGTCATGGTCCACTTTCATCCCACCACCTCATACCGATCCGTTGGTATAGGTGTAGGAAACATTCTCCACTCCATTTTCTTTAAAAACTCAAAGCCTTTTTAAAACTTGCACAAGGTCTTAGGACAGTCTCCCAATTGTCCATATCCGAGGACTCGGCTATTCGAATAGTTTTAAACACTCTGCAGAGGTAGCACGCTTTTAACCCACATCCATCCGGCAACTCATCGTGTCTGCCACGTCTCGCCATACCAGGTGTATGCGAAGTAAGCCGCCGGCCATAGCCTCTTATTTGCTCATGCTAGTATAGGATCCTTCCCATATGACACTTTCCATCGACACCCAGTCCGGTTTCCCGTCAGAAACCCTAAGTGTGAGGACTCATAGTTTTGTCCGGCGGTTTATGGTGGAACCTTCTATCCTCCCCACCAACTTGTGTGAGGACCCGGGTCAGGGGGTAGGTCCTCGGACCATCCCCTCATGCATAACGGAGTCATCTCCGTTGATGAGGTATCCCATACTAATAAGAGCAAACTACATGACTACGCCTTTTTCCCATATGTGGTAAATGTGGTCGCACAGGGTAGGATTGGTTTCCATAGTACTAGGACACTGTGCATTTTTCATAAACATCACCATTTTTCCACCTTTCCACTCCAACACCGACATCTCGGTATTTCATAAACTCATAAGAAATTTCAAAGGAGTTTTGAATAAACAACATTGTTTTCCCATCCTAAAGTTTTATATAACTACTACATAGGGTGGCAAAATAATATCCATATATTTTTGAAAGGGGTTTTGTAAATCCTGCTTTGAGAGTAAACATGTTATGAAAGTAGATGCATATGTTGGTAGTGCAAGCTCAGAGAATAGCTTGCCTTGCTTGGCAAAGTGATCTTGCTCTTGTTCTTCAAATTCAGCAAACTCTCCTTCCTCGATATATCCGACAACGTTCTCGTCTAATTAACAAACAAACAATGCAAACAATCACTAAGCTATACAAGCAATCACCTCAACATAACCATCATCAACATCACAATTAGCTACTGCACACATCAAACCACACAATTTGATTTTCAAACAAAATTGAATTAAACATTTTTTTTATTACTTCTAAATTATGGCAGAACTAGTTATTCATGTTTAATTCCACAACTTGAGTTCTGTTGGTCACAAAAATACAAACTAAAATTCTATGGAAAGCCACTGATGTGTAGAATACAACCCAATTTGAATTGGATCATTTGGAGTTACCAAACTCCCTACACATTGGATTGAATCCAGTAGCTTAATAATCAAGTTTTAGCTACCAATTAAATTATAGTGTTCCAAAAATTAAACCCTTTTAGGGGTAACTAAACATGGATATATGTGAGCTAACAAAATTGGTCCTAACTCATTTGGATCAACCAATAAACATAATGGTCTGTTTTAGTCCAGAAGGGTTTATCTTAAATTCCACAATTTATACTACTTAATTAATTCTACCAAAATTAGGGGAGCTAACACAAGGCAGTACTAAGCTAGCAAAATTGGTTTGGAATTATTTGGACTAACAGAGCATCAGAAACAAACAAGTTTAGAATTTAAACCTTCTGTAGCATTTTCAATAATACTTTTTACTCATTTAATTAAATGACATGAGACCAATTGTGTTGGTTAAACAATTTCATAAGATTTCCAGAACAGTTGAGTTTGATTTATTTGGATTCCTAAATCTCGAGATATTTAATTTCAAAGTTGACATCAGTACTGAGGATTTCAGAGAATTTGAATTAGAAAAATCCACTGTTGTGGATAATGTTGAAATCCCTGACGGGTGGGTCCTACCCGTCAGTGACTCAGCGAAACGGTACGCGCGCGAGGGAAAAGATTAAAATTATGACAGCGGGACCCACATGGCAGTCTAACTTAATACAAAGCGGTACGTGGCCGTAGATCTTCGATCCAACGGCTCACGGAGGTCGCCATCGGCGACGACCTAAAACGAGCGGCGCTGCCGCGCCGGCGACGGCGAGGTGGACGGATCTCTCACCTAGGGGCTCGGGAGGAAGCGGCGATGACGCGAATCGACGGCGGCGGCTCGGGGAAGACGATGGTGCGAGCGGCAGTTGCTGGGGAAGTCTCTGTCGACGGCGGCGATGTCGCGCTCTTCGTCGGCGTCGGGCAGCAACTTCGGCGGAGCTTCGGGGTCGCGTCCGTGCACTAAAAAGAGGGAAAAGAAGCCTGGGTGAGTGCGGTGAGCTTGGGCAACAGCGTAGAGGGGTCAGAGGGAAGAATGGGAGGGTGTGGCGTTGTGGTGGTGCTCGACCTCAACGGCGGCGTCGGGTGCGGCAGTGCACTGCCCTCCGGCGGTGCACAGACGAAATTGAGGCGAGGGAAAGCTCGAGGGAGAGGTGTGGTGTTCCAGTGAGGTCTTGGGGTGGCTTTATAGGGCTCGGGGCGGTCCATGGTGGTCGAGGTCCACGGCGGCGGCCATGGCGCGTCTACGGTGACCAATTCCTCGGCTACGCGGCGAGGGTGCAGAGGCTCGTGGCGGCTTGGTGCTTAACGGGGTCCGGACACGTTCTAGAAGCGTCTAGAGGAGCTGGGCGTGTCGAGGTGCAGAGGGCTGGGCCAATTTGGCCGGCGACGCCGCGGATGCCACGGCGATGCATCGGGGCAGAGGGCGGCGTAATGGCGCGGGGAGGGGCTCGAGCGCTCTCTCCTGCACGCAGAGGCAGCAGAGGCACCGGGCGCGCGCGCAGGGGGGGCCTGGGCGGCTCGGAAACGGTGAGGCGCAGCACGGCGACACGGCGGCACGTCGGGGCGAGGGAGAGAGGTAGGGGATGACATTTTCGCAGAAAACCCCCTGCCTCCTCTCTGCTCCTTTTTTTATTTCTGTTTTAGTCCTTCTGTTAAAACCAGAAGGTTTTCTAGGATTTAATTAGTGCATTTAAACCTTTTAGAAAAATTTGCAAAAATTTGTGGGGCCTTCCCATAATGTACAGAAGCTCCACAAAAATTGGCATAAAATAATAAAATGTTTTGAAACATTTTCTTTTATAGTACTTTGTTTATGTTATTTGAATTTATTTCAATTGTTTTTATTTTAGAATTTCAAAACTAGTTCAAAAATAATATTTGAGAGGGGAAAGTGGTAGGAACAAAATGGGGAGTGTTTACATTACAACTCCACTGACTTTGGTTTGAAAATAATTGAGTTTGTCACTTGGAGATTTTCATGTGACAACTTGTCACTTTTATTTTTCTTGCTTTGATTTTATATTTGTTTTCTTTCTTTCTTACTAGTGTTTACTAGTGCAAACACTCACACAAACAGCAAGAACAACAACTCAAGTAACAAAAGCAATTATCACACAATAAACAACAAAAGTTTTTGTTGGCTCTCATTTTTGGAATATAAACCTGATAATAATTTTGGGATGTTACAATCCTTCCCCCCTTAAAATAAATCTCGTCCCGAGATTTGCTAGGCTTAGGTTTTAAGGAGGTCTGGGAATTCGCTTCTAAGATAATCTTCGCGTTCCCAAGTTGCTTCTTCTTCAGAGTGGTTAGTCCACTGGACTTTGTAAAACTTGATCGCACGTCTTCGGGTAACACGAACATCTTCTTCGAGAATTTTGAGGGGTCTCTCACGATAAGTCAGGTCTTGGTTCAGGTCGATGGAGAGGTGGTCGATGTTTTTGAAAACATCAGGCTGGTCAGGAACTTCAAGACACTTCCGGAGCAAGGAAATGTGGAAGACATCATGATAATCTCCTAACTCTGGGGTAACTCCAGCTGATAGGATACTTCTCCTCGACGAGCAATGACCTTGAAGGGTCCAATATACCTTGGTGCTAACTTTCCTTTGACATGGAAACGCTGCATTCCCTTGAGGGGTGTCACTCGGAGATACACATAATCTCCGACACTGAAAGTGAGATCACGGCGCTTGGTGTCAGCGTAACTCTTCTGACGGGATTGGGCAGTTTTGAGGCGTTCACGAATAAGCTGAACTTGCTCTTCAGCTTCTCGGAGGGTATCTGGTCCGAACAATTTGCTCTCTCCGGTATCGGACCAATTCAGGGGTGTACGACACTTCTTGCCGTAAAGGGCTTCAAAAGGGGCCATTTGCAGACTAGACTGATAACTGTTGTTGTACGAGAACTCTGCAAACGGAAGACAATCTTCCCACTTGGAACCATAGGATAGAACACATGCGCGAAGCATGTCCTCCAATATCTGGTTCACTCGCTCAGTTGGCCATCGGTCTGGGGATGATAAGCTGTGCTAAAGGCTAACTTGGTTCCGAGGGCTTCATGAAGGGATTTCCAGAATCTTGAGGTGAATTGCGTGCCTCTATCAGATACAATCTTCTTAGGCACACCATGCAGGCTCACTATTCTGGAAATATACAGGTCTGCTAACTGAGCTCCGGTATGAGTGGTCTTGACAGGAACAAAGTGGGCAACCTTGGTCAGTCGATCAACGATGACCCAGATTGAATCATGGCCTCGGTTGGATCTTGGAAGTCCGGTAATAAAATCCATTCCAATCTCATCCCACTTCCACTCGGGAATTTTCAAAGGTTGAAGCAATCCAGCGGGTCGCTGATGTTCAGCCTTGACTCGCTGACAGATATCACACTTGGCTACGAATGAACCAATCTCTCGCTTCATTCCATGCCACCAAAATCTTTCTCGAAGGTCTTGGTACATTTTGGTTCCGCCGGGGTGGATTGAATAAGGGGTCTCATGGGCCTCCTTCAGGATTAACTCCTTAAGTTCCGTGACATTGGGCACACAGATACGGTCATTGAATTTCAGCACTCCTTCAGCATCTTCGGTAAAACCGGGTGCTTTGCCGAGGGAAATCTTCTTCCTAATTCCCTCAATGCTTTCATGACCTTTCTGGGCTTCTTTGATTTGATCCATCAGGGTTGGGGTTAACTCTAGATTGGCGAGATAACCATGGCTAACAAGCTCTAGTCCAAAATCTTGGAAGTCTTTGAACAAGGCTGGCTGTTCGGCTTGGATCAGGGCATTCAGGGTGCAAGGTTTGCGACTAAGGGCATCGGCAACTACATTAGCCTTTCCGGGGTGATAATGGATTCCAATATCATAATCCTTGATTAATTCCATCCATCTCCTCTGTCGCAGGTTCAGATCTTTCTGGGTGAAAATATACTTCAAGCTTTTGTGATCTGTATAGACCTCGCAGCGATGTCCCGCAAGATAGGGACGCCACTTCTTAAGAGCAAAGACTACAGCAGCTAACTCCAAGTCATGGGTTGGGTAATTCTCTTCATGCGGTCGCAACTGCCGGGACAGGTACGACACAACTTTGCCTTCTTGCATCAGAACGCAACCAAGTCCGAGGCGTGATGCATCGCAATACACGTCGAAACTCTGGGTGACGTCTGGCATGATCAGGATTGGGGCTGAGGTTAGTCTCTTCTTCAGTTCTTGGAAACTATCCTCACACTTCTGAGTCCATTCAAATTTCTTGTCCTTCTTCAACAGTTGGGTCAGAGGTTTGGCTATACTGGAAAATCCTTCAACGAACTTGCGGTAATAACCGGCAAGTCCGAGAAAGCTTCGGATTTCAAAAACATTGGTTGGGGATAACCAGTCAAGAATGGCTTGTATCTTCTCAGGGTCAACAGAAATTCCTCCGCAGACAACATGTCCGAGAAATGCCACTTCACTGAGCCAAAACTCACACTTGCTAAGCTTGGCATACAGCTGGTGCTCTCGGAGAGTCTCCAAAACTAGACGCAGGTGTTCAGCATGCTCTTCTTCGGTCTTGGAATAAATAAGGATGTCATCAAGGAAAACTACCACGAACTTGTCGAGGTACTCCATGAAAATCTTGTTCATGAGATTCATGAAATAGGCTGGGGCATTGGTCAGACCAAAAGACATCACGGTGTATTCAAACAACCCGTAACGAGTGGTGAAGGCGGTCTTGGGAATATCTGTCTCTCTGATCTTCAACTGATGGTAACCTGTCCGAAGATCGATCTTTGAAAAGACTCGGGCTCCGTTCATTTGATCGAACAGATCCTCGATCTTGGGAAGAGGGTACTTATTTTTAATGGTCACGTCATTCAGCTTGCGATAATCCACACACAGGCGTGTGGTACCGTCTCTCTTGTCCACAATATAATGGGTGATCCCCATGGTGAAGCGCTTGGGCGGACAAGACCTTTGCTTAGCATATCAGCCAACTGCTTCTTCAACTCAACCAGTTCTTCCGGATTCATCCGATAAGGCTTTTGGGATATGGGGGATGTTCCTGGGATAAGCTCAATTATGAACTCAATATCCCTATCTGGCGGCATACCAGGCAATTCTTCTGGGAAAACATCCTTGAACAGATGAACAACACGGATCTCATCTAGGGCGGGTCGAGCTATGCTCTCATGGCAGCCTGGGTGAGGTTGACTAGTTTCAGACACATACTCCACTTCTACTTCTTTGTCGGTGGTGATGGATACAGCTCTTCTGGCACAGTCAATTCGACCATGGTACTTGGCTAACCAATTCATACCGAGTATAACATCGATGCCTTGGGTTCCCAGAACAATTAAGTTAACTGGAAACTTTTCTCCTTTGATCTCAAGGGGTACATCGGAGCAAAACATCTTGGTCTCTACGGTGGATTCTGGGATTTGGATGACCATGGGTTTGGGTAAGAGGCTCTTAACTAAACCTCCCTTAGCAACAAATTCTTGGGTAACAAATGAATGGGTAGCACCAGAATCAAACAGAACAGTTGCAGGTACTGAGTTGACAAGGAACGTACCCAGCACAACATCCGGAGCATCCTGAGCTTCTTCAGCATTGATGTGGTGCAGACGACCCTTGGCAACAGCAGCATTTCCGCGAGGTGCGGCATTCTTGCCATTTCCATTTCCATTGCGGCCTTGACCATTGTTCTGTGCCGGCGCATTGGGGCGCTGGACATTCCTCTTGGGATTGGGACATTCTTTGGAGTAGTGACCCTTGTTGCCGCATTCAAAGCAGATCACATTGGGATTGCGGGTGAAGTTGTTGAAGTTTCCTCCGGGACGGTTATTGTCATTGGGGCGGTTGAAGTTGTTTGGGCGGTTAGGGTAATTGGGCGTGGAGCTTGGGGTGGACGATAGGCAGGCCTGGTGTTCTGCTGAAAGATACGAGGTTTCTGGCTGCTCGAACCTTCCTGAGCATTCATCCTCCTCTTGCGACCTTCATACATAGACTTGCGCTTGGTCTCCAGCTGGATGGCTTTGTCCACAAGTGACTCCAGATCACGGAAGTCATGGATAACCAAAGCACACTGAAGTTCATCATGAGTCCACTCATGAAACGCTCCATCTTCTTCTCTTCCTTGTCGGTGTCATCAGGAGCATACCGAGATAAGTCGGTAAACTCCTCAAGATAACCGACCACATCTCTACTTCCCTGCCTCAGCTTACGGAACTCATCCTTCTTCCTCTCAATGAGTCCACTGGGAATATGCTTCTTGCGGAACTTCTCCTGGAACTCAGCCCAGTTGATGACATGACCAGCTGCTGGAGAGCTTGGTAGTTTCCCACCAAGCTCTTGCAGGTCCAGCGAGATAGTGGGTTGCATACAGCACTTTCTCATTTTCTCCCACAGCAGCAACTTCAAGATTATTGCCGATGGTGCGAAGCCAATCATCGGCTTCTAGTGGGTGAAGTCCCTTGGAGTAGGTGGGTGGGTTGGTCTTCTGAAAATCACCCAAGGTAGATCGCTGGTTTCCATCGCCATTGCCGTTACCACCATTGTTGTTGTTGTTGTTGTTGTTGTTGTTGTTGTTGTAAGCGGCTGCGAGTTGTTGTAAGGCAGCGAGATGAGCTTGGCGCTCTTGCCGGGCATTTTCACGCTCCTCCATGATAAGTGCGAGAAGTTGGGTGGGGGTTGGGTCCGGTGGTGGTGGTGCTGATCCTGATCCTTCCGCATTGCTGCGACGGGGTGGCATCCTGAAGCACACCGGGTATAAGAGACAAGGCAAGAAAAGTTCGACTAAGGGAAAAGATGATCTCTCAAGCGGTTGATTAATCCTAAGAGTTATATGAAAATAGTTCACACAATTTAAACAAGACAAACATACTTATATTTCACAAACAACACATCAAGGAGTTCACATCAACATCAAGCTTACAACCTCAAGCTTACACATCACCTTACATCTAGGATACATAACATCTGGTTTCCAAAAGAACCACTACTACTACTCGACTAGCTATAGGGGTCAACCTAATCCTGCGGTAGTGATCAAGTCACTCGCCTACTGAGGTGGAACCTCCAGCTCTAACACGTCAGCATCTGACTGGTAGGCTGGCTCCTCGGGATCCTCCTCCTCGTCCTCGAGAACTGGCTCGAGTGGCTCCTCCTCCTCGTCAACTAACTCCTCCTCATCATCCTCCTCCTCACAGTCCATCTCCTCCACGAAGTCATCATCGTCACTGAGGAAAGCGTCGTTCTCCTTGCGGAGATCCTCGCCCTCCTCCTCCATCTCGTCAGTATGGTGCTCTAGATCCTCAATCAGTCCATCCTGCTCTGCCACCTTCGTGCGGAGCTTCACGATAGTCTTCCTCAGCTGGGCCCTCTTCCTGAGAAGAGCAACCTTCTCCACCATCAGCTTCATCTCGTTCTCGCGAAGCTCAACGAGCGACTCGCGGTCGAAGTGGAGCTGAATCCTAGTGCGCAACAGATCATCCTGAGTGCACTGAAGTAAGATCTCCATGTCCATGATGTAGCTCCCAAACATCGGGTGGTAAGGTGAAGGAGTAGGGTGTCCATCACAGTTGCGCCTCCCGTAGAACCGGAAACGGGAGTCTACTAACTCCGCCTTGTGCTCCTCACAAAGTCGGGATAGCATCCTCTGTGTAGCAGTACAGAGACCGTCAACCCAGGTGGCCTCCTTGGTGGTGAAGATGAGCGTCCTGGAATTGGGAGACTTGATGTTCCTGCGAACTGACGACTGATGAGCCAGCTCAGCCTTCCAACACCGTGAACATCAATCTGAGCTCCCTCAAACTCTGGAGCGGGGCGACCTAACAGCTTGGTCAACTCGAACAAGTCCCTCTCAAACGTCAGCTTGCTGTCCTTCTCCAGCTGAACGAACTCGGTCCATGGAGTGCCATCTACAGTTTTTAAGCAAAATTTTAAGTTAGTTAGGTGACAAGTATATCAAAATTTTAATATAGTAGGGCAACAAGTGAGTCAAATTTTAAACTTAATGAGAGGTGTACAAAATTTTAGGGATACTAAGGAAAATGTAATATTTAATGAGAGTAAAATTTTGCATAAGTAAGAGGATTGGAGATAAGCAATTTTCGAAAATACTTCATTCCTTTCTTTTTAGAAATTCATCTTTTGTAACATTTGACAAACGACCATGCTAACTAAGGTTTCCTAAAGTCAGGATGGCTCTGATACCAAGTCTGTGGGGACCCCGGACTAGCTGTCCGAAATACCCGATTATGCTTAACACAACGATCCCGTGATCAGTCTGTCGTTGCACATAATCCGAATTGGATACCAAAGTTTACATCCATTACAGTACCGAATAAAAGTCTTACATAAATGGTCATTTAGACCAAGTTCTTACATAGGTGCCTTCATGGGCCAAACCAAATATATCAGCGGAAGCTACGGCGTAATCGACATCATATTCTAACGATGACAACCCGACAGGCAGCTGACTTGTGGAGATCCTTAGTTGGCGTAGAAGTCGCCATATTCCTGCTCTGCGTAGTGTTCCTCCTCGTAGTCTGGCTAGGACAATAGCCAGGGACGAAACCAATATGAGTACATTTGAATGTACTCGCAAACTACCCCAACATGAGTATGCACCAGTTTTATTTTAGTTGACAACTTTTCTTATTTAAAACATCTCTATATCTTTATTGAAAAAGGTAAGAAGAGTTTTATAACTATTTTAAAGAAGTCACCGTTTTCATCTGTTTTTCCAAAACTCCTCCTTTTCCGACCATAGCCCGTCATGGTCCACTTTCATCCACCACCTCATACCGATCCGTTGGTATAGGTGTAGGAAACATTCTCCACTCATTTTTCTTTAAAAACTCAAAGCCTTTTTAAAACTTGCACAAGGTCTTAGGACAGTCTCCCAATTGTCCATATCCGAGGACTCGGCTATTCGAATAGTTTTAACACTCTGCAGAGGTAGCACGCTTTTAACCCACATCCATCCGGCAACTCATCGTGTCTGCCACGTCTCGCCATACCAGGTGTATGCGAAGTAAGCCGCCGGCCATAGCCTCTTATTTGCTCATGCTAGTATAGGATCCTTCCCATATGACACTTTCCATCGACACCCAGTCCGGTTTCCCGTCAGAAACCCTAAGTGTGAGGACTCATAGTTTTGTCCGGCGGTTTATGGTGGAACCTTCTATCCTCCCCACCAACTTGTGTGAGGACCCGGGTCAGGGGGTAGATCCTCGGACCATCCCCTCATGCATAACGGAGTCATCTCCGTCGATGAGGTATCCCATACTAATAAGAGCAAACTACATGACTACGCCTTTTCCCATATGTGGTAAATGTGGTCGCACAGGGTAGGATTGGTTTCCATAGTACTAGGACACTGTGCATTTTTCATAAACATCACCATTTTTCCACCTTTCCACAACACCGACATCTCGGTTTCCATAAACTCACAAGAAATTTCAAAGGAGTTTTGAATAAACAACATTGTTTTCCCATCCTAAAGTTTTATATAAACTACTACATAGGGTGGCAAAATAATATCCATATATTTTTGAAATGGGTTTTGTAAATCTTGCTTTGAGAGTAAACATGTTATGAAAGTAGATGCATATGTTGGTAGTGCAAGCTCAGAGAATAGCTTGCCTTGCTTGGCAAAGTGATCTTGCTCTTGTTCTTCAAATTCAGCAAACTCTCCTTCCTCGATATATCCGACAACGTTCTCGTCTAATTAACAAACAAACAATGCAAACAATCACTAAGCTATACAAGCAATCACCTCAACATAACCATCATCAACATCACAATTAGCTACTGCACACATCAAACCACACAATTTGGTTTTCAAATAAATTGAATTAAACATTTTTAATTAAGTCAAATTATGGCAGAAACTAGTTATTCATGTTTAATTCCACAACTTGAGTTCTGTTGGTCACAAAAATACAAACTAAAATTCTATGGAAAGCCACTGATGTGTAGAATACAACCCAATTTGAATTGGATCATTTGGAGTTACCAAACTCCCTACACATTGGATTGAATCCAGTAGCTTAATAATCAAGTTTTAGCTACCAATTAAATTATATTGTTCCAAAAATTAAACCCTTTTAGGGGTAACTAAACATGGATATATGTGAGCTAACAAAATTGGTCCTAACTCATTTGGATCAACCAATAAACATTTGTCTGTTTTAGTCCAGAAGGGTTTATCTTAAAGTCACAATTATACTACTTAATTAATTCTACCAAAATTAGGGGAGCTAACACAAGGCAGTACTAAGCTAGCAAAATTGGTTTGGAATTATTTGGACTAACAGAGCATCAGAAACAAACAAGTTTAGAATTTAAACCTTCTGTGGCATTTTCAATAATACTTTTTACTATTTAATTAAATGACATGAGACCAATTGTGTTGGTTAAACAATTTCATAAGCTTTCCAGAACAGTTGAGTTTGATTTATTTGGATTCCTAAATCTCGAGATATTTAATTTCAAAGTTGACATCAGTACTGAGATTTCAGAGAATTTGAATTAGAAAAATCCACTGTTGTGGATAATGTTGAAATCCCTGACGGGTGGGTCCTACCCGTCAGTGACTCAGCGAAACGGTACGCGCGCGAGGGAAAAGATTAAAATTATGACAGTGGGACCCACATGGCAGTCTAACTTAATACAAAGCGGTACGTGGCCGTAGATCTTCGATCCAACGGCTCACGGAGGTCGCCATCGGCGACGACCTAAAACGAGCGGCGCTGCCGCGCCGGCGACGGCGAGGTGGACGGATCTCTCACCTAGGGGCTCGGGAGGAAGCGGCGATGACGCGAATCGACGGCGGCGGCTCGGGGAAGACGATGGTGCGAGCGGCAGTTGCTGGGGAAGTCTCTGTCGACGGCGGCGATGTCGCGCTCTTCGTCGGCGTCGGGCAGCAACTTCGGCGGAGCTTCGGGGTCGCGTCCGTGCACTAAAAAGAGGGAAAAGAAGCCTGGGTGAGTGCGGTGAGCTTGGGCAACAGCGTAGAGGGGTCAGAGGGAAGAATGGGAGGGTGTGGCGTTGTGGTGGTGCTCGACCTCAACGGCGGCGTCGGGTGCGGCAGTGCACTGCCCTCCGGCGGTGCACAGACGAAATTGAGGCGAGGGAAAGCTCGAGGGAGAGGTGTGGTGTTCCAGTGAGGTCTTGGGGTGGCTTTATAGGGCTCGGGGCGGTCCATGGTGGTCGAGGTCCACGGCGGCGGCCATGGCGCGTCTACGGTGACCAATTCCTCGGCTACGCGGCGAGGGTGCAGAGGCTCGTGGCGGCTTGGTGCTTAACGGGGTCCGGACACGTTCTAGAAGCGTCTAGAGGAGCTGGGCGTGTCGAGGTGCAGAGGGCTGGGCCAATTTGGCCGGCGACGCCGCGGATGCCACGGCGATGCATCGGGGCAGAGGGCGGCGTAATGGCGCGGGGAGGGGCTCGAGCGCTCTCTCCTGCACGCAGAGGCAGCAGAGGCACCGGGCGCGCGCGCAGGGGGGGCCTGGGCGGCTCGGAAACGGTGAGGCGCAGCACGGCGACACGGCGGCACGTCGGGGCGAGGGAGAGAGGTAGGGGATGACATTTTCGCAGAAAACCCCCTGCCTCCTCTCTGCTCCTTTTTTTATTTCTGTTTTAGTCCTTCTGTTAAAACCAGAAGGTTTTCTAGGATTTAATTAGTGCATTTAAACCTTTTAGAAAAATTTGCAAAAATTTGTGGGGCCTTCCCATAATGTACAGAAGCTCCACAAAAATTGGCATAAAATAATAAAATGTTTTGAAACATTTTCTTTTATAGTACTTTGTTTATGTTATTTGAATTTATTTCAATTGTTTTTATTTTAGAATTTCAAAACTAGTTCAAAAATAATATTTGAGAGGGGAAAGTGGTAGGAACAAAATGGGGAGTGTTTACATTACAACTCCACTGACTTTGGTTTGAAAATAATTGAGTTTGTCACTTGGAGATTTTCATGTGACCACTTGTCACTTTTATTTTTCTTGCTTTGATTTTATATCTTGTTTTCTTTCTTTCTTACTAGTGTTTACTAGTGCAAACACTCACACAAACAGCAAGAACAACAACTCAAGTAACAAAAGCAATTATCACACAATAAACAACAAAAGTTTTTGTTGGCTCTCATTTTTGGAATATAAACCTGATAATAATTTTGGGATGTTACAAGGAGCGCATGGGGAAGAATATGAGCGCGAAATGAATTAAGATGATGAAAAGTAAAAACTCACCACCAAAATATTACATAGCGGCGCCTCAGCGCAATGTTTCATTGAGAAACGAATTGGTTCATTACACTTGGCGTGACCAAGATAAAGTTTTCCATGTCGAGGCATGGGGACCACATTCAGTGGCTGAGACTCTTCACGGCCTGCGGCGGCACGTAATCAGGAGAGCTCAGAGGGGCTGGCCCTCGGAGGAGAAGCTTTTGTGAAGCTTGGAGGTGAAGTTGTGTGCTTCCCTCTAGAGACAAAAAAATGTCTGGCGTGACTATGATCACGGGTAGAACTTGCGTAGATGCGCGATGTTCCATGGATTCTTGACCGGATGCCGTCCTCCGTTTCGAGGCGTACCGCGCCAGGCCTGGCGATGTGTGAGACCCTGTAGGGGCCTTCCCACATTGGCGAGAGCTTGTGGAGACCTTCCCTGGAGAGGATTCTCCTGAGGACGAGGTCGCCTGTCTCGAGAGTGCGCGGACGTATGTGGCGGCTGTGGTAGCGTCGCAGGTCTTGCTGGTACTTGGCTGCCCTGAGGGCGGCACGGCGGCGCAACCCGTCAAGGAGCAGCAGGTCGTCGCTGTGGAGGTCTGCTTGATCGTCCTCGTTGAAGGCAAGGACCCGTGCGGATCCATGCTTGATCTCTGTGGGGAGGACTGCTTCAGCTCCATACACGAGAGCAAATGGCGTCTCACCAGTGGGCTTCGTGGGGTTCGTGCGGATGGACCAGAGCACGGACGGGAGTTCGTCTATCCAGCCCTTGCCGTAGCCCTTCAGGCGATTGAAGCTTCTTGTCTTGAGGCCCTTGAGGACCTCAGCATTTGCTCGCTCGGCTTGGCCGTTGCTCTGTGGGTGAGCCACCGAGGCGAAGCAGAGCTTGGTGCCGAGGCTCTCGCAGTAGGCCTGAAGATGCCGCTGGTGAATTGTGAGCCATTGTCGGTGATGATGCGATTAGGCACACCAAAGCGGCAGACCAGGCCTCTGATGAATTTTACTGCCGCCCTGGCCGGTATGCTGCGCACTGCTTCAACCTCTGCCCACTTGGTGAACTTGTCGACTGCCACGAAGAGGAAGCGGTAGCCCCCTTGCGATCTCGGGAAGGGTCCCAAGATGTCTAGCCCCAGACCGCGAAAGGCCACGAGAGCGGGATGGTTTGGAGTCCCAGTGCAGGCTGATGGACTTGCTTGGCGTGGAATTGGCACGCATCGCAAGACTGGACGATGGTGGTGGCATCTTGAAGCACTTGGGGCCAGTAGAAACCGCTCCTGAAGACCTTGCCTGCCAGGGTGCGTGCAGAGGAATGGTGGCCACACTCTCCACTGTGAATGTCTCTGATCAGCATGCGGCCTTCCTCGGGGGGGACGCACTTGAGTGCAATTCCATTTGGGCGCTTGCGGTACAGGTCTCCCTCGAGGATGTAGTATGACTTGGCTTGTCGAGCCACTCGTTCTGCCTCCGCGTCTTCTTCAGGAAGGACTCCCTTCAGCAGGTAGTCTTTGAGTTCGTCAACCCAGCCTGTCTCTTGATGCACCATAGCCAGCAGCAGACGCTCCCCTGAGGATGGACCGCAGTTGGGTGCCCCACCTACAGGAGGTGGTGGGAGTACTTCGTCTGTGCTTGTGGCTGCTGCTTCTTGTGGCTGCTTTATGGACGCCTTGGAGAGTCTCTCTTCAAAGACGCCGGCCGGCTGGGCCTGCCTTCGTGATGCTCGCTTGGCGATGTCATCTGCCTCCTGGTTCTCCTTTCGCGGGATGTGCATGAGCTCCATGCCCTGAAGTGCTTCTCGAGCTTGCGGACCTCTTCAAGGTAGGCGGCCATGTGGTCGTCTTTAGGCGTGTAGCTCTTGTTGGAGAAGTTAACCAGGAGCTGGGAATCACCCTTTATGAGTAAGTGCTTGACGCCAAGGGCGATTGCGGCTCTGAGCCCGGCGAGGAGGCCCTCGTACTCGGCGATGTTGTTGGAGATCTTGTCTATTGTGAAGCACAGCTGGATGGCGTAGTAGAGCTTGTCACCTTTTGGTGAGGTTAAGACAACGCCAGCCCCACCATTGCGGCAGGCGAAAGCTCCATCGAAGTGCATGGTCCAGTGGCTTGGCATTGTATCTCCCGATGACGCGGTTTCTTCTTCGCGAGGCTCTTCAGGAGTTGGGTCTGTCCACTCGGCGACGAAATCCGCCAGCGCTCTCCCTTTTATGACTCTTGTGGTGTCGAAGCGCAAGTTGAATGGCTGCAGCTCAATGTTCCATCCTGCGACGCGGTCAGTAGCGTTGGGGTTGCGCAGGATCTGCTCCAGGGGGAAGGACGTGACCACCGTGATGGGGTGGCCCTGGAAGTAGTGGCGCAGCTTCCTGGAGGCGATGAGTAGCGCGAGGAGGAGCTTCTGCTGCACTGGGTACCGCTCGCGAGCATCTCGCAGTACAGTACTGACGAAGTAGACTGGATGCTCGACGAGGGTCGTTGATGGTGCGGCAGCGTCGGCTCCCTCGAGAGGCTCCTCAGGACCTTTGGCGAGGTTTGCCTGTGGAGGAGCCTCGGCAGGGTGCTCGTGGAGGACTCGACTTGAGGCTGTGGGCCTGGCACTGGGTCTGGAGAGACTGTTCCTCGTCGGGAGGTTCTGGACTTGGTGTGGCAGTGCTTTTCTTGGGAGAACTGGCTCTTCTCTTTCCACCACCAGGACGGCGCTTGCAGTTTGTGGAGTGGCTGCTAGGTACAGCTTCAGATGCTCGCCTGCCCTGGGGGCTACCATGACTGGTGAGCTAGCCAAGTATTTCTTCAAGTCCTCAAATGCTTCGTCGGCCTCTGGAGTCCACTTGAAGGTGCCGGATTTCTTCATGATCTTGAAAAATGGCAAGGCTCTCTCGCCGAACTTGGAGATGAAGCGGCCTAAGCTGGCCATGCATCCTGCTAGGCGCTGCATGTCCTTGAGGCGGCGAGGTGGCTGCATGTCTTCTATAGCCTTGATCTTGTCAGGGTTTGCTTCTATGCCGCGGTGGGACACGAGGAACCCGAGGAGCTTGCCTGAAGGCACCCCGAAGACGCACTTGGCGGGGTTTAACTTGATGTTCACCTTGCGCAGGCTGGCAAAGGTTTCCTCGAGATCCTTCAAGAGAGTGTCTCCCTCGCGAGACTTGACCACGATGTCGTCGACATAAGCTTCTGCATTTCTTCCCATCTGAGCCCCCAAGGCGATCCTCATGAGCCTCTGGAAGGTGGCGCCGGCATTTTTCAGGCCAAAGGGCATGCAAGTGTAGCAATACACACCACAAGGGGTGAGAAATGCTGTTTTCTCCTCGTCTTCCTTGGCCATTTTGATCTGGTGGTAGCCTGAGAAGGCATCCAGGAAACAGAGGAGATCACAGCCGGCGGTGGAGTCCACAATCTGGTCTATCCTTGGCATGGGGTATGGATCCTTGGGGCAGCCTTGTTACGTCTGTGTAGTCGATGCAGAGCCGGCCTCCTCCATTGGGTTTTGGGACAACCACACCGTTGGAGAGCCAAGTGGGGTGGGCAACTTCTCGAATGATGTCTGCTGCTTTCAGCTTCTCTACTTCTTTGATGATGAACGCTTGCTTCTCGGGGGCTTGTTTCCGCGCTTTTGCTTTACAGGGCGTGCGTCTGGACACACGGCTAAGTGGTGCTCGATCACCTCCCTTGGTACACCGGACATTTCTGACGGAGTCCATGCGAACATGTCAGAATTTGCCCGAAGGAAGGCGACGAGCGCGCTTTCCTATTTGGGAGGCAAGCCAGCGCCTATGGTGACGCTAGCCCCCGAGCCCTCAGCCCCCGAGCCGCTGGTGCTCAGCGACACCTTCTTTGTAGATGCTTGCTCTTGAGTGAACAGTTGTTTCTTCTTCTTGGGCCTCTCGAGAGGCTCCATGTCCTCGTCAGCGGGGAATGCCATGGCAGCGGCCTTGTAGGCGATCTCGACAGCGCGCGTGGCGTCCTGTACGTGACCACGTATGGTGATGGTGCCACCGCTGCCAGGGATCTTGACCATGTTGTAGGCGTGGTGCGTGACGGCCATGAACTTCGCGAGGGCGGGGTAGCCGAGGATGGCGTTGTAGGGCAGGCCAATGTGCGCGACGTCGAAGTCAATTAGCTCGGTGCGGTAGTTCTCCTGCGTGCCAAAAGTGACCGCGAGCCTCACTTGCCCCAGAGGCGAGATTGAGCCGCTGGTGACCCCGGTGAAGGGCCTGGAGGGCATGAGCCACTCGTAGGGCACTTGAAGCGTCTCGAAGGTCTCGACAGAGATGACGTTTAGGCCTGCACCCCCATCAATGAGCGTCTTGCCGACGGCGATGTTGTTGATGGTGGGGGTGCACACCAACGGGAGGGTGCCCACAGTCTTTGTAGACTTGGGGTGATCTTTGGCGTCGAAGGCGATGGTGTACTGGGACCACTTGAGGGGGCGGGACGTCTCGACCCCGGGAAGCGCTGCGTTGAGCTCGCGAGCGAACTGCTTGAACTGGTTGTTCGACTTGGGCGCCTGGGATCCGCCGAGGATGCATGCCATGGCACCCTTGGGGGCCTGGTAGCCTCCAGGCTCTTCGTCGGGCAGATTGTTGTTTTTCTCGGCGGCATTCGCCTGAGTTCCCTGAGGCCTCTGGAAGTTGCCCTTGCGTCCACCTTTGCGGTAACCACGGCCTCTGCCGCGGCCACCGCTGCCTTCTTCTTGCTCACGCTTCTTGCTCAGCTGCTTGAGGTCATAGCAGTTCTCCGTCGCATGGCCGCGCCTGTTGTGGTAGATGCAGAACGGGCGGTTGTCCACCTTTTTCTCGCCAGCCTCTGGGAGTCCTCGCGAACATGCTTGGCGTCGGGTTCAGCTGCCAGGACTGCGGTAGGCTTGCGCTTTATCTCGTCACGCCTCTTCTGGGTCTTGGATCCCTCGACAGGGTCGTCTGTCGAGCCCACCTTGACGAAGAGGAGCCCTTCTCTGCCTTGGCGCATTTGTCTGCGATGTCGAAGAGCTTCACCACGGAGGAGAGGGTATCATGGATGCCGAGCTTCTCGAGCATCCTGTGGTTGGTGACGCCCTCTCTGAAGGCCGCAATGACGTGCGAGTCCGGGATGTTCGGGATCTTGTTGCGGACTTGGCTGAAGCGCTGGATGTACCTGCGGAGGGTCTCGCCAGGCTTCTGGCGCACAGCTCGCAGGTCGTTGTAGGTGAGGGCGCGCTCGTACGTGCCCTTGAAGTTCGCAACGAACTGCTGGCAGAGCTCCTCCCACGAGTCAATGGAGTCCTCGGGAAGGTTCAGGAGCCACGACAAGGCGGAATCCTTGAGAGCATGGGAGAACCAGTTGGCCATGACCTTGTCGTCTCCCCCCGCAGCTTGGATGGAGGTGGTGTAGAGCTGCAAGAACTCGATGGGGTTGTTCGTGCCGTCGTAGCCCTTGGGGAGGTCAGGCCTGAACTTCTGTGGCCAGACGACGCGACGCAGGTTGCGGGTGAAGGCCGCGCAACCTGTGGCGTACGAGGCGATGCCACCCTGAAGAGCACGGCGGTTCTGTCGCCCTGCTTGGCCGATTTCCTCGACGATGCGCTTCTGGAGGTCCTTCTGGCGCTCCATTTCCACCCGCGCGTCTGGGGGTGTCCGCTGCACGATTTGACAATCGCGCGGCGAAGACGCGTGGGATGCGGCCTTGTGCGCCGCAGCTGGAGGCGGACCTGGCGGAGGCGGCGGCGGAGGCGGCGGGGAGGTGCGCCATGCGCGGTGGTTCCAGCGCGTCCGGAGTTGTGGTGCACCAGAGAGCGCGACGCCGCAGGAGCAGCGCGCGGTGCTGCCGCGATGTCGACGAGGTGCTGGAGGCGGCCGAGCCAGTTGTCGTGCGCCTCGCGGTGGGGCGGTAGCGAAGAGCTCCGCGGCCATGAGCAGCGCGGTGTTTGGGCTGGGCGCTGGACGCCCAAGAGTGGAGGCGCTGTGGCGCTGGGACGGATGCGAGGACTCAGCGTCCTCGCCGTGCCCGTGGTCGACGTCGTCGTCGAAGCGGTCGTCGTGGTGGCCGTCGTCGTCCTCGGGGTGCTCACACGCGGTTCAGCGGTGTTGCGCCCCGTGGCACGGCTGGCGCGGGGACGGCCGCGAGGGTTGGTGGTGTTGGCAGCGGGCTCGGTGGTTGCCCTGCCTGATGCCCGCCGGGTGGCGCGAGCTGCGCGAGTGTCCGCCATGGTGCAGAGGTCGATGAAGGTTGAAGACGCGCCTCAGCCCCTACCTGGCGCGCCAATTGTCGGAGAATGACTCCCACGAAACAGGGATAGTCAAGCTCACGAAGAGAGTTCGTGTAAGGGGCTGAACACGTTGGTCAAACAACCCTCAACCTGCACGGCGACGGTGCTCGTCGAGCAAGTGGAGGGACATCACGACAGAGATGAACACCAGCCCGTACCCAGGTTCACGGCCCTCGTGTGGAGGTAACACCGCTACTCCTGCTTGTCTGTATTGCACTGCTTGTAGAGGTTACAGTACAATGAGCTTGCCGAGGGCTCTCTTTTGGCAATGGTGTGCACAAGGAAGGGAAGCAATGGTCTTCTTCTTCCTTGCGCGTAAGTGGCTATGCTGGAATGAGAATGCGATCCCTTGCTACGGTGCTGCTCGTCCTCCTTTTATAGGCGCCCCGTGCTCCCTCCCTGCGCTTGCACTATGGTAGGGCTGTCACGTGGCGCAGAAGGTCGAGCGCGGTGCACCGCAGCCCGGTTGTCCATGGACGCGGTCCATGGCGTAAAGCTGACTCCTGTAGCAGAGTAACCACCGTCCATGCAGGACGGCCAGCTGGGGCCGCAGAGGAACGTGGGGGTGCCCACGGTGACGTTGGCCGTGGAGTGTAGCGCCGGCCGGTCCCCTTATCACCAAAGAGGAAACCCTTGTAGTCCGGTGCGGATGGCACAGCTTTGTTGCCCCTTTAATCACCAAAATGGCAACTGCGGCGTCGTCGTCACCGCGCGCAGGGCGCGCGTCACTCTGTGGCTGCTGCAGAGCCCATGTGCGCTCTGCAGGGGTTGCTTTGCAGCGAAGCGATCTCCACGAGGGCTTGGGCGCCCTGTAGAGAATTCGGCGTTGACCTCTCCCTAGGGGATATTTCCTTGAAGAGGGGCAGTAGTGGATATGGCCTCCGCAGGCCTCTGCTGCCTCAAAAGCCCTCGCGAGGCATGTCGCCTCGCGAGGCTCTCCAAGCCGTAGGCTTGGTCCTTAGCGAAAATTCGCCATCAAGTGTCGAAGGCCGTAGAGGACAGGCCCAGCACACCCTGGATTTCACTGGGCCGACACCCGCAGGTACCTGCATGAATATCTCGAAGGAGATTTTTGCCATCTTCGAATGCAATGCATCTTTGGAACATACCTGAAGTGTTGCGTTTGTACAGCTCACCGTTTATGATGGTGTATGCTTTTGCTCGTCGAGTGATGCGCTTGGCCTCGTGTATGTCTTCTGGTAGTTCATCGCGAAGCATGTATGCAAGGAAAGGTTGAGTCCATGTGGGCTCAATGAGTAGTACCTCAATCGGAGTTTCCTCTTTGCTTGGCACTTTACCTTTGTCCATGGCTGGTGTTGATGCTGATGGTCGTTTGTCGATTGACCTGTGCTCGATCCCCTCGAAGAAGACACCCGGTGGTATTGGTGCTTTTGTGGACGCGATGTTTGCGAGTTTGTCCGCCTCCTCGTTGCTTTCTCTTCCTATGTGCCTCAACTCGCATCCCTCGAAGCTGCCCTCCATTATGCTGTAGAGGTCCTGGTAGAGGGTCATGTTATCTGCGATTGCGTCGCAGGCCTTCATTGTTTGCTGCACAACCAATTTAGAGTCACCATAAATCATTAGTCGAGTGCATCCCATAGCTTTCGCCATGCGCATGCCATGAATTAGTGCTTCATATTCTGCCTCATTGTTTGATGGGAACTCGAAACCCATTTGTAGTATGTAGCGGAGCTTGTCCCCTTATGGCGAGATAAGTATGACTCCGGCACCTGCTCCTTCATTCTTCTTGGATCCATCGAAGTACATGGTCCAGGAGTTTGATACATCAGGAACTCCTGGTAGTTGGGCCTCTACCCACTCGGTATGAAAGTCGGGTAAGACTTGCGCTTTGATGGCCTTCGGATGTTCCTACTTGATTCCCAGCGGACCCAGCTCGATGAGCCATTTTGCTACCCGTCCCGTTGCATTGGGGTTTGTGAGGACATCTCCAATCGCCGATTTGTTGATCACCATTATCGGGTGCTCTGAGAAGTAATGTGCTAGCTTTCTAGATGTCATGAATATGGCGTATGCCAATTTTTGATACTGCGGGTACCGCTGTTTGGATGGGGAAAGAACCTCGCTTACGTAGTACACTGGTCTCTGTATGCTTTGGTTGTGTCCTTCTTCCATACGATCGACTACCAGTACGGTGCTTACCACTCGATTGGTAGCTGACACGTATAGGTAAAGTGGTTCCTTCTCCCGCGGTGCCACCAGGATTGGAGGACTTGTGAGCATCTTTTTTAGTTCGAGTAGGGCTGCTTCAGCTTTATCTGTCCACTCGAACTTGTCTGCTTTCTTCATTAGCTTGTAGAACGGGAGTGCCCTTTCACCTAGCTTGCTTATGAATCGGCTGAGTGCTGCCACTCGACCAACTAGCTGCTGTACCTCGTGTAGTTTAGTAGGTCTCTTCATTGTGAGTATGGCTTGTATCTTCTCCGGATCAGCTTCTATTCCTCGTGCAGATACCAAGTAACCCAGAAGTTGACCAGCTGGCACACCAAAAGTGCACTTCTTTGGATTGAGCTTGATATTGTATCGATTGAGGTTATTGAATGTTTCCTGCAAATCCTTGATGAGAGTGTCTTCCTTTTCGGTTTTAATAACTATGTCATCGACGTAGACTTGAACATTGCGCCCTAGTTGTTCTTGGAGGTAGTTTTGCATCATGCGCTGATATGTTGCACCCGCGTTTTTGAGCCCAAATGGCATTGTTGTGTAACAGAAGACCCCGAGTGGGTTTATGAACGCTGTTTTCTCCTCGTCTTCCTCTTTCATCCGAATTTGATGGTACCCTGAGTACGCATCCAGAAATGATAATCGAGCGCACCCTGCTGTCGAGTCGATGATCTGGTCGATTTGTGGCAACGAGAAGTGATCCTTCGGGCAGCATTTGTTCAGAGAGGTGAAGTCTACACACATCCGCTTTATGTCCGAATTTTTTTTCTCGACTAAGACTAGGTTGGCTATCCAATCTGCTTTTTTGATTTCTCGGATGAACTTTGCGGCTCGTAGTATGTCGACCTCTGCTTCGATTGCATCTCTTTTTAGGCCTAAAACACGGCGCATAGTTTGCTTGACTGGCTTAAAACCTGGTTTGATTTGTAGAGAGTGCTCGGCAAATTCCCTGGGAATACCTGGCATGTCTGATGGAGACCATGCAAATGTTTCCCAGTTCTCACGGAGGAATTTGACGAGTGCGCCTTCCTATGTGCTAGTAAGACTTGACGACACATTGAACGTCTTGGAGGGGTCGGTCGGGTGCAACTGATGCTTCTTTGTGTCGTTTGTGGCATTGACCTCTCTGTCGGTTACCAGCCTCTTATGTTCAGGCAGAAGTGTATGATCATTGGTGACTTCTAGTTCAGCGTTTGTCTGCTCCATCCCGTACATCTCGGAGATTTTGCTAAAGTCTCGATCACATGAATCTGATCTTTGAAAGTTCCCATTGACTGTGATGACTCCTTTTGGTCGTGGCATCTTGAGCTTGAGGTAAGCGTAGTGCGGGACGGCCATGAATCGAGCGAAGGTGGGACGCCCGAGTATTGCATGATACTGCGACTTCCAGTCGACCACGTCGAACTCAATCGACTCTGTCCTGAAGTGTGTGGGGTCCCCGAATGTGACGTCGAGTTGTATTGTGCCTTGCGGGAGTACTGCCTTGCCTGGGACGATACCGTGGAAGGTATTTGTGGATTTGGGCAGATTTTCGATTGACTTGTTCATCCTACGTAGGGTATCTGTGAATATTATGTTGAGGCCGCTGCCTCCGTCCATGAAGACCTTGGTCATGGCGTAATTGCCAATTGGGGCGTCGAGTACCAGGGCCGCGTGTCCTGGTCGATACACTGCGGGTGGATGATCCTCCTGACTGAAGGTGATTGGAACTTCTGAGCCATTCAACAAATCTGGGACAGCTGGGGGTGCCATAACCGCCATGTTGACGTGTCGAGTGTGCAATTTCTGCTCTCGATTGGACGAGCGTCCTTTCTGGATCATGTTCATCTGCCCACGAGTCACGGGATATTTTTGCTCTTCAACTTGTGGCATCTGATGTACGGCTGCTGCCATTTGTGCTCCTGTGTTGGGCTGTGCTAGTACCATGTATACCGACGTCGGCTGTACTTGCAGTGGTGCGGAATATACCTGAGTAGGCTGTGCCTGTGGTGGTACGGAATATACCTGAGTTTGTTGCACCTGTTGCGGCGCTGAGCATACCTGGGCAGGTTGTGGTTGCGGAGTAAGTGCGACGTTTGATTGGGTTTGCGCCAACTGTGGAGGTGCGCGCCCCTCCCTTTGTAGTCGCAGCACATGTTCAATCGCCAGTTGATCGAACTCTCTGCAGTTTCTCAGCGAGTGGTTGGAGCGTAGTCTGCCGTCATCCCCTTTGTATAGATGGAATCTGCAATAATCGTCCATCCTCTCTTCGACTGAACGTTCAGGTTCTTTGTCCGTTCGTCTGCGCCATTCCGGCCTCTTGTAGCTATCGCGTCTGTTGTCGCCACGATAATTGTCACGGCGATCTTCTGTACGATACTCTCGACCGTCTCGATGATCATCTGTGCGCTGGTCCCAGCTGTCGCGGTTATCTTCGGGTCGTTTGTCGGTCTGATCACGATTGTCCCGTGGTTGTGCGAAGCCTGCTCCTACAAAACTTGGTTTGTCATCGTCGTGGTAACGATGTTTGCGTTTACACCGCCGATCATCTCTGTAATTGTCTCTGCGGTCGCGACTGCCACTTTCGTGGTGATCGTGTGGAGAAGTTGGTCGATTGCTTCGTACAGAGTCCTCTCCATCTGCCCACTTTGTTGCTAGTACCATGAGTGCCGCCATTGACCTTGGGTCTTCTCGACCAAACATCTCTTTGAAGTCCTTTCTCCAGAGGCCTTCCTTGAAGGCGTCGATTGCCCTATCTTCTGATACGCTTCCTATGGAGTTACGGATGGCGGTCCATCGCCGTATGTATGATCGTAGCGATTCATCTGACCTTTGTCTGCAGGTTCGAAGTTCTTCGAAAGTTTTGGGGCGCTCGCATAAAGGTCCGAAGTACTTGATAAAATCATCCCTGAACTGTTCCCATGAATCGTAGTATGATTCAGGTAGCGATTTGAGCCAATCGCGAGCCGTGCCTTCCATCATGAGTTGTATGTACTGCATTGCCGTGGTCGTCGTGCCACGCTGACACCCGACTGCAAGTCTGTAGTCTTCCAACCAGCCTGAAGGCTCCTGTTTGCAGTTGAACTTGGGGGTGGATGCGAGTGAAAACTTCTTCGGCATGCGGGCCTCCCTGATCCTGCGAGTGAAACACAGGGCTCCACAAGGTCCGATTTCCGCGTCGGAACCTGAGCTGGTGCTATATGACCTTCTAGAACGGCTTCTGGAACAGCGGTGGTGCGAGCTTTTTCGACTGCTCCTTCCTCGAGGACTTCGACTGCGTCGGTCCCGATCTGTGTCTCTCCTTGGAGTTGTTTGTGGTTGCTGTACAACTTTTGCTGCTATCGCCAGTTGCTTGTACAGCTGGAGGTGTTGGTCCCTTTTTGGGTCTCCCACAGGAGGTTCGGTTGTTCTGAGGTAAGTGCCTAGCGTCAATAATGCCCCGGCTAGTTCGGTTGGTATGGGGATTCCTTCAGCATCCACTTCCATGAAGGCAGGATTTAAATTGCGAGTGACTGCTGCGCGATCTGCCTCCCTTAGGTTTGCGAATCGCTGTCTATTCGTGGGGTTGTTCCTCCCTATCGAGCTCATGGACAATGCTCTGCGCCGAGCACTCGATATGCTGGCCTGCTTTTTGCGTTCTTCGAGTACCGCTCTGTAGTTCTTCAATCGTATTGATTCTTGCCACTGGAAGTACTGTAAGGTCAACGCTTCTTCTGGAGTTGCGTTCGCTGGCAGCATTGTGCAGTTCTCGATTACCCTGCTCACTTTTTCTGCCATCTCCATAGTGATGGTCAATGTGGTCGTTCCATCAGGCATGGTGACTGTGCAAGGATATTCTGTAGGTCGGCGACACGCTGCGGCCGCTGATGTTTCTACAGTACTCGCGGTGTAAACCTGGTACGGTATCACCTGATCTTCTATGCGGTTGACACGCATTATGGATTTGGCATCATCGTCCAAGCTCATGTCAGAGTTGCTCTGCTTGCTGAGGTTTTTGCTACAATCGAGCAAGTCTTCGAGTGCCTTTCCCAGGTTGTTCGCGTCACAGGTGAATATCTCGTGGCTGGCGCGGATTTCTAGGCCATTGAGATCGGCGAGGTAGATGTTGTCATCCATGTTCTCCTCGTTCCCTGTGGCGTTGTTGCAGTCGATGGCGTTGTCGAGTGACTCGGCTGAGCTGTTTGAGCGATACGTAGATTCGATCTCACTCACCCCAAATCTTTTAGCCACCTCGTCACGGAACTCCTGCGAGTTCATGGTTGTTGCAGAATCACTTGGTGATTGGATCGGGACGATCTGTGATGATGTGGCCGCCAGGATGGAGGGAGTTGTTGATGCCGCAGACATGTCGTCGAGTATTGCCATGTCAATTGGATCCAGCAAGTCCTGCACACCATCCTTATCGACAAAAAAGTTAAATTCTCCAACCGTGATGTCCAAACCTGATTCGAGACCGGCAAAGGTCTGTTGAGCTTCTATCGAGTGTGGTATGAGCCTTCTCGGGGAGATTGGCGAGTGATCGCCCCTTGAGTTGATGCTAGGCGATCTCATCGGCGAGTTGCCGTTTGCAGTCGTGATCGGCGATTGGCCGTTTGAAGTTGTGGTCGGCGAGTTGCCGTTTGCAGATGCGATCGGCGATTGACCGCTTGATGATGGAACCGGCGAAACCGTGAGCCCAACACTACCTGTTCCCACAGACGGCGCCAATTGACGAGGCGTGTCCTCGTCAAGTCCCATGGTTAGGTACCTAGGGTTGATTGTGTGGTAGAGAACGCGTAGTGCTGGTAGAATCGACGGCTGACAAGCGGGAGTTTACCCAGGTTCGGGCCCTCGAGTGAGGTAAAACCCTTACGTCCTGCTTGTCTGAATTAATCTTGTGAATATGCGGTTACAAGGGGTCCGGCGAGATGTTGATCTCGTCGGGGTTGTGGTGGTTCTGGATTGCCTTACTCTGGTCGGCTACCCTCCTAGCCTTTATATAGTAGGCCATGTCTCGGGTACGTAACCGACTAGGTTTTACATGTATGGAAAGTATCTACCGACTACAATCTAATCTAACTTGGAGATTACTCTTCGTCTTGGGCCTGTCTTTGTGGGCTTCATCTATCTTGGGCTTCTTTCAGTTGTCACGTGCACCAGGTACCCTTACGCCTAGGTACCCGCAGGGTATATCCTTGTCAATCTATTACATGAACGATCTCATCCAATCCCTACCATCCCCTTCAGCCTACAGCAGGGATTTACTCACACATGGATGGGGGAAACATGGATGGTTGATGGAGAGGCATCGGCAATGATGATGGCGATGATCTCCTCCAATTCCCCATCCCGGCGGAGTGCCAGAATGGAGTTTCTGATCCCCGAAATAGGGTTCTCGGTGGCAGCGGCGTTCGGAGGTGTTTCTGGAAGAAGTGATCGACCCCCCCAACGTTTTTAGGTCAGAGGCAATATGTAGTCCAGAGGGGGTAGCAAGGGGGCACCCGAGCCGTCCTCACCATGTGGTGGCGCAGCCCAGGGCCCACCCGCGCCACCACGTGGTGTGGGTCCCTCGTGGCCCGCCTCCGTCTCATCTTCTGGCTCCGTGGGTCTTCTGGAAAAATAGGAACTTTGCGATATTTTCTGGGGATTTTCCCGAAAGTTGACTTTCTGCACAGAAATAAGACACCAGGGCAATTCTGCTAAAAACAGCGTTAGTCCGTGTTAGTTGTATTCAAAACACACAAATTAGAGGCAAAACAACAGCAAAAGTGTTCGGGAAAGTAGATAAGTTTTGGACGTATCAACTCCCCCCAAGCTTAGCTTATTGCTTGTCCTCAAGCAATTCAGTTAACAACTGAGTGCGATAAAAGAAACTTTCATGAACACATTTGCTTCATATGATGTATATATTCTCACTATATGGACAAGTGCTTAGGCAATTCATAATAAGATGTATGCAAATAATGTCACCTAATAGCCATGTAAACCATGAAAAGATGCCAACACACTAATAACAAACAACATGAAACATATCTATTCAAGATTGCAATGCTCATAACAGGATATGATAAGGTGGTATCTCGCTTGCCCGTATTTGTACAGCAAAACATAAATGCCCAGGCACCTCTGAAGTTCAAGGGAAGACTAGAAGTAAAGATATCAAAGATAAAAGCATCAAAGTTATACCACATTTAACCGCATTCTGGGACAAGCACATTACACTAAGAATGACAACCATGCTCTCGAGAAGGTGCTCAAAGAAAGGACAGTGACTCAACATAAAAGTAAAAGATAGACCCTTCGCAGAGGGAAGCAGTGATTAACATGTGCTAGAGCTTTTTATTTTTAAAACAGAAGTAAAATTGTTTTGGGAGGTGGTTGTTCCTGTCAACGATTGGCAATAGAGTTTCTGTTATCTTCCATACTAAACAAGTTGAGAGCGGTTCCGAGATGTTGTTATTAAGCATGTATATCATGCACTTTATATATTGTTTGACACTCCTCCCAACCTTGCTTACACAAGCCATGGCTAACCGAATCCTCGGGTGCCTTCCAACAATCACATACCATGGAGGAGTGTCTATTTACTTGTTTTTAGCTTTTTGATGTTATAATGGACTAACCAGCTCTTTGCAAAATTAGTGACAAGCAGATGAAGCATGCAAGTCGGGGTACTTAATTTAGTATGGAAGATAACAAACCCAACTACTACTTCCTCATGAGCTAAAAACAGTGTCACAAATGAGAAGTAATTTGAAGGTTTTAAAGGTAGCACATGAAAATTTACTTGAATGGTTTGAAATGCCATGCATAGGAATTTATAGTGGACTCTTTGGAATGACTTGGTTTTCAGGGATTTGGAAGCACGAGCAGCATTCCCGCTCAGTACAAGTGGAGGCTAGCAAAACTGGGAAGCGACAATCAAGAGAGCAATAACCGTCATAATCATGCTTGCGACAAAACAAAATTAATGGAGGCATAAAAGTGATACAAGAACTCTGAGGCAAAATAAATCATCGAGGCTTGATTGACTTTTTGTTTTTCAGTCATAGCATGCGTGAGCATGTGCCAAGTCAATTCAAATGAATCATTCAGAGGAGGATACCACAGTGTCATAACCTTTTATGAATAGAACAATGCAAGCAAACATCAATATAACATGCTACCCACTATTAATAAATTGGAACTGATCATAAGAGAACATGAACTACTAAGCATCCACTAAATAACATATACCTCACATGAACCAACTAAGCATGCTCACATGGATGAGTATATGTACAAAAATGAAAACAAATAGAGTTCATACCAGCCTCTCACCCCAACTCGAATTGTCGTAAATCGTCATTATTGCTTTTCACTTGTGTGGCTTGAATGATATGAAATGAAAACCAAGCTCCAATGGAGTCACGGAAGACTGTGAACTCTGCAGCAAACTTTACAAAACCGAAAAGAACAACAAATATTTTTGGGTTTTTCGAATTTAAAACAAGAACAAAGAAACAAGCAAACAAAGCAAAATATTTTTGGATTTTTGAATAACAACCGAATTTAAACAACTACGCAAACTAATACTAGAGCTTAAAGAAACAAATAAAGAGAAACAACAGAAATATTTTTGGTCTTTTTGTGTTTTGGAAAACAGAAAAAACAGCAACAACAAAAAAAGAAAGAAACGAAACATGGATATACAAAGTACCGACAGAACATGATATATATATATGAGTGAGATGTCGATATACCTCCCCCCAAGCTTAGGCTTTTGGCCTAAGTGGAGATCAACCCCATGGCGCCCAGGAAGTGGCGCCTCCATAGTACGACGAGAAGGATCCTCGTCCTGGTACGAGCTGGATGACGCTCCGGGGTAAGTGACGGTGTAGCCATCAGTGGGCTCGGTGTCCTCGGAGTCGTGCTGCTGGTGAAAGCCAAGCAGCTTCAGCTGCTCGTCCAACTCCTCCTTGGAGCGCGACCACGGCCTCCTGCGAACACTGAACAAATCGGCCTGCGGCAAAGGAACTTCCCTTTCATCCCCGTCAGTAAATAAAACTCTATAAACATACTTCCTGTACGAGAGTTAGGTGTAACAAAATAATGGTCTCTCATAGCAGCAAGATCAAGCCTGAAAGGGGTTAGCTTCTCATCACTAGGATCAACAGGAAGGCCTAGATATGCAATAACTCGTGAAGCAACAATTCCCCCATAGATTGGTCCCTTAGCAGCTAAACGACGAGCAATGAGGGCACCAAGATTATAAGTGGTGTTACCAGTGAGTGCAGCAGCAAGAAAAGCAAGATGGTAATTAGAAATGTTGCTGGTGTTCTCCCTACCAAGAATGCTAGTGGCAAGATAGTAAGTAAAATATCTAATGGCAGGGAATTGAATGTTCCTTATCTTGCCGCGCTGAGCGGTGCGGTCATCATCGTTGGTCACCCCTCGGTAAAGTTCCAACAAATCACGGGGGTCCCGTAATCCTCTTCGCTGTACCTGAAGGAGCAATACCTATGGCAGCACAAAAATCACTCAAAGTCATGGTAACAGGCCTATCATAAATTTTAAATTTAACAGATGGCGTGAAAGATGTGTTGCCAAATTTAAAGCTCTCAACAAAAGTTTTGGTAGCATATAATATGGTGGCTTTCATCTCCATGTAAGTAGTTAAGCCAACCCTCTGGACAAGGAACAAGAAATCATCAAGAGCCCTGCATCATGCAAAAAGTTAGGCATGGGAAAGATGATGGGTGTGGAACTCCATCATCCCTCTCATCACCAATGCTTGGTGCAATGAGATCTTCATTGTAGGATGCCGAACTCGAGTGGCTGCTCTCGGGGCCTTGCCACCCTTTGCGAATCCCTCTCAAAGATCTCTCCAAAGGTGTGGTTATGCATCTTCCTTTTCTGAAATTTTTGGCAAACACTATAAAAATTGATTTTGAGACATATAAATGAAGGAACTACTATAGGAACTTGCTAGAGGACTAAACATGCATCAAAACTAATTATTACAACTTAGAACAAGCATGCAAACTCACTTAACAAGTCACCTACAGCAGCAAAATACTCAAGAAATATCCACTAAACAAAATTCTACTTGGATATTCGGAGGAGTCACATACCGGAGAACAAATGCCCCAAATCTCAGCAGCTGAGATGGGCTGAGCAAGGAGATCGAAAATCGCGTGGAAGAACAGCAAGAACTCGGGTTTGAACAGAGGAAATGTGTTTGGTCATGAAAGAGGAAGGAGTGGTAGGTGGATGAGTGAGTGGAGGGCCAGGTGGGGCCCTCACCATGCCACGGCGCGGCCAGGAGCCAGCCGCGCCACCATGTGGTGAGGTGGCATGGTGGGTCCCCCTGGTCATCCCAGGCACTCCCACGATGCTCTTTCAAAAATAGACCAGTGGTATATTTTTTAAATTTTTGAAAACTTTCAATTTGGACAAATTCTGGGTACTTAAGCTAATAAAATCAGCAGAAAAATGATTTTCAAAATCCAAATAAACTAAACTTTTGCAAACTAAGTAGCATTACAGTAGGTAAAACAAGGATGAGGAATAAAATGTTGTTTAGCACCTTATGTATATAAATGTATTTGTTAACAAGGTTGATCAAGTCTTGCCACCAAATAAATTTTATATGACACAAATGAATTAAACATCATGAGACAATCATGTTACCTTGAATTGTATTGATATGGATCCAATCATAATATTTTGATATCCTTCTTGATGATCATATATAGGGCAATCAATACTTCCCACTTTGATAGTTCTAAAATTAGATTGTATTAACTCCATAAACCTTGTCCACTTTCTTGGGGAAATAAACAGTGTGCTCTTTGTCATTCACATTAAAAGTTACTTTTCCTTTATTGCAATCAATAACAGCACCTGCAGTATTTAGAAAAGGTCTCCCAAGAATAATAGACATATTATCATCTTCAGGCATTTCAAGCACAACAAAATCAGTTAAAATCAAACAATTATTAGCCACTTGAACAGGGACATCCTCACAAATGCCAACAGGAACAGCAGTAGATTTATCAGCCATTTGCAAAGATATATCAGTAGGTATCACTTATCAAGATAAACTCTTATAAAGAGAGAAAGGCATAACACTAACTCCTGCTCCCAAATCACATAGAGCAGTTCTAACATAATTATTTTTGATGGAACAAGGAATGGTTGGTATACCTGGATCTCCAAGCTTCTTTGGAACCTTGCCATTGAAAGAATAATTAGCAAGCATAGTAGAAATTTCCTCATTGGAATTTTCCTTTTGTTAGAAACAATATCTTTCATATACTTTGAATAAGGAGGCAATTTAATAGCATCAGTCAAAGGAATTTGCAAGAACAAAGGTTTCATCCAATCACAAAATTTATTATAGTGTTCTTCTTCCTTTGATTTTAGTTTCTTAGCAGGAAAAGGCATTTGCTTTTGAACCCAAGGTTCCCTTTCATTACCATGTTTCTTAGCAAGAAAGTCTTCCTTAGTGTACTTTTTATTTTTAGCATGCTTTTCAGGTTCCTCTTCAACCTCTTCTTTATCAGAAGCATCATTCTTATCATTATCATTATCATTGTTATGTTCATTACCACTTTCAGTTTCAGCATCAGAAATAGATATACTATTAGGATCATTAGCAGGTTCAGAGGATTCTACAACAGTTTTATGTTTCTTCTTCTTTTTCTTAGAAGGAGCACTAGTTTCATTAACACGTTGAGAATCTTGTTCAATTCTTTTAGGATGCCCTCAGGATATAAAGGATCCTGAGTTGAAATACCTCCTCTAGTTGTTACTTCACAAACATGTTTCTCTTTATCTCTAGAGGCATTCTAACAGATCTTTTTGCACTTTAGTGAGTTGATCAATTTGAGTTTGAACCATATGAAAATGTTTAATAAGCATCTTAACATCATTGGAGGTTCTCTCCACAATATCATGCAATTTACTAATAGCTTGAGAATTTTCCATCAAATGATTTTCCACTCTCATATTAAAGTTATCTTGCTTAACATAATTATCAAATTCATCTAAGCATTGATCAGGAGGTTTAGAGTAGGGAATATCTCCTCATCAAACCGTTGGAGAGAGTGTACCTCAATTATGGATGAACGGGGAATTGGCTTACATAATTCTTCTATTGGTGGAAGGTTCTTCACATCTTCAGATTTAATACCCTTCTCCTTAAGAGTCTTCTTGGCTTCCCTCATTGATTCATCATTCAATTCAATCATACCCCTCTTCTTTGGTGTTGGTGTTGGTGTTGGGGTCGGCTCAGGCAAGGTCCAATCATCATGATTTTGGCTTATTTTAGCCATTAATTCTTCAGCTTCGTCTGGAGTTCTTTTCCTGAAAACACAACCAGCACAACTATCCAGGTATGCCCTAGATTCAATAGTTAGTCCACTATAAAATATATCAAGAAGGTCATGCTTTTCCAAATCATGCCCAGGCCGAGCTCTAATTAGAGAGCAAAACCTTGTCCAGGCTTCAGGCAGTTTCTCTCCATCATCCTGGTCAAAATTATAAATTTTCTGCAAAGCAGCATGTTGAGCACTAGCAGGAAAATATTTCTGAAAGAAAACATTAAGCAAACCAGTAGGACTATCAATAGAACCAGGAGGCAAATTATTATACCAAGTTTTAGCATCATCCTTTAATGAGAAAGGAAAAAATTTAGCAACAAAGTAGCTACGCTTCTTGATATCATCAGAAAACAAACTACTCAAGTAGAGAGCTCATTCATGTGCTCTACAGCACTTTCTTTTTCAGTACCACAAAAAGTGTTTTCTCAACAATAGATATATGAGATAAATCAAGGAGAAATCATAATCCTTATCTTTAATGTTTATGGGAGAAGTGGCAAACTTAGGATCAGGAGACAGTTTATATCTAACAGCATGTTGTGCAAGAAGATTTTTAATATTACTTGCACCAGTAGTAGCATTACATTTATCAATAAAATCATCATCAAGTTCCACATAAGTTTCATCAAGATCATCACAAGAGTGTTCTACAGACTCAGGTGAACCAACAGGTGTAAAAGGATTTTCATTAGGTGTTTCATCATTTTCAAGTTGTTTAGACTTAGCAATAGCAGCATCTAAAAGAGGACCTAATGGAATACTCTCATCAAGCACAGTTGAAGCATCATCAAAATTCAGAAGTAATTTCAGATTCAGCAGAAGTACCAACACGTGAAGCTTGTGGTGGTGTAACAAGTTGACTCATCACAGATGGTGAATCAAGAGCAGCAGCGGTACTAAGAGTCGTACCTTGTCTTGTAGTGGATGGCAATACACGGACCTTCCCATCACGAGCTTTACCCATGATGAATAAATTTCAGCGAGCAATATTAATCTCAAGTGAACTTACAAATAAAGCTATGCTCCCCGGCAACGGCGCCAGAAAATAGTCTTGATGACCCACAAGTATAGGGGATCGCAACAGTCTTCGAGGGAAGTAAAACCCAAATTTATTGATTCGACACAAGGGGAGCCAAAGAATATTTGTAAGCCTTAACAGATGAATTGTCAGTTCAGCTGCACCTGTGAATAGACTTGCTCGACACAGATTATCAGTAGCAACAGTTTTATAGCAGTAGCAGTAGTGAAATAATAGCAGCAGTAAAGTAAAGACAGCAGTAGTGATTGCGGTAAAAGCAGGATTAAAATACTGTAGGCATAGGGATGGATGAACGGGCGTTGCATGGATAAGATAGTTCATATAATAATCAAGACATAGGCATTGCAGATAAATAATGATAAAGCATCCAAGTACTAAGTAACCATAGGCATGTGTTCCGTATATAGTCGTACGTGCTCGCAATGAGAAACTTGCACAACATCTTCTGTCCTACCAGCCCGTTGCAGCGGGCCTCAAGGGAAACTACTGGTAATTAAGGTACTCCTTTTAATAAGTACCGGAGCAAAGCATTAACACTCCGTGAACACATGTGATCCTCACATCACAGCCATCCCCTCCGGTTGTCCCAATTATTGTCACTTTGGGGCCTCGGGTTCCGGACAATTATGTGTGTAAACAACTTGCAGATATGATCTAAAACAATGATTATCCTCATGATACAATAACATGTTCAGATCTGAAATCATGGCACTCGGGCCCTAGTGACAAGCATTAAGCATAACAAGTTGCAACAATGTCATAAAGTACTAACAACGGATACTAGGCACCATGCCCTAATGATCTTATATCTATTACATGAACGATCTCATCCAATCCCTACCATCCCCTTCAGCCTACAGCAGGGATTTACTCACACATGGATGGGGGAAACATGGATGGTCGATGGAGAGGCGTCGGCGATGATGATGGCGATGATCTCCTCCAATTCCCCGTCCTGGCGGAGTGCCAGAACGGAGTTTCTGATCCCCGAAATAGGGTTCTCAGTGGTGGCGGTGTTCAGAGGTGTTTCTGCAAGAAGTGATCGACCCCCCGACGGTTTTAGGTCAGAGGCAATATGTAGTCCAGAGGGGGACGCAAGGGGGCACCCGAGCCGTCCTCACCATGTGGTGGCGCGGCCCAGGGCCCACCCACGCCACCACATGGTGTGGGTCCCTCGTGGCCCGCCTCCGTGATGTAGCCCTGGTCACGACCATCACCATGTCAAGACCCTCAACACATCCCATGTCATCATCGAACTCAAAGGTGAACTCATTCCTCTACGAGAACCCATTTCGTGTCCCTTTGGATGGTATACTACTTGAGCATCTACCCTTTTGCTATGCTAGGTTTGATACGATGAGTACGGACAACCGGGAAGCCGCCAAGGAAGCCCAAGACTCAAGTTCATCCAAGGTGTACGCATGGAAGAGGAGGAGGAAGCGCCAAGACGATGAGGAAGAAGAACACAAGAAGGGAGAAGAATCCCAGGCGACGGTACTACCGCCGGGTTAAGCGGTACTACCGCCCCTGGCCTAGTCAGCACGGACACACCCCACGTCGGTGGTACCGCCAGCGGTACCGGCAGCGGTACCGGGGACGTGGGATGGGCGACCCCACGCCGGCGGTGCTACCGCCGCCGCTACCGCCGGAACCCTTCGTCTAGACCTTCTTCCGGTACCGCCAGCGGCAGCTGGAGCGGTCCCACTTGGTACCGGGGGCGTGGGATGAATCGAAGCTCGCCCGCGCTGGCGGTACCACCGGCTATCCCAGCGGTACTACCGCCAGTGCGGGAGCCTGCTCGCCAGATCTGCCGTGAAGCCTTATCCATTCGTCCTTCTTCGGATCTAGGCTATAAATAGCACTCCTTGGACTAGATCTAGGGTTAGACTATGATTTGGGAACTAAAGTAGAGCCTTGCTCCTTCTTCTCAAAGTGTCTCTTTCCTCCTATGGAGATGACTCAAGGCCTCCCCTTGTGGAGATGAATCAAGGCCTCCCCTTGTGGAGAAGATCCCTGCGTGGATACCAAGGCTCCTCTTGTAGTTTGCTACTTGCCAATCTTTCATCCTAGGGTGATTCTATTGGGTTGGTTGGATTGACCAATTTGACAAACAATCCTAAGAGTAAGGTGTGCTTGGGAGAGGAGGATTGGGGGCTGCCCACGGGGATTTGTTACCAATCGAGTCTTGCCGGGTTGCTACTTGCTATTTACCCTTGTGTGTTTGATTTCCCCTCTTTTGTGTCTTCGTTCTTCGCGTGTTCTTCGTGTTCGTCGTTTCCTCCGCACAAATCCATGAAAATCGGGACCAACCCGCATCATATGGTATCAGAGCTCTAGGTTGACACGGATTTGATTTGTGTTTCCACCGAAATCCACCAAATTTTTCTTCGTTTTTGAGAAATTCAAAAACTTCCACCAAAAATAGCCTTGCCTTGATTCGAGCCGATCTGTCGATTCGTTGCGTTTTTGGTAGTTTTTTTCCATGGATCTGTTGCTTTAGAACCCCTCCACCTTTGTTTGCGTTCCCTAGCCTCAATTTTGCCGATTTCCCACGAATTCGAGGAATTTTTGGAGCCCACGTCCGCCCAAAATTAGAGTCAAACTCGCATAGATTCGTGCGCAGCGGTACTACCGCCAGTGCAGCGGTACTACCGCCGCAGCGGTACTACCGGGCGGACCAGCGGTACTACCGCCAGGGCCAATTTTGGCAGAAATTTTTCTTTTTCCTCGGTTCGTTTTTGGCATTTCCTCTTTGGTTTGAGTCCTTTCTTGGTGTGCTTTACGTCTACAACACTGATAAGCTTCCGCAGCAACGCATCATCAACGCCAAGCGACGACGCCACCAAGGACTCGACATTTCCCCCACCATCATTTCCGTTGTGAGCCCTTCTTCCTTTCGCGCAACTTAACCTTTTGGACTAGCTCGGTGATATTGCGAGGCATTGCACGTGTTGAGTGTTTGTCTTCAAGTATTGGCGAGTGTGTATCGTTAGAGAGTTTGGCACTAGCAAAAGAGAAGGAGTCATCATCAAAAAGCAAAAATCAAAAAAAAAGAGAGAAAAGAAAAGAATCAAGTGGTGCCAAGTCTCATCTCTTGTAGGTTGCGACAAAGCTAAGACCGCCAAAGTGAGTGTGAGTGTTAACTCTTGTGCAAATCCTTTGCCCACAAAAAACAATTGAGCTAGCGTCCTTCTTGTGTTGGGTGACATTTGAGCTCGTAGTCTTCGTTAGGTTGCCTATCTTCGAGTGCTCGCCCTCTTGGTTGCCCAACCCCATCATTCGCTTTTGTGTGTGTTTATTCATCATTTGTGGTTGGAGTTTCTTTGGTAATTTGATCATTGTGGATTTTCTCTACCTTTGACAATATACTTGTCGGCGGGTTTGCTTGTTTCGTTTGCCACTTCATATCTTCCTATCCTCATAAGTGTGTGTGTGTTGGGTGTTAGAACCGGATACTCTCCTCTCAAGCCACATTATACTTGGGATATAGTTTGTCTTGGTTTTTCCTTGCCACATATGTCACTTGATCTTGAGAAAATCTTTAGGGGAAGTATAAACGGAAGCTCAAGCTCGGAAGAGGACATCCATGGTGAAGTTCAAGGTGATCATGCCTATGTTACACTTGACGAGTTCGTTGGTATTGGACACCTTCTTCGTGATGGCTTAGGCCGCTACGAGCGCCGTCTCCAAACTCATGATGCCAACTTCAACGAAATCAATGCGAACATGGAGCGGATGACCGAAGCTATCAACAACCTTGCGCGACAACAAGCTCCTTCACGCTCAAGCCGTACAAGAAGCTCCTCAAGGTCGACACAAGCACATCATGGACGTCATGAACCTCGACAAGAACGTCACCATGATCCAAGGCGCGACGCCCATGAACAACCTCCTCTTATCGTTGAACAACCACATGATCTTCACGCGAACAATGCAAACGCGCATCAAGAGCGTCAACGCCCAAATGGGGAACATCATGACCGCCTACCATCACCACCACCACAACAACGCGATCGCCATGAACGCACTCCTTCGCCACCACCTCACCCTAGAGATCGCCGAGACACTTGGACTCCCATATGGCATGAGGAAGAACGCATATGCGACAATTGCCAAGGCCAAGACCATGGTCCACGAGAATGTCCCAATCTCTCGTGTCCAATATGCGATGGCAATGGTCACATGATGTGGGAGTGCCCACATGGAGATGAGGGCGACAAGAAGATGGTCGAGAATGGGATTCTCCCTTCGACCACGGAGGCGAGCATGAGCAATGCTATCACTTTGGTGGATGCGTTGAGTGAGGATGGCCAACTATGGCATGCATCTTTGGAGGCGATGAGCTCGAGAAGGTTGAGCATGGGAGTTGCCCTTCAACCTTGGAGGCGTGTGGAGATGAGGAAACCGAGCCTACCCTCATGTGCTTCAATGATGAGATAGCACCAATCCCATGTGAGAATGAGAGCCACTTGAGTGAGAGCGAGAGTGAGTTGAGTGCCTCCACCATATGCGAGTTTGAGTGTTTTCGCTTTGAGGGAATGAGTGATACACCACGTGAGTTGAGAGAGGTAGTTGATAGGTCAAGTGAGGCTACTTTGCATTCTAACAACTTACCATCTCCCTCTAGTGTGTTCGCTCATTGTGTACAAGGTTTCATGGATGATGATGATGCCACCACATGCCTACATCAAGATGAACGAGTCGGACACATAGAGGCCCCTACTTCAACACCTACTTCACATGAGAAGGACAACAAAGGTATGGGTGTTGATGTGACCATGATCCCGCTAGTGGACATGATGACCTATGATTGCTCGCATGCTATGGATGATTTACTTGCCCCATCATATGAGTCTTTCTTATTCCCATGTGATACGTTGTTTGAAACCAATGTTGATCATGTGGAATTACCTATTTGTGATGATTTTTCCATAGACATGCCTAGTTATGAGTGTTTCCAATTGTTTCATGTTGTCAACTCAAACATGACAAACAATTGCTCTTTTCCAATGTTTGTTGACAACAATGATCACATTTTCCGCATGCTTTGCAACAAATGATTGCAATTTTTTCCCATTGATGCATGCAACATGTTGAATAATTTCTCTTTCACATGTGTTGTTTGCAACAATGATAACATTCTTGATAATGAGATGGCACCCATAGCTTTCTCACATTTTGGAGATGTTTGGTTTTCTTTTAGGGACCTTGTTCCCTCCTTCACTTTGCTTAGTAACCATCCACATATGTCATATGTTTCAATTGACTTTGGTGTGGTTGGTGTTGTGCAAATGAAGAGACGCGTCATGATGGATGACGTATTCATATACCGTGCACATCATTTCTTCACATGGTGTCTTGTGTGTGCCGGTAAGCGCATAATAATGTCAACCGCCATTGAGCATGAGTTGACAATGCGAGCTCTTGAGAGCATACACTTGAGTCGTGGATCGAACCCGGCTCTAATACCTTTCCCATGTTTTGCATCAAACAAGTTGACCAATTTCTCTTGCATTTGGTTTGTTTGCAAACATGTTTGTGATGTTGGTTTCTCCTATGGCAAGACAAATTTTCCCATCTTTCATATGGATGATTTATGCGTTGCCACAAATATAATGAACAATTGTTCTTTTACTTGGCGGGTGTGCAACCATAATGACATTTTGAGCATGTCTTGTCATGAGTGTTTTGGTTCCTACGCATTTGGTGTTGCAACAAATATGTCGAAAACTTGCTCTTTCCTATGGTTTGTTTGCAACCATGTCGATACATTGGACATCTTTCATTGTGTGTGTTTGCCAAATTATCCTCTTATTGCATCAAGGATGATGAAAAATTGTTCTTTACAATGCCTTGTATGCAATAATGATCATATGTTTCAAAATGAGATAGCTATCATTGCATTCTCACATTTTCATGGAGTTTTTGTGTTCCCACATTTTGATGATGTTTCGAGAAATTGCTTGCACATTGACCTTGCATATGCTTTGAATTTCTCATATTTGTGTTGTGCTAATGGTGTAATGAACATGAATGGACATGTCATTGATGATATGCTCCTCTATCTTGCACACACATGGTTTGCTTGGTCTTTGATGTTTATAGGCATGGTGAACTACAATTCTTCGACAAGGTCTACACATCTACCTCCTTGCCATGGTGATGAGCAAGAGTCGAGGACGACTCTTTTTAAAGGGGGGAGATGATGTAGCCCTGGTCACGACCATCACCATGTCAAGACCCTCAACACATCCCATGTCATCATCGAACTCAAAGGTGAACTCATTCCTCTACGAGAACCCATTTTGTGTCCCTTTGGATGGTATACTACTTGAGCATCTACCCTTTTGCTATGCTAGGTTTGATACGACGAGTACGGACAACCGGGAAGCCGCCAAGGAAGCCCAAGACTCAAGTTCATCCAAGGTGTACGCATGGAAGAGGAGGAGGAAGCGCCAAGACGATGAGGAAGAAGAACACAAGAAGGGAGAAGAAATCCCAGGCGGCGGTACTACCGCCGGGTTAAGCGGTACTACCGCCCCTGGCCCAGTCAGCACGGACACACCCCACGTCGGCGGTACCGCCAGCGGTACTGGCAGCGGTACCGGGGACGTGGGATGGGCGACCCCACGCCGGCGGTGCTACCGCCGCCGCTACCGCCAGAACCCTCCATCTGGACCTTCTTCCGGTACCGCCAGCGGCAGCTGGAGCGGTCCCACTTGGTACCAGGGGCGTGGGATGAATCGAAGCTCGCCCGCGCTGGCGGTACCACCGGCTATCCCAGCGGTACTACCGCCAGTGCGGGAGCCTGCTCGCCAGATCTGTCGTGAAGCCTTATCCATTCGTCCTTCTTCGGATCTAGACTATAAATATCACTCCTTGGACTAGATCTAGGGTTAGACTATGATTTGGGAACTAAAGTAGAGCCTTACTCCTTCTTCTCAAAGTGTCTCTTTCCTCCTATGGAGATGACTCAAGGCCTCCCTTGTGGAGATGAATCAAGGCCTCCCCTTGTGGAGAAGATCCCTGCGTGGATACCAAGGCTCCTCTTGTAGTTTGCTACTTGTCAATCTTTCATCCTAGGGTGATTCTATTGGGTTGGTTGGATTGACCAATTGGACAAACAATCCTAAGAGTAAGGTGTGCTTGGGAGAGGAGGATTGGGGGCTGCCCACGGGGATTTGTTACCAATCGAGTCTTGACGGGTTGCTACTTGCTATTTACCCTTGTGTGTTTGATTTCCCCTATTTTGTGTCTTCGTTCTTCGCGTGTTCTTCGTGTTCGTCGTTTCCTCCGCACAAATCCGTGAAAATCGGGACCAACCCGCATCACTCGTCTCATATTCTGGTTCTGTGGGTCTTCTGGAAAAATAGGAACTTTGCGATATTTTCTAGGGATATTCCCGAAAGTTGACTTTCTGCACAGAAATAAGACACCAGGGCAATTCTGCTAAAAACAGCGTTAGTCCGTGTTAGTTGTATTCAAAACACACAAATTAGAGGCAAAACAATAGCAAAAGTGTTCGGGAAAGTAGATACATTTTGGACGTATCATATAGCTTTAAGTATCATGACATGAAGTTAAAATAAGAACATGCTAGATCTAGTCACGGAGAAGTGGCATGGTCACCCACAACCCTTGTAGCATGGTATTTTTGTTTATTCCTAGTGAGGCAACAAAGTAAGGTAAAACACCCCAAGTGGATCGCGATATTACAGTGGTCAACTTACCGCACTCACCACCCCCCGTTACTCCAACTAATGCACACATCACACCACACACGCTCTCATAAACATGCTTGATCAAAACAAGTAGACACGAACGGGGTACATAATATGCATCTATATTCATAACTGAAACAAACATTTGCAATCTCAAACATATATTAACTCATAAAAAGATCCACCACATAGGTATTACATAGATGACCGTAATCATGTTCAGCAGCTCATACAGTACTAATTAGTGAAGCTCAAAGAGGAGAGATACATAAATTACTTCCATAAACCCATAGTGCAGAGGTGGACTACTCCCTCTTCATCATGGAGACGGTGGAGAAGTCGATGGAGAAGATGGAGACCACGCCGGCAGTGCCCCGCCGGAGTTTCCCCCATCCAATCTGCAGCTCCAGATCTCTATTTTCGTGTTTCTGTGTTTCGGCGGCGCTCCTTCCAGAGAACGTCGGGGGGTTATTTTTATAGGCGTTTTTAGGTCAAAACCTAGTCGGTGGAGAAAAGATCGACGACAACGGAGCGTCGAGGCCCCACTTGAGGGGTCACACGCGGCCAGTACAGAGGCCGCGTGGGCCCACCTCTTTTGGGCCTCGGGGCTCCGTTTGTTCGCTTCCTTCGCCCCCAAGTCTTGTTCCTTCCAAATATTGACGCTCGTAAATTTGCAGGTGATTTGGACGACGTTTGGGTCCCTGAAACATAAAAGGAAAAAATAGGGTTTTCTGCCTGCGCAGGGTTAATTCCATAAAAATAGGAAATAAATATAATATTCCCAAAAATCATTATATAAAAGTGATATAACCCTTATATGATGCAAATATGATTGGACTATAAATAATATAGTGCAAAGTTCATGTATGCATTTTACATGCATCACACATTTTTTTCTAGAGTGAGTTAATGACCACTCGGAAAAAATAAGCGCACCCACTTACCAAGGTTTCTAGGAAAATAAAGTATGGGCTTTTGGGGGAGGTGGTGCTGGTTTGTTTGTGTGTGGGGGGGGGGGGGGGGGGCATCGGCCCCTGAGGCACTGACATACATGTGGCTCCACCACTATTTGAGATTCGTTACCACGTTGAACACGTGGTAATAGTTAAATATTAGTTGATGTGTCTAACTTGCTTATTATTAAATCAGATGTGCCAAACCTCCAAGAAGTTGTCAATCATGGATTCAAGAGTCGTTACCAGGGTATTATCATAGTTCCAATCCTTGTTATTCAGAATTTATGACCATTAATCTAATATTTGTTCTATTGTTTGTTTCCGGACAATAAACTTGGTACAATTGGAGAATCTCCACTACGAGCACGATGCCATGAGATGAACATAAAATAGCAAGTCATCCACTAGTTGCAATTGCAACTGTGAACGGTACTATGTGTTTCTCGATATTAATTTTTGTTAAATATCTTATCTTGTAGATATGACGCTGATATGATGTAGTATAATTCGTTAGACTTGTACAAGCGGCTGCGCTGTCCAGAAACCTTATGACATCTTGTGTCAGGTTGTCGCAACAATAAAGGTGACAAAGATCACCGCGGTGCACACAGTCAGTTTAATTTCGAGTGGATCGTTAGTTTCACGAGTTGGTGAGAAAGGATGATAAAGATGATGGTTTCCGTCTCTGGCCGTCCCAAGTCTCATATACAGACGCAACCTTCTAACGGTGACATCTGGAATGTTGAATATAAATATATTGTATGGACCTTTCCATCTTTAGACTTTTGAAATAATTGTTCAGTGCATCAAATTCAATACAGAATAACCATTAGTAATGCAACCGTTCACACGTTTAATGCTCACACATAGTTGCGAGTTAATTGTGAATAAACACCTAACTAGTCTGTTTAATCACATTAGGATAGACTTGAAAGGAGGTGTTAGTGCACAATTCGGCAAAATAAAAGAGGATTTAATATGGTGGAGTGAAATGGCACGTCGGCACACGGATAACCACGCAAAAATCCGTGAGCGCGGGCCATTATTGCATGGTCAAGCATGCTGGTATATTATTTTCGAAGTCAACATGCGTTGCCCCTTATAAGCCGCTCTCACTCTCTGCCTTAAATTATGAGAATAAAGATTATACTACACTAGATTCAAAATGTCTGAACTTTAAAGTGGGCATCGTGCCCATTATGCGCTAAAATTGCAAGAGCCTCAACCTTCAGTTTCTTCTGATGTCCAGGTTGTTTATAGTCAAATCGCTTGCTTAGAAGGAAACCTCACTTTGCAAGCGGTCGACCTCCCGATTTGACGAGCGACGGTGCAGCCAAGCCTTGTCTTACTCTAGTGTGAATGACGAGACATCATCAGCTCGATTCCGTCTACACTTCCGCTGTCAGATGCAGAGGATGTGAAAGGAACCCGAGGCTGCTACCAACCAGGTGAGCCAATGAATCTGATGCTGCAGATGCAGTTCTGGGGGATCTTTTTTAGCGTTGTTGTCGCGTGGAATGACGAAGTATCTGAGCGGCCAATCAACCTTGGTTACTTTCCAAGAATCGCAACAAACAGTTGATTTTGCTGCCACTTCCGTAATGCTATCTATCGCTCAACTAATTAAGCAGTACTCCTTGAAAATTGGGGTCTCCGATGACTATTATGATAGCAATCCTTGATTTATTTTTTCCTAATCCGTACGAGGACAGGGTAGGAGCACGTCACTCTGAAGTGTTTGGAACAATGAATCAATGAGAACTTGCATGTGGCAACATAGTTAGGAGAGTGGTTATACCCCTAACCCACCAGAGTTCAAACTCCAGGTTTGACGTTGGTGTTTCTCATTTAGGCGGAATATTCTTTAGTGGGAGACGACGTTCCCGTCGACAGCGAGGCGCCCGTGGTGACTTCGTCAATCTCAAGACTCGACCCGCCGGCTCGGTATTACGGAGGTGCTCATAGGGATAGGGTGTGCGTGTGTGCGTTCATAGGGGTGAGTGTGTGCACGTGTATGTGAGCGTTTGTGTTGTACCGTGTTTCTCAAAAAGCAATGAATCAATAGCGGCTAATATCATCATCTCCACCGCACTCATGGCATTAAAATTTCACAAACCCAATGATATGCAGAAGGCAACCGTATGATGGCAAAACAATAGAAGAAAAATTACACGGAGCAGCGCCAGGTGATCTGCAAACGAGACTACGAGAGTGCTGTGAAACAAACACGGCGTGGTCTCGCTTGCTGTGCCGTGGTGGCGCCCCCGTCGTCAGAGACGGCTGGGCGACATCGTCGTAAACCGCTCGCGCGCTTCGGCATCTTTTTCGTCGTCGCCGGCGTCGACTGAGTCGGCCACTGCGTGCCATTACGCCGCAGTCGTAGTATCTATACCTAATAATAAAAACATTAAGATTTCTTCTCGTACGTCATTTTTTTAATGATTTTGCCCTCCACCAAATCACATATTTACAAACCGCCGACCTGGAACAGTCCTGCGCTGCCAAAATCCATTGAACTCCATCTGGGAACAATCGCGGAGATTCTACTGCTGCTGGCGTCCTCTAACGTGACGGAGTTGCTGCTGCTACCGGCGTTTGACTTCGCGACCTCCTTCCCACGGCCAAGATCCACCGGTACGAGCGGCCGGGGCGTGCTCGATGGGGACGGCAGCAATCAGGGGCGCGGCTTGGCCGTCTGCGAGCAGGGGCGGACGGCGAGCTAGAGCGCGGCCGGGCGTGCCCGACAGCAAGCAGGGCGGACGGCGAGCTGGGGCGCGGCCGCGGCGTGCTAGACGGAGCGGCGGCGAGTAGGGGCGCGGCTTGTCCGGCCACGAGTTGGGGCGGACGGCGAGCTGGAGCGAGAAGGGCCGACGGCGAGCTGGGCACTTGCACGGACTGTATTCATCTTGCTCTCCGATTTTGTCCTTGGACGGATCCTGTCCTTGGACGGATTTTTGCAGTACGGCGTGGCATTGGCACCAGTTCTCGCCCGCGCTCGCGTAGCTGGACGGAATCGAGCTGGGAGGCACTGAGGCGGGCAAATCGAGCCTTTCTTCCCCGTCTTCGGCCACCGGCCGGGACGAGCGGTGCCGGGGCTCACAGGAGGTGAGCAGAGACGGCGCAGAGTCGCAGAGAGGAGGATTTGCCCGAGGAGAGCTTGACTTGAACAACGATGATGTCTATTTGCATATGGCGTGGCTCGAAATCACGATGCAGCGAATCGATCTCGCAGCTGAGAGGTGATTTGGATAATTGGCGATGGGATGCTCCGAACAGGGCTTGCTCCTGGGCAGTCCAGAGAAGTAGCAGCCGAGTGCGTCAACAAGAGAAGTAGCAGAGCACGGCGTCGGAGGAATAGCAGCTAAGGGATATGGGTGTCAGCGGGAGACGGGTAGCATGTTAGGATCAGTGGCGGGTGTTCCCTCTGAGCTCAGCAAGCAGCAGAAGGAGACGGCCCGGCACCTCCATGGTCTGCTCCGTTCTACGTGGAGTCGAAGGACTTCAAGGGCACAAGCTACAGGCCTACAGGGAGATGCCAATGCGATCATGCAGCTCTATTACGTTCAGCAAACCCTGCACAGTGAGGTACTCAATTACTCCCTCCGTCTCAAATTATAAGACGCCCTTTAATTTCGCTGGTCAACGCCGTGTAACTTTGACCATGATTTGTATTTATAATATGTACCCAAAATTATTATAAAGATATATGAAATTAAAGAATTTTGCAAGACGAATCCAATGATATCATATATACATTCCCATTCAATATATTTATATATATATTGGTAGTCAAAGTTGAGTGTCAAAGACCACCTTAAAAATAGCGTGCCTTGTATTTTAACACGGAGGGAGTACATAAATTATTGATTGACAATATTTGGGTTGAATAACTGTAAAATTACAAGCATTAATTGCAGTTTCCAGCTGTCCGATGTACTTACCAACCTGCTTACTGCATAATAATCACCAATTCACCATAATAACTTACTGGTTAATCTATTCATGCGGCTATCATCTTTGAACCAAGATTTCCCATTTCATGATGTGATCCAGTCTTGTGGCAATTTAACAAGATTTAATTAATTTGATGTTTTTTCCATGTAATTTAACAAGTGATTGTCCTACTTTTAGATAGGCATGACATGTACAAAGAAAAGTAGAGAGTAAGTGACAAGCTTTTCTTTACTTTTGTGAGGATTGTTGTATATATAGTGGGACATCTAAGAGAATTAAATTTGGGTGGAAACCAACATGCTTCCAAAACATTGATGCACCTAAATTCAGGCTATAATTCGAACAAAAGATATTTGTTTATTTTAAACCCGTCGCAACGCACGGAACATAAAATTGTGCAAATGAATTACAATCATGTTGGGGGGGGGGGGTGAGATTCCTTCATTTATTTTTTACCCGTCCCTCTCCCCAATCCAAAGAGAATTCATCAGTACAGTCCTCAACTTTCCCGGCATTAGAGAGGATGATTAAATGACCACTTTGCACATGCATGACTCTCTTGGCTACTGACGGCGGTGGTGGCGTGCATAACAACATAGCATGCCGTGAAAGCTGGTTGGTTTCTGCTGCACACCACAACTGTATTGATAAGAAGTACGACACATTTTTCTCTCTCTCCCGGTGCAACGCACGGGCACGTTTCCTAGTACATACTTACATAGTATACAGCTATACATCCCGAAAATTAGGACCTTTCCCCCGTTTCTGGCATATAAGAAATTCCACAAATATACGCGTATATATAGGATTTGCCCATTTGTGCCTGGCCTTTGCCTTCTCCTATCCGATTTCCAAGAACCAAAAAGCTTCCCCCGGCAAAAGAAGCTAGCTAGGTGCTGCTTGAGCCGTTAGGAACAGGATCGGTCGATGGGCACTCATCAGGCGACTGGCGCCATGGTGACGGCGGAGGGGGATCCGACGCGGGCGTTCGACCTCCCGGAGGCGTGCGTGGCGCACGTGATCGCGCTCACCTCTCCGCGGGACGCCTGCCGCTGCGCCGCCGTGTCGCCGTGCTTCCGCGACGCCGCCGAGTCCGACACCGTCTGGGCGCGCTTCCTCCCGCCGGACTACCTCCAGCTCCACCAGACGCCAGCGCCGCGCTTCCTCATCAAGCGCCCCAAGGCGGCGCCAGTGCCGCCGTCGTCGCCGCCTTCGACGAAGAAGGAGGCCTACCTCGGGCTCACCGACGTGGCCGTGCTGGTGGACGGCGGCGGCATGGCGGTGTGGCTGGCCAAGGGGAGCGGGGCCAAGTGCGTGGCGTTGTCGGCCAGGAGGCTCAGCCTGCCGTGGGAGGACGGCGAGTTCAGCTGGAGGTGGATGCCACACACTCTCTCCAGGTACCATCCATCCATGATCCATCCATTTCTGTCTCCAGTTCAAACCAAACAGCAACCTCCAATGCCATCTTTAGTTAGTTAATTCATTAGTTAAAACAATCGATCGCATCGATCCATCCCAATCGAGCTGTGTGCGCAACTGGAGTTAGCTGTGGATCAACATGATGACGGAACGCAAATGGGGTTGGTTGGTGTTGCTAACTGATTCCATTACCGGGGAGACCTTTGCCTCGTTACGTAAGCAAGTCAAAAAATGAACTGCCAATCTTTGCATGTTCTTGAAAAAATTGCCTCGTGACGGAAGCAAGTCTGGAAATTAAGCTCTGATGAAACTGCGCAGGAAACAAAAGATGATGCACGCCCTCTTCTAGAACACACCAGTTGGTCTACCTACATAGCAGGAATTTTAGCCTCTGTCGATTCCATTTCCTTGCAACCAAAAGCAGCGAAGTCTAGCAGTCATAGGCAGAACTCGATCTTCTTCTTATCCATGTATATGAACTTATGTCTGCAAGCATTTTTCGAACGGATCGAGGCGTAGAACCCCAGCAGAAAGGAAGTCCACGCAGCCGCGTGTGGCTACGAGTAAGTCAACTTCCATCGCACATTCGCACCCGGAAGTAATAAAAATAAAAATAAAAATAAAAATAAAAATAAAAATAAAAAGCCACCTCACACGCCACACACGGTGCGGTCGGCTGAAAGCCACGCAACTCCCTACCCCTCACCCTCACCTCATGAGTTGATCCTTCGTCAACTTGCCCCATGTCGCTGTCGACGACGAAACTGCTTAATTGCATCGATGGATGGATCCATGGATCAATGATGTAGTTTGTGTTTCGCATCTCTGCAACTGCACTCTCGTACGTGTATCACGCAAGTCAATAAAAAAATGCCAGTATCCTGATTGTGTGCATTATAAGACGATCGATGCAGATGCCGGCAAGCTTGCAGGAGTATTAATATTATGTAAAATAAATAATGGATCTTCTCCATTGTTCTATGTTGACTACTGCTATGATTGGAGCAGCTTTGCTGTTGCTGGCTGGCTTTTTGTAGAGAATTATCTTATCCAGCCTGCTTTCTCCATTTGTTTCTAAGTTGTTGTTCTTGAATATAAGTGCTAATCATCATCATCTTTCCAAACTTTGACTGTTTGTACAAAAGACTGTTACGCTATCGGTCATCAAATGCATGTAATTGTTTTTTTTTACATTTCTTATAAGAACATAAACTCAGTAAATTATTCGGACTATGTTAACAGTTCATACATCGATCCCAGGTTCGCGGACGTGGCCCAGCTGGTGGACTGCACATGCCTGGACATCTACGGCCGGCTCCCCACCGCCGCGCTGACGCCGGCCACCGCGTACGCCGCGTACTTCGTCTTCACCACCGATGAAGGCCACCGTGGCCTGGGCTTCACTGACCAGGAGACGACAGTGAGCGTAGGCGGCCGCGCGGTTTCGCGCCACGCGGTGTGCCTTCGGCCCGACGAAGCCGAGGCGTGCAGGTTTGTGGGCACTGGCCGTACAGGCAGTGACGGTGCCATGAGGGGGCCGTCGCTGCGGGGTGACGGGTGGTGGGAGGTGGAGATGGGCCGCCTGTGCACCGGCGACGAGGCCGTGACAGGGGAGGAGGTGGCGGTGAGCTTCGAGGTTCTCGGGTGGCACCCCAAGCGCGGGCTCATCGTTGAAGGCATCGAGTTCAGGCCCCTGACCTGATCCGATCCATCCAGAGACCTCCAGTTAACACGGACGTGTACATTTTTCTGTGTTGATGAATCTCATCTCGTCGATGAGCTATACATAGCTTGCGGTACGTGTTACGTGTAGTTGTGGATATGATAGTATTGGTCAATTTTATTTCTAAGTACCTTTCCGGTGTCTTATACAAGTACCAGACTACACCTATCACGTATGACATATCTAGTGGCTTGAATTTCTAGACGAATCATAGATAAACCCCGAACCTTTGAACAGTGAAAAACAAAACCTGGACAGTTTGATCCTTGCTAATCCTGGGTAGTTTTTGGTTCAAACTCGTCTGCGCTCTCTAGAGTCTAGATAATGGCATGGAGTTGGACCAAAGTGATCAGGGGTATTAGGACTGCCACCCTGACCGGCGGGACCCTACCCTACGAAATGAGGTGCACATTCACTTTTCGGACACACCGGTTCATTCTCAAATCTCAACAGATCTCACGTCTCACCCCGTTCAAAGCCGCCTCCAAGGACGATAGGGGCCTAAATCGGGAGGAGGCTTTCATTCGCAAAATTTGACCAACCCGCAAAAGATTTTGCAGGGCCCCGAGAATCCCCGCCTCGGAACGGCTTTTTCGCGGATTTGGGCGCCGAATCTAGGGGGCCCTGCATTTGGTCAAAACGGTTGGCGGGTGGGAGTATTCACCACGCGCGCTTCCACTCTTCTTCCCCATCTCGCCGCCGCATCTGAAGCCGCCCCGCCGCACGCGAGCTGCCCCGGCCGTGGAGGTACCCTGCCGCCGGTTTCCGGCTAGCCGCGCCCGTGGAGAACCCGAATCTGCGCCGCCGCCGCCGATCTGCCGGTGAGTCTTTTTCCGCTCGATTTGTCTTCGATTTCGGCCGGAGTAGCATGTAGTGAGTGTTCCTTGCGCGTTTCAGATGGAGTTGAGCCCGGAGGAAGAGTTGGTGCTTTGCTCACAACCGAGATGGAATGATTCTGGAAGTAATGCCTCAACTTTCTGGCGGCGAAGAATACGCCGTATGCCAGTTTCTGGTAATGTGGGTAACGCTGTTTTGAAGCGGAAAAGACTTCGCTGACAAAGTATACTGGTATTTGTTCAGGAACTTCCGAGCCCTCAATTTTGTGTTCCACAGCCAGGACGGCGCTAACAACCAAGCTAGTCGCAGCGACGTAAAGCAGCATGGGCTCCTCTGAACGAGGTGCTGCCAAGATTGGCGGAGATGTTAATGCGGCCTTAAGCTGAGCCAAGGCGGCATCTGCTTCATCTGTCCACTCAAAGTTGTCGGATTTCTTCAACAGCCGGTAGAGAGGCATTGCCTTTTCTCCGAGGCGGCTGATGAAACGACTGACGGCAGCGGCTGAGCCAGCTAAACGCTGCACGTCCTTAAGGCAATGTGGCCTTTTTATGTTGAGAATTGCTTTGATTTTCTCCGGATTCACCTCAATTCCTCGTTCGGAAACGATAAAGCCGAGCAATTTGCCGGCAGGAACCCCAAAAGTGCATTTCTTTGGGTTGAGCTTCATCATGTACACACGGAGATTATCAAAGGTTTCCCGCAGATCGTCGAGCAGATCCGCCTTTTTGCGAGACATGACGGCAATGTCGTCTATGTAGACGTGAACATTGCGGCCAATTTGCTTGTTCAGACATCTCTGCATGCACCGCTGGTAAGTTGCGCCGGCGTTTTTCAGACCGAAGGGTATCGTTACGTAACAAAAGGTTCCTACGGGGGTAGTGAACGACGTTTTCAACTGATCCGACTCGCGCAGTTTAATTTGGTGGTACCCGGAGTACGCATCCAAAAAACACAGCAATTCAGAGCCGGATGTTGAGTCGACAACCTGATCGATACGTGGTAACGCGAAGTGGTCCTTGGGACAACACCTGTTCAAACCGGTATAATCGATACACATCCTCAGCTCTTTGTTAGGTTTCGGAACCATTACAGGATTTGCCAACCAGTCCGTATGAACTACTTCCCTAATGAAACCAGCATCTAGTAACTTGATGATCTCCTTTCCTATTGCACGCCGCTTCTTCTTTCCCTGGCGCCGCGCCGCCTGCTTCACCGGCTTGGATCCTTCAAAAACATTGAGAGAGTGCTTGGCACGTTCCCGGGGTACACCTGGCATATCAGCAGATGTCCATGCGAAAATGTCCTCGTTCTCACGGAGGAACTTGACGAGCGCGCTTTCCTATGCGTCAGATAAGCCAGAACCAATGGTGACTTGCTTGGAACTGTTGCCCGGCACCAGGTCTCTGCTTTGTGTGCTCTGATGCCTTGAAGGTGCTCTTGTTGTCGGCGGTTTTGACGCCAGCCGGCAACTCATTGGCTTTGGCCTCCTTCCTTAGCATCTCTAGTTCTTCAGCGTGGAGGACGGCCTCAGCAAAGGCGGCGTTGCCCCTTTCACACTGCTTAGGTTTCTCGAAGTCGCCATTGATGCTAATGGTACCATTGGGTCCAGGCATCTTCAACTTGTTGTAGATGTAACACGGTCGAGCCATGAACTTGGCGAACGCCGGGCGACCAAATACGCAGTGATAAGCGCTTTTGAAGGGGACTACCTCGAACCGAAGAAATTCAGTCTGATAATTGGCTTCAGTGCCAAAGGTAACCTCCATCCTTATGCTGCCTATGGATTTAGCCTGCTTGCCTGGAACGATGCCATGAAACTTGACCTTGCTGTAGTCAAGCTGGCTTTCCGTCAAGTTCATACGCTTCAGCGTATCCTCATACATGATGTTGAGACTGCTGCCGCCATCCATTAGCACCTTAGTGAGTCTGAAGTTGTCGACGATTGGGTCGACGACAAGAGCGTACTTGCCTGGGCTAGGCACGCGATCGGGGTGGTCCTCTCTGTCCCATGTGATTGGCATCTCGGACCAGTTCAAGTATTGAGGGACGGCTGGCATCGTAGCGTTAAGCTCACGAAGTTTCGCCTTTTCCTCTTTTGCCGAAGGAGTTCCCAGAAAACAGACTAAACTGCCTTGTACCTTGGGGAACTTTTTGTTAGTATGCGGTGGCTTGGGGTCCTCATCTTCAGAGATAGATATCGCCTCCTCGTCGTCTTCCTTTTTTGACTTCGCCGCCTTCTTCATCGTTTTGGGCTTCCAGCCCACCTCGGGTCTTTCTTGGCTTCATCCATGAACCGGCATTCCCCTAGCGTGTGATTGACCTTGCCTTGTCCTGCGTGGATTGATTGGGCAGGGTAAAGTTTTGGCTTGGTCCCACGACAAGCGATGCTTGCCGGAGTTATCCGCCTTCCCTTTCCACTTGCTGTCGCCCCCACCGCCTTTTCCTTTGAAGGCGGCAGCGACCTCGTTTGACGTTCCGGCTTTGTCGTCATGGGGAGCTTTGTGCTTGTTATTGGCGCGCTTGCCTGGTGCCATGTCGTGGACGGCATCAGTCTCACGGGCGTCGTCATCAGCTTGCGCGTACATGTTGGCCACTTCTAGCATGACGCCGAGGTTTTTGCACTGCATCCGTACGAGCTTGTGCCTAAGGCTGGTCCCTTTGAGTAATCCAGTGGTGAAGGCATGAATGGCTTGGTTGTCGTCAACGTTCTCGCAGCTGGCCTTGGTCTGGATCCACCTGGCCAGAAAAGCGATTGCTGTTTCGCCCGGGTCTTGCACACATCTTGTCAGATCGGTGTACGTGTTGGGCTGCTTGTACGTTCCTTGGAAGTGCTGGATGAAAACCCGCTCCATGTCACGCCAGCAATGGATTGACTTTTCCGGCAAGTTCTCGATCCAGCTTCTAACCGTTCCTTCCAGCATTAAGGGGAGGAAACGTGCCGCAACCAGACCATCGCCGCCGGCAATCTGAACTGCCAGCGCATAATCTGAGAGCCATGAGTTTGGCTTGTCCACGCCGCTGTACCTTGGGCAGGTTTTTGACACGGATGTCATGTCCTTGGGAACAGCAGCGACGAGGATTGCTGGGCCAAAACACACAGGTCCAAGATACGACTGCTCTTTTCCAGCCTTGATGTCATTGAGGCGGTGCCTTGCGTCTTCTGGAGTGAGTTGGCGGATATTTCTATTGACGCCAGGCTCGTCTTGCGCGGCTTTGCCTCTGCTGAGCCTGGGCTCATCATGGTGTGCACTGCGTTCGCCTCCGTGCCTAGGCGCGGGAGGCGGAGAACGCGTGCGATCTCTGCTCTGTCTTGGTGGTGGCGGGCCATTGTTGCGGCTGCCGCCACCTTGTGGATACTGGTCGTTTCCTCTCCTGCCGCCTTCGTTGCGTCTAGGCGGAGGAGGTGCTTCGTTCTTCCGTCCGTCAGTGCGTGATGCTTCGTCCCGCCGCCTTTTGGGAGACGACGGTTTGCGAGGCTCTTTGCTCTTGTCCTTTCCCTTGCCATGGCTGCTGGAGCCAGATGGATCCTCGGGTTGGCCATGGGCGGTAGCTTTGCACGCATCCGACTTCGACTCCAGTCTTCCTCCTAACACGCCCGCCAACTCCGCGCGGGAATCGGCGCGGGTCTGTGATACGTCTCCAACGTATCTATAATTTCTGATGTTCCATGCTTATATTATACCAATTGCTACATGTTTTATATACACTTTATATCATTTTTATGCATTTTCTGGGACTAACCTATTAACAAGATGCCACAGTGCCAGTTCCTGTTTTCTGCTGGTTTTGGTTTCAGAAAAGTTGTTCTGGAAATATTCTCGGAATTTCGCGAAACAGGAGTCAAAGTCTCTATTTTTCCAACACGTACACGGAGTCCGAAGGAGATACGAAGGGGGGCTGTGGGCCACCCTCACCACGTGGCGGTGCGGCCCCCCTTTAGCTGCGCCGTGACGTGGTGAGGGGCCCACAAGCCTCCACCGACGCCGCCCCTTCGCCTATATATTCATCTTTTTGGGAAAACCCTAGACACCCGAGCCAATATTCCAGAAAACATCCGCCGCCGCCGCCGTCGTCAACCCTAACTCGGGAGGGTTCTGAAGCTCTTCCCGGCACCCTGTCAGAGAGGGGAATCATCACCGGAGGGCTCTACATCGCCATGCCTGCCTCCGGAGTGATGCGTAAGTAGTTCATCCTTGGACTATGGGTCCATAGCAGTAGCTAGATGGTGTCTTCTCCACTTGTGCCATCATGTTTAGAACTTGTGAGCTGCCTATCATGATCAAGATCATCTTATTGTAATGCTACATTTGTGTTTGCTGGGATCCGATGAATATTGATACTATGTCAAGTTGAATACTGAAATATTATGTCTATGTTATTTATGATCTTGCATGCTCTCTGTTGCTTGTTGAGGGAGTATTTATGCTAGATAGTGGGTTCAGTCTCCATTTAATCTGGGACAGTGACAAAAAGTTCTAAGGTTGTGGATGTGATGTTGCTACTAGGGATAACCTAATAATGCTTTGTCTAAGGATGAATGTGTTATTTACATTATGCACTTTACTTAATGCAATTGTCTGTTGCTTGCAACTTAATACCGGAAGGGGTACGGACGTTAACCTGAAGGTGGACTATTTAGGCACAGATGCATGCTGGATAGCGGTCTGTGTACCTTGTCGTAATGCCCAAATGAATCACATAGTAGACACTACAACTTGCACATGCATGTTATGCACTTATCAATATTGTCAATTGCCCAGCTGTAATTTGTTTACCCAGCATGTTAGTTATTTATTATGGAGAGACACCACTAGTGAACTGTGGACCCCGGTCCATTCTTTTACATCTGAAATACAATCTACTGCAATCATTGTTCTTTTACATTCTCTGCAAGCAAACATCATTCTCCATTTAATCTGGGACAGTGACAGAAAGTTCTAAGGTTGTGGATGTGCTGTTGCTACTAGGGATAACCTAATAATGCTTTGTCTAAGGATGAATGTGTTGTTTACATTATGCACTTTAATTAATGCAATTGTCTGTTGCTTGCAACTTAATACCGGAAGGGGTACGGACGTTAACCTGAAGGTGGACTATTTAGGCACAGATGCATGCTGGATAGCGGTCTGTGTACCTTGTCGTAATGCCCAAATGAATCACATAGTAGACACTACAACTTGCACATGCATGTTATGCACTTATCAATATTGTCAATTGCCCAGCTGTAATTTGTTTACCCAGCATGTTAGTTATTTATTATGGAGAGACACCACTAGTGAACTGTGGACCCCGGTCCATTCTTTTACATCTGAAATACAATCTACTGCAATCATTGTTCTTTTACATTCTCTGCAAGCAAACATCATTTTCCACACTATACGCCTAATCCTTTGTTTTCAGCAAGCCGGTGAGATTGACAACCTCACTGTTAAGTTGGGGCAAAGTAATTTGATTGTGTTGTGCAGGTTCCACGTTGGCACCGGAATCCCTGGTGTTGCGTCGCACTACACTCCTTCACCAACACCTAGAAGAATCACCGATCTCCTACTGGTCCGATTAAACCTTGGTTTCTTACTGAGGGAAAACTTGCTGCTGTACTCATCATACCTTCCTCTTGGGGTTCCCAACGAACGTGTGTCTTTCACGTCATCAAGCACTTTTTCTGGCGCCGTTGCCGGGGAGAGAGGAGGTGCTTCTGGAAGTCTTGCACTCCCGTCAACTACACACCAGAACATAGTTTTCTGGCGCCGTCCGTGAGATCAAACCTTCTGTTAGGGGAGTCTCTCACTTTCAATCTCTTTACTTTGTTATTGTCTTGCTTATTTTATTTTACTTTGTCTTGTTTGCCTTTAATTATCAAAAACACGAAAAAATAGTTTCCTACATCTAATTTATTTCGGTTTGTTATTATGTCTAGTTGTTTACTTCCTATCAATGGAAACAAAATCTTGTTGGCTAAGTGGGTTCACGGAGGAACAACAAAATTATTATAAGGAATACCGCTTGTCTCAAAAAGGGAAATATTTATGGGAACAAATATATAAATTGAATTATTTTGCTAGAAACTTGTGCTCTACTTATGATGAATCCTGGTGCTTTAATGAATGTTTTTGCTATAGGAGGCATAAACACCTCCCTTTCCAATGTGATTATAATGATAATGAAACTTTGGCTTCTTATGCTAGAGGATATTATGACTTTGATAAACTTGAGCAAATTGAAGAATTTTTTGTTTTTATGGGAGCTTATGAAATTGTAGCTTTACTTCAAAATCGAGATGAAGCTCCTTATAGATCTGATACTTTTGCTATGCTTGGATATTGCCTTGAGTATTATAGTGATAATCCTTATATTACTGAATTTCTTGAGAAAAGACATCCTCAAAAGGAAGAGACCATTGTTTTGCAGGAACATGTAGAAGAAGAAACTACTGCTGAAGCTGAAAACTCATTGGATGAAAAAGAGGAGGAGAGTGATGAACAAAAGGAGGAAGAATGGAACCCATGCCTACCTTCCAATGAGAGTAACTCTTTATCTCTTACACTATTTGATTGCCCTCCATGCTTACCAAAGAAGGATGAATGTTATGTTCCTGTGGATTCTCTTGAAATATTCCCTATAAATGAAACTTGTGGAAATGATTATGCTACTGTTATTTATGACAACCCATGCTATTTTGATAAATCTTATGATAATCCTTTATTTGTGCCTAATTTCGAAATGCATGGTAATGAGAAAGTTTGTATAGAAAATATTTATGATAAAGCTCTAGATGATGGTCCTATATTGCTTGATAATATTATGTATTCTACTATTGAAAATGGATTGGAGAGGTCTTGACTTTATCTAGATGGAGTCCCATACCTCTTGAGAATGATTAATCATCTTGTTATAAAATTGTTAAAAGTGAGTTTGAAAGTTTTAATCCCACTATTTTGGAGCTTGATAAAAATTATGTGCTTATAGATTATAAAAAGCATGCTTTATGTGATAGTTATATTGTTGAGTTTGTTCATGATGCTACTAAAAATTATTATGAGAGAGGAAAATATGATTGTAGAAATTTTCATGGTACTAAAACACCTCTCATGTTGAAAGTTCTGAAGTTATTTTTGTTTTATCTTCCTATGCTTGTCACTTTGTTCTTTATGAATTTATTTGTGTATAAGATTCCTATGCATAGGAAGTGGGTTAGACTTAAATGTGTTTCGAATTTTCTTCTTGATGCTCTTTTGCTTCATTTTCTATTTTTTGTGAGCATCATTAAAAATATCAAGCCTAGCTGAAAGGCGTTAAAGAAAAGCGCTTATGGGAGACAACCCATGTTTTTTTATTGCTGCAATTTTTTCTTTTTTTCTTTGAGTCAAGGTGATGTTTACTTCTGTAGCGACTCCTTTGTATCTTTATTTTATTGCATTGTTCTGCCAAGTAAAGTCTCTAGTAGAAAGTTGATGCTAGATTTGGATTTCTGCGCAGAGACAGATTTTTGCTGTCCACGGTTTTGAGCTTTATTCACTGCAGAAAAATTGAAAATTCTGAAAAAAATCACGCATCATCCTCATATATGTACGCAACTTTCATTAGTTTTAAGTTTTCGCATCTGAGCAACTTAAGTGCCTCGAAAAAATCCGTCTTTATAAACTGTTCTGTTTTTGACAGATTCTGCCTTTTATTCCGCATTCTCTCTTTTACTGTGTTTGAGTGGATTTCTTTGCTCCACAAAATATCAGTGGCTGTAGCTAATGTCCAGAAGTGTTGGAGATGATTGAGTCATTACAGAACATGTGAATTTTTGATTACTTCGAGTTTGGTGTGAAGGAAGTTTTCAAGGATCAAGAGAGAAGGATGATATGATATGATCAAGAACAGTGAAAAGCCTAAGCTTGGGGATGCCTGTGGTGCCCCGACCCGACTGCTATGCAAGAGATGCTGGGTGTCACTGGTCATGCTACGCAACCGAAGATCCCGGGTTTGCCAATCCCCGGCCGATGCACATCGGCATGCGTGCTCAGAATTGATCATCGGCACACAACCCATCGGTTCACGCCATAACACGGGCACAACTATCAATGCATAGTAGAGAGATCAAGACTTGTGGAACAACTGGCACATCACAGACTCTACGACACAAAATCATATAGTTCAACTCTTATACAGAGAAAGATAGCAAATTACAACCAGAGGTCACTGACCCAACAGTACATCAAGCGGAAGCAAATTATGTTGTTCTAACAACAAGATCCAAAATATGGCCTAAGAGGCCTACAGATAACATCCAAGCGCCAGCTGTTCCGGGATGTCCCAAGCTGCCACCTGGGAACCCCAGACTACTCGTCGACGTCCACAAAGAACCCACCTTCGAGGTCGGTGAAGTCCTCCTCTGAAACAAAATAAACAAGGTTGAGTTCGACGAACTCTGCAAGATTAAATAGAGCTACTAACTCGATGATTGGCTTTCCAAGGCTTCATGTCTGTTTTGCACAAAGCTGATTTTATTTATAAACATCATAACTCCAAGGCATCGACTAATCAGAGTATTTTGAAAAGGGGTAAGAAGTAACTCTTTTCTTTTGATCACCTTTCTCATCATCAACCACCATCAACCTGTACCTGTTCTCCAAGGCACCTCCCCGAATCCCCCTCGAGGAAGTCAACCTTTCAATCTTGAGTAGTACCTTTAGTACTCAGTTTTAATCATTTCATTCATGTTATGCTATGGTCTTACCTTCACTTCCCAAGTTCGTCCATAACCGCGGACACGACTTTTCGAAAAGATTTACCCTGCAGGGGTGTACAATGTTTGCCACGTGTACCATCCGGCCCATTGCCTGAACATTAGCTCTCTTCCTCGGAAAGCCGGCTGGGTGGGAGCGGCGTCGACTTCTCCCTCGTTAAGGACTAACCCAGGATCATCAGTGAGGACGGGACATGTTCAGTGCCTCCAGCACCCTGCCCAGTGGCCACTCATTTTCCTAAACACCATCATCCTCATCTCAGTCTTGGTCACCATCTCAACGCACGCGCAAATGGAAGCTCAAACTAGAGGACCCTGGCTAGCCCCGCCTGAGTTATTTAGTCTATGAGGGTTCCTGCAATTGCATAGGCCTCACGCATGATTGCATGCTCAGTCTTGGTTCAAGAGGTAAAGAACTCGCACCTAGGCGGCGAGAATGAGACAAAGCACCACAACCACAGTGGCCTCTCATCCCCACCTTCAAGCATTTTATTACCCGTCACCACAATTTCCTCCACCATCATCCAAACATTTCCACATCTGTTCCCAACATGACATATCCATCGGACGGAATAACATTTAACTAAGCATGGCTAAGCATCAACATTGCATAGTTAAGTATCTCAGGCCAACAATACAAACCTATGGATAATAGGGGGGAAACAGGTAATGGCATCGGAAACTTAATGCAACTATAGGATACTCTAATCCAATCAAATTGACATTTGGAACCGCATGCAATATTATAGTGGAGAAAATATTTGCGGAAAATAGGATAAGATATGCTCAGAGGGGGATTACGCTTGCCTTGATCAACGTGCTGGTAGTACGGATCGTCACGATACTGTGGGGGCACTTCCACTCCGTGATCTACCGATGCACAAACAATACCGGAGAGGAACAATCAAAACAACGGATAACACCGGTGCAATGCGCAAACAAATGATGGCATGACCTTTTAATGTACCTAAATTATTTTGATTCCATCTATCAATTTAAATGGGGTGCGAGAATAAATTACTTCAACAAGATAGGGGAACACCCCATATTTAACTTAATGATTCTCCTAGCGTCTGGAAGTGCATTACTGTTACGGTGATCAAATATGTATGACAAATATTTAAAAGTTAGTTCACAATTTTCCGGACATTTTGGTATATTGAACACATTTTTATGATGTCCCGATAAAAAGTTGTTACTTTTATAATTTCCTCTTAGATATGTGCCTTTGATAAGCTCTTTTAAACAACACTAGAATTACTTAACCAAATTAGAAGGAATAAATGAAACAGGAAAATCTTTTGGTACAGGACCGAATCGGAATATCCGAATCTTCCACATTCAGAATATCCGATCGAACCAGCTTCCAATTTTTGGCTAAGGACCAAAGATATCCAACACTGGAAAGACTCGGAAAATCCGAAGTTCCCAGGCTCAGATTATCCGAAGGTCGCGGTGTCTCGAAATTCTGCTAAGGAAAGAAAACATCTCGCACTAGATGTAATCGGATTTTCCGATGTTCCTCGACTCGGAATATCCGAGCTGAGACTCGGCGGCGCACGGCGGGGATCGACGCGATGAATTAACGCGAGAGGGGAGAGGGGAAGGGTCCAGGAGGAGATGCGTGCTCACCCTGAGCTCGGGGATGTGCTCAACAGCGGCGGGGATGGACGGACTCAGCGGAATTTGCTCGGAGAAGCCGCGGCAGTAGTCAGAGTCAACGGGGCGGCGACGGCGAACGCGGGATCCCCGGCTCGATTCCTTTGGTGGAGACGAAGAAGACGACGCGGCGAAGCTTCTGGTGGTCGTAGCTTTGCTCGGGAAGGCCTCAATCGGCGGCGATGCGGCGGCGACGACCTAGCTAGGCTCGGCCGTGGCGGTGCGCAAGAGGAGGAGGGGAACGAGAGGAAAACCGGGGGAATGGGTTGGGGAGTAGGTGGGGCTCGTGTGGCTCTCCTTCCTTGCAGGGGAGGGGCAGAGGAGGGGGCCCGGCGAGGCGTGGGTGCGGCACGGCCGTGGCGCCAGTGCGCTCGTGGCTACAGGAAGAAGAAAAAGGGCCACTTACAGAGAACCCCCTGGAAGTTTTAATTTCATCACGAGCAAGCCCTTTTCAGTTTACAAGTAAGTCCTTTCCTGTTTTTAATTAACTCCAGCAGCAATTAGATATTTAATTGGGGCACCTAAATTATCCCAAAAATTGTGAAATTATTTGGGTAGGCTCCCCTTGTCACATAGAAGTTCCACAAAATTTGGTGATTCAAAATAAAATGTTTTTAGCAAAATTTGTTCATAGGGTTCGATTATGGCATTTTTGCTAAATTCAAAATGTTGCCCCTTTCATATTTCTAAAGCAAGTGCAAAAATATTATTTTGAACTTGTGGAACTTCCTTGACAAATATGGAGGTCAAAGTATTTGTGTTTGTCAAGTTGAGTGCTTTCATTCATTTGGGGAGTTTGTGTTGAAGCAAGTTTGGCATTTTGGTGTTCAAATGGGGCTAAACCAACAACAAACCCCTAACAACAACGTTGATGCATGGATGCCATGATGCAAAGAACACAAAAGTGGAAAAATTACACAGGTTTTTAGGTTCTCCACTTTGCGCTGTTACAATTCTACCCCCCCCCCTTACAGGAATCTCGTCCCGAGATTCTAAGATTGCGGAAAGAAGTCGGGATACTCCTCACGAAGACTAGACTCTCTTTCCCAAGTTGCTTCCTCTTCGGAATGGTGAGACCACTGAACTTTGAGGAACTTGGTAGTCTTGTTACGTGTCTTCCTTTCGGCTTCATCCAGGACACGAATAGGATGCTCGCGATAAGTAAGATCTTCTTGAAGATCCAGCTCCTCATGATTGACTCCATGAATAGGATCTTTGAAGCAACGGCGAAGTTGGGATACATGAAACACATCATGTACATTGGGGAATATGACCGGTAACCCCAACTTATAAGAAATATCTCCTCGCTTGGCTAGAACGGTGAAAGGGCCAACATAGCGAGGGGCCAATTTTCCTTTGATACCGAAGCGGCGAACGCCACGAAGGGGAGAGACGCGGAGATAAGCTTTATCACCAATTTCATAGTGAATCTCCTGATGGTGCTTATCATAGTAGCTCTTCTGCCTAGACTGAGCAATCTTCAGATTCTCTCGTATGATTCTAACCTTCTCCTCAGCTTCATTGATCACATCTGGACCAAAGAGTGCCCTCTCTCCGGTCTCAGACCAATTTAGAGGAGTGCGGCATTTTCTTCCATATAGAACCTCGAAAGGAGCCATGCCCAAACTAGCTTGATAGCTATTGTTGTAGGAGAACTCCACGAAGGGGAGATACTTTTCCCAATCTTTGCCAAAAGAGATGACACATGCCCTAAGCATGTCTTCCAGAACTTGGTTCACTCTTTCAGTCTGACCTTCAGTTTGAGGGTGGAAAGCGGTGCTAAAGTTGAGACGGGTTCCCATAGCTTGTTGGAAACTAGTCCAAAACCTGGAGGTGAACAAACTTCCACGATCAGAGATTATTTTCTTGGGAACACCATGGAGTACGACAATCCGGGAAGCATACAGGTCTGCCAGCTTGGCAGCGGTAATGTCAACACGGACAGGGAGGAAGTGAGCCACTTTTGTTAGTCGATCAATGATTACCCAAATGGCATCGTTTCCCTTAGGAGACTTCGGCAGTCCAGTAACGAAATCCATACCAATTTCATCCCATTTCCACTCGGGGACTGCAATTGGGCGAAGAGTGCCAGGAGGCCTTTGATGTTTAGCCTTTATCCGTCGACAGGTGTCGCATTCAGCAACATACTTGGCAATTTCCCGTTTCATCCGAGTCCACCAGAATTGTGGACGAACATCTTGGTACATTTTGGTACTACCGGGATGGATAGAGAGAGGTGTATCATGAGCCTCCTGAAGGATCAGCTCCCTCAATTTTCATTTCTTTGGCACTACCAAGCGGTCACCAAAGTAAACCACTCCGGAGTCATTGACAGAAAAACATTTGGCCTTCCCGCTAGCAATGTTCTCCTTGATTTTTAGGATACCCTTGTCACGGGTTTGAGCTTCCTTTATCTGATCTACAAGAGTAGATTTAATCTCCAGATTTGCAAGGTAGCCAGAGGGAACAATTTCCAGGTTCAAACAAGAGAACTCTTCATATAGGGCAGGTTGCGCCTTTTCAATCATCAGATTGTTGCAATAAGACTTCCGACTCAGCGCGTCAGCCACGACATTTGCTTTGCCGGGTTGATAGTTCAGGCTCACATTATAGTCGGTGATTAACTCCAACCAACGCCTTTGCCTGAGATTTAAATCCGGCTGGGTGAAGAGGTACTTCAGACCTTGTGATCCGAGAAGATCTCACAACGGTTACCAAACAGGTATGGTCTCCATTGCTTCAGAGCATAAACCACAGCGGCAAGTTCTAGATCATGAGTTGGGTAGTTTTGCTCATGCGGCTTAATTGGCGAGAAGCATATGCCACCACATGGCCATCTTGCATTAGCACACAGCCCAAGCCTTGAAGAGGCGTCACAGAAGACGACGAAATCCTTGCTTGTGTCCGGCAGGACAAGCACAGGAGCAGACGTGAGTTTGGCTTTCAGGTTTTGAAGCTCTCTTCAGCTTCTGTCCATACGAACTTTGTACCTTCTTGAGAAGGTCAGTCAGAGCCTTGGCTATCTTGGAGAAACCTTCGATGAATCGGCGGTAGTAACCCGCCAATCCGAGAAAGCTACGGATGTCCTTGACTGACATTGGAGTTTTCCAATCCAGAATGGACTGAATCTTGTCGGGAATGACAGCCACACCATTAGCGGATATCACATGACCAAGGAAGACGAGATTATCCAACCAAAACTCACACTTGGAGAACTTGGCATAGAGGCGGTGTTCTCGAAGTCGTGTCAGAACCAACCGAAGATGTTCGGCATGCTCTTCATCGGTTTTGGAATAGACGAGGATGTCATCGATGTAAATGACGACAAACTTGTCGAGATAATCCATGAAGATGGAGTTCATGAGCCTCATGAAAGTAGCTGGAGCATTGTGAGACCAAAGGACATGACGGTATACTCATATGAGCCAACGAGTAACAAATGCCGTCTTTGGGATATCCTCCTTTCTGATCTTGATCTGATGGTATCCTGACCTCAGATCCATCTTGGAGAATACGTTGCACCAGCTAACTGATCCAACAGATCATTGATCCGGGAATAGGATACTTGTTCTTGATTGTCACCGCATTCAACGGTCTATAGTCAGAGACTAGACGAGGCACGGTAGAATCTCTCTTCTTGACAAAGAGTACCGGACAACCCCAAGGTGAACTGCTAGGCTGAATGAAATCCTTCGCTAACAGCTGATCAATTTGCTCTTTCAACAGAGCCAACTCTTCCACCGGCATACGGTAGGGCTTCTTGGAAATCGGAGCAGTACCGGGAAGCAAATCTATGACAAACTCCACACTTCGATCAGGTGGCATGCCAGGCAATTCTTCCGGGAACACATCCGGGAAGTCACACACCACGTGTATTCATGTATTTCAGGAGGGGTTGCACCTTCCATAAAACAAGGTAATCTCGGGGAGTTGGGAATGACTGAAGATGGAGGTCTTGATAGTGCCGACCAATACTCTACAATGTCGCCGAAAGAGGTGGTCATAGTGATGGTCTTAGCAGCACAGTCGAGATTTGCCTTGTATTTTACTAACCAGTCCATACCCAATATGACATCAATGCCACTTGACCTCAGAGCTACCAAAGCAAAAGGAAAAGACGAGTAACCTATGGTAATCTGACCTCAGGAGTAACCCCATCGGTTTGCCATTTGGAGCCAGGAGTGGAGATCACCAAGGGACGTCTCATTTTCTCGAACGGTATTTTGTGGTCTTTTGCAAAAGCTATGGATATGAATGAATGCGATGCTCCAGAATAAACAAAACTGTAGCAAGATTGTTGTTGATTCGTAACTCACCCATGAGGACGCTGGGATCCTCTTCAGCTTCTTCAGCAGAGACGTGGTTCAGGCGACCACGCACTATAGGGCCAGCCTTGCCAGCTGGGGTGGCAGGGGCTCGTGCAGGAGTTCCCGTGATAGGTGCCTTCTGGGGGCACTCCCTGGAGTAGTGGCCAGCCTGGCCATAGGTGTGGCAGGTGAGTCCAGGTGGAGCAGTCAGCTGAGGACGATACCCACTCCCGCTTGACCCAAATGTCGAGTAGTGGGGCGCGGAGGTGGTGGCCTATCTCCTGCAGCCCTCGGCATTAATGGGGAACGAGGCACATCGCTGTAGGGAACAAACACCCTGCGCTTCTTATTCTCAGAACCCGAGGAACTCTGGTGGTCCCCTTGGGATGGCCTCTTGGATGACTCCAGTTCCTTCCTACCCTGCTCAAGAGTAAGAGCCTGGTTGTACAGCTCCTGGTAGTTCTGGAACTTAAAAGGCATCAACTCATAGCGGAGCTTAGGAGCGAGTCCCTTGCGGAACAGCTCCTGCTTGTCAGCATCATTGGTCATGTCCCTTGGGGCGTAACGTGAGAGATGGTTGAACTGACGACCATAAGCTGGGATGTCCATGCGACCCTGGTGCAGATCCAGGAACTCCCTCCTCTTCATGTCCATTATTGGTTGAGGGATGTAAGCCGCACGGAAAGCATTGCGGAATTCTGCCCAAGTAAAGACATGGCCTGCGGCGAACAACGCCACATGGCTCTCCCACCAACAGCCAGCCGCACCATTTAGGAGGTAGGTGGCGAAGTTGACTTGCTCGGCCACTGGGACATGTAGTGCGGCAAACTTGCGCTCCAGAGCGCGAAGCCAATCATCAGCATCCAGTGGCTTCTTAGCATCAGCAAAGGTGGGTGGCTGTGAGCGCAGGAACTCAGTGAGAGTGTTGCAGCCATTTCTCTGTGCATTCTGCTGCACCAACTGCTCCAGCAGCCGCTCATTGCGCCCACGGTTCTCCTCAATGGCCATCAAGACCTGAGCCATTGAGGGCGGTGGCAGTGGTTCCTCTTCATGGTGGTGACCACGGCCTCCTCTAGCCATTCTGGAGATTTGACAATGACACAGTTAGTATCCATCTCCGAATGGTTAAAACAATAGCATTAAGGTCCACTCAAGTACACAGACTAGGGACGATAATACTTTGGACAACACCTAACAAGGGACCAACAAGATGGAACTTGGGTCGATGATCAGCATCATGTGATACTAGCGAGAGATGCAATGGTTGAGAAACCACTACTTAACACACTCTAGTTGGCACAATCCAGGATCTTATGTTCAAGTCCTTGTACAGAAACCCCAAAGAAAGGAGGCAAAGACTAGACTCGGTACGGATAACAGAGTTCTTCAACCACTGAGTTGATATCGGATTGTAGCGCGGCGGAAGCAACCGGGCACATAACAGTAAAGATAGAACCCAAACCACGGAATCTAAAGTTTTGATGTGACAGCCAAGAAGTAAAACTTTTTAAACCAAATCGAGGTAAGATTGCTCCGAGATTAGAGTGTAACCAGGTAGGAGTAAAAAGAATCCTAGGATGGTTTTCACAACTCATTTTTAGGTTAAAAATATTTTCATAAACACTAGACTCAACGTCGACCAGTCGAAGGGTTTCCTACAGGCAGTACTGCTCTGATACCAACTTGTGGTGCCCCGACCCGACTGCTATGCAAGAGATGCTGTGTGTCACTGGTCATGCTACGCAACCGAAGGTCCCGGGTTTACCAATCCCCGGCCGATGCACATCGGCAGGCGTGCTCGAAATTGATCATCGGCACACAACCCCTAGGTTCACGCCATAACACGGGCACAACTATCAATGCATAGTAGAGAGATCAAGACTTGTGGAACAACTGGCACATCACAGACTCTACGACACCAAAATCATATAGTTCAACTCTTATACAGAGAAAGATAGCAAATTACAACCAGAGGTCACTGACCCAACAGTACATCAAGCGGAAGCAAATTATGTTGTTCTAACAACAAGATCCAAAATATGGCCTAAGAGGCCTACAGATAACATCCAAGCGCCAGCTGTTCCGGGATGTCCCAAGCTGCCACCTGGGAACCCCAGACTACTCGTCGACGTCCACAAAGAACCCACCTTTGAGGTCGGTGAAGTCCTCCTCTGAAACAAAATAAACAAGGTTGAGTTCGACGAACTCTGCAAGATTAAATAGAGCTACTAGCTCGATGATTGGCTTTCCAAGGCTTCATGTCTGTTTTGCACAAAGCTGATTTTATTTATAAACATCATAACTCCAAGGCATCGACTAATCAGAGTATTTTGAAAAGGGGTAAGAAGTAACTCTTTTCTTTTGATCACCTTTCTCATCATCAACCACCATCAACATGTACCTGTTCTCCAAGGCACCTCCCCGAATCCCCTCGAGGAAGTCAACCATTCAATCTTGAGTAGTACCTTTAGTACTCAGTTTTAATCATTCTGTTCATGTTATGCTATGGTCTTACCTTCACTTCCCAAGTTCGTCCATAACCACGGACACGGCTTTTCGAAAAGATTTACCCTGCAAGGGTGTACAATGTTTGCCACGCGTACCGTCCGGCCCATTGCCTGAACATTAGCTCTCTTCCTCAGAAAGCCGGCTGGTGGGAGCGGCGTCGACTTCTCCCTCGTTAAGGACTAACCCAGGATCATCAGTGAGGACGGGACAGGTTCAGTGCCTCCAGCACCCTGCCCCGTGGCCACTCATTTTCCTAAACACCATCATCCTCATCTCAGTCTTGGCCACCATCTCAACACACGCGCAAATGGAAGCTCAAACTAGAGGACCCTGGCTAGCCCCGCCTGAGTTATTTAGTCTATGAGGGTTCCTGCAATTGCATAGGCCTCACGCATGGTTGCACGCTCAGTCTTGGTTCAAGAGGTAAAGAACTCGCACCTAGGCGGTGAGAATGAGACAAAGCACCACAACCACAGTGGCCTCTCATCCCCACCTTCAAGCATTTTATTACCCGTCACCACAATTTCCTCCACCATCATCCAAACATTTCCACATTTGTTCCCAACATGACATATCCATCGGACGGAATAACATTTAACTAAGCATGGCTAAGCATCAACATTGCATAGTTAAGTATCTCAGGCCAACAATACAAACCTATGGATAATAGGGGTGAAACAGGTAATGGCATCGAAAACTTAATGCAACTATAGGATACTCTAATCCAATCAAATTGACATTTGGAACCGCATGCAATATTATAGTGGAGAAAATATTTGCGGAAAATAGGATAAGATATGCTCAGAGGGGGATTACGCTTGCCTTGATCAACGTGCTGGTAGTACGGATCGTCACGATACTGTGGGGGCACTTCCACTCCGTGATCTACCGATGCACAAACAATACCGGAGAGGAACAATCAAAACAACGGATAACACCGGTGCAATGCGCAAACAAATGATGGCATGACCTTTTAATGTACCTAAATTATTTTGATTCCATCTATCAATTTAAATGGGGTGCGAGAATAAATTACTTCAACAAGATAGGGGAACACCCCATATTTAACTTAATGATTCTCCTAGCGTCTGGAAGTGCATTAATGTTACGGTGATCAAATATGCATGACAAATATTTAAAAGTTAGTTCACAATTTTCCGGACATTTTGGTATATCGAACACATTTTTATGATGTCCCGATAAAAAGTTGTTACTTTTATAATTTCCTCTTAGATATGTGCCTTTGATAAGCTCTTTTAAACAACACTAGAATTACTTAACCAAATTAGAAGGAATAAATGAAACAGGAAAATCTTTTGGTACAGGACCGAATCGGAATATCCGAATCTTCCACATTCAGAATATCCGATCGAACCAGCTTCCAATTTTTGGCTAAGGACCGAAGATATCCAACACTGGAAAGACTCGGAAAATCCGAAGTTCCCAGGCTCGGATTATCCGAAGGTCGCGGTGTCTCGAAATTCTGCTAAGGAAAGAAAACATCTCGCACTGGATGTAATCGGATTTTCCGATGTTCCTCGACTCGGAATATCCGAGCTGAGACTCGGCGGCGCACGGCGGGGATCGACGCGATGAATTAATGCGAGAGGGGAGAGGGGAAGGGTCCAGGAGGAGAGGCGTGCTCACCCTGAGCTCCGGGATGTGCTCAACAGCGGCAGGGATGGACGGACTCAGCGGAATTTGCTCGGAGAAGCCGCGGCAGTAGTCAGAGTCAACGGGGCGGCGACGGCGAACGGGGTATCCCGGCTCGATTCCTTTGGTGGAGAGGAAGAAGACGACGCGGCGAAGCTTCTGGTGGTCGTAGCTTTGCTCGGGAAGGCCTCAATCGGCGGCGATGCGGCGGCGACGACCTAGCTAGGCTCGGCCATGGCGGGGCGCAAGAGGAGGAGGGGAACGGGAGGAAAACCGGGGAATGGGTTGGGGAGTAGGTGGGGCTCGTGTGGCTCTCCTTCCTTGCAGGGGAGGGGCAGAGGAGGGGGCCCGGGCGAGGCGTGGGTGCGGCACGGCCGTGGCGCCAGTGCGCTCGTGGCTACAGGAAGAAGAAAAATGGCCACTTACAGAGAACCCCCTGGAAGTTTTAATTTCATCACGAGCAAGCGCTTTTCAGTTTACAAGTAAGTCCTTTCCTGTTTTTAATTAACTCCAGCAGCAATTAGAGATTTAATTGGGGCACCTAAATTATCCCAAAAATTGTGAAATTATTTGGGTAGGCTCCCCTTGTCACATAGAAGTTCCACAAAATTTGGTGATTCAAAATAAAATGTTTTTAGCAACATTTGTTCATAGGGTTCGATTATGGCATTTTTGCTAAATTCAAAATGTTGCCCCTTTAATATTTCTAAAGCAAGTGCAAAAATATTATTTTGAACTCGTGGAACTTCCTTGACAAATATGGAGGTCAAAGTATTTGTGTTTGTCAAGTTGAGTGCTTTCATTCATTTGGGGAGTTTGTGTTGAAGCAAGTTTGGCATTTTGGTGTTCAAATGGGGCTAAACCAACAACAAACCCCTAACAACAACGTTGATGCATGGATGCCATGATGCAAAGAACGCAAAAGTGGAAAAATTACACAGGTTTTTAGGTTCTCCACTTTGGGCTGTTACAATGCCCCCGTGGTGCATCCCAGCATATTTCAAGAAGACTCAAGTGTCTAAGCTTGGGGATGCCCAAGGCATCCCCTTCTTCATCAACAACTTATCAGGTCATCTCTGGTGAAACTATATTTTAATTCTTTCACATCTTATGTGATTTACTTGGAGCGTCTGTATGCTTTTATTTTTGCTTTGTTTGTTTTATTTTCTGAATAAATTGGATCCTAGCATTCTTGTGTGGGAGAGAGACACGCTCCGCTTTTTCATGTGAATACTCATATTCTTCACTTATATTTGTTGAGTATTCTTAACTAGCTAATGCAATGCTTTTAGCTCCCGTTTTTCATGCATCTCTTGTTCAGAGCTGTTAGTTCTTGTAGAGAAGTACTCTCTTGTTTCATTGCTGTAATATTTGGAGAGTTTTATGTTGAAATAAATTGATTGGAGTTTGGTTGGAAACAGAAAATGCTACATGTGGTAGATGGTATATTGAAAAGATATGTTCATTCTTGTAGATCATTGTCTTGTTTAATTTGACACTTCGCAATTGTTTTGAGCTCTCAAGTAGATCATGTTTAAGCTCTTGCATCATGTAGTTAAAACCTATTAGTGGAGAACTACCGTAGAGCTGGTTGAGACTTGGTTTACATGTTTGATATCTCTAAGGTCTAGATATTTTCTGGTAAAATGTTTGAGCAACAAGGAAGACAGTGTAGAGTCTTATAATACTTGCAATATGTTTTTATTTAAGTCTTGCTGTACCGGTTTATACTTGTGTTTGCTTCAAACAACCTTGCTAGCCTAAACTCTGTACTGAGAGGGAATGCTTCTCGTGCATCCAAACCTTGAGCCAAAACCCATGCCATTTGTGTCCACCATAACTACCTACTATGTGGTATTTCCTGCCATTCCAAGTAAATACTTCATGTGCTACCTTTAAACTATTCAAAACTTTATTACTCCTTATTTGTGTCAATGTTTTATAGCTCATGAGGAAGTTATGTGGCATTTTCTCTATCACCTTGTCATTTACTCATGACAGACTTTCACCAATGGACTAGTGGCATATACATCCGCTTATCCAATAATTTTGCAAAAAGAGCTGGCAAATGGGGTGCCCAGTCCCAATTAATTATAACTTTAACCATTTGATTCTCTTCACATGTTTGCCAATGATTTATCAGAAGCAAAATTCCAAAATGTTAAACTTTATCAAATAGGCACTCCTCCATGGTATGTGATTGTTGGAAGGCACCCGAGGATTCGGTTAGCCATGGCTTGTGTAAGCAAAGGTTGGGAGGAGTGTCATACCAATTTATAAATATGCATGTGTAAACAAAAGAGAAGAGGGATGATCTACCTTTGGGTAGAAATAACGTCCTTCATGGGAGCCGCTCTTGAAAGTCTGGGTGATAAGGGGGATAGAGTGCCCACTGCCATTCGTTGACAACAACAACAAACACCTCTCAAAAACTTACTTTATGCTCTCTATATGATTTCAAAAACTTAAAAAGCTCTAGCACATGATTTAATCCCTGCTTCCCTCTGCGAAGGGCCTTTCTTTTACTTTATGTTGAGTCAGTTTACCTACTCCTTTCTATCTCAGAAGCAAACACTTGTGTCAACTTTGTGTGCATCATTTCTTATATGCTTACTTATTGCACTTGTTATATTACTTTGTGTTGACAATTATCCATGAGATATACATGTTGAAAGTTGAAAGCAATTGCTGAAACTTAAATCCTCCTTTGTGTTGCTTCAATGCCTTTTACTTAGAATCTATTGCTTTATGAGTTAACTCTTATGCAAAGCTTTTTGATGCTTGTCTTGAAAGTACTATTCATGAAAAGTTTTTGCTTATATGATTCAGTTGTTTACTCTTTATCTATCTGTTAGCAAACTATAGACCATTGCCTTGAGTCACTTCATTCATAACATGAGCCTTGCAATATTATTTGATCAAGATTGTGTGAAAGCATGTCTCCTCAGAAATTATTTGTTGTTATCGTTTTACCTACTCGAGGACGAGTAGAACTAAGCTTGGGGATGCTTGATACGTCTCCAACGTATCTATAATTTCTGATGTTCCATGCTTATATTATACCAATTGCTACATGTTTTATATACACTTTATATCATTTTTATGCATTTTCTGGGACTAACCTATTAACAAGATGCCACAGTGCCAGTTCCTGTTTTCTGCTGTTTTTGGTTTCAGAAAAGTTGTTCTGGAAATATTCTCGGAATTTCGCGAAACAGGAGTCAAAGTCCCTATTTTTCCAACACGTACACGAAGTCCGAAGGAGAGACGAAGGGGGGCTGTGGGCCTCCCTCACCACGTGGCGGTGCGGCCCCCCTTTGCTGCGCCGTGACGTGGTGAGGGGCCCACAGGTCTCCACCGACGCCGCCCCTTCGCCTATATATTCATCTTTTCGGGAAAACCCTAGACACCGAGCCAATATTCCAGAAAACATCCGCCGCCGCCGCCGTCATCAACCCTAACTCGGGAGGGTTCTGAAGCTCTTCCCGGCACCCTGCCGGAGAGGGGAATCATCACCGGAGGGCTCTACATCGCCATGCCTGCCTCCGGAGTGATGTGAGTAGTTCATCTTGGACTATGGGTCCATAGCAGTAGCTAGATGGTTGTCTTCTCCACTTGTGCCATCATGTTTAGATCTTGTGAGCTGCCTATCATGATCAAGATCATCTTATTGTAATGCTACATTTGTGTTTGCTGGGATCCGATGAATATTGATACTATGTCAAGTTGAATACTGAAATATTATGTCTATGTTATTTATGATCTTGCATGCTCTCCGTTGCTTGTTGATACTCTGGCCAAGTGAATGCTTGTGACTCCAAGAGGGAGTATTTATGCTAGATAGTGGGTTCAGTCTCCATTTAATCTGGGAGTGACAGAAAGTTCTAAGGTTGTGGATGTGCTGTTGCTACTAGGGATAACCTAATGATGCTTTGTCTAAGGATGAATGTGTTGTTTACATTATGCACTTTACTTAATGCAATTGTCTGTTGCTTGCAACTTAATACCGGAAGGGGTACGGACGTTAACCTGAAGGTGGACTATTTAGGCACAGATGCATGCTGGATAGCGGTCTGTGTACTTTGTCGTAATGCCCAAATGAATCACATAGTAGACACTACAACTTGCACATGCATGTTATGCACTTATCAATATTGTCAATTGCCCAGCTGTAATTTGTTTACCCAGCATGTTAGTTATTTATTATGGAGAGACACCACTAGTGAACTGTGGACCCCGGTCCATTCTTTTACATCTGAAATACAATCTACTGCAATCATTGTTCTTTTACATTCTCTGCAAGCAAACATCATTTTCCACACTATACGCCTAATCCTTTGTTTTCAGCAAGCCGGTGAGATTGACAACCTCACTGTTAAGTTGGGGCAAAGTAATTTGATTGTGTTGTGCAGGTTCCACGTTGGCACCGGAATCCCTGGTGTTGCGCCGCACTATACTCCTTCACCAACACCTAGAAGCATCACCGATCTCCTACTGGTCCGATTAAACCTTGGTTTCTTACTGAGGGAAAACTTGCTGCTGTACTCATCATACCTTCCTCTTGGGGTTCCCAACGAACGTGTGTCTTTCACGTCATTAGCCTGTTGTTCGAGGGCTTTTTCCACGAGGGCTGCAATGTAGAAGATCTTGTCGTCGTTGTTGTACTCGTTACCCGTGAGGATGTCGAGGGCAGCCGCTGTGTTGAGGACTGGAGTTGCGAAAATTGGAGCACCTTCCTTGTTTCACCGCTGAGGTGCCGAAACCCACTCAAATCCAAGTTTCTGGGCAGGTGTCTTGTACTCCTCAGGAGGTGGATCGTCCTTCCTCCTGCTTTTCTTCCCAGCCCCAGGCGCTTTGGCGGCTGGGGTTGTGGTGAACAGATTTCTGGCGGCGACAACATTGGCACGTTCCGCCTTGGCCTCGTTGATCAGGTTCCGGACCTTTTGCTCTTGCTCATCGAGGGCACGGGACTGTTTTACAACTAAAGCGCGGAGCTTCTCCCAGTACTCTGGATTGGCATCGTCGGGAACCGGTGAGTTCAAGATGTCGTCGAGAGGCAGGCCGTCTTTGCCGCTGGTGCCGCCTTTTTCCAGATTAGTCTTCTTCTTGGGAGCCGGCGGAGGCTCAGGGCTGGCTTCGTCTGCTGCGGTCATACCGGCCCTATGAGCTTCCGCCTCTTTTGCCGGATCAGTCTCAGTGACGTCGGCCACAAAGGCCTGCTGCATGGTTGTGTCAGAGTTGGCTGCCGCCTCTGAAGGCGCGGGATCAGTCGGTGCGAAGCACTTTTTGACCTTTGACTCAAACATGCTAGCAGAATCCTCTTCGGAGTCAGAGTCTATGTTGACGTGAACGTAGATCTGGATCCGGCATCTGATGTCGCATCCTCCTGGAGGGCAGGAAGGATCGATTCAGGATCGCTGTTATGCGGCTGGGAGTCGGATCCCATGCGGGCAACGCCGATGAAGTAAGAATCTGAATCTGCGGACTCCCAGGAGGAGGCGGATTCAGATCCGTCTTGTGAGTAGTCGGACTCAGGGTGGCGGGTGGGTCCCCAAAGGGTGTGGTTTTTCGGGAAACCCATGGCTTCCGGGGTGAAGCCGATGAAGAGCTCGATTTCGCCGATCGGGACGAGAGTGTAGGCGATGAGCCCGTCGTTCGCCGGTGTCCAAGATGCGTCGTCTTGGACGTAGCCCATGGAGCCGACGCGGATGGAGCGGCCAACGGCGATAATCTCGCCGATGCCGCCAAGTGTTCCCACCTGGAACGTGACGCCTGTCGCCTTAGGCCCCATGGTGGGTGCCAACTGTCGGAGTAAATCATGGGGAAGAAGGTGGACGTCGTCAAGATCGGGATCGAACACGGCGGTTTACCCAGCTTCAGGCTCCACGACGGTGGCGGAGCCCTACGTGCTGCTATAACTCACTATAAGGCGAATCGCCGTGTTACAGGTTACAATGAGTAGATTGGATGTAGGATGAGTTGCCCTAAAGGCTTCCCTGGTCCGGCTTATATAGGCGGCCGGACCTAGGGTTACAGGAGTATTGCATATCCGGCAAGTATTGGGAGTCCTAAACTTATCCGCCAAGTCTAACGCCTTCCGTCTTGGGCTTGTCGGCGTCGTGGGCTTTGCCCTTGGGCTCTCCTTGCTGGCATCCGCTTCCTTTATCGTCAGCTATCTGGGCCGCCCGGTAGGCCAAAGGCCTTGCCACCACTGCGGGCCACCCTGTACTGGCCGGATTACGCCATGTTGTTGGTACCCCCTTGTGATACGACCCCAATAGTGCTCTCCGACTCGTCCTCCTCCGACGACTCCGATGTGGAGACGCTGTTCGAAATCCGGCGGCAGCAAATGGTGGTCGCCGTCCTGACTTGTTGTGTGATTCTTCATAACATGATCATAGAGCATGAAAGGGGCTTGTACTTGGAGTTGTCGTATGACAATGTAGGTAGCCGTGTGAAGCCAGCTAGAAACCCCGATCGCGTCCAAGCTTTTCTGCAGACTTACCGTGAGATAGAGGACAAGGATGAACACAACCAGCTGCAGCTAGACCTGGTTGAACACATCTGGCAGCTGCATGGGCAGTAGCTACTTTTTAGTTCATTTGAGCCATGTTTCATTCAAACAATATTGTTATTCTACAACATCTTATATTGAATTATTATTTAATTCGTGTGATTCAAACTTTCATTGTAATAAACTATTTGTGAGGATTCATGATATTGTAATATGAATCTTTATAATTTAGGTCTAATTTATTTATCATTCCATTTTTATGATATTCATTTCTATTTTGCGGTTCTGCATATGCAGTTTCTGAACGTCGCGCGGCGGAGCAGAACCCGCAAAGCAGAACCGCAAAACAGAATTTCTGAATGCCGCGTGGCGGAGCAGAACCGCAAAACAGAATATTCTGTTTTGCGGGTTCTGCTCCGCCGCGCGGCGTTTCGAACCAAAAAACGCGAATCAGTTCGCGTTTTGCGGGTTTTGCTAGAGATGCTCTTAGCCTTGTTACCGCACCATCCGATTTATTTAGCAGCTACAGCCGAAGTCGCGAGCAAACTTAAATGGATCATATTTTGAGGAAAAAATGGATTTTTTTTTTAGAGGATTGAGGAAAAAATGGATAGAAAGAGGAAAACGAGCACCACGAGCGGGAGTCCAGGTGCGTTTGTTTCACACTAATGGGCTCAAAGCCCAGCAAGTTGTAGCTCTCTTAACAGGCTGGATCTGATTTTTACCTCCGAGGGGCTGGAGTGGGACGGCAGCCCATTCCCACAAGGCGTGGAGCTGGCCCAACGCACCTGGCTCCTCCTCTCCCGATCGAAAACCCTAGCCTTCCTCCAAATCGCTTAACGCCGTCTTCCAGCTTTGGACTCGACTCCCGCCGCCGCCGCCTCCATGGACCCTTCCCCCGCTCCCGACGCCTCCACCGCAGCGGTGGTCGAGGCCGAACCTTCCCCGGCTCCCGATGCCTCCTCTTCCGCCGCCGCCGAGGACCTCGCGGGGGCCGTGGCGGGGATGACCCTGGACGAGCGGGTCGACCTGCTTTTGGGCATCGGCGAGGAGTGCATTCAGCCCGACGAGCTCAGGCGGCTGCTGGAGAAAAAGCCCATCCCCATCGCCTACGACGGCTTCGAGCCCTCCGGCCGCATGCACATCGCCCAGGTTCGACAAAACTCACCGCATTCCCCTCTAGTCCTCTACCTCTCGTAACTTCTAGTTGGGGATTGCGACTCCACCAGCAGCTTCTAGGATGGCAACTTGTGTTTCTAGGCAGCGTTCGTGGACCAGAGTTTTGGATTGAACTAACTTGATCTACCGAATTTTACTAGTGCACTATGAAGATGACATGCGCTCTTATTTGTAAGTATCATCTAGTGTCGTGATATGTGTGCCCAGTACTCTAGTTAGTTACTGGCCAGCTAATTTGATGCCCAAATTAAAGCTTAGCACTTAGCATGATACCACCTAGCTAGGGGTTTGCACTAGATGTATGCCTGGCTCAGTTTTTTCTGCGATGCATAAAACTAGGACTAGTCCAATTGAATTTTACTACCACTCATTATATGGAACAGACCGGTTGAATGTCATGTGCCAATTATGCATGACTGGCCGGTTCTTATTCCTGGAATGGATTACTGGTTAAACTCCTTAAATCAGTGAGGAAAAATAAGAAACCAAAAACATAGTTTTAGGGTAGAATTATAAAGAAGTCAGCAGAAGTGCCTAAAATAAGGAGGACTGTCCTGAACTCCTCTATGTCCAGCACTATGTCTGGCTGGTACTGTATGGGAGCGCCAGTTGGTTTGGATAACCCAACCACAGTTAATCAGGCTCTGAAAGGAGAATGATTAGTTTACTGCTTGCATTTTTTGGTTGATTCATTGTTCGGTGTTAATAAGAACAAAACATGCTAGTATAAATGTTTATCTTACACGTGCTTTAGCAATTCTGAGGGTCCTTACACAATTATGGAAATTGTACTGTAGTAATGCAGGAGACCGATATGCACAAATTGTTTCAGATCGTAAGACCTGAGCAAGACTTGCTGACGATAGACATTTTCACATGTTCTTTTCACAGGGTATTGTGAAGACAATTAATGTTAACAAGATGATCAGAGCGGGATGCAAAGTGAAAATCTGGATAGCAGACTGGTTTGCTCAGCTAAACAACAAAATGGGTGGCGACCTAAAAAAAATCCAGACTGTCGGCCGCTACATGATTGAAATATGGAAAGCAGCTGGTATGAACCTGGATGGTGTTGAATTCTTATGGTCTTCAGAAGAAATCAACAGGCGTGCAAATGAATACTGGCCACTTGTAATGGACATTGGCAGGAAAAATAATGTCAAGAGAATAACGAGGTACAGCCATTTGGATGACACATGTATTCAAATCATTCTTTACTTCCAAAGTTCAAATTCAAAACGTTTAGTTGTCTTATTTGTTTTCTTACTGCACAGGTGTTGTACGATTATGGGTCGTGCTGACAATGAGGAATTGACTGCTGCACAGATCTTCTATCCTTGCATGCAGTGTGCTGATATATTCTTCCTTAAGGTTTGTATATTTATATTGCAGACAGCCCTCTCTAAAATCAATGTAATTAATTCTCTCCATAATGTAAATAAAGTTGTTGATTTCACTCGGTATTGTAAGATGGTATACATTTCTTCTAGGTTTCTAGACTGTCACTAATTCTCTCTTAAACATTTCCATGTATAGGCAGACATATGCCAGTTGGGCATGGACCAAAGGAAGGTTAACATGTTAGCAAGGGAATACTGCGATGACATAAAAAGGAAGAACAAACCAATTATTCTGTCACATCGTATCCTGATCTGCCACTGTTGTGCTGTTCATATTTTTTTCCCTGTTGTGTTTTGTCTTGTTATCGTTACTATATGTGTCCGAATGGTTATGGTATTATGATTCATGAGTAGTGGTTCACTGCCCGGCTGTACACAAGAAGTCGTTCCTTAACATGAACTACAGACATGCTGCCTGGTTTCAAAGAAGGCCAGGAAAAGATGTCAAAGAGTGATCCATCATCGGCTATCTTTATGGAAGATGATGAGGTTCTCGTGATATTTTCTCTTCATTAACATTCTTTATTTATTTGTCCAAAGCTTGTGAACCTAATCTGTCCATGCAACCTCATCGTGGTATGTTTTAATGTTGAAAGATAATAAGATATTACTCAGCTAGGATATTGTAGCGTTGTTGTGACTAGGGAGTATGCTCCTTGAATGCTATGCAAGAAAATGAAGCCCTAGCCACTCTACTTAGAGTTTGTCTGGTTGGGCTTATATTTGGCTTTTGGAGTTTGGCTTATAAGCCACAAAAGCACCTATAAATAACCAACTTTTGGAAAAAAGTCAAAAGCTCTTATTTAGTTGCTTTTGTGGCTTATAAGCCAAAAGCCAAAATAAAGCCCAACCAAACACCCTACATGTTAGGTTTGGCTTTTTTAATTTACTTACATACTTATACTATATATGGGTTGAAATGCATTTTTAGTATTGTAATAAGTTTCTGCCACTGTATTTTTTTTATCATGAAGTTTCTACAGTCATCAGTTTATCGTAGTAACTCTGGAATTTATGCGCAACATCTATCTGTCAAGGTTTGTCCCTTTTTCTAAGCTGATATTATAACATAACCAATTTTCTTGCAGGCTCAGGTAAATGTGAAGATAAAGCAAGCATTTTGCCCTCCCAACATTGTTGAGGGAAATCCGTGCCTGGAGTACATCAAGTACATTGTTTTCCCTTGGTTTGACAGGTTTGAGGTGGTTCGTAAAGAAAACAATGGCGGTAACAAGTAATATTCTTTTCTTGGACTACCAGTTCAAACACTCCTTTCTAATGTTAATTATGCGAGAGAGTCATATAATATATAGATTTCTATGCCACCATAATCTATGATTGTTGAATAAACACATGGTCATCCATTTTATTCATCTCTATTGAAAATTGTTTACTATTGAGTTTTGAGTCTCCAGCTTTCTGTATGGAATTATAACAACGATTGCTTTTAAACAGGACATTTCTTAACATGGATGAACTCACTGCTGATTATGCAAGTGGTGCTTTGCATCCTGCCGACGTTAAACCTGCTTTGGCCAAAGCAATCAACGAAATATTGAAGGTATTAGTTTTCTCGCGTCTTAAGGAACTATAAAGTTATGCACTCTTTCAGCATTACCTTTCAGTTTTTGCTTGTTGGTTTTGTTCATTCCACTACTGCATTTCTCATGATTCATTGTTTAGTCGATTTTATTGTGAATTTGTGATGTTATTTTTTGATCATTCTGCATCCTCGTAATTTGCGTCATTCCTAGCAAATATTATCGATGACCCGTTTTTATTCTTGAGTTGTCAATCTTGTGTCTTATTAATGCAATTTTGAATTAACCTGTTTGTGATCTGGACACCTATGGTTAGTTTCAATCAAGTTCATCTTTTACAGAAACTTTGAATGTCTCATATTCATACATATATACATTTTTATGTCGCTAATACCATATTGCATTTTCAGCCTGTTCGCGACCACTTCAACACCAGCAATGAAGCCAAAGTTCTCCTCAACACTGTTAAGGTACACTATTTGTACTCACTTGCATTAATGAATGTAATATAGAAACTCTAGCTGTTGTATGCCTACATGCTTACTCCATATACACTTAAGAGTTAAGACTGATCAATTTATTTCATCCTCACCCCCCTATGCTCGTGCTCTACACTGCACTTATAAGTGGAACTTTGTAGTGGCATATATCGATTAAATGGGCATAGCAAGCTTCATATATTTGTCTAGTTTGACTCCAGTTGCAGTTTTGTTTCTGTTGTTCTCATGATAATCATGACCTAGATAAAACTGTCACTAGTTGCTATTGGCAGCATTGTTTGATTGCGAGGAATTTAATCAGGATTTTTTTTCTTTTGCAGAAGTACAGGGCAAGCAATTGATGAGCAAGACCTTCCCGATCCCTACATGGACTCCGAACCAACACATGAAGCATACACATTTTTCTTCGGAGAAGTTCGTGGGCACAATTTTTGACTTAGTGATACCTGTCCATGGCTGATATTCATCTGAACGACTGTCCTTTATTGTGCTACAATATCTTTGTGACAGCGTTCATGTGAGGTCACCTTCATTTTAGAAGTTATAGACTTGTGGACTGACATTGTGCAGCTTAAAAGTCGACATGAAATAATTTTCTTACCGTCCTTGTGAATTCTCTAGAGTGCTTGTGGACTGACATTGTGCAGCGAACCGCGACGGAGAATAGGTAGGCCACCCTCCCACCACCGCCGTCTGCCACTCCGGCGGCGGCGTCCACCCAGCCCGCGCCGTCTGCCGCTCCGGCCACGGCGGCCACCCTTTCCCCTCGCCTCCGGAGTTTTCACAGTCGCGCCGCTGGGCGGACTACTCCGATGAAGACGAAGACGCCTCTCTGAGGTCCTACTGCGAGGTGCTGCGGAGCGGCACTCCGCCGGAGGCCCGCTCCCTGTTCAGTCGCCTGCGCCGGTCTCCTCCAGGCCGTTTCCTTCCCCGGCTCGTGTGCCGCAGAGGAGGGCTCGCTCCCCGCCGCCGGCGCCTCAGGGCGCCTCAGGTCACGGGCCCCCGTCTGTGGCTCCATGGAGGAGGTCGAGGTCCGAAGCGCCGCCGTGGAGCGCAGCTGCCCGCGCTGGTCATCCGCGAGGACCTGCCACCGGACCTGGCGGGCTGCTGCTTCAATTGCGCCAAGCCAGGTCACATCTCCCGCGACTGCACCGGCGACACGGTATGTTTGCACTGCAGGGGCAGGAGGGGCACCATGCTCGGGCGTGCCCGGAGCGGAAGCTGCCGGCGCCGGTGGGTGACTTGCGAGGTCGACTGGGCCCTAGGGGCGTGGAGCATGTGCACGAGCACATCGGTGCTAGGATTCCTCCTTCGCCGCTTGTCGGCATCGAATCCGTGGCTTCGCGCGCCGCCCCGTCGAGCCGCCTGGGGAGTTGGCGTCGTTCCCCGCCGCCGGCGCCTCGCCAAGACGCGACTTTGGACGAGGGCCGCCGTGGAGCGCCTGGCCATGGCGTGGAGCACCGTGGGGCGTATGATCGTGTCGTGGATCGCCGGGGTGGCCGTGGCGGCGGTGACGACCGTCGCACCCGTGGCGGCGTCGAGTCGGATCGTTGGGCGCCGTCGCGTGGTCTCGAGGATTTCCCTCCCCTCCGCTCAGGCCGTAGTGGAGTGCCGGAGCCGCCGCGCTCGCCGGTGGTTTCCTCCCGGAGCCGCAGAGGGTGCGCAGGCCGGTAGTCGACGACGGGCCGCGGCGCGAGGTGGTTTACCTGCCTCGCTCGGAGGAGATCAACAGGGCGGAGGCCGCCCTCAAGTGGAGCTTGGTGGCGTTCGTCTCAGGCAGCCGGGCAAACATCTCGCCGGAGGAGGCGGAGCGCGCCATCGTCGAGAGGTTGCCCAGGGTGAAGGAGAGCTTCTCAACCCACCGATATTGGCCGCCAGACTTCCTGTTCGCGTTTACAAGCAGGAGGTGCATGGAAGAGGTCGCGACCGCCGGCTCCATGGATGGCAGGGGCTTCACACTGCGGTTCTCTCCTTGGAACCGCCAGCTCCAGGCCGCGGGCTGCGCCATGCGCTACAGGGTGGCGCTTGAGCTCACCGGCATCCCTGCCCACGCCTGGAAGCGTGCCACGGCCACGGCGCTGCTCGGGTCGGCGGCGTGGATTGAGAGCCTTGGTGCAGCAACGGCGAGCGAAGACGATATGCGGCGGTTCGAGGTCACCGCGTGGACGGAGGATTTGGAGCGCATCTCACCTGAGAAGGAGCTGTGGATCGAGGAACCAAATGATCTCATGGAGGAAGACGAAGGCCTTGTCTTGCCTGGCGAGGAGCTGATGCCGCTTGAAAAAAATATGCTGAAATACTTGATCAAGATCCGTCTGGTCAGGGCGACGGACATGAAAAACCCAGCTCCGGGCGATGACGGCGACGACGGTGGAGGCAGTAGGCGTGGTGATGGCGATGGTGGTGGCCGTGACGCGAGGGATTCCTACCCACGGGAGCGAGGTGGACGCGACGGCGAGGCGCGCGCTAGGCCTCGTGGGCGTAGCAGAGACGCAAACGCGGGCGCCGGTGATCGCCGGAGTTTCGGCGGCCGCAGGCATGGTTTGCTTGGTCCAGAGGTGGAAGAAGACAGGGAAGCTGGTGGGCCCGCGTCGAAAGGTGTTTCTCCGCCTGACCCAGTCCTGGACGTGGGGTGGGTCCCGCCTGTGGTGGAGGTTGAGCGTTGGGATCCAATGCTGTTAGAAGCCGGGCTGGCCAATGACCTGCTGCCATGTCGCACTGACAGCTCACCTCCTTTGGACCTGGCTAGTGCAGAACTGCTACGTGGAGGGAAAGTGGTCGTCGATCCTGCAAAGATGCTGCTATGGCCTGAAAAGGAGCAGCCTCTCCACGAACATGGTTTTGTTGGTAGCAAAGAAAGCGGTCAAAATTGTCAGATGATCGAGCCGCTGCTGCTTTCACGTGGGGCACAAGGGGACGCGCCCGAGTTTCAATTTTTGAACTCGCCGGAACCGCGGTTGCCGCTTGGACTGGTTGGTTCAAAATGGGTGGAGTATGAGGCAAAAGGTGCACGTCAGGGGCAAGAACTGCTGCTGTCTTCCGCTGGCCTGCTGTCTCCTGGCAGCGTTGGGCCCACCTCGCCTTGGACGCCTGCAAGCTGGATGGATCAGCGTGGTGACTCGCCCGTCTCGGTGCTAGACTGCTTTTCAGTCTCTCTCTGGGGACAGCAAGCAAGAGGAGCTGGGCCACCAGTTGGCACAGGCCCAAGATGTTTTGCAGCCTGTAGCACCTGTGGATGGGCCATCCTCGGCTGGTGGACCTCAGGCCCAGGACATGGATCAGCTCCGGGAGGGCTACGTGCGGCCCGTGGCACCGGTTCTCCACAGGCCGGTGAAGCCCAACCGGACAAAGAGGATCCACACTGGGCCGGTGTGGCGCAGCAGTCGGAACCGTGGAAAGTTCGCGGCAGGGACTCCCGTGAAGCGCCAGCAGCGGGAGTTGATCACGCGTCTCCAGATTGCGAGGGAAGGCGAGACCATTGGGGACGAGACGTTGAACGCGTATCTGGATCTCTTCTGCCAGCCGTTACCCAGAAGCACATTGACGTGATCCTGAGTCTGTTCGGGTGGCTTCCTGAGGCTTTGCCGTTGTCCGAGGATGTGCCGGTGAAGTGCCTAGTTTAGGCGTGGATCTTGTATCGTGTCTTTTAGCCTCTTGTTTTGTTTTGTATTTCCCAGAACTATGTTGGACTTGGATCTTGTGATTGCCATTTGGAATGCGCGTGGATTAAACTCTTCGGCACGTAGAGCTGTGATTTTCCAGGCGATGGCTGCCACTGGCGCAAAGATAGTTTGTCTGCAAGAGACAAAGATGGAGATCATCACGGCGCAGATAGTCCGAGAATGTCTTGGGATGGCATTTGACGGGTTCCTGTTCCTGCCGGCGGTGGGTTCACGTGGCGGCATCTTGCCGGCGTGGCAATCCGAATACGTCTCGGTCACTAACCCTCACCTGTCGGCCAATGCGTTGACCGCTAGCATCTCGATTGGGGGTGACCAGGCGTGGTGGTTCACCAGGGTGTATGGCCCTCAGGGCGTGGGTGCGAAGCGTGCCTTCCTTCAGGAGCTTCGTGACATTCGGGACCTACATGCGGGGCCGTGGATGGTTGCAGGAGATTTCAATCTCATCATTGACCCAGAGGATAAAAACCAAGGCGTCCTTCACCGCTCGATGATGGGCAGGTTCCGGCGTACCTTGTCACTGTTGGAACTAAAGGAGGTTTACCTCAATGGGTGGAGATTCACCTGGTCCAATGAGCGTCAGCAACCGACTATGGAGAAGCTGGATAGGGTCTTCTCGACCGTGGACTGGGAGGAGCGCTTTCCGGATGCCTTTCTCTCGGCGAACTCCTCCGGACCTTCTGACCACTGCCCTCTGGTACTGAGCTTAGCCCTAGACTTGCAGATGGGGCGTAGATTCTAGTTCTTTCTGGATGTGGTTCAGGACGCTTGGTCGTCTGTGGAGCAGGAGATCAACCCTTCAAGAGGTTGGATCTCAAGCTTAGAGCGACGGCCAAGAATCTGGCGAGGTGGAGTAGCAAGTTCATCGGTAACATTAAGATGCAGATCTTGCTCGCCAACGAGATAATACTGCGTCTTGACGTGGCCATGGAGACCCGGCCTCTCTCGCCAGCAGAAAGGGCGCTTAGGAAAGCCCTAAAAGGGAAGCTACTTGGCTTGGCTTCTCTTGAGCGCTCCATGGCGAGACAAAGAGCGAGGGTGCTTTGGTTGCGGGAGGGCGATGCCTGCACGAGGTTCTTTCACATGCATGCGAGCCATAGACGGCGTCAGAACTTCATTGGCCACCTTATGGTCGACGGGGTCAGGAAGATCGAGCATGTGGATAAGGCTGAGGCCGTGGATGATTTCTTTGACAACCTCCTCGGGACGGAGGTAGACCGGCCCTTCTCCTTTGACCTAGACTACCTGCAGCTGCCCACGGTGGACCTTTCCCACTTGGAGTTGGCCTTCTCTGAGGAGGAGGTGTGGAACGCCATTAGGAGCATGCCACTTGACAAATGCCCGGGGCCGGACGGGTTCTCAAACAGGTTCTATGTGGCATGTTGGGGGGTCATTAAAGCAGATGTCATGGAGGCTTTCAACTCCTTGTCTCGGCTCGACGCCCGTGGATTCAGTTCGGTCAACCAGGCATTGATCACGTTGCTGCCCAAGAAGGCGGGGGCGGAGGAAGTTCAGGACTTCCGCCCTATCAGCTTGATTCATGGGTTCGCCAAACTGGTGGCAAAGGTGGTGGCCTGCAGGGTAGCCCCCTCCATCCCGCAGCTAGTGGGAGCGCATCAGAGTGCCTTTGTGCGTGGGCGGTGCCTTCATGATAATTTCATGATGGTCCAGTGTACGGCGCGCAAGCTTCACAGTTCAACACCCCAGCCGTCCTCCTGAAGCTTAACATCACAAAGGCTTTTGATACCGTTAGTTGGGCTTTCCTCTTGGAGGTGTTGAGGAAGATTGTAACATCCCAAAAATAATAACAAGTATTATTATTACAAAAATGTGGGCCAACAAAAACTTTTGTTGTTATTCATATGTGTTTGATATACTTGTTGCTTGTGCTTGTTGATTGTGTGTGGATTGCTCTAATTAAAAGCTTGGACACAAAAACAAATTGCAACAAGAAAATAAAAGTGACAAGTGTGTCACACAAATGGTCTAAACTCTTTCAAACAAAAATTCAGTGGAGTGGTAATATAAACACTCCCATTTAATACTTACTACTTTTCCCTCTCAAAATAATATTTTGAACTAGTTTTAAAATTCAAAAGTAAAATCAATTTGAAATAAATCAAAATACCATAACTATAAACTTATGAAAAAAAATGATTCAAAACATTTTATTTTGAAATGCCAATTTTTGAGGAGCTTCTGCATGTTATGGGAAGGCTCCCCAAATTTTCTTGAATTTTTCTAAAATGTTTGAATACCTGAAATAAAATCGGGAAATGCTACTGTATTCAAAAAGAGAAAAAGAAGAAAAAGAAATGCAGGGGGTTTTCTGCAAAAAGCCATCGGCTACCTCGCCCCCTCGCCCCGACGCGCGTCGCTGTCGAACACCTGCCGCCTCGCGCGCGTCTCGCCGATCCCCGGACCCCTAGCCTCTCCCTTGGCCCGTAGTCGTCCACGCACATCGCCTCTGCAGCCGCCGCAGCCGCTCAAGTGTTTCCCGTTGCCCAACGTCGCCCTTGTCCCCCGATGACGCCGTCGGGCGTCGCCGGCGAAATTAGCCCCCCCCCCCTCTGCTCCTCGACACGCGCCACTCGACCCCGACCTTCTAGAACACACTAGAACCCCGCAAGACACCGCATTGCCTCGATCCCTTGCACCGTCGACGTGGAATCGAGAAAAGATCTCGCCGGTGCACCTCGACCCCCGATCGTGCGCCTTGTCCACGAACGCCGGCCTCCACCCTATAAATCACCCTTCCGACCCTCGCTTCACACTCCACACCACTCCCTCGACCTTTTCCCCCACCCCAATTTCTCCGTGCACCGCTAGGAGGGCGGGCATTGCTGCGCCACGGCCGCCGTCGAGGTCGGGCATGGCCGCAGCGCTGCTCTGCCCCATTCTTCCCTCTCTGCCCCGCAGCGTGCTTCCTCTGCTTCACCACACTTACCCGTCCCTTTTTCCCTTTGGATTGTGCTCAGGCGCGTCGCCTGGAGCTCGCCGAAGCAGCCGCCCATGCCACGGAAGGACCCGAGCTCGCCGTCGACGAACCAGACCGCCCCAGCTCGTGCAAATCAGCCAGGAGCTTCCCCAACGCCGCCGCCGTCGATTCGCACCATCTGCACGACCTCCCGAGCCCTCTAGGTGAGCAGCCCGTCCAGCTCGCTGTCGCCGGCGCGGCAGCGCCGCTGATTTCTGGTCACCGCCGTTCGTCGCCGACGTGGCAGCACGTGAGCCGTTGGATCGCGTACCGCTTCGGTTATAAGAAAGAGAGAGAGAGACTGACGGGCGGGCCCCGCTCGTCAGGTTTTAAATCAATCCCACGCGCACGCTGTGCCGCTGCCATGTAGGCCCCACTAGTCAGAAATTTAAACATTATCCAGAACAGTGCGGGTTTTTCAATTTAAATCTCTCTGAAAAATTTGGTACTGATATGAACTTGTAAAATTAATATCTCGAGATTTAGAAATCCAAATAAATCAAACTCAATTGTTCTGAGTAGCTTATGAAATTATCTAACCAACCCAATTGGTCTCACTCCGTTTAATTAAGTATTAAAAATGCATTATTAAAAATGCCACAGAAGGTTTAAATCCTAAACTTGTTTGTTTCTGATACTCAATTAGTCCAAATGATTCCAAACCAATTTTGTTAGCTTTTTATTGTGATCTACTAGCTTCCCTAATTTTGGTGAAATTAATTAAGCAATATTAATTGTGGACTTAAATAAAAACACTTCTGCACTAAAAAATTAAATATGATTAATGGTAAACCCAAATGACTTGGAACCAATTTTGTTAGCTCACATATAGCCATGGTTATTTACCCCAAAAGGATTTAATTTTAGGATTTACAGAACTTGCTTAGTAGCTAAAACTTGACTATTGAGCTACTGGATTAAAATAAATGTGTAGGGAGTTTGGTAACTCCAATTAATTCAAATCCAATTGTGTTGTCTTCTACACGTCAGTAGCTTTCTATAGAATTTTAGTTTGTATTTTTAGGACAAACAGAACTCAAGTTGTGCAATTAAACATGTTACAGTAGTTTCTGCCCTATTTGTAATAGAAATAATAATTACAAATATAATTAAATTGAAAACACATTGTATTGCTTGATGTATGCAGTAGCTATGTGTGATGTGTATGATTGTTATGTTGTATTGAATGTTTTAGTAGTTTGGTGATTGCTTGTATTGCTTGTCTGAAATCGTAGACGAGAACGTGACCGAGGTCTGCGAAGAAGGGGACTACGTTGATCATCAAGCACAAGAACCCGAGAACTTTGCCGAGCAAGGCAAGCTACTCTCTGAGCTTGCACCTAAAATATATGCATCTACTTTCATCAAATGAATTACTCTTAAGGCAATGGTTTACAAAAATCTTTTCAAAAGTACATAGATATTATTTTGCCACCTATGTAGAGATATGAGATAGTTTGTATAAAATTATAGGTTGGGAAAATTAAACGTGGTTTATTCAAAACTCTTTTGAAAGTACTTGTGTGGATGTGGAATACCGAGATGTCGGTGTTGAAGTGGAGAAATGGAAAGTGGTGATGTTTATGAAAAATGCACATTGTGTCTTAGTACTATGACGACCAATTAACCCGTGCAACCACACTACCTGAGATGGGTAGGGCTTAGCCGGAAACTTGTTTATTTTAGTATGGAGCGCCTCAAAATTCTTAGGAGAACGAGGTTCTCTGAACCAAGTTATCTAAATGCGGGATCCAGTTAAAGTCTGGTTCGCTGCTGGTTGCAAACAGTGGGCCTCCTGGCTTGGCGCAGTGTTGCTTGGAGAGATCGGATCGATACGATGGCCATCTCCACTGGGTGCCGGGGAGAATCAGTCCCACTGAAGAGGAGGCTCTGTACTAGGGTCGACATAGTGAAAAGCTTTGATCATGTTATCCGAAACACCGCATACTGTCGTATGAGGACCGTGGCTGATCACGGCGGAATGACAGTTTGGTGTGGTGAAAGTGCACCACCTCTGCAGAGTGTAAAACTATTCGAATAGCCGAGTCCTCGTTATGGACGGTTGGAAGGCTGTCCTCTGACCATGTGCAAGTTTTCTTTTGAAAAGAGTTGAGTTTTATAAGAAAAGTGAAGTGGGAATGTTCCATGCACCTATACCAGCGGATCGGTATGAGGTTGATGGAGGAAAGTGGACCATGATGGACTGTGATCGGAAAAGGAGGAGTTTTGGAGAAAACTAATAAAAGTGATGAACCCTCTTAAGATAGTATATTATCCTTCTTACCTCTTTTAACAAAGATATAGAGATGTTTCAGAATAACTAAGAGTTGAAAATGAAATAAGAAACTAGTGCATACTCATGTTAGAGTAGTTTGCGAAGTACATTCAAATGTACTCATAATGGTTTCGTCCCTGGCATTATTGCGATGCCAGATTTTGAGGAGCCTTATGCAGAAGAGGAGTATGGCGACTTCTACGCCAACTAAGGATTTCCCTCAGTCAGCTGCCTGTCGGGTCGTCGTTAGAATTGGAGTTCTACTACGCCTTAGCTTCCGCTGATTATTTTGGTTTGGCCCATGAAGGCACCTATGTAAGACTTGGTCTAAATGACCGTTATGTAAGACTTTTATTCGGTATTGTAATGGATGATAACTATGGTATTCAGTTCGGATTATGTGCAACGACAGACTGATCACGTGATCGTTGTGGTAAGCATAATCGGGTATTTCAGACAACTAGTCTGGGGTCCCCACAGAGCTGGTATCAGAGCCATCCTGACTTTAGGAAGCCTTAGTTAGCATGGTCGTTAGACAGATGTTACCAAAGATTAATTTTCTAAAAGAAAAGAGTGAAGTATTTTCGAAAATTGCTTATCTCCAATCCTCTTACTTATGCAAATTCTTACTCCCATTAAATATTACATTTTCCCTTGTATCCTTAAAATTTTGCACACTTGTCATCTCATTAAGCTTAAAATTCGACTTCCTTGTTGCCCCACTGAATTTAAAATTTTGATACACTTGTCGCATCACTAACTTAAATTTCTACTTAAAATTTGTAGATGGCACTCAACTTCACCAAGTTTAAACAAGTCAGGAAGGACGGTGAACTTATGTTCGAGCGTGACTTGTACGAGTTGAGCGGCATCTTGGGTCGCCCAGCTCCAGAGTTCGAGGGAGCCCAGCTTAACGTTCACGTCCACGGAAACCTTAGTTGGTTCATCAAGTCATCTGTTCGAGGCAACATCGAGTTTCCCCATTCCAAGACCATGTCCTTCACCTCCATCGATGACAACTGGGATGACGGACTATACCACGCCATGGAGAAATTGTTGGCCCGACTTTGTGAGGAGCACAAGGATGAATTAGCAAACTCCCGTTTCCAGTTCTACGGGAGGCGTGACTCATTAGGAAATCCCCTTCCGACTCGCCAGCATTGCGACTTCGGACAACACTTGGAGGCAATGGAGCTCTTGCTCCACCGGACCGAGAACCAGCTTTGCCATACCCGTATGGATTGCGATCTCAGGGACATGCAGATCGCCGATGTCAAGGGGAGCTATTCGATGCTCAGGAGGAGCTACAAAGTGTTCAGAACCAGCTACTCGCAACTCAGAATAAGTTGAAGAAATCCAAGGACTCCCGTAGTCGTTTAGTTAGGTTGAAGAAAAAGTTTCTGCGCTCCAATGACTCACGCAGAAAGCAAGCGGGAGATCTTCTAGAGAAGATGGAGCATAAGGAATCTCAGGTTAAGGGTCTCGAGGAAAAAGTGGACGTCTCCGCCACGAAATTGAAGAACTCATGTCCAGTGGCGATTCCCTGATAGAGGGAATAGACATGGGGCCTGATGTTCCACCTCCGTAGTCGAGAGACTTGAATACTATCGCAGGATTAGGATGACCCCTATCGCTAGTCGAGTCGAAGTAGTGGTTCTTTTGGAAACCAAGTATTAAGTACAGTAGATGTAAGGCGATGTTGTAATCTCGATGTTGTGAACCCCTTGATGTGATGATTGTGAAAAATAAGTATGTTTGTCTTGTTTGATCTGTGTGAAATATTTTCTATAAACAGTAATTAATCCACCACTTCGCGAAATCGCCTTTCCCTTAGTTGAACCTTTTTGCCTTGCCTCTTATACCCGGTGTGCTTCAGGATGCCGCCCCGTCGTACAGATGAACCCCCACCGGATCCAACCCCTGCCCAACTTCTCGCGATTATTATGGAGGAACGCCAAGCTGCCAGGGAAGAGCGCCAAGCTAGTCTCGCTGCCCTGCAGCAACTCACAGCCGCTTTAAACAATAACAATAACAACAACAACCATGGTGGCAATGGCAATGGAGATGGAAACCAGCAATCCACTTTGAGCGATTTCCAGAAGACCAACCCACCTACCCATTCCAAGGGACTTCACCCACTGGAAGCCGATGATTGGCTTCGCACCATCGACAATGATCTGGAGGTTGCTTCGGTAGGAGAGAATGAGAAGGTGCTGTATGCCACCCACTACCTTGCTAGACCTGCACGAGCTTGGTGGGAAGCTACCAAGGCTCTCCAGCAGGCTGACCATATTATCAACTTGGCAGAGTTCCAGGAGAAGTTCCGCAGGAAGCACATCCCGAGTGGACTCATTGAGAGGAAGAAGGATGAATTCCGCAGGCTGAGGCAGGGAAGTAAAGATGTGGTCGGATATCTGGATGAGTTTACCGACTTATCTCGGTATGCTCCTGATGACACCGACACGGAGAACAGGAAGATGGAACGTTTCCTGAATGGGCTTCATGACGAACTGCAGTGTGCTCTGGTTGTCCATGACTTCCGAGATCTGGAGTCACTTGTGGACAAAGCCATCTAGCTAGAGACCAAGCGCAAGTCGAGGTTTGAAGGTCACAAGAGGAGGATGAATGCTCAGGAAGGTTCGAGCAACCAGAAGCCTCGTACCTTTCCGCCGAACCCCAAACCTGCCTACCGTCCACCCCCAACTCCACGCCCCAATTACCCTAACCGCCCAAACAACTACAACCGCCCCAATGACAATAACCGTCCCGGAGGGAACTTCAACAACTCCAACCGCCATGCCCATGTTACCTGCTTTGAATGCGGCAACAAGGGTCACTACTCCACAGAATGTCCCAATCCTAAGAGGAATGCTCAGCGCACCAATGCACCGAACAATGGAGCAGGCCGCAATGGAGGTGGCAAGAATGCCGCACCCCGCGGAAATGTTGCTGTTGCCAAGGGTCGTCTGCACCATATCAATGCTGCAGAAGCCCAGGACGCACTTGATGTTGTGCTGGGTACGTATCCTGACAACTCCGTACCTACGACTATTCCAGTATCACTCTTTCCTTAGAAATTTCCTTTAATCGAACACCCTAGTACCCCGCTTGGCAAATCTCGGGACGAGATTTATTTTAAGGGGGGAAGGATCTGTAACATCCCAAAAATAATAACAAGTATTATTATTACAAAAATGTGGGCCAACAAAAACTTTTGTTGTTATTCATATGTGTTTGATATACTTGTTGCTTGTGCTTGTTGATTGTGTGTGGATTGCTCTAATTAAAAGCTTGGACACAAAAACAAATTGCAACAAGAAAATAAAAGTGACAAGTGTGTCACACAAATGGTCTAAACTCTTTCAAACAAAAATTCAGTGGAGTGGTAATATAAACACTCCCATTTAATTCTTACTACTTTTCCCTCTCAAAATAATATTTTGAACTAGTTTTAAAATTCAAAAGTAAAACCAATTTGAAATAAATCAAAATACCATAACTATAAACTTATGAACAAAAATGATTCAAAACATTTTATTTTGAAATGCCAATTTTTAGGAGCTTCTGCATGTTATGGGAAGGCACCCCAAATTTTCTTGAATTTTTCTAAAATGTTTGAATACCTCAAATAAAATCGGGAAATGCTACTGTATTCAAAAGAGAAAAAGAAGAAAAAGAAATGCAGGGGGTTTTCTGCAAAAAGCCCATCGTCTACCTCTCTCCCTCGCCCCGACGTGCGTCGCTGTCGAACACCTGCCGCCTCGCGCGCGTCTCGCCGATCCCCGGCCCCCCTGGCCTCTCCCTTGGCCCGTAGCCGTCCACGCACAACTCCTCTGCAGCCGCCGCAGCCGCTCAAGTGTTTCCCGTTGCCCAACGTCGCCCTTGTCCCCCGATGCCGCCGTGGAAGAGCTCGTGCGTCGCCGGCGAAATTAGCCCCCCCTCTGCTCCTCGGCATGCGCCACTCGACCCTGACCTTCTAGAACACACTAGAACCCCGCACGACACCACATTGCCTCGATCCCTTGCGCCGTCGACGTGGAATCGAGAAAAGATCTCGCCGGTGCACCTCGACCCCCGATCGTGCGCCTTGTCCACGAACGCCAGCCTCCACCCTATAAATCACCCTTCCGACCCTCGCTTCACACTCCACACCACTCCCTCGACCTTTTCCCCCACCCCAATTTCTCCGTGCACCGCCAGGAGGGCGGGCATTGCTGCGCCACGGCCGCCGTCGAAGTCGGACATGACCGCAGCGTTGCTCTGCCCCATTCTTCCCTCTCTGCCCCGCAGCGTGCTTCCTCTGCTTCACCACACTTACGCGTCCCTTTTTCCCTTTGGATTGTGCTCAGGCGCGTCGCCTGGAGCTCGCCGAAGCAGCCGCCCGTGCCGCGGAAGGACCCGAGCTCGCCGTCGACGAACCAGACCGCCCCAGCTCGTGCAAATCAGCCAGGAGCTTCCCCAACGCCACCGCCGTCGATTCGCACCATCTGCACGAGCTCCCGAGCCCTCTAGGTGAGCAGCCCGTCCACCTCGCCGTCGCGGCAGCGCCGCTGATTTCTGGTCACCGCCGTTCGTCGCCGACGTGGCCGCACGTGAGCCGTTGGATCTCAATCCAACGGCAGCGTACCGCTTCGGTTATAAGAAAGAGAGAGAGAGAGAGACTGACGGGCGGGCCCCGCTCGTCAGGTTTTAAATCAATTCCCGCGCGCACGCTGTGCCGCTGCCATGTAGGCCCCACTAGTCAGAAATTTAAACATTATCCAGAACAGTGCGGGTTTTTCAATTTAAATCTCTCTGAAAAATTTGGTACTGATATGAACTTGTAAAATTAATATATCGAGATTTAGATATCCAAATAAATCAAACTCAATTGTTCTGAGTAGCTTATGAAATTATCTAACCAACCCAATTGGTCTCACTCCATTTAAATAAGTATTAAAAATGCATTATTAAAAATGCCACAGAAGGTTTAAATCCTAAACTTGTTTGTTTTTGATACTCAATTAGTCCAAATGATTCCAAACCAATTTTGTTAGCTTTTTATTGTGATCTACTAGCTTCCCTAATTTTGGTGGAATTAATTAAGCAATATTAATTGTGGACTTAAATAAAAACCCTTCTGCACTAAAACAATTAAATATGATTAATGGTAAACCCAAATGACTTGGAACCAATTTTGTTAGCTCACATATAGCCATGGTTACTTACCCCCAAAAGGATTTAATTTTAGGATTTACAGAACTTGCTTAGTAGCTAAAACTTGACTATTGAGCTACTGGATTAAAATAAATGTGTAGGGAGTTTGGTAACTCCAATTAATTCAAATCCAATTGTGTTGTCTTCTACACGTCAGTAGCTTTCTATAGAATTTTAGTTTGTATTTTTAGGACAAACATAACTCAAGTTGTGCAATTAAACATGTTACACTAGTTTCTGCCCTATTTGTAATAGAAATAATAATTACAAATATAATTAAATTGAAAACTCATTGTATTGCTTGATGTATGCAGTAGCTATGTGTGATGTGTATGATTGTTATGTTGTATTGAATGTTTGAGTAGTTTGGTGATTGCTTGTATTGCTTGTCTGAAATCGTAGACGAGAACGTGACCGAGGTCTGCGAAGAAGGGGACTACGTTGATCATCAAGCACAAGAACCCGAGAAGTTTGCCGAGCAAGGCAAGCTACTCTCTGAGCTTGCACCTAAATATATATGCATCTACTTTCATCAAATGAATTACTCTTAAGGCAATGGTTTACAAAAAATCTTTTCAAAAGTACATAGATATTATTTTGCCACCTATGTAGAGATATGAGATAGTTTGTATAAAATTATAGGTTGGGAAAATTAAACGTGGTTTATTCAAAACTCCTTTGAAAGTACTTGTGTGGATGTGGAATACCGAGATGTCGGTGTTGAAGTGGAGAAATGGAAAGTGGTGATGTTTATGAAAAATGCACATTGTGTCTTAGTACTATGACGACCAATTAACCCGTGCAACCACACTACCTGACATGGGTAGGGCTTAGCCGGAAACTTGTTTATTTTAGTATGGAGCGCCTCAAAATGCTTAGGAGAACGAGGTTCTCTGAGCCAAGTTATCTAAATGTGGGATCCAGTTAAAATCTGGTTCGCTGCTGGTTGCAAACAGTGGGCCTCCTGGCTTGGCGCAGTGTTGCTTGGAGAGACCGGATCGATACGATGGCCATCTCCACTGGGTGCCGGGGAGAATCAGTCCCACTGAAGAGGAGGCTCTGTACTAGGGTCGACATAGTGAAAAGCTTTGATCATGTTATCCGAAACACCGCATACTGTCGTATGAGGACCGTGGCTGATCACGGCGGAATGACAGTTTGGTGTGGTGAAAGTGCACCACCTCTGCAGAGTGTAAAACTATTCGAATAGCCGAGTCCTCGGTTATGGACGGTTGGAAGGCTGTCCTCTGACCATGTGCCAGTTTTCTTTTGAAAAGAGTTGAGTTTTAAAGAAAAGTGAAGTGGGAATGTTCCATGCACCTATACCAGCGGATCGGTATGAGGTTGATGGAGGAAAGTGGACCATGACGGACTGTGATCGGAAAAGGAGGAGTTTTGGAGAAAACTAATAAAAGTGATGAACCCTCTTAAGATAGTATATTACCCTTCTTACCTCTTTTAACAGAGATATAGAGATGTTTCAGAATAACTAAGAGTTGAAAATGAAATAAGAAACTAGTGCATACTCATGTTAGAGTAGTTTGCGAAGTACATTCAAATGTACTCATAATGGTTTTATCCCTGGCATTATTGCGATGCCAGATTTCGAGGAGCCTTATGCAGAAGAGGAGTATGGCGACTTCTACGCCAACTAAGGATTTCCCTCAGTCAGCTGCCTGTCGGGTCGTCGTTAGAATTGGAGTTCTACTACGCCTTAGCTTCCGCTGATTATTTTGGTTTGGCCCATGAAGGCACCTATGTAAGACTTGGTCTAAATGACCGTTATGTAAGACTTTTATTCGGTATTGTAATGGATGATAACTATGGTATTCAGTTCGGATTATGTGCAACGACAGACTGATCACGGGATCGTTGTGGTAAGCATAATCGGGTATTTCAGACAGCTAGTCTGGGGGCCCCACAAAGATGGACTTCGGTGACCTCTTGATCGCAACCATTTGCGCCCTGCTTTCGTCGGCCTCTACTAGGGTGCTTCTCATGGTTACCCTGGTGGAAAAAATTTAATAGACGTGGACTGAGACAGGGAGACCCACTCTCGCCTCAGCTGTTCATCTTGGTCATGGAGGTTCTACACCTGTTGATTGAGAGGGCTACTGCCTGTGGATTGTTGACTCCTCTGTCTGACACAGGTCTCAGGCACCGCACGTCGATCTATGCTGACGACGTGGTGACCTTTCTTCGCCCCTGGGGAGGGACCTCAGGGTTTTCGCTCAGCTACTCGACGACTTTGGTTTGGTGTCCGGGCTTAGGGCGAATCTTCAGAAATGCTCTGCACATTTGATCCGTTGTGGTGAGCCCGAGGCGGCGTTGGTGGCCCAAGAGCTACACTGTCCGATTCTGCCGTTCCCGCTGCGTTATCTGGGGCTCCCACTCTCCCTCGGGAAGCTGACGGCGGCCCAGCTCCAGTATCTGGTGGATAGTGTGGCCAATCACCTCCCTAGGCGGCGTGCTGGGTTGCTCAACCGTGGAGGGCGTCTCGAGATTGTGAAGACTACTCTATCTGCGGTATCTATCTTCGCTATGATGTCTCTCGACCTGTCAGTGGAGACCCTGGTGGCGATTGAGAAAATCATTCGTAGCTTTCTCTGGGCAGGGCGCAAGGACGCCCGTGAAGGTCACTGCCGGGTGGCGTGGGAGAGGGTCTGCATGCCCAAGCATCTGGGGGCCTTGGGATTCCCAACCTGTGGTTTATGAACCGCGCTCTCAGGGCTAGATGGCTTTGGCTTAGCAGGACGGACGGCTCCAAACCTTGGAGTGAGTTCGATATCCGAGTCCCCAGCCTGGTACGACAGCTGTTTGAGACAGCCACCACGTCAGTTGTGGGCGATGGAGCCTCCACCTTTTTCTGGACAGATAGGTGGCTGCCCGGTGGGCGGGTAAAGGACTTGGCCCCGCACCTCTTAATGAAAGTGCCCAAGGGCGCGCTCTGTTCCCGCCGAGTTAGGGAGGGACTCGCAGGTGGATGGCTAGACGATGTTCCGCCAGACCTGGATGCGCGTGAGTTACGCGAGTTGCTGTCCTTAGCGGACAGTGTGGCAGATTTCCCCCTGACTGAAGGGGTCGCGGATGAATTCAAGTGGAACTGGGAGGGCAATCACAAGTACTCAGCTCGATCGGCTTACAGAGCCCTTTTCGAGGGCAAGATTGGGCTGGCAGGTGCGCAACAGGTTTGGTGTTCCCGAGCGCCCAACAAGTGCAAGTTCTTCCTATGGCTGGCGTTGAAAAACAGGTGTTGGACTGCAGACCGCTTGGGGCGGAGAGCGTTACCTAGACCGACCGCCTGGCCGTTGTGCGACCAAGTGGGAGAAGACATAGACCACCTCCTCCCCGGATGTGTCCTCTCCAGAGAGGTTTGGCACTCCTTCCTGAGCAGGTGGGGTAGGGTGGACTGGGTCCCTGCCCACGACGATCGTCTTGTGGATTGGCTACCAGCCAAAGCTCCGGGAGGTCGAGATGAGAAGGACTTGTGGACGGTTATCAACTTGATTTGCTGGACCTTGTGGAGACATAGGAACGGCGTGGTCTTCGAAGGTCACATGCCTTCAGTTCAGACTGCCATTAGTATGGTGGAGGCCAAGGCTGACCTCTGGCGGGCAGCGAGGATGTTTAGGGTAGCTTAGACCCTGTAGACAGGTGGAGGGTTGGCGAGTGATCCTTTTTCTCTTTTGTTGGTGGATTGGCGTTTTTGTCGTATGTGCCTAAACGCGTTGTAAAGGCAGCTTGGCCTCTCCTTCTTGAAACCGATGCGTCCGCTTGGACGTATCCTTAAAAAAAAATATCCCAGTGGGGTGTTGGTGTAGCTGGTTAAGGCATGGGCGAAGATCTAACCAGGGGTCCACGCTACGTTTTTTTTTGAAACATAGTACAAAGCAGACACTCACATACACACGCATAAACTCACCCCTATGAACGCACATCCAACCCCTATGAGCACCTCCGAGAGACTGAGCCTATGGTTGTTTTCATGACCACTGATAGTAACTCTTTTTGCTGAACTATATTTTTAAAACATTTAGTACGACGTAGCTGCGCGCAAACATCATCACCATGGAAGCTCACACAACTTCTATTGAAGGTGGCTGAGCTTCAAAATTAAATATTTGTCACCATTGACGCTTTGTTGAAGATCGGAAACACATAGCGTTAAGGACTGTCGTCTTGTTATCGACAAGAACATTGCTGCTCTTACTGAAAATATAGTTCAATCTAAACACATAGGCCACCATTCCTGGGTTCGATAATGTCGGCTTAAGTATATGTGTTTAACTACCTTCCTGACTATCCAACCATAAGTTTGTTCTGAGACATGATTATTACTACATGGATAACTTAACTAGTCATCAGTTGTATAGTTTTGCTCATCAGTACATTTTTGATGAATGGTTTTACAGCCAGCTAAAAAGACAGAAAACACATCTACATTGAGACTATCACCCCCCCCCCCCCCCGCCAACTCACAGGACGACCCTAGACATGGAAAATGATAGTCGAGGCATCCAACCCTGACCTTAGTGACTTGCTAAGGTTCAATGACTCAATGACTCTGAGCAACAGAGAAAGCACCACACAAATGGGAACAAGCTTGACTAGATTGCAGGAGGAAGAACCACACATGGAAAACTCGAAGAGAACACCACACCGCTATGCCCAACATGGTTGCCACCGAAGAGGTCCTCTCGCTCCAGACTGACGAGTGCCAACCTTGCCGACAAGTATAATCACTAAGGCCATGATGATGAGAAGTGGCAAACGAGAGCTAGATATCCATCTAAAAAGCATAGTTTTTGCCACCAATACAGCCCTGGTGAAGACATATAACCATAGCTCGTACGCGGTCCTTCCAAGGATGTCACGTGTGGAACCAGCCGGTTTGGCGAAGCACACCAGGGTTTCACTCGAAACATGAATGGTGGTGCTGCTGGGGGGGGGGGGGGGGGGGTGAGGCGGCGACACAACAACAAAGGGGAAAATGACAAATGTAGGCAGAACGAACACTAACATTGGAAACCATGGCCCTGGGCATTTGTTTAGCTCCACCGCCACCTGAGAGACACTGGCAATGGCCCGACCTATTAGCGAGAAAGGCTACCATGGCTGGGCCAGGGCCTCCATATCTTGATCCCATTTAACCATGCTAGCTAGGGACTCCCACCGCTGTCCACCTTGTCGCCCTAACATCCAATAAGAACGACCAACATCATCGCGACGATAATTTCACAGAATTACAATTAAACAATATAGAATCTTAATACTTTTTTTTATCCAGGAGTATCATGAGTATATCTTTCTATACACATGAATTCTTGTGTCTATCTATACCTCTTATAAAGCAAAACCCCACTAAGTGCATTTATTATTTTTCTATCTCAACATGCAAGCTATCCACATCATCCATGCTATTAGCCAATCAATTGTCCATGACATTCCACTAATACTTATTAAGCTATCCACATCATGCATGCTATTAGTCAATCAATTGTCCATGTCATTCCACTAATACTTATTAATATACACATAACATTTCTCCAACCATCTAATAGTTCACGCTAATAATATATAGTACACACGTGTCTATGAAAATTTATTATATCGACTATGACCAATTGATTTTTGTATATTCATTTAATATGTCATACCTCTTATATCATTTTATTTACACGATATAGTTTCTAAAGTGATACCCGCTGCAACGCGCGGGGTATCTTCTAGTTACCTATAAAGTCGTGGCAATAAAAAACTGAAAGGACAGTGACAACACACATACATCCAACTAATTATAATAAAGAATGTTTGAAAGGTCCAACAAAAAGGCAATACAAAATAGGAAATAACAAAGAAAGTTAAGCTCATTACAAGTTACATGAAGATGCCGCAATCGATGTTGTTAGTATTATTTAGTATTTCGTGAGAAAAACAGGATTAAAGTTCACCTTACGATCAATACCTGCCCAATGGAAAGTCAAGAGAAAGTGCACATAAATTATTTCACTTAATCTTCTTGTACATAGACTCATTTTATTTGTCTAGCAGTGTGAAAATATAAATGTTTTATTGATCATAGTGACACATACATTGTGTCTACGATTAAAAATGGTCTATATTAAAATCATAGAACCGTTGACCCCTTGATAATGCAGACCTACAAAAAAAAAATAACTTATGGAAATAAATTTGTTACTAAACATGCTAAAGGTTCCAAATAGAGACAAAACTTGAAAGACGGTGACAATTTGTGTCCCATAAATTTGATATATTATGAACAAGAGAAAGATATCGGTTGAAAACCAAGCAAAAAGCTTGCAACCAAGATGTGATCATAGTTTACTAACTATCTTGCTCATTAAGAATTAACACTAAGCAATGTCCTCTACGTGTAATAACCTATAATTGTAAATATTACAACCGACAATCCCAAAACTTATTTTCTTACACAAATCAAGGAACAACGTGCTGATATCCCACCTGAACTTTCCGTTAAAACGGATGACAATCTCTCCAAATGAGGAAGATGCCCCTCCCCACAATGTGTACGCTAAGAGGGGGGGGGGGGGGGGGGTGGGGGGTGAGAGGATCTGTCATATGGTGCAAGTGAAGACACACGACTAAGCGCATGACACCCATGTCCATTTGTAGTCCTAAACTATGCTATAAAACGTGAGACAGATCACATGATCATCGTTGAAGACCATCTACGTATGAGTTTTACAGGTGATCCAAGCACATCACCATGTGCTGAGGGTGGTGCACAATGCACTCTTCAAGTCCAGATTTTTTAGACGGACGCGCCGTAGTCTTTCCAGGTGGGTGGGTATTACTGTATTAGCTTCTAAACAGGTGAATGCGGGTCACGAAATCAATAAATAAATTAACGGAATTGCTAGTTCTCAGTCGACTGAAAACTCTCGATTGATCCCGTCGTCCGATCGACATCAAGACTCGTGCAACCCTAGTATTCTTCCACGCGGCGACGGCGGCGTCGGGCCGGAGCCGCCGCTGGCCGCAGCAGAGGCGGCAGAGGTGAGGAGTGACTTAACGTGGGGGGGGTGGGGGGGTGCGGGGGCTCGTCGGCGCCGGAGAAGAAGAGGCGGCGGGGTTTAGAGGGATGGTGGGGGCGGCGGCGAACCGGCGGAGGAGGAGATCAGGGCAGGACGGGGCGGGGCGAGGCGTCGCGGTAGCGCGTCGGCAGCGGGCGGGGAGGACGGCGGTTAGGCCGGCAGTGGCTGCGTAGGAGGGCCACAAAGGGGAGGAAAGGGGGGGGGGGGCATATTGAGTTGCTCATTCCAACATAGGAGGGCCGCACAATTCACACATGACTAAGCGCACAACACTCATGTCCGTCTATGGTACTGAACTAGGCTATAAAACGCGAGACCGATCGCATGATCATCGGTGAAGACCATCAGCGTATGAGTTTTACAGGTGCTCCAAGCACATCACCATTGCAAGCATTGAGGGCGGGGGCACAATTGACTCTTCACGACCGTCTAGATTTTTTGAACGGACGCGCCATAGTCTGGAATTCCAGGTAGACGGTATTACACTGTATTAGCTTTAAAACGGTTGAAATAAATAAATAAATATGTAGGCAAAAGGCTGAAGGGATTTTTTTAATGGATGATTGGTGGTTTCCACAAAAGGACAAAGGTACTAAATAAAGGCCAGACAAATCAAAAAAGTTCTGTTACCTCATCTTGCACCCCATCAGTAAGACTCTTGTGCTCAGTATCAGTAAACCAGGTGAAGAAACTACAGAAGAAAATCAGAACAGAAGCTTTCAGATCTTGCATACTAATATTTTGTAAATTACAAGACATGCAACAAGGCTTAAAGCAATAGACGTTATTTAACAACAGATGATCATTGGTATGCTTGGTGGAAATTATGCTACCCAAAGAATGAAGGAGGCATGGGGTTTCGTGACTTTCACTCTTTTAATCTTGCAATGCTAGCAAAGCAAGGATGGAGGCTTATTACTGACCCAAATTCTTTATGTGCCCGTGTTCTAAGAGCGAAATACTATCCGCAAGGGGACATCCTTATTGCTGGACCTAAGGCGGGTTCCTCGTTTACTTGGCAAAGTATACTGGCCGGCCTGACAACTCTCAAGAGAGGTTTAATCTGGCGTGTTGGCAATGGGGAGAATATTGATATATGGTGAGACCCTTGGATTCCTTCTAGTCCGTCAAGGAAGGTTATCTCTCCAAGAGGGGTGGCGGTGTACACTAGAGTGTCTGATCTGATTAGTCCTATTACTGGGACTTGGGATGAACCGCTGTTGAAGAGTCTCTTCTTCCTGATTGATGTCAACCGGATCCTACAAATTCCACTAAATCCTCAAGGTTTTGATGATTTCCTAGCTTGGAGTGGCACGACCCATGGAAGATACACTGTCCGATCTGGTTACTATATGCAGTGGCGGCATCAGTTTGGTGGTTTGGCGAATCAGCTAGCTCTTCCTGGCTGTTCGGCCATAAACCCAGTGTGGCAAGCTCTCTGGAAATTAAAGGTTGCTAGTAAGGTGAAATTTTTCATTTGGAGAACTTTGCATGGTATAGTGCCTCTTAAATGTATTTTGTCTAACCGACACATTGGCACTTCTAGCCAGTGTCCCATCTGCCATCAGGGAGCTGAGGATGTTAGGCACCTTCTTTTTCAATGCCAAGTTGCAAGAGAATTGTGGAGCTCGTTGGGCTTACTGCAAGTTATCGAAGAAACATCCCAGGAAGATAGATCAGGTTCGGTAATTTTAGAGATCTTGCTCCGAAAACAAAATAGTACAATGCAAGGACTTGATAATGTGGGGCTAAAGGAAACGGTGTCCATAGCTTGCTGGTACTTATGGTGGATGAGACGCAGACGTACTCACAATGAAGTTGTTCCTCTGATCAATCGCTGCAGAATGTCAATCTTAACTATGGCTGCCAACCAAGCAAATTCTTTTAAACCTTTGAGAGCTAGCTCGGATATCAATTGGACCAGACCTGAACCTAGACATCTAAAACTGAATGTAGATGCTTCGTTCCATACTGATGTGTGTGCAGGAGCTACAGGTGCAGTCCTACGTGATTTCAGGGGGCAGTTTGTGGCAGCGTCTTCTAGGTTCCTCCCGAATATTGCTTCAGTAGCTATGGCTGAAGCTGTAGCAATGAAGGAGGGACTTGCTTTGGCTTCTAGATTGGGATGCAATGCAATTATAGCTGAATCAGACTCAACGGAAACCATTGAAGCTTGTGCTGAAACAAATATTTGGTGGAATGGGTGGGCTGCAATTTTTGCGGATATTGTTGACCTAGCCTCTACGATGGACTCCGTTCAATACAAATATATTCCGAGGGAAGCAAATAGGACAGCACATGAGATTGCTAGACAGGGTTTCATTTAAAAAGTTGATTGTAATTGGGACGATGATCCCCTAGCTTTCTTCTTAGTTTTTTGATACACGATGTAACTACTGGTGATTAAAAGCAGCAAGTTTCTGACGCACTCTTTTCTTTCCAGGGTACTTAAGGGGGCTGGAAGGTTTTTAATGAGCCGGCTTGCTAGCTTAATATATTGGTTCGTGTTTCAAAAAAAAAAGGAGCTCAGGATAATAAAATGAATAAAAAATCACTCTAATTGTTTTGTTTGTCCGATAAATTGCCAAGATGTCCCCATTCGTCCCCTCCGACACCTCCAAATAAAACGCCACCGCCCAACTCGTCGGAGCCGGCCGCCGGGATGCCTCAAGATTCGCGCCCACCTGGGATGCGCCTCTTCGGCGTCACCATTGCGCCGGCGCCGGCGCCGCAGTCGGATCCCCCAGGCCGGGATCCAAGCCCCAACCCACCGATGGTGAGGGAGGACGTGATGCGCAAGTGCAAAAGCATGGGCAACCTGGCCGCGCTCGCCTCCGCCTCCGGGGACGCTGCGGGCGCCGGCGACGGGTACCTTTCCGACGGCGGGCAGCTGCAGTCCTCCGGCAAGCGGCGGAGGGCGCAGGATAGGAAGAAAGGTGCCGCCTTGCCCCTTTCGCTTGGAAAATCTCTCCTTTGACGCATAGATATGTATCCAAAATACGCGAAGATCTGGCCATGAGTCTTATCATTTTCTTCGTAGAAATTTTAGTTTGATCATAGCCTATTTTGATGTGTAGAGTTGTGATCTTTCTAGTAGATTGGCTGGACGCCGCAAGTTCCTTTGTGTTTGGGCTTGCATAGCAAGGACCGACTTCATTTGTAGCAGAATCTATCGATTTAGTTCTATTAATGTGGTAGATTCTCGATTATGACGGATTGTTTGGGGGTTAACTAACGAGGGGAGTTTCTGACTTTAGGTTGTAGCTTAGCATACCAACCATTTCATTGCTCTTTGCTTATTGCTTCGGTCAACGCACAACACGTTTGGTAAACCTCCTTTGGTTATTGCTAGATTTGTAGAATCTATTGATTTGGGACTAACGAGAATTTTGAGGTGGTAAATGTGTAGCATGGTTTGCTTATGAACGCATCAAGCTTCTTGGCTTGTGTGCAGCCCCGTTCGACTGAAAGTTCCTTTAATTACTCTACAACTTTAGATATACCTTTGTTGTAGCCTCCTTAATTCATTCTGCATTTGTTTGCGTAGAAAAAAAGATTGATCCAAAGATGTGCTACTGGTTTCTTCCATCATAGAGTTTGGGTTGGTGCTATTGTCCAACTCCAACACGATGACGGGAGGTTATATGACCGATCAGACAATCCCTGGTTGGAATTATTATTTGTGTCGATAAGTTTGTGACATCATGGCGTGCCACCATGTCAAGGACTCAAGGTGGTGTTTGCTTGCAAAACATCACAGGCTTAAGAAAGAAAAAGTTTTGATTTCTTCTGGTGATTAAAGAAAAAAATAAAGGTTGAATGGGTCGCTTTTCTAGGTTCTTAGAAAAGACGTGATCGTTGTCTTTTCTAGAGGAAAATTATGACCTTCTGCAAGATGTTCATTCCTGGCTGGCTCATAAACTGGTAGCCAGACAGAAATATCCATGCTCATCATTCCACTGGTCTCCAGGTCGCAATTGTTCTTCTACTTGATCATAAATTCCTGCATTACACTGACCTATGCAGCCTTAGTTCATGCCATCTTGTGCAATGGTGCATTAATATAGCGCATGAGTCACCGTTTACTTTTGGCCAGCAGATTTATTAGGACTATTTTTCTAGTTATGTAACCAAGGTGATATTAGAAACTCGTAATGCATAATATTAATACTGAACATTATTAACTGCCTGCATTTACTGTTATATGTGATAAGTTATTGAAAACTGTTTGCCTAATTTATAGTCTCCACTTTTACACTAGTTGACTATTATATTTTTTTGGTAATGATTAGAACCTTCCAAAATAAACATCAGTAGAGACTTACAATAATATACTGCAATGTTTCTAAGCAAAAGATGGCACATCTTTGGGAGGTGTGGGAGGCCTCGCTCAGTAGACTTGAATGAATGGCGAAGTAACTTATATTAATGTGAATTTACTACCAGTATAGAACTTCTAATAAAGTAATAAGAATTTTGCATTTTTCTATTTGTATGCTAGTACAAGTATACAACTAAAATATCAGATGAGTTCGAACTGAATAAAGACATGAGAGTATCAGTAATAGGGGCAATGAATAAATGATCCCATATATATTCTTTGCAGAGTTGGCGAAGAGGTGTTTTGATGAGATTTTGGGTTCTGGATTTCTGGTAAAAGCTAGATTTAGGAGTTGATATGAAAGAAGCTTGTAATAAAGTCCTATAAAACTTTGAGTAACAAAAAATGATGCCTCCACTCCCATTATGGTGGTAGTTCATGGAACTGCTCTGAAATACTTTAAAACCTACCATGCTAAGAGTTACTCTATACAAAGATTAGCTCGCATATTGTATATTCGATAGAACTTAACAAAAAAATGATGCCCCACTCTGATTATGATTGCTTGGTTGCTATTTTTTTGTGAACAAACTACATCTCCCATACCAAGATGATTTATCTTGAGTTTTTATCCTTATAAATTCAGCAACTTCTTTTCTTGTATTTCTTTTTTTGAAGATAAGTGGAATGCATTCCAAACTTGTACCAAAAGCAACTGAACCAGATTAATTCCTATAAATCCATAGGGATAGTTGTAATAAAGTGTCAGCCAACTCAACAAGAAATCTTAACATATTAAGTTGGAGAAGAGATATTAAGTCAGAGAAGAGAAATATGAATATGAGTATCCTTTTTATTCTAACTGCAGCTCCTACTGCATGTATAAACCTATTGCCATTCAGTTAATAGTTTTTCTTGCCCTATGTAGCTGTTCCTTGGACTGAAGAGGAGCATAGGACATTTCTTGCTGGTCTTGAAAAGCTAGGGAAGGGAGACTGGAGGGGTATAGCAAAAAATTCGTTACTACCAGGACACCAACTCAAGTGGCGAGTCATGCTCAGAAATATTTTCTAAGGCAAACTAATCCAAACAAGAAGAAGCGCAGGTCTAGCCTTTTCGATATGATGGCAAGCGATTTGGTACTTCTGCTTCCTGCCAACATACGGAGAACTTAACTGAAATCTGAATAATTTCTTAATCAATGTTTTGTACACTTGTGAATGCAGTCACCAGCACCAAATTGCCCCATCTTGCCACCAACAATGGCAAAATTCCATGAGATGGTAGCTATGACGAAACAACTCCAGAACAGCAGCTTGGTAAATTCATGATGTTGACGCTGTTTAATTTTAACATACTAGGTCCGTACCTAACTAGAGATGGCACTCTCTCATTTTCAGGAAGGAGTCTCATCTTCGAACGCAGCTCCACAAGTTTCAAGAGATCTTCCTCCCCCAGTTCCGTCTTTCAAGGCAACAAATGTAGATACAAGCTTCAGCAAAATGAACCACATGGTAATGCTAGTACAGTACTACACTATTTGCCGTTGTCAATATGTAATCAATGTTGATCTGCTCCAGTATGAGATCCTAAAAAATGGTTAGCTGGTCACTGATTTTTCTTCACATACTGTATTACTAGATATCTTACAAAATGTTAGGCGGTAAATTCTTGTTAGGAGTTTGGATGTTTACATTTGAATTCCATGTCTTACTGCCCTTGATATTTATTCACATGTATGATCACAATTTCAGAGTACCATATTGTGCCTATAACATGGACATGTTTGGCTCACCATAAAACCACAATTCAACAAGTATTTCAGCAACTGATCAAGAAAACCATAATAGTCGTATCAATATAAAGCAGCGAAAGAATGAGTTGTAGAGAAAGTGTGGTTACATTTTTGGCTTCAGTACGGATCTGGGGCTTGTACATGTGCTATTGTTTGGTGTTCCTAGTTACCACCATTGAACATTATGCGAATTATTCTATTTTTTGAAGTCAATTTCACGAATGAGAAAGAAAAGTTTTTCAAATGGAATAATAAGAATGGACAAATGACTGTTGAGTGAACTTTGCCTTTTAATGTCACTTGCCTGCAATTTTGTTGGACGTTAGACCACCCTAATCCTTAACTTGTTAAATTTTGTAGAGTCTTTTGCGATGATTTGGATGGTCGCTTGTCGGAGGTGTTGGAGCATCATATAGGTGGGCGGCACTGTATACTCCACCCTAGGACTTTCATACCATTCCACACTTTTAATAAATTCTAGTGTACTGTATTAGTCCAGAAAACAACAGATAAGATGCATAAAACTATGTTTTCAAATGCTACACTCTATTGGTACCATTACTACTCCAAAAGCTATAGTACAATTGTTCCAGAACAGTGGTTTTCAAATACCAACACAATCACTCTTGAAATTGAAGCGTGCTGTACATAAGAGGTGAACTGTGATAAAAACTGCAACATTTAATATCAATGTTATCTGTTACTAGAGGTACCGCAACAATGCTACTAGAGATGGAACTAGCCTGTGTATAGTCACAGTGGTCTTATAGGAAATTGCATGTGCTTTTTTTGCTCCTTGTTGCCCGTTACCATGCTATGATCCAGGGTGTCAACCACTGATATACGAATAACACGAGCTTCTGTTTCTTCTCTGACTCGCACCATGAAGTGCTTATTTGTTCTTGTTTGCTACAGTTGTGTGCAATGAGCCATTACGGTGCTTCTTAATGAACTAACCTTCATCTTTTGACGCCCTGATGTCAGGGGTGCTTCTCGCGGATACCTGTGCTGTTCAGACCAATTCCAATAGTGGCAGAAGGGACACCTCCATCAGGAACCGCAAGTGCCAACATAACTGCTCCGACATTTCAAGCTAACCCGGAGTCATGTACAACCTCTTTCCTGATCCCGCAAAGTGGTCCTTCACCAGTGCCTCTCCCGCAGACAGAGCATCCAGCAGAGAACAAGGATCTGGAGCTGACAGTCGGGCCGCCATCCCAACAGAAGATGACCAACATTTCTTCGCAGAATGCCGTAGGCGTGATTCAAGTTGTTTAAACTAATATTTTTTTTGGGAGCCGCATTAATGTCATAGACAGTTGACAAAATAAACACTAGCATTTGTATTAGCGATACATGAATAAAAGCAGGAATCAAAGACAAATAAATCATCGTCTGTAACTCTCCCGCCATTTCAGATCCGTTGATGTCCTGGTCGCCTAAGTTGTTGCTGCCGTGCTGATGTGGAGCCAAGTTCGCTTGTTTTGCTGCGTATTGTTTTAGCATGTGGCATGTCCACAGCTGATCTGATCATTCTTTCTGCTGCTGTTGGTACACGAAACTGTTGGAGTTGAGTCAAGTGCTGCAGTTGAGATCAGGTCAGAGCATGTTATCACTGGAGGCATAAAGACTGAATGTGACTGGAAAAAAGGGGAGGGAAATACAGTACAAGAATGCTGTGATGCTGTAGCATAATTGGCTCTGCACTGATGGCGGGGTGGGTGGTCTGAAATCGTTTGTCGGCTAGAGGTGTACTTGTAGTGGCAAGGGTGCAATCTGACGAAGAAAGAAAACCTGCACACACACGCAAAAGGAAAACATACGTGTTGTGTCATTGTCACTGCTCATAAGAAAACACAGTAGAAAAATGTATCATCATGGAAGATTGCCGGTGACACACTCTCCTGGAGACTTAATCAGCCCAGCACCAAAAAACTGTCGGTTCCGACACTTGAGACAACATTTTTATAGAAACATCAACAGCGAGTTCTTTGCCATGGGCATGCATGCCACTACATTTCAAAGCCTAACAAACTCTGATGTTGGAAGGAAGAAAAGGGAGGGCCATTCATTCATGCGTGTCACGTGATGTAGCAACTTGCCCCCATCCAATTCGTGCCTGCATTCTTACGAAAACCACAAGAAAATCATGACAAGCGCGATATAATTTCTGTTAACAATTTGCTGTTTTGAAGTTTCACCATCTCAGTGACGACACCACCGTGAAAGCTTATGACCCTTAGCTGTTTAAAGGTGCAATTGTCAACAGGAGACTGAGCGTAACCCGTCTGGTGAGCGAAAACTACCCTCCCATTTTCTCCGATTCGCAGCTTGACACCAGAGAGATAAGCTCTTAGAGCTCGTCTAGTAGTCATCTCATTTCAGGCCCAACCATGAAATTCAGTTGAGATTATCATGGTAAATTGGTAATGAACTCCAGAGAATGTCTTGTTATGTTAAATAAATTTCTGTCTCTAGTCATTTCATTTCTACCAGATCAAAATGAAAGAATGGCATCAATATCTTTTCATTTCTGCCAAATGAAATGAAATGAGGGATGCCCAACGATCTCTTAAGGAATTTTTTGTTGTATATGATCCTTCTGTATCATCAATCCCTTTGTGCTCTTGGTCTTTTTCGACGGCTATACGTACGGGGAGATGCAATGGTTCAGTAATCCGTCAGCCATATTGTGTTCAGCGTCTCAACCTTTCTCATTGGGTGGTTCATGCCGTTTATCTTCTCTAGAGGCAGGAAACTAAAGATTGTAGTGTCGACAATCTATATTGTTTTCCCGAGAACATGCAACCTTCATGCAAGCCATTTTTATCAAGATCATGCACATGATTTTACATAGTGAGGATTCCGACCCACGCCCACACCAGCAGAATGCATCCTACTCCTCACCCTGATTCACTGTAAGCTCCACACTCTCCTTCTGTTCTGTTTTCTTGCTAGGTTTTTCCTCGTTTAGTTTCTGGTCTTTCTTGTACTCTGCTACTCTCCTCCTATAATCAATGGAAGCAGCGCTGTCTGCATTTCGTCATTTTTTTAAGTTGAACTTAAAAAATGACACTTACCAACTAATCCGTCGGTGTGTTCCACAGCGACCTGTGCGATCGATCTGCATGCGACCCATCAACTAATCTTTTGTTAAAGTCCAACTCCACCTAATCCATGCATAGACCCAAATATTGCATCTGAAAGTTTTTTTTACAAGTACTGCACCTGAAAGTTACGTGTACATCGATGGTTCAAAAGAAAGTTAATTACATATGTATATCCGACGACCTAAACTAATACTGCACATCACGCATATGTGGCGTCAGGTACAGGCCGACGACGTAATTAATTATGACCTCGTATTAGTTATATATAAACACAATGAAATTAGTTATAATCCAATGCATTTTCGTGGTGGGACAAAACTTTGCTGATTGGACGCATGCATGCATGTTCTTCATGCTTCTACCTGAAATCATATTGTGGTTTAGCCATATCAGGTTATTAGTGATTAATATCGTGGGACAAATCATATTAGTTAACTACTATGTGTAATTGCACAAAAATAATATTAATGTCATGATTCACATCCATCAATGTCACGGATCAGCATTATAGCCAAACGGTTTTTACAAGGGCATATGGCGCCAGGGGCAAATCTGGTCCGTCCGTTTCGTCCATCCAACGGACCAGATTCACCACGACTTGTCCGTTTTCGTCTGTCGGTGGGTTTGGAGGGTAGGCGCCCCCAAATCTATGCACATATCCATATTGTCAGTCATTGCTCCCATGAAGATAGACGTGGGTAGAAAACGTGTTCATATTCGCGGATATTCAAAACGGCTTGCAAGTCTAGATGCACCCGTTAGGTATTTTATTTTTGGTTTTTTTCAGAATGTCAAAAAATTTCACAAAAAAATCCGGGTGTACATTACACCGTGATGTGTTAGCAAAAAAATTGGCATGGTGAAAAAACTTTTTTAGCAACCTGTACAAAAAAGACAAAATGCTGACACGTATATGTACATTTCAGCATGTCCGATTTTGTCTTTTTTGCACAGGTTGCACAAAAAGTTTTTTCACCATGCCAATTTTTGTGCTGACTTACAATGTGTTGGCCTACATGCAATTTTTTTTTTTGATTTTTTTGACATTTGAAAAAATGTTTTTTGGGTAGTGGGTGCATCTGCACCCACTACCCAAATCGCCGCCTCCACTTCATATTCGTTGGATATGAAGCTATCCATGGAGGAGTGAAACATGACAAAAGTATTAGTAGCGATAAAAGGTCTGAAACTATAGCGATAAACGGTTTTTATAGCACCCTCAGTTGTACAATTATAGACAAAGACTAGAAACATATAGGTGAGTAACTAATGGATTTTGCTTTGTAAAACAAGAAGAGCAATATATGAAGTCAATTGAGTCCGTACGAGCATAAGTCATCTAAGATTTAAGTAGATGCATCTAACCTAGTCCTTCATCCCACCTTCACGGTGATCTCAACACGGAAATCAGACGACTCTGGTCACTGAGTTAGACCTAAGAAAATCTCAAACGGCTTAGTAAAAGTGTTGTATTTCTTTTTCAAAACGAAAAAGTGTTGAATAATAAACTCATTGACGGCTTAGATTTGAATAAGGAAATATACAAGTTCTTGTGGTAATTAGATGTTTATGGTTTTTGGTTGGTGCCAACGTCTCGTGCATCCATTTATCTGCTCTTACGTCCAGCTAGCTAGCTCGTGCGTGAAACGGCGTTGTACCTTTAACATATCATTGCGATAGTCAATGGACAGGGAAGTATGTATCAGTTAAATAACTGTATAATCCCATCATCCCATGGATGCATTCTCTCAAGGATATGCAGGACGTATATATTTATGTGCTTAGTTCCTATATAATATATCTACCATTCCTATGTGTGTACGCTTGCCCATTGATACTAACGCAGAAAGCCAATACTATACCATCTCTATTTATAAGATTGCAAAAGAAGCACCATAACTGGGGCAAAGGGTATCAACTTTTCGATAGAAAACCACCACATTTGCGACGATTTGGTGGATCTTTGACAACTTTGCCCCGCCTGTGGTTTCTTTTCTTGCAATTTGCTCATTTTCTAAGAACACATTATGATTTCTATCCATCTAATTATATCTCTCTCCAAAAAGAGTTAACTATCCATGATTGAAAATCGGATTATGTATTTATTTTTTTGCTCCATGCCTCTATATATGTGTGCCTTACCATGGCAATTCGTCTTTAAAGACTCTTATGCATATGTGATATGTAGAGGTTGGGGTGAACTCCTTTGAAGAAGTTTTTTCTGCATGTCCACATTGCCCAGGTGACCATGACAATGAATCAAATGATCTATTGGCCATTTATGATAGTTAATTTTCTTAAACCATCTGCATCATGATAGACGCGTGTATGTGAGTGTGAGTGCGTTCATAGGGTTGAGTGTACTATACGCGTGTATGTGAGCGTCTGCGTTTGTAGTGTGTTTCTCAAAAAGAACCGTTCATGATAGACTTTGCTGCAGCGCTGTAAATAGTAATTTGTTTTCTATTTTCAAGATGCATGGTAATATAAACACGAAATTAGTTGATCACTCGAAAGGTACTACACATCACTTCGTAGCCATGCATGGACAAATGAAGAAGCAGACGAACACAAGAATCCAAAGAGCAAAAAAGGGGCCAGGGAGAGGGAGTCTCTTTCTTTCCTTCCTGTTTATTATAAATTCTCTTACTAGTATACATCAATCAAATTACACACCAGTTGGTATATGCCATGCCATGCAAGCATGCAAGTTATCTCTTTACAAAAACCCAATTAACACGCATTCTTCACTCCAAACCAAAAACTTCAAGAAAATTAAGAAATAAAAAAATCAAACACAATAAATTAAGTGCATTTTTTTTGGAAAACCTCATTATTTCATGTATGGACAGATCAGATCAGAGATCAGTGTGAGCTAGACAGAGAGAAAAAAGACCAGATGTGAGCGAGGGAGAGATACTTGTTGCTATGCATGCATGGAGCAAGGAGAGCATGTATGCACATATCTCCCAACTTTAAATCATGCATTTGGTCCCATAAAAAGGAGGGAGTGATGATCACCACTTTGCATGGCCTCCATGTTGGACGGTGTTAGTACTTCTTGATCATCCCACATCAGCAGCTGCTCCTCGTCCCACTGCTCATGCTGCCCTAGCTGCTCCCTCTCGTCCTCTTCTAGCTCCGGCCTCCGCCGCTGCTGCTTCTGCTCGTCGCCGTAGCACCCATTTCCCATGCCGCCACCGCAGTGATCCTCCATGGCTTCCATGCCCATGCACATGGCGCCCATGCCGTCCACCAGGGGAGGCAAGTGGTAGCAGCTAGGCGCGTCCGCTTCCGCTATCGCCGCCGTGAAGCTGGCGATGAACGGGTGCTGCTGCGCAGCGGCGGACGTGAACGGCGGGCTAACGCCGGTGTCGAACATGAAGAGCGGGCAGTGATTCGCTATCCTGGCGGCGAGTTCTGACCGCAGGAGACCGGCAGGCATAGGCTATTTTGCTGGTGGGCGCCGATGATGTCATCCAACTGCAGGTGGCCCCCCGCCACGGTGCAGCTGAACGTCGGATGCTGCATACGGCGGTGGTGGACGTCCGACGTCGCCGTACTGACGCTGCACGGAGCTAGGCCGTTGTTAGGGGGGCTCGTCGATGTCGCCGTCGTCGTGGACGAGGTGGTGGTCACGTTCGCCGCCGGCGCCGGAGCCTTGCGTATCTTCTTCTTGATCCAAGAGTTCCAGTAGTTCTTTATCTCGTTGTCGGTCCGGCCAGGCAAGTGGCTGGCAATATGGGCCCACCTGTAAATGTGATCATGTTTACATCACTAAGTTAGTATACATGGTATAGTATATTTGATTTTTCTTTTTGTCGCCACACTAGTTAATTAGTTAATTTGGAAGTCTTTGTTCTGAAGAAACTCTAGCTATAGCTACTTAGCTGCCCTTTTGTATACGTACAACTTCATTCACTGATTCGTTGTTATATATGGCAGTCGTGTTCAAGTTTAACAAGTGGAAAATGACGGCTAGCATGGCACCATTTGTCACGTATATTTGACGTCATGATGATTTTTGCATATATGCTGACCTCTTAATAAAGTTGGAAAACAGGTAACTATAGAAACAAGCTTGTGGCCATGCACGGATTGAGTACAATCTAACTTAAGACACTTCATATCACCTTTTCTTTGTCCAAATCACTTTTATCATCTGCGACATTAGCTACAAGATTGTTGGTAATTAAGTCAATGCTGTCGCATTGAAATGAAATGAAGCAACAGTGCGTGAAAATCTACCGAGGAGGAAGCAGCTGCGTCATTTAGCAGTTACCATCAGCTAGATAGCCGCCATTGCCAAGTAAGAGAGAACACAAACATTCAAATGTATTTGGAGCGGATCTCATCAAATCCCATTAAACACCTATCCAATGTGAAGATCGACCTACCTGTTTCCAACAATTGTGTGGAGGCTGATGATGAGCTTCTCCTCCTCCGGTGTGAACCGCCCTCGCCGGATGTCCGGCCTCAGGTAGTTGATCCACCGAAGCCGGCAGCTCTTTCCACACCGCTGCAATCCTACATCCCATTGCACCAGAACTAAGCAAATCAATCTTCAAGAGAGCTCATTTTCAGTTGTTAATCCAATTAAGTGCAAGATGGAGGCAGGAAGTACCGGCTTTCTCGGGGACCTCGCTCCAGCAGCCATAGCCATGGGTGGTGATGTACCTGACGAGCTTCTCATCCTCCTCCGGAGACCACAGGCCCCTCTTCACCTTCTGCTGGTTGCAGCAAGAATGATGTCCCATGGATGCACGCGCCTGATGAGATAATCGCTCACTATATATGGACTCACCACTAGAATGCACACTCACTCGCAACCAATATAGTTAGCTTATAGCTAGGGAAGCTAGCTATTTAGTTTAACAGGAAGAGTGTACATATGTATCTATGTGCTTTCTGTTATATGAACTATCTCCTTGTGCTAGCTAGCTTAGTAGTTAGCGACAACATGACATAGCATGCATGGAAACGAAGGAAGGATCGATCAATAGAGCATGCAAATGGTTGGTTGGTGTTTAGCCCCCTTTTTAATATGAGCTCTTTGCCTTGCCCCCTTCCTTGTAGCTCTAGCTTCTTTCACATTCACTCTTCTATTAATTAATCAATTGATAGAAATTAACTTATTAATTAATATCTTGGTCAGTCTCTTCTTGTTTGCTTTCTGAGGGATCAATTTCTACCAATTGGGCCAACGCAGTTTTTCTAGCGGAGCGCTACCTACCGGTCAGTCATCCATCGTCCACTTGCTTCGTGATTCGTGCTGCGTCTTTTGTCATGTTTGACCAATTTCAACTTGATATGATATATATTTGAAATCTAATTGAAGCCGTTATGAAATCTAGTAGGATTTTGTTGTGAAACATAATTTGATTGGAAAAAAGTTGAAATAGTCTAAATATGTGTGAAATCTATGTGTTATGCTTATGAGATAACTAAAATCTACAAGATTTCATCACGGTTTCAATTAAAATCCAAATGTGCATCATATCAAGTTGAAATTGGTCAAACATGGCAACATGACGCAGCACGAATCACGATGCACGTGGACGGTAGATGGCTGACCGGTAGACACCGGCTCCGCTAGAAAGTCTTTTTCGCCAATTGGGCATGAAGATATGCAAGACAAGAGGCATCACCATGACACTTCATGTGCATTTTGCCCCCTCTCTCGTGAGGGCCCTACCCTTTGTTGCCGCTTTTCTATCTAACACAACAGCGACAGGGCATCCAACATAGCTAGATAATTAATTAATGGCGCATTCTAATCACTATTTCATATAGCTCGATACTAGAGTATATATGCATGACAATGACCTTGAGGGCCGTATATGTCTTAGCATATATACTACATTATATGTATGAGTCAACAGCATGATAGCACCATAACTAACTAGAAAAATCTACATGATCATGTTAGTTGTACTATAAACCAAGATTGTCAAGTAGCAGGTTGTATTTACACAATTCCATAGGTTTAGTTGTACCTACGACAGTTTTTCTGAATCGGAGGTAGTATATATGAAGCACGCGTGCATGCATGCAGATGTACGCTATACACATGCATGCATGTATGCCTCTTAAGCTGTTGATGTTGCTGTCAACAGAAAATTAAAGCATATATGTTATGTGGGTGCTGTACTGCTGTCCCTTGTTGGTAGTTAGCAACAAACGTGAAGTTTGGTAGGCGTGATCTTGATGTTGAATTTCATCGAATCTATCAAGCTAGACTACCTTTTACACCCCGGTGAAATGAGTATTTGATGTATACGTCTTGTTGGGACGATTCAGATTTGTATGTGTGTATGTATGTTATGTATGCGTGTAGCCATAAATTGCTGCATGACAAAAGCAAACCGTTTGCCCTACATGACCAGAGCATGGAAAGCCTGTTTTGACTTACCAACCTCAAGCTTCGATTGTACGCCGGGTGCAGCTCCCTCCTTGAAGAGAATATAAGTTCATACGTTGACAATATTTTTTCATATATGTATAATATAATGACAAATGTTAATATAAGGGCGTACAAGGGTTTTTTCATTCTTATCACAATGACCAATAATTCTAATCTGAGTTTTGCCATTTGATCGATCAAAATTGCAAACTTGACACTAGTCCGTTAGTCGCTCGTCAGTTTTGCCACTCTGCCTCTTGACCGTTAGTTTTTTTTCTCAGTTTTGACATTCCTGCTTCTCCGTCCATTCTCATTTTTTATCTCACTGATTAGCTGGGACAAGATGTCATCACTTCAACAAATGTAGAATAGTTCACCACATCGTGGTGTCTATACAGTCGAAAACATAATGTCGGTTGCGGTCTCTCCACTGAAATTTCCACTTGGAGCATGATATCATCCCCAAGGCTATTCTGCCCTCTTTGCGCCTCTTGTCATGCAAGCAGCTCAGCCTCCCTGTTTCTGCTCGGTCGCTAATGCAACATCTGCGAGATGTGAGTTCCGCGCCAGGGTTTGTCGGTAAAAACACTAAAAGAATGATATTTTTTAATACAATTATGCAACAAAGAGATGATAAATAGTTCCTTAATACATTCAAGTGATATTATAAATTACTTCATAATTGTTTTTCCTAGTCAAAAGATGGATCTAATGGGAAGGGCTAGTGCAGTCGCACATATACTGTAACACCCACTCTAACGTGTGACTTGGAGAGGTCAACACGTGCATACAAATGTCAGCGGTATCGCCTCAGCCAATATGTGAACTCAAAGGTACGACTCAAGAGACGTATACGTGGACACAAAGGGGGCTACAACTATTTTAGAATAAAATTGCACAAGGTAGGATTCAAGCTCAATACCCGCGGTCTAAGACCATGTCAAATTTCATGTGCTAACCACTATTTTAAAGGACCAATCTGATGCAAATGTTAGTGCATTCACGTGTACATAGATCTATATATAAAAGGGGGTAAGATTCACCCCCCCTCCGCTGGGCCACGTCGCCCGCTGCCTGGAAACGGCCACGTCTGCCTCCCCGAGCGTGCTACAGTTCCCCCATATTTTCTACCAATGGGAGGGCGACACGTCACCCGGTGGCCAGCCGGTCGCCCACCGGTGGCCGCGCCAATTTGTACAAAATCCCTTGCAATTCCGGAAATTATCCCGCAGTCCACGATTTCTCGCTACGGGGGAGCTATCTGCAATTTCCCAAAACCCCAGGGACCCCGATGGAAAAACACATGCGCAGTCCCCTCCCTCCCCTCTCTCCCGCGCGACCCGCGGTTCGCCGACGGCGCCGCGCAGCGCCGCCGCTACGCACCTCCCCCACGAATCCAAGCACGCGGGACCATCCGCCGCCGCTTCCGCTGGCTGTCGGCGCTGCTCCGGCGAACTAAAAGGGGCGGCGCCGCAGCCTACGGCCACCCAGTCTCCGCGCGTGTCCACGGCGCCCACGCGCGCGTCCCAAAACGCGGTGGCGCGCCGCCAACGAGCTCGACGCCGCCGCCGCAGACCCGGCCGCTGTGACACCAGCACGACGTCACAGTGGGCCCGTTTTTTATTAGCCCAGCTTATTTAAACAATTTCCAAAAATTCCTAAAAGTTGCAAATTCAATAACTTTAAATATATCCAACAGAAAAATATTAAAAATATATCAAAATGAGCACAAAACTAAATGCTAGCTAATTACGGCATACGATCAAAATTCAAATGTGAAAATTTTAAATTTTAAAATTCCTTTCAAATCCAACCATTTTTGCAAATGTTAAAAGAATTCAAATCGGAAACGTTAAAAGAATTCAAATCCAAATAACTTCCCATTTTAAACAATTTTCGAAGTCCGAACAATCTTGAAACGTAAGCTGTCTTTAGATTTCAATAATTTCGGAATCTGCGCAATTTTAAATCTGGACATTTTCAAATTTAAATTTTACCACACGGACGGGAAAAATATGACAAATACATCAGCATGAACACAAAAAAGGCGTTGCCTATTTATGGCATACGATCAAATTCAAGTTTGAATACTTCAAAATTTTAATGCCTACGAAATGTGAACATCTAATAGACGCAAAACATAATTCAAATATGAATAACTTTCCAATTTTACCAATTTCCAAAATTTGAAAAACTTACAAATATCAACTTTCTTTGAATTTCAATAGATCTCAATCCGAACAAATTTTGAATGTGGGCATCTTCAAATTTGAATTCTTCACACCGCAGTATTTACAAATATGACAAAAAAAACAACATGACGGCGGATCCCACTTGGCAGTTTTTTTACGAAAAAACCAGAAGATGGAAAACTTTCCATAAATAACCACCAGGAAAATATAAAAATACACCAAAATGAAGAAAAAAAACTAACTATCTTTGGCAAAAAAAACAAACATGTTTGAATAATTCAAATTGGCCAATATTTGGGTAATTTTTTAAAAAATATACAACTATACTTGAGCATTCAAACTTAAATTCCAATTTCGGATAATTCAATTTTTTTTGGAATGACTTTCAAACCTGATCATTTTGTAAACACCAAAAGAATTTATATTTGAATAACTTCCAATTTGCGCAATTTTAAAAATCTATTTGAGCATTTAAACCCAAATTTCAGAGTTACATATCTTACAATTTAAAATGCCTCCCAACTCCGAACAATATGAAAACATTAAAATAATTCAAATTTGAATACATTCCAAAACGGACAATTTTTAAATTCACAACATTTTTTAAGCGCGAACTTTTACGAATTCTAATAATTTTCAATTAAAAAACTTTTGAATATAGACATCTCCAAATTAGAAATTTACCAAACACGCGCGGCATTGCCGCGCTAAGGCTCTGTTTGTTACCGCTTCAGCTTCAACTTCTAGGGTCCAAAAGCGGCAGCGCAAACAAATGAGCAAATTTTTATAAGCGCGTCACAGAATTGCGGTGGAAAATGAACTAGCTCGGCAGCGAGAGCAAAAGCGAGTCGAGAGCAGCTTCCCGAGATTTTCCTCAGCTTCCCGAGTTGCAACGGACAAAACTGCCCTCCATAGTTCGCGTTATTTACAGCAGTCGTGCCACCGTATATCAGTCGAACCGAATCGTGCAAAATCACAGCACGCTCCTGTTTTCCCCCTTTCCCCTGCTAGCCGCCATGAGGAGCTAGGGTTCGCGGCCGCCCCATCGCAGCCGCCGCCGCCTCCCCATCGCAGCCGCCGCCGTCGCCGTTCCCAGCCGCCATCCCCGCCGTTCCCAGCTGCCACGGGTCGGGCTGGTCGCCGTCAGTCGCCGGCCACGGAGATCTTCAGTTCACCGCCTCCCCCTGCCTCGTCCGCCGCCGTCGACCCCGCCAGCTCTTCTTCGCCCCCGACCACATTCTGCACCGAGCGCCTCCAGCGGCAAGGTGAGGCTCGTTTCCCTCCTTTTCTTCTTTCTTTATGCAAATTCAGTGTTGTGTTTTGTGATGTTAGACCCAGAATACATGAACATGGTAGTATATGTTTTGCTATATTGAATTGCTATGGTCATATTTTTGTTTATGGGTGTGATATCACATACTTTGTGGACAGACCTGTGTATACAATTGTTGGCTTATATTTTGCATACATATGTTGATATTATGTTGTTCATATCCTGCATTGAGTTAAATGTTTTACCTTACATAATTAGATGGAAGAAAAGGCACCTAAGGCACATTGGGATGCATCATCTACTACAATCTTTTGTGAAATCTGCAAGGATCAAAAAGATGCAGAAATAGGCCTACCGGTTTCCTTAGTACGGAGGGGTACAAGCTTTTAGGTATAGAGTTTGCTCGTAGGACAGGGAGAAATTACACCAAGATACAGTTCAAAAACAAATGGGATTCAACTAAATCATTGTATCAAGCATGGGTATACTTCAAAATAAAAGCTACTGGCCTTGGTTGGGATCCGGTGAAGCAAACAATTACAGCAGATGAGGCACAGTGGGCTGAATTGATCAAGGTATGACATATGCCATGTTTATTTCATTTTACATTTCGAAATAGCTGAATCAGATTATGGTTATTAACTCTTGTCATTTTAATGCAGGCTAACAAGCTTATTGCGGGTTTCCGGAAAGGTCCTCCGGACAACTTGGATTTGATGGAGGCCATGTTTGAGGATGCCCACGTTGATGGGACATCGGCGGTCATGCCGGGAGTGCCAAAAGATGTGCCTGATGATTTGGTTGATCTTGTAGATGATGAAGGCTCAGCTCCAACACCTCCTAGTGTGAATAGAAAGCGTGGGGCTGCTAGGATTGCATGTAGCCCGGGAAAGAAAAAGAAGAACCCGATGCAACAAGACTTCAAGCGTTATGTTGACCACTGCATTAATGAAGACCGTGCAATATCATCTGCAACCCAAGTTGTTGAAGACATCGAAGCCATAATGAAAGAAGTTGTGGCATGTGGAGCAGTTGAGGGTAGTGTTGAACATTACATGGCAACAAAACTATTTGCCAAACTTGAAAATCGAGCTTTCTTCAATACCATGAAAACCGCGGAGGGTCGGCTACGTTGGTTGAGGATGCAATATGAGGATAGGAAGAGAAATTAGCTCTACTTTATTTGCATCCCTATGCCTATCTCATAGTTGAGATTGTATCCCTATGCTACCATGTTTTGTTAACTACTTTGTTATGTACCTCTATGTATGGAAGTGTTACCTTTATTAATGGCTGTTTGGTCAATAATGTTGTTGTTTTGGTCATATATGGTGCTGTTTTGGTCATACATGGTGCTGTCATATATGGTGCTGTTTTGTTGTTGCTGTTTTGGTCGTGCATTGTCATATATGGTGCTGTTTTGGTCATATATGGTGTTGTCATATATGGTGCTGTTTTGTTGTTGCTGTTTTGGTGCTGCATTGTCATATATGGTGTTGTTTTGTTGCTGGCTCGACTTGTATGTTGCATATTTTGTTGTTTCAATTTTTTCTATCAAATATAATGCTGATCACTTGTATGTTGTTGTTTTTAGATGAGCACAAGTCAGAGCAGTGATGCAAATGACAGTGATGATGGCATTCAGTCCGCACTTATGGAATCAAGAAGGCGCCGTCGCCGACGGAATATACAAATGATGTACCATGTTCTTCAACACTCCGAGAAGCATCTAATGAAGAAAAAGAGGGTAGAACCAAGATACACTGGACAACAATGGGTATTTGATAACTTGGGCAGCTCGAAGGATTGTTATGACATGTTTAGAATGCATAGACCATGTTTTGATGCTTTGCATGACACTTTGGTTGCCAAATATGGTCTACAAGGGTCAACTCGCATGTGTTCCGAGGAGGCACTTGGAATGTTTTTGTGGACTCTTGGTAGTCCACAATCCGTGACTCAAGTTCATAACCGATTCAAGAGATCCAAGGAGACGATCAATAGGAAGTTTGCTGAGGTGCTATATTGCGTGAATCTTTTAGCGGGAGACATTATCAAGCTATTGATCCATTGTTCCCAACATTGCATGAGAGGCTTCGGGACTCTAGATTTGCACCTCATTTCAATGGTGCAATTGGAGCAATTGATGGGACACATATACCAGTTATTGTGCCAGCTGCTCATATGGTCAACCATGTTGGTCGCCTTGGATATTCCACACAGAATGTTATGGCTGTTTGTGATTTTGACTTGCGGTTCACCTCCATAGTTGCAGGATGGCCCGGTTCCGTGCACGACACAAGGATATTCAAAGATACATTGCTTAAGTTTGAAGCAAATTTTCCTCATCCTCCTCCAGGTATATTTTAGGCTTGTGCTAAGCTCATTTGGTGATATGGTGTCATATGTGCTATCACTAACTTGTGTTTCATTCAGGAAAATACTATCTAGTTGATTCAGGTTATCCCAATCAGGAGGGGTATCTTTCACCATATACAGGAACCAAGTACCATCTCCCTGAGTTCAGACTAGCTAGAGGACCTTCCGGGAAGCGAGAAATATTCAACCATGCTCACTCATCTTTGCGGAATGCTATTGAGAGAGCGTTTGGGGTATTAAAGCAGAAATGGCGCATCTTGCATGGTATATCAAGTTACCCGATAGAGAAGCAGACAGAGATTATCATTGCATGTTTAGCACTCCATAACTTTATTCGCGATAGTCACTTGTTCGATCTAGACTTCTATCGATGCGATAGTGATGAGAACTATATGCCTCTAGGGCATGTTGTTTCCACACAAGGAGGCAACAATGACAATGGTTTGGGAGGCGACCATGTTAACATGAACACTATTCGTGACAACATAGCTGATGCTTTGTTCGCATCAAGGGGAGGTGACTTGTAGTATTGTAGATATGTCAAGTTTGTGGTTCTTTTGGAGTCATATAGAGAAGTCTTGTAATATATTTGGTAGACAGCCTTGCATGGTCTTTTGGATATATATGATGTATTATGGTTGTAGATATGCCAAGCTCGTAGTTCTTTTCGGTTCATATGGAGAAGTCTTGTAATATATTTGTTGGAAAACCTCGTCTTTTGGATATATGTGAAGTGTTATGATCTTTCGGATATATGTAATGTTATATGTTTGCGTAAATATGTGTTTTAGTTATTATACATATATAAACTAAGATGGTTTTACTATCTAAACATCGTAATGACGAATTAAATAAGTCAAAAATAATTAATTCGCTTCAAATCACCACTTATATAACATCTTCAGCACTCAGGGGCATTTCAGACATTTCATCCAGAAAACCAAAAGCTACAGCTGCCAACAGCACTCCTGCCAAACAGCAAATCTCTGTTTTCAGCAACTGCTTCTCACAGCTGCTTTTCCACAGTTCAGTGCTTCTCAGAATCTGCAGCCCAAACAAACAGGGCCTAAGTTGTCTAGTATACTGTAACAAGGGCCAAACTTAGAAATTGCACAGAGTTCCGGATTTTGCCTACTTGGTCCCGGCTTTAATACGACCTTTTGTACCATAAAAAAAGCTAGAGAGCGTGTGAAGAAAAAGAAAAAAAACTCGAGATAGAGAGTGAGAGAGAGCGCGCGCCCGTGTACACACTATCGTTCTCATGCAGCAGCGTAACCAGCAATTCAGCATAAGTTGAAGTTCACACCCAGTGGCATAGTCCCCACAAGTCATCGACGCATGATTCGCCGTCGCCGGATGGCCCCAGCGGCAGCTCCCGGGACAAGGGCGAGTCGCCAGAGATCGACGTCCATGGTGGTGTAGACAGCGCGCAGGGCCAACTGCAGGAGACGTCCCCTTCAAATCTCCTTGCAACCAAATTTCACGCATCAACTGTACGATCTTGACCGATCGATCGAGCGGTTTATTTCCTGAGCAGTTCCGATGGAATCGACCCCTTGCAGCCAAAAGCAAGATTCTCCCTAGCCGATGATCTCATTGCAGTGATCTATCAGTATTGCTGTCTAGCTAATTGCTGAAAATTTCCCCCATTTCCTAGTTGCTGAATTTTTCTGCTATAATTATGCTCAACATATCGTGGATTAATATCTTCAGCTATATCAGCAGTGGGTGACACTGCTAGTTGTTAATAAATATCAGCATGAATTAGTTGATTCGATCTTGTACCAACAGAGCATGTACTTAACTTGTGATCGATGGACTTGATGATTCTGGTGAACAATGTTGGTTGGGAAGTGCATAATTCTAGGCATCCTGTCAGTGTTGATTTGTTCTGATTCTGATTATGTATGGGACTCGCACTTTTATGAAATATTAATTGCATGGCTAGCTTCACCCATAAATTTGGTGAAAACAGCTTTGTTCAAATCGGAGATCTCTCCTGGAACTAACTGGAAGAAAAAAAAATGTACCCAGTCCTAAGCAACTCCCGAGAGCTTAATCCATCTCTTTCTGACAAGAAACATCCGGCATCTCCTAATTGCCATCGCCTAAAGCAAAACAGTCATGCGCCTTTTTTTATTGTGTGGCTTAGCTAGCTAGATCATCATAGCTAAGCTCTAATTATGCACAGTATTATTTGATCAAATTTTCTAGAAAAAATACACACCGCCATTCCAAAACAGTAGCAATGTAGTATACGAACGAAGTACTACTCTTCTAATTTTAAGCCATTCAATTCTTTGAGTTTCAGCGGTCCTGTCGTCGTTTTTTGAGGATCCTCAAGAAAGTTTGCATGGAAAATCTTGATCTTAACAGTTAACAGGAAGCAGAAAGATGACTGAGGGAAGGGATAAGAGTTACCCATAAAAGAAGTGACTGAGGGAAGGGATAAGAGTTACTGTTTGGGAGCGGCGGAAAAGAGGCGACCACAGTTCTTGGTCCTCCCCGGCGAATCCGCCGCTCCCCTTCACCTCTGGCCGCCGTCTCGGCGCCGTGAGGTGGAGGGGAGCTCCGTGATCTCGTCGTGTGTGGATAGCTAGGTTTAGGTTTCGGTCCCCGGGCGGCGGCTTCGAAGACGGTGGCGTGGGCGTCACAGTTTGGGTGTTTTGTCCTCCCCCTCCTTTCCCCATTCCGGCGTTCGCGCCGGGGAGGTCGTGGAGTTGGTTGGTGCCTGGGCTTGACCGGAGAGGCGGTGGCGATGGTCAAGCTGGGGCTTTTGTCCTGGATCTTCTTCTCCGCTTCGTTCGCGTGGGCTCTGGCGCGGGCGGTGAAGATTCCAGGGCTTTGTACATGAGCGTCTTCAGCTCGAGTTCGGATCCAGCGCAGGGAAGATGGTTTGTTGGTGTCAGATCTGGTGCGGATTCGTCCGGTGCTGGATCTTGGGGAGGGAGCGCCATGGCCGACGTTCGTTCAGCGGGTCAAGCTCCGTCGTGCTACGGCGGACGATCTCTTCGGCCTTCTACATGTGTGGGGGTGCTCCCTGTTCCAGGTATGGTGGCGACCTTGTTTCCTCTTCTTCGTCGGCGTTGCTGGAGGTGGGAGGCGACAGGGTCTGTGGTGGTTCAGCTTTGTTGCTGTTGTGCTGGTGTCTCGGCTCCGGCTTTCTTGGATCTCGGAGTTCTTCGCCGGCTTGTGCTCTGGTTCTTCTTCGTCTTGCTTCTTCTTTCTCCGGCCGGCCGTGGTGGCGAGGGGAGAAGGTGTCGTCAAGACGTGCTTTGCGGTGACTCCGGCGAGCAGTGGTTGTGCTCAGCGCAGGGCTGTTTGGATGGTTGGTGGTTGCGGGGAGGTGGTGCCTTGGTCGTGTGTGTTCATCGATCTTTAGTTCCGTCGCTTGCGGCGGGCGGCTCCTGCGGCCTTCTTCATGAGTGGGTGCCCTTTCCCGGGGTTGGCGGTGGCCTGGCGGTTTCTTCTCCGGCGGGGTTCGGCGATGGAGCCCGTTCTCAGGTGTTGTGGAGGTTCAGTGGCTTCCTCTGGCGCTGCTGTTGTGCTGAGTGTCCACGGCTTGTACTCTGCGTATTTCTGTTTACTCTGTAATCTTTGTTGAATACGCAATGTAGATCCTCTCAAAAAAAAAAAGATGATCTGTAGGGGGCCAAAAAAAAGCAATCTTCGGTCCCCTTCCGCCCGTCCTTCCTCTCTCTCAATCATGTACCTCCGACGTTGCCTACACTGGCCCATCTCCGACGCCGGTCGCCCTCGCCGCAGCCACGGCGCTGTCGACCGGTCGGATCGCGCAGGCGCGACGCTTCATCACGGTTCCTTGCTCCTCACCGTGCATTGCAAACGCATTAATGCAGTGTAACTTGTCTCTGAGTCATTCTCTACAGGATATTGCACTGAATTTTCAGGAAACGGTGTTTAATAATCTCCTGCAGATTCATGCAACGTAGATTGATGTACAAATCATCCATAATGGATCGCCAATAACTAATGAGCAATTAAATTGTCTGAAGAAAATAATTGCATGTAGATACATCATCATACTCCACCTACATCTACATCCGCATCAACATCTGCAGGTAACTAGCTGAAAGGCACTACAACTACAAGGAGCATCACATGTTCATGTGAGCTACAGCACATCAGTGGTGAGTCTCTGAATCCCTGTAGATTCATGGAACTTTTTTTCTTTAACAGATTTGGTAAATGATGTCTATGTATCTCTGCAAAATAATGAAATGGAAGAGGAAAGTTTTATCCCGAAAGAAGTCGAAGGATTCGTTTTGATTATAGAATGGCACATGCATCGGTTAATTTCTTGATAGGATCTGGGAAATATTCCAACGTTATAAACGGAGCCGAGATGGATATAGTTTAGTTAGCCTGAGGCGGTGGCCTGAATTAGGTCACTTGCTACTTCTGTACTGCATGATGAACACAGGGAAGCAAGATTGCTGTTTATCTTGATCGCTATTTAAGAAAGCATTTAGTTAATCCTGGATGGATTAGTTGATAGTTTTATTGTTGGTTATTTCAGCAATTAGTTAGTTAATTATTACCTGAATGGATTTGGTCCATCCTGTTAAAAAAATTGTCCAATATGTGACAAAATGGGGTTCCATACCTGATCAGAGTTGGGTGAAGCATCAGTTCCAAAACTTGATCTATTTCAACCAGGTTGTTCTCTAACAAATCAAAGAATGCGAGAAAAGGGTGAAGTACAAACAAAGCAAGTTTTATTGTCCATATTATAGGGATCTACTGGCTATTAGTGTAAAGTCCAGAAATTTGATGAGAAGGGCCCTTCACCCGAAAGACAAGCAGTGGAAGCATGTGGTCAAGAAACGTTTGAATCTTTGTCTCTATTTATTTTTTCGAATTTGTGGTTCGCCCACGTGACAGATAAGCTAACTACATGCTATGATCAAGTATGTGCATGGATTTTCAGAGGAAACTAAAAACAGCTGGCAAACATGCTCAATCGATTCTTTGAATTATACTGTGAGTGATCTTGCATTGAGGACATAATATTATTGTTCTTGTTTTGCAAGCTAGCTCCAATTATTATGACTTTCGGCTTCTTGTGTACCCCAAATGTATTCCAGGTGGTAAAATGCAGATTTACTAAAGCTAGCAAGCTACCCCCTCTCCTTGTTTTGCATGTCGTTAATTTTAGGATGCGCTCGGTCAAGCATTCAGAACCTTCTCACATAATTTATGCGAAACTAATTGGATTTTTAAATGGAAATTAGATTGTTAGTTTTTTTTCATCATCACCTATTTTTCTTTGCTCAGAAATAGGATGTGTACCGGTATGTCAGCGTTCTCCAAAAATAAACGTGCTTCAGTGCTCTTCTCGAAAAGAAAATGAAAATATCCAAGGCATGAGGAGGACCAATGTAGTGTTCATAGATATGTGTGTTAAGAGGTCACCGTCACAAAGTACTACTACTAAGAGACCTTGGACTCGTCTTCTCCCCCGCTACAGTAAAAAGGAGAAGCGATTTGTGGAATCGCCTGGTCAATCCACCTCACCGGCGGTGGCTCGCTGGTTCCCCTGCCCTCCGCCGGCCGCTCCGGCGGCGGGAGGGTGGGGGAACCCCGGATCTCATCTTGTGTACAGGTAGGCTTGGGTAGGCTCGTCCCCGGCGGCGTTGGTGAGGCGGCGCGGTCGGGGGTTTGTTTGCAGGTGGAGGTCGTCCTCGTCGGTGGCGCGGCTCAGTGGAGCTCCGCCGCGGATCTTCCACCACCATCATGCTCGCAGCTCCTGGGAGCTGTGCTGTGTGATTTCCCTTCGCCGGTGGCCGGGGTGCGGCGGCGCCGGATGTGCAGATGTTTGGAAGCTGAAGATCTGGAGAACCATGGCGATGGCGGTCGAGCTGCAGGGTGGAGACCCTCTGGGTTCGAGGTTCGTCGACTTCCCGTCCGTAGAAGGGCTCCGTCTGCTCCAAGGCTTGGGAGGAGTTGCGGCGGTGCGCCGGCGGCACGTTCTGTTGCTCGTCAACGCCATTGGGTTCCAGCTGGACTTTGTTGTAATTTCGTGTTTGTTCTGGACCTCCTTGTAAGGACTGTGGTTTAATATATCTTCACTTCCCCGCAAAAAAACAAAGTACTACTACTAGCGTGTAATTATTATTGCGTATGTTAGTTATCGTTGTGCCCGTAATGTTTTTCTACGGAAGAGGACTAGCTAGAGCCATGGAGGACGCATGATTGCTTTGATTTGATTGTTGAGGCTAATTACTCACCATCTCTGATGTGAGTATCTCAAGCGCTCTCAGCTCTCTTTCTACTTCCCATATTTGCTTAGATGGATAGCAATCCATCCATGGGTGAATTGAATAAACAAACACGGAGATCTTTATTATATTTCGTTCCAATTTTAGTCCTACTCCATGGAGTAGAGTCTAATGAAACCTTGTTCTCACACATCGATTTATTTTTGGACTATTCTCTCACACACTGAATAATCTTGATGTGAATCACATTGAGCAGATTAGTTCATCTTACAGTTTTCGGGGTAAATGAAATATATATAAATTAGTGTCCCCGCATCATAATTTGAACGGAATTCTGCATGAATTTTTTTTAAGGTTCCGTCATAAGAAATCATTGTTAACCCTATAAGCGGGGAAGCAACAACGCCCAAAACAGGATCTTAATTATTGTGAAACTAATTCTAAATCGTGGGAAGGCTGGAACCAATGATCTCATAGCCCCTGCAAAAAAAAAAGATCTCATGGATCTCAATATTTTTCGTAATCGGGAGGTTATGAATTTCGATAGCAGAGAAGCACCTTAATAAAGTTTAAAAAAAAGCACCTTAATAGTACAAGAATGCAAGCAGCCTTAGTTTTAGAACATTTTCACTAACTTGTAACACTAACCACGAGAGGAACAATTGGTGAACTTAATTAAAAGGGATTATGGTTAATTAGGCCCATCAGAGTGTTTGATTTAGGGGCACTGTAGCAATCGGGGACCGTTTTGTCAAAGCAGATTGCGAAATGATTAGCACATAGCTTGAGGAAGGAGCAACAGTCACTATTGACTGAGGGGCCTACAAGGCTAAGCTAGTAGCCACTGTCTCCCTAAAAGAAATATTGCTAGAAAGTAAATTAATTTCAGTTGCTAGAACCTTTGATTATACACTGTGCTTAGTGCTCTGTCTCAGCTCAATGGTTGGTTAGGCTAAGCTAGTCCAGGATGGTTAAGATGTCCCCCATTTCTTGTAATGCATTCCTCTCTTCTTGTTCTTTGCATGGCCCCATTTGCCACCATTGGGGCTGTCCTTGCAGCTTCCTCTTAGGGCCATGTAGCCTTCCAATGCTAGCTAGGACACTACCAATTTATCTATGAGATTTCATTTTTATTGTTTGTTCTCGTGTGGAAGAAGGATAAGAGTTCTGCCTCAATCCATTTACGGTAATCAAAGCTAAAGTAGACACATCACTGTGATTTTACGTCGATAAAATGAAGCAGTTGAATTATTAGTTTGTATAAGTTTCTCCTTTTCGTTCTTCTTTCATGCTTCTAGATAAAATGGTTGGTGCACACGCCTTGATATAAACGATCTCGACCATCTCGATCGTCGTCTCACTCGTAAAACAAAATCTCATAATCTTCCTGGTTTTATAATCAATTTATTCAATTGGCCCACACACTGGCAGACACTGTTGATAGATATATGCCATACTGATTAGTACTCCCTCCGTTTTTATTTACTTTTGCGTTCTGGGTTTAGTCAAAGTTAAACTTTGTAAAGTTTGACCAAATATATAAGAAAAAGTATAAACATTTACAACAAAATTTTAATACTATTAGAATCCTTGTAAGGTATATTTTAATATCATATATATTTAATATTATAGATGTTTATATTTTTTCGTATATACTTGGTCAAACTTTGAAAATTTTGACTTTAGAAAAACCCAGAACGCGAAGTAAATAAAAACGGAGGGAGTAGTAATAACTGTGCAACGCTAGTGGCACATGGAGTGCTGTAGCAGAGATGAACAGCTTGTTGATCCCCAAAGCTGCAAGCAAGATTTTTGTTCTGTGGGGGTTAAGTGGGGCTTTACATCATTCACACCACATACATCATCCATGTACATGTCCACACTGATAATGACAGATCAAGGTTGCAAAACGCCAATACCATCCATGTCAATAACAGCATTGGTTCGAATTAATGGTATGCGCATACTTGCAGCTTCTTCTGTAAGCGAGATTAATTGTAAAAGCTCTGATAAACAGATTGTAACTTTACAGACCTTTTTGTGAGAAAGTTGAGACACACATTGTACCAAAAAGGCAGGGTTTTGGAAAGCCATCTTTCAGAGAAACGAGCGGCTGTCGGTATAGGCCTGTACGATGTAGAGGCATCTGCATGGAAACATGTCAGGAAATAATAATAATAAAAAAAACCTCCCCCTCGGGCGACTCTGGAGGTCCCTGCAACCCTAAAAAAAAGGCCTCCGATTCGTGCTCTCCCGGCCGCTGCCACCGCCATCGCTGGCGGTGCCCTGCCGGCCAAAGGCGAGGGCTTGGTGGGTGCACCTGGCGGCGGCTCCGCGAGAGGGGCAGAGGCGTCGTTCGGCCGCGCGGGGCGGCGCTTCGGCGGATCTGGCGCGGCGGAGGAGCAGGCGAGGGGCTGGCGTTTGGTGTGGAGTTGCAGGCCGGTGTCCGGCTGTCTGACGTGAGTGACCTGTGGCGGCGGCGCGGGTCGGATCTGGGCCCGATCTGGGCTCAGAGGACCGCTACCGTCGCGGGCGTCTAGCTGATGGGCTGGCGCTTCGCTGTTGCGGCCGCTGTGCTGCGACAGGCACATGATCGCTTCGGCTGGACGTTGGCGCCCGCGCTGCACTCTGTTGGGCAGCGTCGAGAGGAAACGCGGTCAGCTAAGGATGGCAAGGAGACGACTAGCGGCGTGGGGGCTGCTAGCCTAGCGAATAATGGTGGCGGTCCTATGGTTCTTACTCGCAGCAAGATGAAGACTTGCCGGATGCTGTCTCCGTCGATCTGGCTACCGTGGCGTGTTCCGGAAGGCTCCGCCGGTGGACTCCACTGGGTGATTCATGCCTGGAGATTGCTGGATCAGGGTGGGATTCGGTCGTGCGCACCCATGTTTTACTCTGGCCGTTTGGAGCGCTTCGAAACTCTGCTGGCTGTTATTATCATGGGACATGTTCTCGTTCCATGGTGCTGGCGGAGAATGTCATGTAAGTCGAGATCTGATGACTAGCAATGGTGGTTCGAATCTTTCTGGCGATGAGGAATTGGCTTGGTGTTTCGTGACTTAGAGCAGCAGCATGTAAGTGGGGGCAACAACATACGTGAAGTCCAAAGTCTTACCTTTCAGGGTGAAAATCCAAGGTCTGTTCTTAATTGGTTGTGCCTGACAATGGTCTTGGTGAAGACATTGTCTTGAGAGCGAGGACTATCTTCAGGGTGAAAACCCAAGATCTGGCCTTAATTGGTTGTGTCTGGCACTGTTCTTCTTGAAGGCGTTGCTTTTGAAGATTTGGACATCAGGTGTTGTCTTGGTGGTGGTTGTGCGGCTGCTGCAAGGACTGTAACTCTGTAGTGGGACTTTCTTTTTTTATTTCTTCTTCTCATTGTTTTTCGGCTGTGTGCATCCGTAATAGATTTGGTTATTGCGTTGTTGCAGAGGCTAGATTTAATTTGTATCTCCGCGATATAAATATACACTCTTTATTAAAAAAAATTGTCAGGAAATAAAATTTTAGAATGCATCGTCTCTTGTCTCTTAACACTAATCCTAGTGAAGTATGCATGACATTGTGTGGTATTTGGTTATATCGACTACCGCACTTCTTTGATCAGGGTGCATGCCACAACTTCGCCGCGGCCGAAATGCTAACTGAATTGTCTCTCCTCTTCGAGTTTTGTTTCGATACCAAATTTGAGACGATCACATTTTCCACGTAGAATTTTTCTTACTTTCTTGAGGGAAGTACAGAAATTAGCATAATCTTTATAGAAGTAGTACTTTTACTTTTAATTCTAAACCTATGAAGACTATCTTTGTAAACAGTTCAGATCATTTTTTTGATTTTAACATATGAGTACGGGGGCATGTTTGGATGATTAGAGCTTTTTATTTTTGCACGGAGCCTTTTTTGCGAAACACGGTATAACGCAGACGCTAACATACACGTGTACAATACACGTGTACACACTCACTTCTATGAACGCACGCACACACACCCTACCCTTACGAGCACTTCCGTGAGACTGAGCCGGCGGTCGGGTCTTGAGAATGACGAAATCAACACATGAGCCTCGCTGTCGACGAGAACGTCGCCTCGTACTGAATAATATTCCGCCTAAATGAGAAACACCAATGCAAATCTAGGATTAGAGTTTTAGTGGGCTAGGGTACAACCACTCTCCTAACCATCTTGTCATAGGCAAATTCTAAATTTTTGTGCATGAAGCTATAAACAGAGCTACGCAAAAGGGGACGTACTGAAACAGAAATACTTCAATCATTGCCCGTACTCAAATGATCTTTTAGTATACCAAAAAAACAACGCCTAGTATAGTATGGTTGGAATTTTTCAAATTCTGCAAAAATTCCAAAACATAGCGTAATAAAAAATTTACATGCAGTTCCTCTCTCTCACCCTCATACTCGCGCGCCTTGCTCCTCTGCCGACCCATGCACCTTCGTCGGCCTGCAGAGCTGCTCCATGGCCAGATCTATTGTCCCTTGACGGTTTTCCGCCACGCATACGCTCTCCCAAGTAGAGCTAATACCGACAGCGCCACCATCTCATGTCTCCTCCGCACATCCGTCGCCATCCCACCTCCTCGTGTGCATCTTTCCGTCCCGGCCATCATCCCTATGCAAGTAATTGTCAACGCACTAGCATCATCCGTTAGCGGGCTAAGGCCAGGTCCTTCCCCATGTCAGGCCACGACCATTTTTGTGGTGGTTCAATGCGAATAGGTAAAGGTTGGGAGGTCGTGGCATGCCCCTCTCGCTCGCCTCTCCTACATGAGCTCGTCGTTGTCGTCCCGCAACACCTCTCCCACGTTGGTGGTGGCAGAGTGGTGTTCTTTGCGCAATTACTTCGATACTAGCTCATGCTCCTTGATGATCTTCAAGATTGGGAGCGAGACGAGTGAAAGGCCAAGGAGGAGGAATATGAGAAAGGGCAAACTCCTAAGATTAGGGTCGCGAAGAAAGCTCGCTGCAAGGAGAACTAGGAGGCGAAGCAAGTGAAGACGAGAGCGGTCGGGAGGTGGGATGCCAAGAAGCTTGAGATGTCTCCCGATATAGGCCACCGCTATCTTGAGGACTACGAAACAGCTCTGTCCAAGATATATGAAATGAAAATGGATGCTGCTATAGATGAGGTGAATCACATCACCACAGACGAGGAGTCAGGGGAAGTACCTCCCCTTCCGGCATATGGGTATGTCTTCCGTTCCACCGGGAGGACGCCGATCCTAGGCAAAGACCTAGCCATTCCACTCGGCCGACCCATTAGGCTGTTATTAACTTTTTTGTCACTTATCTTTTCTTTACTATTTTTTCATTAAATTTTTGTCTTTCTTTATTTTTCTATTTTTAAATAATATATATTTAAAAATAATCTATCAGTGCAGTTCAAAAAGTATTTCACGTGGATGCTTATTTTTTTGTATAGTTCAAAGAAATATTCATGGGAAAATAAATGTTCCCACAATTCAAAATAATGGTTGCGAGGTTTAAATTTTTCTCACGTAGTTCAAATAATATTATTCACGTATTACGCAATACAAAATCATTTGACTTTTGGGAAAGAAAAAATGATAAAAAACGAAAACTGAAAAGAGAAAATGAAATAGAAACGAAGACAAAACGGAGAGGCTTCAGGCGTCGGAGGGTACTTCACGCTTCGAGCGTCTACCAAGCCCAGCCCAGCACGTTGCGGCCCAGGCCAACGATCCCTTCCATCGTGACTCTTCGTCGCCGGATTGCACGAATCACGAGGCAGCCCTCTCACAGCGTACTCCGAAAACAAAACCCCGCCGTCTCTGCCGCGGCGTATCTAGGGTTTCTTCACCTCTCCGCTCCGTTCGCCCCCACACGCTCTTCCTTCCAGAAGCTTCTAGATACTTCCAGCCGGAGGAGGAGCTCCCGCCGCAGCAGCAGCCATGGCGTCCACCAAGGTCCAGCGTATCATGACCCAGCCCATCGTACGCTCCCCCATCCCCTCTTCCTCATCTGCTCCTTCTTTTTCTTCTCTGCGTGACCTTTTTACTAACGTTTTGGTGCTTTACCTCCCTGCTGCTGCGATGGTCGGCGAATCCTTGGTGCGCCACGGCAGAATCTCATCTTCCGGTTCCTCCAGAGCGTAAGTGTTTGCTTGGCGAAAAGTTTACAACTCATGTTCTTGTTTCCGCCTTAACGTTTCGGGTTGTTGATGGCTGGTTTAGACTGATTTGTTTCTTATTTGCTGCAGAAAGCGCGCATCCAGATCTGGCTGTTCGAGCAGAAGGATATGCGGATTGAGGGTCGTATCATCGTAAGTAGCTCGACTGATTGCCTGCTCAGATTAGCAGAATTTAGTCTTATCAGTCTCTCTACTTGCGTGCGGATGCATGTTAACAGTAGTGTAACTGCGTATACCATTTAGTTTGTAAGGACCATTATTCCATGTATTACTTGTACTAAGCAACAGCCAACAGAGGATGAGCTAATTAATATTCTAAAAAAGAGAACATTGATAACTTAGCACTTAGCAGAACGCTCACCTTTGTTTGTATTATTAAAACCGTCTTGAAAACGAGCTAACCTATTTCTGAAGAATAGGTAGAAACTTAATACTCTGCATGCTCAACAGTAAGCTTTTAATTGAACTACTAGTGCATGATATGCACTCTTGAAGCGTCTGAAATTGAAGCTAGTTAATTGCCTTAGATGGTTCAGTTCTCATGCGTTGCAAATGACTTTTTTTTGTATAACATTTATGTTAGTGTCGCTTTGTTGTATGAGACAATACTTGCTGCTTCGTCTGTGAGCATCTGTGACAGTTTTCTCCCGATAGTTAGCTAATATATGTTTCTGCCCGTTCTTTGTGTTTCTAGAGGGACATCATCCAGTACTCCCTGTAAGATGTTTTAGGTGTTACACATGTTGTCTAGATGCACACTAAAATGAGTGAACATATACGCTAAAACATGTGTAGATACATTTGTGTACATGTGAATGTGACAAAGGCTAAAACTTCTTATATTTGGAAGCGGAGGGAGTATCAAGCTTAACCAACACTAATATTAGCCTGTAAAATCAAGGAACAAGTACTTGTTCAGTTCTTTTGCTGCTTTCTCATGGGACCAGTATTATGCAATAGCACTATCTATTTGTCCAGTTAGAACTTGACCATATACTATCTACTTGATACTTGAATATTTCTAGATGATATTCTGCAGATGTGTTCATTGAGGGATCATGAGATTTTTTTTTGAGTATTGAAGCTCAGCGCTGTAGATTTGTGGTAGGTAATTTGATTGCGATATAGACCAGCACAGAGGGGTTGCAGATGAATGAGCACAAGTGTGCTTACTCAGTCACTCTTTGGTTGGGCTTAATTTTGGCTTTTGTCTTATAAGCTACAAAAGCACCTAAATAAGTGCTTTTGATTTTTGCTTTTTGCTTGTACCATCATGTAACATTGTCCAATCAAAAGCCAAAAGCACCTATTTAGTTGCTTTTGTGGCTTATAAGACAAAAGTCAAAAAATCAGAAATAAGCACAACCAAACAGGGCCTCAGTCTCTGATGTAGTACTCCCTCCGGTTCTGAAAATTGTCGTGAGGTAAGCTACAGAGATGTACTACGTACGCTGTTTCCTAGCGACAGAAAAAACGGATGGGAGTAGCTTTTTATGCTAGAGAATATCTGGCCATAAGTTCTGCTTCAAGTTCAGGACCTTTCCTTTGTAACCTACAGTTTGCCAAACATTTGATTTTCAGTGTGTTCCTTTTCTCATGATTTTTAGAACCTTCAAAGACTCGCATATCCCCTTTGGTTACACACATGATGTATATCGTCGATGGTGTTTGGACAACTGAGTACTGTCCTGGGCCCTGAAAGTAGCTAATTTGTTTCAAATCACGTGGCTAATTTCTTTATCCGACACATTATCTAGAATTATAGTACTCCATCCGATCCTAATGAACTGTCGTGAGTTTTACTGATCGGTTGCACGTGACTAGCTGTTTTCTACCGACACTTTTACTGGATCGGAGGGAGTATATGTTGCTGCTAATGCTTTTGAAGCATGCCAACAACAGATTGTACATGTTAATGATTATCAGTTGTTGTTTTTATATAGTATGACCTTTTTAATATGAATGTCTGTGCACATGTGTGCTTTATTTGGCTCCTATAGAGTAATGCTGAGTTTTTACACTGGTTGTGTATTCCAGGGCTTTGATGAGTACATGAACTTGGTTCTTGAGGATGCTGAGGAAATCAACATTAAGAAGAACACCAGGAAATCGTTGGGTAAGTACATATTATGCACTCGTTACAGCAACTAGGAATAACATTATTCCATTAGTTCTATCTAATATCTTTGTTGGAAATTGGCAGGAAGGATACTCTTGAAAGGGGACAACATAACTCTGATGATGAACACGTAAGTGGACAAACCAGGAGTTATTGCATCCACGTTTTGTTCTCATATTCTCAAGTGACAAATCCTCTTAACTTTGTGATACCCTGTTTGTTTGTTTGTTTGTTTGTTTTTGCAGTGGAAAGTGAAGCCTCTTCCCAAGAATGGCTGGCATTCTCGTTCCTGTGCTTAGCATTCCCGTGTGATACTTTGTACTCCATCCAGGCTGATATGCATCTAGCGTGTGATTGTGGCCAGTGAGGATATGTAACGTCTGTTATCTACCTATGAGTAATCCGTTCTGTGAACTCTGCATGATGTTTGAGAAGCTTATCGCTTGTGTTTAAGATTAACATGAACATACAGTCATTTTGGCTCAGTTATCGCCATCTGGTTTAACATAATGTGGTTCCTGGGATTTCTGGCACATGAGTACTGCTGGGACAGCAGATTGCCTTGGCAATGCCCTCAACTGGAGATCGAGCAAAGAGCACGTGCTTAGTGAAAGAGAGGACATCGAACGATTGAAAAAGATTGTATTTATCTGATGGTAGGGAAAGGGTTATTGGTTACGGCCGATTTTTAAGTTAAAAGATTTTTGTCAAAAAAGGAAGACAACTTCAGCTGCACAAGCTACCAGTAAAAGCTTTTTGCAAGTTTCATGTTCATCAGAGATTACAAATAAAGCAAGCTCATAATCTCTATTACAGATATGGATTCACTTGGGTTGGGATTCTTTGCTAGTTGTCATGAGATGAAAACATACATGTATATAGCATCAAAAGAAGAACCACCTGTTCTTGGCCTTGTTCTTCTTGCTCGCCATCTCTTTCTCCTTCCTCTTCTTCTCCATCTCCATTTCCAGCCTATCCTCTTCCTCGTCCTCCTCGCTACTGGCGCTGCTCTTGTCTTCTTCTTCCTTCTCGTGATCCTCAGTACTGGGTGTGACGCCGACGCCAGCGCCGGCCGTGGCGACGTCGAGACGCGCGGCGTCCATCGCCCACCGCATCACCTTCTCCACCTCGTCCTCCTCCTCCGACTCGCCTCCCAGATCCTCCAGACGCACCTTCGTCTCCTTCTCAGGGCCAGCGGCTACGCCCTTCAGCGCCGCGAACCGCGCCTCCATCTCGTCCATCCCGACGGCAGAGGCAGCGCCGGGTCGCTTCGGTGCCGGCGGGCGAGACCTGAGCGCGTCGAAGCGGCGGGCCAGATCGTCGTCCAGTGAACCGGGCGCGGGGTCGACAGCAAGAGGGTTCGAGGCGACGGAGGAGGACGAAGAGACAAGGTGGGAGTTTGCCTGGAACTTGAGCAGCACGGCGTCCTGCGCCGCCCGGAGCAGCGCCTCCACCTCCGCCTCGTCGCCCGCCGGCTTCCGGCCGCCGCCGCCGCTCATCGTGCTGGGTTCCGTGTGGAAAATATTCCCCCTCTGCCTATACTGGCTTTTTAATTAGAGCCGCCCATGTGAGCCCATCCCGGCCCACCGTAGGCCCATGGGCCATGGCTGGAGCTAGATCATTTATGCTAATCCTCTTTGCTTGGCTTACTCTGATCGAAAAAATAATTAACCATTCGTCTCCACCTTTAAGCCTAGCAATGGCGGAACCCTAAGCTAATCCCACGCTACCCACCTCGCGCGACGCGCATGGACCAGCCGGCGCCGGACCCCGGCGGCAGCCTCGAGGTACGCCTCTCACCTCGCGTCTCCGGAGCCGCCGCCCCGCCCAGCCTCGCGCTGGCCCTCCACCCCGCCGGCGGCGAGTCCACCCCCTCCTCCCTTCCTCTCCGCCTCGACCGCCGCGACCCCGCCTCCGGCGAGGCCACCTACGTATCCACCGCGGCCGCACGCTTCTCCCCGCCCGCAGTCGCCTTCGAGGTCGCGGATCACCGGGGCGCTGCCCTCCTCCGGGGCTCCCTTCGACGGTGCACTGACTCCAAGGCCGATTCCCCCGCCTGGGCGATCGACTGCGTCCCCTCGGCTGGAGCAGCGAACTCAACCTCAGCCTTTGAGGTCTATGTTGCCGGTTGCTGCTCGGGCGAGCCCGCCGTCCTCACGCACGCCCTGCGGCTTGCCACCCCTGAAGAAGCTGCCGGCGGGTTGGTTCGCCGGCGAACAGCTACTTCGACGGTCAGTCAATCAAAATTCGGGAACATTAGTTTTTTTTATCTTACTGATTAATTTGACATACAGAGGAAGTAGCTTTGGTATAGGAACAATTGTAACAACAAAAACTGAGCGTAATGTAGTTAATATGTGTAGAGTGCATAATGTGGTTCAGTGGCTGTGTGATACTTGCTTTTACTATTGATTGGCGCCGAGCAAAAGCTTTGATGGCCCCATATATGCGTGGACTTCTCTTCCAGTTCTTGCTACACATGCTGTGTTCTACTCCAACTATATGCGTGGAGTATAATTTGGGGGCAGAGGTTACTCTAGGTAGCGGAGAGGGTGTGGGCGTTAGCCAGGTGAATCTAGTTCAAAAAGAGTTAGCGTAGGCGTCTCCAACTATCTCATGCAAGTTCGTCAGCCCATCACAACAATCAAGCACGTGTGCAGCGGCGGCAAGGCAGAAGATATTACCTTGCTGGCGGTAGGAGAGGTGACCCAGGGAGCGGAGAGGGCGTCTCGAGGCAGCGGAGAGGGCGTCTAGCATAGCCAATCAGATGCATTTGTCTCTCACGTTCATACCTATATAAGTAGCTAGACTGTTTAGATTTTCTCTCGATCGATCGTACATCGCTAGGTTGTTAAAGTTAGCCAAAATTATGGGCTAATTGTTTCGCCCAGTTTTTTTTTTTGAGAAGCTCTATATTGATGCGTTTTGCGCCCAGTAGTGCACCGTTTGGGCTGAAAATTGGACACAAATACTCTCTAAAAAAATATTGGACACAATTATTTCGGTAGTGTTCCAACTACAAGGTTGGAGTTCTTAAATAGGATAGATTTTTTTTTGAGACAAAATATCTCTTGGCCTATGCATGATGCCTAAATGAAGTCTATGAAGTACATGAAGAGATCCATGTCCGGAAGTACGGTGAGCTCTTGCTCATTCAGACACATCTTAGGCAGTGCTGATTTCGGCGTTGATTCTGTTGGTGTGCGACGAATTCTGTCATAGCTTGGACTGCAGCATTGACATAATGGCGCATGTCGCCAGGTCTAGCAAACTTGGCCGCACGGGCATCTACAATTAATTGTAATGAACATCCGTCAACGTATGTTCGAAAAATAAAACAACATTGTCAAATAAACTGAACTATTAAACATACTTGCCTTCTAAGTGATGATCTTCAAAGTTGCTTGTTGGAGAAAATATGAAACAACTCTCATCCATGGCTTTCAAACAGCGTACAGTTTTGTCGAACTTGACATTAGTGATGACGAGAGTTTTTGAATTCTCTTTTAGACAGTGTCCAGTGGCCTGTGTTTCGATAATTATGTTGATTGTGGACATTTAGTAATATTAGTTGTCCCCTGTGAATTATCATAAACAAAAAACTAAGATTTCATAAATAGATTGCAAAGCTTGAATAAAAAATTTAAGTGAGCCCTCACGGCAATGTCGCGGAAGGGTATCTCTTGTCTCTCTCTGACGTAGTTAGGGACGATGCCTCACAATCCTTCCGCAACATTGATTTAATGAACTTCTAGTGAGGGCTCACTTAAATTTTTTATTCACGCTTTGCATTCTATTTATGAAATCTTAGTTTTTTGTTTATGTTAATTCACATGGGACAACTAATTTTACTGAATGCCCACAATCAACATATTTATCGAAACATAGGTCACTGGACACTGTCTCAAATAGAATTCAAAACTCTCGTCGTCACTAATGTCAAGTTCGAGAAAACTCTACGATGTTTGAAAACCATGGATGAGAGTTGCTTCATATTTTCCCCAGCCAGCAACTTTGAAAATCATCACTTGGAAGGCAAGTTTGTTTAATAGTTTCAATTTAATTGACAGTGTTGTTCTATTCTTCGGACATACTTTGACGGCTATTAATTACAATTATTTGTAGATTTTCGTGCGGCCAAGTTTGCTAGACCTGACGACATGCGTCATTATGTCAATGTTGTTGTCCAAGCTATGACAGAATTCATCGCACACCAACAGAATCAACACCGAAATCAGCGCCGCCTAAGACGCGGTTGAACGAGCCCGAGCTCACCGTACTTCCGGACATGGATCTCTTCCATGTACTTCATAGACTTCATTTAGGCATCATGCAGAGGCCAAGAGACATCTTTGTCACAAATCTATTCTATTTTAGAACTTCAACCTTGTAGTTGGAACACTATCGAAATAAATGTGTCCAATATTTTTTTTGAGAGTATTTCTGTCCAATTTTCAGCCCATACGGTGCACTACTGGGCTCAAAACGCATCAGCATTAAGCTTCTAAAAAAACTGGGCGAAACGATCAGCCCAGAATTTTGGCTAACTTAACAACCTAGCGATGTATGATCGATCAAGAGAAAATCTAAACAGCCTAGCTACTTATATAGGTACGATCATGAGAGACAAATCCATATGACTTGACTATCCTTTGACGCCCTCTCCGCTGCCTCGAGACGCCCTCTCCGCTCTGCTAGCAAGGTAATGCCTTCTGCCCCGTTGCTGCTGCCGCTGCGCACGTGCTTGATTGTTGTGATGGGCTGGCGAACTTGCATGAGATAGTTGGAGACGCCGTAGGCTAACTCCTTTTGAACTAGATTCATCTCGCTAACACCCACACCCTCTCCCGGCGAGGCCTGCCGCACCCACCTCGCTTCTCGTTGTGCGACCAAGCTCCGGAGTCAATACTGCACCTGTTTTTGGGGTGTCCCTTCTCGAGACAAGTATGGCATGAGATCCTCTCCTAGTTGTGGCTCACCTGTCAAGTGCCCAACACCGAAGCAAGTCTGATGGATTGGTGGCATAAGGCAAGGCAGAGGATCCCGAAGTCGATGCACAAGGGCCTCGCATCCGCAACGTTGCTTATCCCTTGGATGATCTGGAAACACCGCAACGATTGCGTTTTCAACAACGCTCGACCATCCACCAATGTTGTGGTCGTGGGGATCAAAGACGAGGCCGCCCTTTGGGCACGAGCTGGCGCTCTTGGCCTACGAGCCATTCTATCCCAGACCTGGGATAGTGGGATGTACACTGAGTTTCAATTTTCTGTAATTGCTTGAGGGCCTCTTAGGAGGGTTGTAACAAACTCTTTCTTTCCAAAATAATGAAACGCCAAAGTCTTTTGCGTTTTCTAAAAAAAAAACTTCAAAATTAGATCAAGTAATTATTACTGTTATATAATGGGATTAGCCAACGATGCAACCTAGGCTGCATTCACTTTGCAACCAGACCCATGTCATATGTGAATAAGAGCTTGAAACTTGAAAAGCATTGAGAATTACTATTAGTTAATTGTACTTTCTAGTTCTCTCTTCCTAAATTCTGCGTAGCAGATCCTTTCATGATTGATGTTAGGTAATATAAGTTAGAACACGAGATCTGTCACAGGTATTAAGTGCCATGGGTTTTTGTTTCTATCTTTTTGTTTTAGATGATCAGATTGCATTTGAGGTCACAACAGTGGGAAATATGGCTAAAGTTGTACTATATCCTCTGCCCTGTTTATTACTGACATTATCTTGGGGTCTTTGGTTGTCACTGTTTCTCTTCCTTCAATTGAAACAACATGCTTGGGGCGAATCTTAGTTTTGTGATTATTAAACACCCAAAATCATGTTAATTAACTATAGATATGGATTTCTTTGGTAGGCTATGGGTGATGAAGACGACAGTGACGTGAACAACATAGGAACCAGGCCATACCCTGAAGGTTGGTACTCTGAGGACGAGGACGGGCAACTTACATGGTTCAACGCTGGTGTTTTTTTTTTTTTTTTTTTTTTTTTGAGAACCTCGCTGGTGTTAGAGTTGGCGTCGGTATTGGCCTGGGAGTCTGTGTTGGTGTTGGCAAAGGTGTTGGGCTTCTCATGAGCTCCTACCAAGCAACAGCCAGGAACTTGAAGAGACGGTTCTTCTAAAACTGCCATGACAAAGACACCTGACCTCGGATGGCCAGTAGAGACAATCCATCCATTGAATGTTCAGAGTGAATCGTTGTATAGTTGGTGGATTTGCTGTTGGTTCAGAGTTTTTGACTTGTGTACATCATCATCACTCTCACCATTGTATATAACTGTGGAGGTGTTCCCTGGACATGTCGAAATGTCAAATGTTCTCATGGAGAAGCTGCAGTACTTGCAACCATTTGCACACATGAGAATTGGACAATATTGTGTATATGAATGTAACAACCATTGACATTGAGCTTACCTTGTTGGATGTATGTCTCGTCAAACACTAGTTAGAAGTATGAATCATCATGCAAAGATTCTTCGTTCAGTACTGAAACATTTGTCATGTTTTATGTACACATTTGGTATTGGGAGCGAAATTTTAAGAATCGACCTGCCCCGTTTCATAGGGTGGGGTATCCTGTTAGGCCCTCCTTTGTCCGTGCCATTTCAACACACTGAATAAGGAAAACTGGGATTAAATCCTTAAAAGATAAGAGAAATGTTAGATTGTGTGGTTAAAGTTCGGTTGTCTTGTTCATTGCTCATAGGCAAACCAATATGAATATAAGACTTTGAATGTTATGTAAAACTGTGCAAGAAATTTTAATGCAAAGGAATCCTTAAAAACAAATATACGGTTACAACAATATGCATAGTCCTCTCAAATTCTTTGAAATTCCCTTTCAATCGAGGATGCACATATACATACATGGGAGATTTGTTCTGCTACTGAAACGTCTTAGTTTGGAGCCATTATCTGCCGACCATTTTCTATTTTCCCCGTGACATCTATGCACACAGTTCGATGCCATCTAAATTCCTATGAAATTTGTTAGATGGTGTACAAATTTCCAGTGAAACGCTTGTTCCACAAATTTGTTTCATGTAAACCGCGATTTAAGCGCCCACTACAAAATAGAAGAGAGCAAAAGATATAATAACTTCCCGCCACGAAACCTCGCATTTTTCCCGCGGAAAAAAAATGTGAAACCTCATTCCATTCCCATGTGCCCATTCCGTTCCCATGCCGGAGGGCGCCGGCGATGCATCCGTCCATGGTTTGCCTTGATTCAGAACTACCAGTACTACTAACTAAACATTTTCTGTCCCATTAAGTATGATTAACCTTCCATGATCGATGTGGACGTGCGTGCACGCCATTTCGCCAAAATGTCGTTATGCATACCTAGCTAAAGGGCATATGACATGATGATATATAGTGGGAGCTCCAAAGCACCATCTATTTTAGTTTATTGTAAAGCACTAAGGAAGATGCATCCTAGCTACCGAATTGGTGGCACGGATGATGATGATGATGTGTTTCTAGTGTGCCGCCGAAGAGGGTTTTTTGGTGGTGACGATGTGCGCTCGAACATGTTTTTTTTTCTTGAATTTATCGTTCATCGGGTGCGTGCAAAGGTCGGGAGCACAATCGAATCTCTGGCTCTTTTGTGATATTAACTCTAGCTTATATGAGGTACTATAGAAAATTTTGGTTACAACATGTGATGCACCCAAAATGCATCTACTTTTTCAAGCACTTTGCTTCATAATTTGTTTCGGAATCTTCTCATATTTGAATAAAACTGCTGAATCTGACGCTGTTTTTAGCAAAGTCTCCTTTCTGTCTATTTTTACAGGAAATTAAATCGGGGAAAAATACCACATCATTTTTTATGAAAAAGGAGGACGTCGGGTAAAAGATGGACACGAGGAAGCGTTCAAGGGCCAAAATAGGGGGTCCCACGCGGCCCCTGTACCTGGCCGCGTGGGCCCACCTCAATTGGGCCTCGGGCACCGCCTCGCATTCGGTCTTCGACGTACCGCTTCGTATATACGAAAAACTGCGTGCCCTAGGAGGGGAGGAGCTTTCGCGAAACAGAGCGCCGCCGCCACCATGATCTTCGTTTTCGGAGACAGATTGATCCAGGATTTCTCCTCCGGTGGAGGGATCCGCCGTCTTCACCGCCATCTTCACCGCCTTCATCTCCATCGACCATGAGCTCCTTCACCATCACCATGTGTGAGTAGACCACTGTAGGCACATGAGGTGGATGGGGATTGGATGAGATTGATCATGTAATGCTACCCGTTGTCCGAGATTTTAGGGGTTTATCTTGAGGATATTTTTGTATTGTGTTGATGCACTTATGCTATGTTTAATGCTTGCTACTAGGTCCCGAGTGGCATGATTTCAGTACTGAACTTATTTTGCCTCATCATATAATTGAGTTTGGTATTTATCTGCAAAGTGTATCACCTGCTATTATGTTGAACCTGCGAACCCTAAAAGTGACATATAGGGAAAACAAGGGGGAGATGTTTAGTTTGAGGATTCTATGTGTTCATGAAGTGTTAATGCATTGTTCCGGGCTATTCGAAAGGGTAGAACTTAATTACCTGTAGTTCCAAGTTGGCCCCGGTGAAATGGGCAGGTAGGACAATAGATGGTGTGCAAATTCTCTTGGTTAGTACGCACAACTAATTATGAAACACATACCTACATATATCGGAGTTAGAGATACGTCCCATTGCTAGTTATATCTTATTATATGATTAATCTTATTCATGCAACACCCCGCTGTCACCTCATGCCAACGATTTAAATCTCTGAGTTACACTTTCACTTTTCCGGTGAAAACTGGGAAACCCTTGTTCACTACTGCTGTTCTATTTGCTACTTGAATCATACTACTGCCATCACTATCACTGCTGCAAGTTTATTGATATACAGGTGTGGTTGAGAGTGACGCCTCAATTGCCAAAGTCTTATTGGTATTCTTGTGTTCCCATCGGGTCGAACTATAAATTTGGGTAATACTTCCCAACGAAGATTTCACGATCCCCTATACTTGTGGGCATCAAGACATTTTCTGGCGCCGATGCCGGGGAACCTAGCTTTATTGGTAAGACAACTTGTTATCATTTATTTGCTGCACTTGCTTGTTTCCAGCTATGGGAAAGGAAAAGATTACTCCTAAGGAAGTGAGACCTTCAACTACTCGTGGCAGTAAGGATTTGCCAAGTAGGCCAAATTTTTCACCTAATGTTGCTTCTGCTGTTGTTCCTAAGAAAAGAGGAAAAGTTTTATCTAGTTCACCATTGACTAAGATGTCTACTAGTAATGAAAATGATTTAATATGTGGTAGCATAGACAAGGAAGTAACACCTGAAACATCTGAGATAACTGAAACACCTGAAAATCATGAATCTTCTATTATTGAAAATGTGGAATCTGAGTTAGAAGATAATGAATATTGTGATAATGAGTTTGAAACTTCTTCTGAGGAAGAGGATGCATTTACTATGGCTTTTATGGATTCGGATTTTGATAAATTGGATAAACTTGATAGCTATAAAAATTCTCCTCTTGATGATTATTTCCCTGTTACTGAGAAAATGAATGCTCCAGCTATTAAATTAAAGACAAAGATTATGAGTTTAGTGTTGATCCTGAAATAACCGAAAAAGCTGAGAAGTATAAGTTTTATGGGAGAAACAATGAATTTCCTTTTGAACACATTGCTGTTTTGCATGATCTATCTGTGTTATTTGGTAAAGATGAAATCCACCAACGCTATTATTTCCTAAAGTTGTTTCCTTTTACTTTGGGAGGAAATGCTAAAACTTGGTATAATCGTTTAGAACCTGGATATATTACTCCGGCAGCGCCCCCCCGGAGTTTTCCCCCTCCAATCTGCAGCTCCAATTCTCTGTTTTGGTGTTTCGGTGTTTCAGCGGCGCTCCTTTCCAGAGGGCGTCGGGGACTATTTTTATAGTCGGTTTTAGGTCAAACCCGAGTCGGTGGAGAAAAGATCAACGTCAACGGAGCTCAGGAGGTGTCCCACGCGGCCAGGTACATGGGCCGCGTGGGCCCACCTATCTTGGCCCTCGGGTCTCCGCTTGTTTGCTTCCTTCGCTCCCAAGTCTTCTTCCTTCCAAAAATTGACGCTCGTAAATTTGCATGTCATTTGGACGTCGTTTGGGTCCCTGAAACATTAAAATAAAGAAATAAGGTTTTCTGCCTGCGCAGGGTTAATTCCATAAAAATAGGAAATAAATATAATATTCCCAAAAATCATTATAAAACATTGATATAACTCTTATATGATGCAAATATGATTGGAATACAAGTAATATAGTGCAAAGTTCATGTATGCATTTTACATGCATCAACATCACCAAGCTTAACCAATACTCGTCCTCGAGTATGAAGGTGATAAAACTAACATGGACTTTGCAATTTAATACTAACAATGGATATCAAAGATGATTACTATTGCTACATAGAGTCAAATGATTCATTCTTCAAAGGAGTAACAATATGCAAGATAGTTTATGAAGTGATATCAAGTATTCAATGCAAGGATGTTCAATGATAATTCACAAAGTGTAACATAGAAGAAAGTAATATGGACCACATGTATGCATAATGATAAGTAAGAATATCCTACAATGGTCATAGAGTATTTGATGGAAATCTGAATATAAAAGGTGGACACTTGGGAAAAGATATATATGTGAGTAGAGGTAAAAGCATGCATATGTTTCATCTAACTTCCAAACTCTTCTACTTAAGTTAATGATTGCAATGTGGTAATCCTTGGTGTCAAGCTCTCATTACCCTTATCATAGCATCTTGAATGATTAAAGTTTAAAGTGAAAGCAAATATGAGTAGTGTGCTTGACAAAGTAAAAGTTGAATGTCTCATTTCCCTTGAATACAAGTACCTACTCCATGTGTTACTCAACTTGGGAAACAAAGCAAGTTCAAGTTAAATATCATTGTAAGTAATAATCGTATCATCAAGAGCGTCAACTGGGGTACCTCTTGTCCCAGCATATGGATCAAGCCCATATCAAAATGACAAGACAAACAAACAAAATGAACAACCTCAACACCCATTTTATTTACCATTGGAAAAGCTTTTTATTGTAAGGTGTATCACTGATGGTTCACCATAGTGTGGTGGTCTCACAAAAATAAAAATCAAAACATCATAGTATGTAAGTAAATTTCCACCATGAATGATGCATGGCTTAGATTAGCGGCCCAGGCGTATCTCTAACCATTTATACAAACTCATTTAAACTTGCTTCACTTCCACATTTATTTCACCCATGATAAGCATCCATAAACAAAAGTACATGATATAAACTAAATGAAATGAAGAGCATGTTGAAAGCTTGCCATGTGACATCACATATGAGCTATCTCCCAACCTTGGACATTTGTCAAGCCCACAACATCATAATCTTAATCACAATGGGTCATGTTTTATTTATGCAATAAAAGTAAAGTGTGCATCAAGTTCGTGAGAGCTATATAACCAACTTTTCCCATAACAATCAATAACATAAACATTTTCATTCAGAGGTATAGATAACACAAATAACATGATAAACATACTCGGAATAGCATAAAGTTAATAGGTAGATATGGTGGACTCACTGGAATAACTTTGGTTGAAGGTGTTGGAAACAAGTTTTTACTTGTTGGAATTTTTGGGCTAGCAAGAGGGAGAAACTTGACCATCTAAATGCATGCATGAGTGTCCATAGAACTAACTAATCCATGTTAAACAAAGTAAAATAACATTCAGCATCAAAACATGAATAAGAGATAGCTTTTGATAAAGCATTTGCAAATTATTACTCATTAACAAGCTCATGAATCATGCAACTATATGTAACTTTTAAAATCAACTCAAACATCCCTTTTCCCAATCTTATAATAGCATGCAACATAATTCAACCCATATTTCCAGTAGCTCTTTCATATATAGATGATAGTGTGGTGGTCTCACAAAATAAAAATCAAACCAAAACAAACAAAAAGACGCTCCAAGTTTATGCAATAAAGTGTTTCGATCGAAAAACAGAAGTTAGACGTGTGCAAACCGAGAGTGTGTAGGTCCAGTGGGGTTTTATTCACATCCCCAAGCTTATGGTCTTCACCATCCTTGGATAACTCTTGGCGCATCTCCTCCAATCCCTGTGAAAAAACTTCAAAACACCGTTTCTCCCATTTTCTTTTCTGTGGGGTGCATTAGTAGTGATAAACAAATAGATTTCTTGCTGCATATAATCCTTAAACAAAAATTCATATGAATGTCCAGAAAGTGTATAATGTTGTATGCTTACTCATAAACTTAATTGGATAAAAAAGATTCAAGTTAAAAGCTCAAAGCATGCATCAAACAAAATGGGACAGAATCTGTCCAGAAAAACAGCAGCAGCAAAACGTATTTTTCTACCCTACTAAACTTTGTCGAAACATTCCGAAAAAAATTCATGCATACAGAGGATTAAAAGTTGCAACTACAGTTAAAATATGAGCTCATTCGAAATTACAGAATAAAAATGAAAAATCATACCGTGCACAGATTTGTGCAGGAATAAAATCTCCGAACGCTATAAGCAACTTTTTCAAACCAAAATGAGTAAAACTTGGCACTTTATTAAAAATTTCAGAAACTAAACTAAAAACTAAGTCTCTTGTTATAGCAAGAGGACACAAAGAAGATCACACATAAAAATAACCGGGTTGCCTCCCGCAAAGCGCTTTCTTTATAGCCATATAGCTAGGCTTCTTACTTGTTGTTTATAGAAGATGAAGCTCATGAGGGAGCTTGAACTTTGATGTGCCCCTCTTCCTTGGGAAGTGTTCCATGCATTTCTTGTGTGGAAACTGAAACTTCACATTCCCCTCTTTTGAATCAATGATAGCACCTGTAGTACGAAGAAAAGGTCTTACAAGAATAATAAGACTAGATGTTTTATTCCCCATGTCCATGATTAGAAAATCAACAGGCACAAAAGTCATATGTAGCTCTATCATAACATCACTTACTTTTCCTAAAGCATGTTTAATGGAATCATCAGCAAGTGCAAGTTCAATGGAGCATTTTTCAAGATTCTTTAATTCAAGTACTTCATATAATTCTTTAGATAAAACAGAGACACTAGATCCTAGATCAAGTATAGCATGGTGTGTCTCTTTTCCAATATTTAATAGGACTTTGGGAATCCATATATCCCCAAGCTTAGGTGGTATCATAGCCTCTTGGTTGTACCTAGCAATCTTTTCTTTCAAGACATGATTAGCAATATAAGAACCAAAACCAGCTTGGTTAGTGTTGACGGAAGGATCACTTGCAAACTTTTGTAAGATAGATATTAATTCATGCAAGATACAATTCTCTAAGTCAAGCAATGGATCAACGTGATCCAAAAGGGTTTTAGGCCCGATCTTTCACGGCGAACCAAGAACAGCAACGTTAGATCAATGGAATCAATCCCACGCGATGCGCAAACAACAGATCGAAAACGATCAGCAATCATAAACAAGCAACACCTCAATACGGCGACCCATCTTGGGACGAACCTCACGATAACTTTAATCTCCAATTCTAGTCTGGATACATTGGCCGTAGCCAGCCCTTTTTATAGGCGACGCAACCAAACGAAAACTACTAGAGCAAATCAAAACAGAATCTGACTCTCTCTCTTTCCTAACTATACTAATCATCTTTTCCTAATTAATTAATCCGGCCACGTTGAACACAAAAGTCCAAAACAACTTGGACCAAACTCACATACCTAGCTAGTACCAAAACGAGTAGGACTTGACCATGCTCACGCTGGGAGTGATCGGAGCGATCGGAGTGAGACCTCGATCGATCCCACCATAATGGACATGCATGGCGTTCTGAACGTGGGTATCACTTCCTCCGGTGGTACAAACTGGACAGCAATATTTTCAGTTGAAATCATCTGCTCCGTGCTGGACTTGCTCGCCACTCCCGTCTCGTTAGCGGCATTTACAATAGAAGCAACATGCCTCGTGCCTTTGCGCCTAGCCGGAATCAAATTTGATGTACAGATGGCCACATCAGGTATCCTCCCCTCATCACTTACATGATTGAGATCCATATGATGTAATTGGTGTTATGTTTGTTGGGATCCGATAAATTGTGGAATTGTGATCAGATTGTTCATCATGTTATCATACTATTGTTTATTATAGATCTTGCATGCTCTCGGGTACTTGTGGTTACCCTGATCAAGTAGTTGACTGTATCTCCAAGAGAGAGTATTTATGCTAGATAGTGGGTTCAGTCTCCATTTAATCTGGGGGAGTGACAGCAACCTCTAAGGTTGTGGATGTGCTGTTGCCACTAGGGGTAAAACAACAATGCTTTGTTCAAGGATAATTGTGTTGTTTACATTATGCACTTTACTTAATGCAATAATCTATTGTTTGCAACTTAATACTGGAAGGGGTGCGGATGCTAACCTGAAGGTGGATTATTTAGGCACAGATGCATGCTGGATAGCGGTCTGTGTACCATGTTGTAATGCCCAATTAAATACTACAGTAAACTTTATCTTATCATAGCATGCATTGTCATGCCCTCACAATTATCAATTGCCCAACTGTAATTTGTTCACCCAACACATGTTATTTGTTTAGAGAGTTACCACTAGTGTAGATAGCTAGGAACCCCGGTCCTCCTGTCATCATTGCTCTACAGTCAACTGCGCACTGGAATATTTTATGGTACCATTGCCTCTGTGTTACTGCTACTGCTGCTGTGTTACGATTACTATTGCTCTCATATTACTGCTGCTTTCACATCACCCCTATTTCTAGTGCTTTTCCAGGTGCAGCTGAATTGACAACTCCGCTGTTAAGCTTATAAGTATTCTTTGTCTCCCCTTGTGTCGAATCAATAAATTTGGGTTTTACTTCCCTCGAAGACTGTTGCGATCCCCTATACTTGTGGGTTATCAAGACTATTTTCTGGCGCCGTTGCCGGGGAGCATAGCTCTACTCATAAGTTCACCTGGGAGTACACTTACCTGTCTCTCTGTTTTTATTTTATTTTGTCTTGTCTAGTTTATTTGTGCTTAGTTTATTTCTGTTTAGTTGTGTTTTGTTTAGTTTACTTTTGTCTAGTTTATTTTTGTCTTGTTTTATTTTTCTTATATACCCGAAAATCCATAAAAATTGAAAAACCAAAAATCTAAAAAACTGTTGTTATGGAAGAACATGCTAGAACCTCTATGGAAGTTAAAGAATTATATATGAAGTATAGAGAATCAAAAAGGGTAAAGTCATGAGAGGCGTGTTAAAAAGTTGAATCAAATTGCTGAAATTTTGCTTAAACGCCATGATATAAATTTTGCTCTGAACAGGATACTAAACATCTTAAATTTCAATGTGGCTTTAGTAAAGAAGATATAATTATGAGCTATCATTGTTATAACTATACTTATCTGGGAGCTGAACAAGTAGAACAATTTGTTTTATTTATGGGAGCTTCTGAAATAGAATCCTTCATGTCTAAAAATTATGAAACTTGTGTTGCTTGTAATAACCTTAAAGATATGTCTCTTCTATCCTTGATTATTGCATAGAAAATTTCAGCAATAATTTTATATCATTGATTATAAAGAGAGACTCATTCATGCACAAGAATGTACTCACAATTTGCAGGAACCTGTGGAAGAAGAAATTGCTGAACCTGAAAGCTCATTAGATGAAAAAGAGGAGGAGAGTGATGAACAAAAGGAGGAAGAATGGATTAGCTACCCATGCCTACCTTCTAATGAGAGTAACTCTTTATCTCTTACATTATTTGATTGCCCTCCATGCTTACCAAAGGAGGATGAATGTTATGTTCCTGTGGATTCTCTTGAAATATTCCTATGAGTAAAACTTGTGAGAATAATTATGCTACTGTTATTATGATAATCCATGCTATTTTGATAAATCTTATGATAATCCTTTATTTGTGCTAATTCGAAATGCATGGTACTAAAGAGTTTTGCTTAGAAAATGTTTATGATAAAGCTCTAGATGATGGTCCTATGTTACTTGATAATATTAATTGTACTACTAATGAAAATGGGATTGGAGAGGTCTTGACTTTATCTAGGATTCCCATATCTTTTGAGATTGATCAATCATCTTGTTATAATTGTTAAAAGTGGGTTTGAAAGTTTTAATCCACTATTTTTGAGCTTGATAAAAATTATGTGTTTGTAGATCATGAAAAGCATGCTTTATGTGATAGTTATATTGTTGAGTTTATTCATGATGCTACTGAAAATTATTATGAGAGAGGAGAATATGGTTGTAGAAATTTTCATGGTATTAAAACACCTCTCTATATGCTGAAATTTTGAAGTTACTCTTGTTTTATCTTCCTATGCTTGTCACTTTGTTCTTTGTGAATTTATTTGTGTACAAGATTCCTATGCATAGGAAGTGGGTTAGACTTAAATGTGTTTTGAATTTGCTTCTTGATGCTCCTTTTGCTTCATTTTCTATTTTCATGAGAGCATCATTAAAACTATCAAGCCTAGCTAAAAGGCATTAAAGAAAAGCGCTCTTGGGAGACAACCCATGTTTTATTTCTGAAATTTTTCTTTGCTTTTTGAGTCAAGGAGCTGCTTACTTCTGTAACAACTCCTTTGTATCTTTACTTTTTCGAATTGTTGTGCCAAGAAGAGTCTCTAATGATTAGATGATGCTAGATTTGGATTTCTGCACAGGACAGATTTTTGCTGTCACCGTTTTGAGCTTATAAATTCCAGAAAATTGAAAAATTCTGAAATTGTGCGTGATCCTCAGATATGTACGCATCTTTCATTAGTTTCGAGTTTTCTGATTTGAGCAACGGAAGTCTCGAAAAAATTCATCTTTACTGGCTGTTCTGTTTTGACAGATTCTGTCTCTGTTTTTTGCATTGTCTCTTGTGGACTTTAAGTAAGGCTCTCTATCATGGAGGGCTGTAGCTAATGTTTTATTGAGTTCTTGCAATGTGTCACAACAGAACCAAAGTGGATTAATGTTTTTGAGTACTAACCCCTCTAATGAAGTTTATGAGAAGTTTGGTGTGGCGGAAGTTTTCAAGGGTCAAGAGAGAAGGATGATATAATGTGATCAAGAAGAGTGAAGAGCCTAAGCTTGGGGATGCCCCCGTGGGTCACCCAAGCATATTTCAAGAAGACTCAAGCGTCTAAGCTTGGGGATGCCCAAGGCATCCCCTTCTTCATCAACAACTTATCAGGTCATCTCTAGTGAAACTATATTTTAATTCTTTCACATCATATGTGCTGTTCTTGGAGCGTCTGTGTGCTTTTATTTTTAGTTTGTTATTTTTATTTTCTGATCATATCAATGTCGGATCCTATCTATCTTGTTTGGGAGAGAGACACGCTCCGCTTTTTCATTTGAATACTCCTATTCTTCACTTATATCTGTTGAGTATTCGTTTTCGCACTGTTTAGCTTCTAGCTCTTGGTTTTCATGTATCTCTTGTTCAGAGCTATTAGTTCTTTTATAGAAAGTACTCTCTTGCTTCACTTATATTTGTTTGGAGAGTTGCTTGGTTGATGTGTTGGTTCAGAAAATGTTGCATGTGGTAGTGGTATAATGAAAAACTTGCATAATCTTGTAGATCATTGAACTTTGATAACTGATTCTTTGCAAACGTTTTGAGGTAATAAGTAATAGATGGTAAATCTTGCTGGTTAATTAAGTTAAAATCATTAGTGGATTGTTGTCTTTAAGCTTGTACCGTACTACAAACTCTACTAAAATTGTTGAAGGTGTAGTTGGACTTGATAGCTTTCCATGTCTAAAGGTAATTCGTAATAACTGAATTGTGCTGAAGGTCGAGGGATCTAACGGGGTACTTGTGCCGCCGTGAACGGCCCTTCTTGGAGTGAATTTTAATCATGCTCTTAATGTTGAACCTGCTAGTTGTTTGCAATAAGCTTGTGAGTTCTTTTTGACTAATGTTAAGCTACGGTTTTTGGCACTTCCACCATCCAAATTTGCTAGCCTCTTCGGTGTTGTGCATTGCCTTCTGCTCACATTGAGAGTTGTGCATACTTCGCCAGTACATCCAAACCCGTGGGAGGACTTTCTCTTGTTCTCCTACACATAAGCCCATACATCTTCCTCAAAACAGCCACCATACCTACCTACCACAACATTTCCATAGCTGTTCCGAGATATATTGCCATGCAACTTCCATTTTACATTACATGACTTGTTGTCATTTATCATTTATATATTGCTTTGCGTGATTCTATACAGCTGATGTGTGGTTTACCCATGTTACGCTAGATCATTGCACATCCTGCTACACTGGCAGAGGCATACAGTTTCATACATCATGTTTTGTTCATTATGAGTTATTTGTACCAAAAAGTGTGTTGTCATATTAGAATGTTGCCCCTAAAAGTGAAAAAGCCATGGAGGCCATCGAAAAGAGAAACAGAAAAAGGAAAAAAAAATAGAAAAAAGGGCAACATTACTATCCTTTATCCACACTTGTGCTCATGTTTCAGCACCTGCAGTATTCATAGTCATCATTTGTGCTCATGTTTAGCACATTTACTCCATGTGAGAGAGTTTTCATGTTTTACTATAACTATGTGGGAAATTTACATATGTGCATCCGTTGCATGGCAATCACTACTCCTTACATAGCTTTGATTATAAGACTTCCTCTTGTCTAATGATCACTTATAGCTTTGTGAGACTATCTTCCATTGGCCTTCCAAACCCCCATTAATGTTCTCTTAGCCATAATATCCTGGTGCCAATACCAAATGCTTACGCTCACCGGTTGAGTAGGCTTCGAAACAGTTGATTCATGACATTCATGTTTATTTTTACTTGACTGGATCCGTACTCTATGTTGTGAAAATTTGCCTGATGCTTGGAATTGAAGGATAGAACTCCTACACTGGATACTTAAAACATCTTTAATGAACCTTGTACGGTTTCATGTCTTTGAAGCAATCATTCATGAAAACTTTTAGCTTGTTTAACTATCTTGCTTTATTATATCTTATTTAATATCAATTATAGACATTTGCTTTGAATGATTTGATCTCAGCTCACATGCCTTACATCACTATTAGATCAAGATTATGTTGGTAGCATGTCACTTCAGAATTATTTTTTATCGTTTACCAACTCGAGGACGAGTAGGAACTAAGCTTGGGAATGCTTGATACATCTCAAACGTATCTATAATTTCTGATGTTTCATGCTTGTTTTATATCAATGTCACATGTTTTACATGCATTATATATCACTATTATACATTTTCTGGGACTAACCTATTAACAAGATGCCACAGTGCCAGTTCCTGTTTTCTGCTGTTTTTCTATTCCAGATAATTGCTTAAGGAAATATTCTCGGAATTGGACGAAACAAGGACCCAACCTCCTATTTTTCCCGACACGTCAACGGAGTCCAAAGCAGAGAAGGAGGGGAGCCACGAGCCAACCACACCATGTGGTGGCGCCCCCCCCCCCCCCTCTGACCGTGCCGCCATGTGGTGAGGGTCCCACGGAGCGCCATCGACCATCGTCCTTTCGCCTATTTATTGCCTCCGACGCGAAAACCCTAAAACGATCCGTCATATTCCACGAAAAGTTCCGCAGCTCCGCCGCCATCGAAGACAAGTTTCGGGGTCAGAAGTTCCTGTTCCGGCACCCTGCCGGGACGGGGATTGACCCCCGGAGCCATCTCCATCGACTCCACCGCCTCCACTTCGACTCCATGATGGTTTGTGAGTAGTGCCCCCATGGACTACGGGTTCTTGGCTGTAGCTAGTTGGTACTCTCTCTCCCATGTACTTCAATACAATGATCTCATGAGCTGCCTTACATGATTGAGATCCATATGATGTAATTGGTGTTGTGTTTGTTGGGATCCGATAAATTGTGGAATTGTGATCAGATTGTTCATCATGTTATTATACTATTGTTTATTTAAGATCTTGCATGCTCTCCGGTACTTGTGGTTACCCTGATCAAGTAGTTGTCTGTATCTCCAAGAGGGAGTATTTATGCTAGATAGTGGGTTCAGTCTCCATTTAATCTAGGGGAGTGACAGCAACCTCTAAGGTTGTGGATGTGCTGTTGCCACTAGGGGTAAAACAACAATGTTTTGTCCAAGGATAATTGTGTTGTTTACATTATGCACTTTACTTAATGCAATAATCTATTGTTTGCAACTTAATACTGGAAGGGGTGCGGATGCTAACCTGAAGATGGATTATTTAGTCACAGATGCATGCTGGATAGCGGTCTGTGTACCATGTTGTAATGCCCAATTAAATACTATAGTAAACTTTATCTTATCATAGCATGCATTGGCATGCCCTCACAATTATCAATTGCCCAACTGTAATTTGTTCACCCAACACATGTTATTTGTTTGGAGAGTTACCACTAGTGTAGATAGCTGGGAACCCCGGTCCTCCTGTCATCATTGCTCTACAGTCAACTACGCACTGGAATATTTTATGGTGCCATTGCCTCTGTGTTACTGCTACTGCTGCTGTGTTACGATTACTATTGCTCTCATATTACTGCTGCTTTCACATCACCCCTGTTTCTAGTGCTTTTCCAGGTGCAGCTGAATTGACAACTCCATTGTTAAGGCTTATAAGTATTCTTTGTCTCCCCTTGTGTCGAATCAATAAATTTGGGTTTTACTTCCCTCGAAGACTGTTGCGATCCCCTATACTTGTGGGTCATCAACTAGCAACTTGTTCCATGAGAATTTTGTTAGCCTCAGAATCATCATTGCGTGATGACATAGGCTTCCAATTATTATCATTAGCATTAGGATATGGAACAAAAGGACGATTGTTGGGAACATATGGGGGTTTATTATAGGGGTTATAATTGTTGTTACCATACCCATTATTAACATAGTTCCTAATGAAGTTGACATCAACATTTTCAGGATTATTACCAACTAGTTCTTGCAAAGGAACATTTTCAACATTAGGTTTATTAAGCAAAGCAAGAATAGTGTCCATTTTAGATGACAAATCATTTGTTTCTTCAATAGAGTTTACTTTCTTAGAAGGATTAGGTGCTCTATCAGTATGCCATTGACTATAGTTTTGCAAAATGCTTTCCAATATGTTCTTAGCTTCTACTATAGTTTTCCCATAAAAGCATTTCCAGCAGCAGAATCAAGTATATTTCTAGACATGTAGTTTAAACCATTGTAAAAAGAGTGTAATATGGTCCATTCATTAACCCAATGTGATGGACAAGTTCTAAGCATAAGTTTTATCCTATACCAAGCCATAGCAACATGTTTATTTTCATTTTGCCTAAAAGAAAGAATGTTGTTTCTATTTTGTAAAATTTTAACAGGAGGATAATATTTCTTAATGAAAGCTTCTTTTAGATCATCCCAAGAATTAATACTACCAGATGGCAATGAATGCAACCGCTCTTTAGCTTTTCCTCTAAGTGAGAAAGGAAATAACTTCAGTTTTAGAATATCACTTTCCACATTTTTAAAATTTTGCATGTCACATATCTCAGCAAAATCATGAAGATGCATAGAGGCATCCTCCATAGCACTACCACCAAATTGTTCCCTAGTTATCAAGTTCAACAACCTAGGACTTACTTCATAACTATCAGCTTTAATCTCAGGTGTGGCAATAGCTCTAGTAATAAATTGATCATTAGGAGTGTTTGTGTAGTCACACAACTTAGTTCTTTCTCCCATTTTAGCAAGTTTTTATGTGTTTTTTAAATTTTTTATGCAAAACTGAAAATAAAATGACACTAGATGATGCAAACCGAAATAACAAATGCAAAAAAAAAAATGCAAAACTGAAAATAAATATGCAAACCGAAATAATAAATGCAAGACAATGACAAAACAAAATAAATTGCTTTGAATGTAAATATGGATAAGATGATGCTCACGTAGGTGCAACCTCCCCAAGCTTAGGTGTTAGCATAAGTTGGTGATGAAGTTGACTTTGTTGTGATATCCTTGGACAAATCCTTACAGCAATGATTCCCCGACAACGGCGCCAGAAAACAGTCTTGATACCCGTTCGCGTAGTTACCTGCGTGAAAAGTAAATGGGTTAGGTTGATACTCCAGGTGCAGAGTGTGTAGTAAGTGGAAGACGTGTTTTCCCCACGAGGGGTGACTCGAGGGTTTAATATCGAACTCTCGGGGAATCAGTAGTGAAAAATATATCTTCTTATCCTTCTTTTGGTTACCTACAAAATAAGATAAATGTTTTGGTCCTCAACCTCACCAAGTGGTTGTCAAGCACAAGGTGAGAGAATGATATCAAGATAATATGCAATGCAAACAAGAAATAAATATGCAATGGTGGTAAATAAATATGCAAGGATGGTGATAACAATGATAAATGATAGTTTTGGGTTTTATATGATAAATGCAAGATGTAAAAGTGTTTTTGTATTTTCGGATTTAAAAATGGCAGAAAATGGAAAAGTGGTAAAAGTTGTTGGAAAGGTGTTTCTTATGATTAAAAATGAACCGGGGTTCATGGTTTCACAAATGCACTCTCTCTTTAATAAAGTGGTAGACAATGGAACACTAGAGTTGACATATGAGATTGCAACACAAAAGTTTACTGACAAGTTACTAATTATATGGGCATCACGTCCTAACATAGAGACCTTTTGTTTATTAGTCTCACTTATACTCCACCAAGATGCGAACTAAATCATAACACCTCAGTAATTAAGATAACTCAGAGTATAGCTTTAAGTATCATGACATGAAGTTAAAATAAGAAAATGTTAGATCTAGTCATGGAGTAATGGCAATGGTCACACCCACATCTCCGGTAACATGGTATTTTTCTTTATCCCTAGTGAGGCAACAAAGTAAGGTAAACATAACCAAGTGGATCGCGGAACTATCTCTCACGTTCACCGCACTAGCCACCCCCCGTTACTCCAACTAATGCACACATCACCCCACACACGCTCTCATAAACATGCTTGATCAAAACAAGTAAATAGGAACATGGCACATAATATGCATCTATATTCATAACTGAAACAAAACATTTGCAATCTCAAACATATATTAACTCATAAAAAGATCCACCAAATAGGTATTACATAGATGACCGTAATCATGTTCAGCAGCTCATACGGTACTAATTAGTGAAGCTCAAAGAGAGGAGAGATACATAAGTTACTTCCACAAACCCATAGTCCAGAGGTGGACTACTCCCTCTTCATCATGGAGACGGTGGAAAGGTCGTTGGAGAAGGTAGAGACCACTCCGGCAGCGCCCCGCCGGAGTTTCCCCCTCCAATCTGCAGCTACAGGTCTCTGTTTCGGTGTTTCTGTGTTTCGGCGGCGCTCCTTTTCAGAGGGCGTCGGGGACTATTTTTATAGTCGGTTTTAGGTCAAACCCGAGTCGGTGGAGAAAAGATCGATGGCAACGGAGCTCCGAGGCCCAAAAGGAGGGGTCCCACGCGGCCAGGTACATGGTCTGCGTGGGCCCACCTATCTTGGCCCTTGGGTTTTCGCTTGTTTGCTTCCTTCGCTCCGAAGTCTTTTTCCTTCCAAAAATTGACGCTCGTAAATTTGCAGGTCATTTGGACGTCGTTTGGGTCCCTAAAACATTAAAATAAAGAAATAGGGTTTTCTGTCTGCGCAGGGTTAATTCCATAAAAATAGGAAATAAATATAATATTCCCAAAAATCATTATAAAACATTGATATAACCCTTATATGATGCAAATATGATTGGAATACAAGTAATATAGTGCAAAGTTCATGTATTACATGCATCAGCACATCATAATAAAAAGCTACACAAATAGTAAATAAAAGAGTGCTGAGATTGTTCATTGTCTGTTTGTCTTGTTGTTTGGACATGGGCTTAGTCCATGTCTTGGGACAAGAGGTACCCCAGTTGACGCTCCTGATGACGCTTTTATTACTTGCAATGACTGAAAAACTCGAACTTGCCTAGTGACCCGAGTTGAGTAGCCGTGGTGTAGGTACTCGTATTCACGGGGCATGAGCCTTTCAACCATTAGTTGGTCAAGCATATGAGTCATAATAGGGAACACCAAATGGTTTGACAAAACTGAGAGCAAGGTTGTAAGCACAATGAGTTCACTAGTCAATAAAAGAAAGAATCAAAAGATCTCAAAAATCTTGACATGATTCAATCAAAAAGCGATGCAAGAACCTTTTTTTATTTCTTCAGTTGAGCAAACTCATCCAAGTATTGACACTTCATGTTATTTCTTTTGCAACAAATATAAATGCTTTAACATTGATTAGATATACCTTTGCTAGCATTTTGTTATTTGTTATTGAAGTCATGCTTTGAATACTTGTTGGTATTAAACGGTGTTACATATGCAATGCAAAGTTCTTGTCAAAATCTTTTCATCGCTTCTGCACTATGTTTGAGTTGTTCGAGGACAAACAATGAGCTAAGCTTGGGGGAGTTGATGCACCCAAAATGCATCTACTTTTCCAAGCACTTTGCTTCATAATTTGTTCCGGAATCTTCCCATATTTGAATAAAACTGCTGAATCTGACGTTGTTTTTAGCAAAGTCTCCTTTCTGGCTATTTTTGCAGGAAATTAAATCGGGGAAAAATACCACATCATTTTTTATGGAAAAGGAGGACGTCGGGCAAAAGATGGACACGAGGAAGCGTTCGAGGGCCAAAATAGGGGGTCCCACGCGGCCCCTGTACCTGGCCGCGTGGGCCCACCTCAATTGGGCATCGGGCACCGCCTCGCCTTCGATCTTCGACGTACTCCTTCATATATACGAAAAACTGCGTGCCATAGGAGGGGAGGAGCTTTCGCGAAACAGAGCGCCGCCGCCACCACGATCTTCGTTTTCGGAGACAGATTGATCCAGGATTTCTCCTCCGGTGGAGGGATCCGGAAGCCGTCTTCACCGCCATCTTCACCGCCTTCATCTCCATCGACCATGAGCTCCTTCATCATCACCATGTGTGAGTAGACCGATGTAGGCACATGAGGTGGATGGGGATTGGATGAGATTGATCATGTAATGCTACCCGTTGTCCGAGATTTTAGGGGTTTATCTTGAGGATATTTTTGTATTGTGTTGATGCACTTATGCTATGTTTAATGCTTGCTACTAGGGCCCGAGTGGCATGATTTCAGTACTGAACTTATTTTGCCTCATCATATAATTGAGTTTGGTATTTATCTGCAAAGTGTATCACCTGCTATTATGTTGAACCAGCGAACCCCAAAAATGACATATAGGCAAAACAAGGGGGAGATGTTTTAGTTTAAGTATTCTATGTATTCATGAAGTGTTAATGCATTGTTCCGGGCTATTCGAAAGGGTAGACCTTAATTACCTGTAGTTTCAAGTTGGCCCCGGTGAAATGGGCAGGTAGGACAATAGATGTTGTGCAAATTCTTTTGATTAGTACGCAGAACTAATTATGGAACACATACCTGCATATATCGGAGTTAGAGATACGTCCCATTGCTAGTTATATCTTATTATATGATCAATCTTATTCATGCAACACCCCGCTGTCACCTCATGCCTACGATTTAAATCTCTGAGTTGCACTTTTACTTTTCCGGTGAAAAGTGGAAAACCCTTGTTCACTACTGCTGTTCTATTTGCTACTTGAATCATACTAATTGCCATCACTATCACTGTTACAAGTTTATTGATATACATGTGTGGTTGAGAGTGACGCATCAATTGTCAAAATCTTATTGGTATTCTTGTGTTCCCATCGAGTCGAACTATAAATTTGGGTAATACTTCCCAACGAAGATTTCAGCGATCCCCTATACTTGTGGGCATCAGCATGTTAACCGGGCGAATGATCACACAAATTCAAAAAAAAGTCTTAAACAAAAATGGGAAATTAGAACCAAGACCCTAGACCTCCGGCACCAAATGTAACCAAATGGGAATATTAATTCTCTCTTACGTACGTGTGCCTTTTGGTGATTGCAGAATTCTTCTTTTTTTTGGGTCAACGCACACTCACCTTTCCTACTAGCCGCGACCATCGTCCAAGAAACCACTACTTGGAGAAGAAGAAGAACACGAAAAATAATAGAAACCAGCTTAGCCGGGGGGAGATTGCTGTGTTCTCCTCCATGGAAATGAATTGACCGATTGAGAACGAAGCTTCCATGTTTCAGGGCTGGGCTAAAATTTTCCACATTCAACCGCACGTCGCTTTCCTGCTGGCTGGCTAGCCTGTTGTGCAAGAAACGGTTTAGTTCGTTGGGTGAACCAAAATCCGATCGAGAAAGCTTCAAACAAAAAAAATCCGATCGAGACAAAATTAACATACAAGTTGTTATTCATTTTGAACAAGACGGGCAACGTTGCCTCATTTTATTTAACAAGTAGGAGGGAATAGACCGATTCATTAGCGGGGAGCCGACCGAAAACCGTCACAAGTTCACCAATACAGTTATGAAACACCACATTGCAACGGCGCAGGCAGGAAAATTGTTTGGGGGGCGGATAAAGAAGACAACTCACAAATGCTAAAAAAGCCAAAAAAATGTGATAATGTGATGACAAAATATTTTTCCATTAATTATACCACCATTCATTGAATAATTGTCGAGGACAAAAGGATATACAATTGCATATTACTAGGTAACAAAAATCTAGACAACAGGAGATAGAGCAACCAACACTTTTTCAATTGAAGTCCACTCGTCGTGGTGCTTCATCAAACTCATCTATAATTGCATCCGTCGTTATTCCAACGGCAATCTCCTTTTCAATGTATGTTACCAAGCAATCTCTTAGGAATCCATCTTCCATTTTATTTCGAAGCCTTGTTTTCGCAAGTTTCATTGTAGAAAATGCACGCTCACCGGTTGCGGTTGAGACCGGCAGAGTAAGAACAAGGCGAATCAATATGTTCATTAAAAACAAACAAGCTAGTTTTGTAGAAATGATTAAATCAACCAGTATAGGAGCACAGAACAAATGATAAAAGGGGGCGGGCCCCTGCTGGTCCCCTGCCTCCGTCGTTGCCACATTGGGCAGCTACCCACATGAAAGATGAAACATACGCCGCAGAGGAGAAACATATCATCCAGATCGTCACCGAGCGTCATCGTCGTCATTCCTCCCCGAGCAAGTGATTTCGACTTCACATTCAACGACCACCGACGAAGTCGTTGTCCCAGCCGACGCTGAAAACCATGTCGGCGTATGTCAAAGTTGCACACCTTGCATCCACAGAATCCGTGAGGCCACTGTTATTCATAATATGAAGCACGGTTTTGGATATTGGTAGCACTGCCTGTTCGATCCAGCCCTGGATCAATCGATGTGGACGCCATTCTGCCAAAATGCAATACTTATGCACACCTAAATTAATATGCACATGCCATGTCAGTGGGAGATCCCAAAGCAAGATCTAACTATTTCTTCGTTAATACCAAGTCCGAAACTAACCAATCAAAGAAAAAGTCCCAAGCTAAAGGAAGCAGCTTAGCACACATGTACGGGTCGTGCTTTTCCGGTGTGCCGCCGATGCGTGGTTTTTGGTGACGAGTAAACTACGGTATATGCGTAGAACACAACCTAGCTGGCTAGGTGCTTAATCAATTAATTAACTAATCGTGTAGTACGCTCGCATTTAAAAATCGAACATATACCCTAAACCGAAATTTCAAGTTCTACTATATTCCACTTGTATGTACTACTTAGTCCGTGCATCATGGTAATTAAACTGACAAAACAAAACAAAAGTCCATAAACGAAAAGTAAATTACAAGTAAATATTGGGCCTCGATATCCTCGCTGAAACAACATTAAGACTCTCTGCCGTAGCGTCACCATAGCTATGGGACGTCGGTGACTGACAACGATCGATAAATTTAAAGCATCGGAGCATCTACGAAGACATTAAGAGAACGAAACCTCTTTGAATTGCGCTAAGGGTAGACCGTCTGAGCTGAGTCTTAGCACCGCCATGTCATAAACCTAAACCCTAGGAACACCAAACGGACATTGTTGTTAGGTTAACGGCCTGGCCTGCACGCAATGGCTTGACAGAGGGTTGTTGAAAAATTGTCTTTGATGATGTCCAATGCAAGCAAACCATTCTCGCAGGGACAAAACATCATGAATCACGAGCTTCTCGGCAACACCGGGCCAAGCATGAGGTGGGATTAGAGTTGAAGAACTTTTATTTTTCACACCACTTCCGTCTAAGCGATTTCATTGAAACACCCTCTAGTTAAATCTAAAATGCCCCTTACTTGATAGATTCGCCCAAAAAACAGCCAGCCCGTTATGTGATAAAAAAAATCATGAGCTCCTCAGCAACATCAGATGCCTCCGAGACAGAAATGAAACGACTTTAATCCGAGACAGCACCTCTGTCACTATCTAAGTGACGTGGCATGAGCTCCTCGGCAACATCGGACGCCTCCGAGACTGAAATGGATCAGACTTTTATCCGAGACAACACCTCTGTCACCGTCTAAGTGACGACGTTGCGATACCGTAATACATGCTAGATTTGTTTTCCAACTTATTTTGGATCTCATTCGTGAGGCAGCTTCCTTTCTATAGGATTTTTCTGATCCAGCTTTGGCCAACAAAAAGAAAACTTTATTTTCCTTGTTCAAAAAGCAAGAAAAGTCGTAAACCAGGACGAGTGGTCAAACCGGTAACCGGCGGCAAGGCGGTTTCGTTTCCCGGGATAAAATCCACTCCCCATTCCCGGCAACTCGCAAGTCCATCACCACTACAAAGGCCACTCCAATCCCAATCCCGCATCCCACTCGATCTCATCATCGGCATTCCACTCCGTCGTCGACGATGCACAAGACCTCATCCCTGTCGGAGCTGGGCTTCGACGCCGGCGGCGCCTCGCGGGGCTTCTTCCGGCCCGTGGCCGACGACTGCCCGCTCACCCCGTCCTCCCTCTCCGTCCCGCACCGCCGCCTCACCAAGGTCTCCGTCATCGGCGCCGGAAACGTGGGCATGGCCATCGCGCAGACCATCCTCACCCAGAACCTGGCCGACGAGATCGCCCTCGTCGACGCGCTCCCGGACAAGCTCCGCGGCGAGGCGCTCGACCTGCAGCACGCCGCCGCCTTCCTCCCGCGCGTCCGCATCGTCTCCGGCACCGACCCCGCCGTCACCAAGAACTCCGACCTAGTCATCATCACCGCCGGCGCGCGCCAGATCCCGGGGGAGACGCGGCTCAACCTGCTGCAGAGGAACGTGGCCCTGTACCGCAAGATCGTGCCGCCCGTAGCGGAGCACTCCCCCGAGGCGCTGCTGCTCGTGGTGTCCAACCCGGTGGACGTGCTCACCTACGTCGCATGGAAGCTCTCCGGCTTCCCGGCCAGCCACGTGATCGGGTCCGGGACCAACCTCGATTCCTCCAGGTTCAGGTTCCTCATCGCTGAGCACCTCGACGTCAACGCTCAGGACGTCCAGGTAACGAACTGAATCCATTACTTGTTCTCGTCTAGACATTTTCCCCGGCTCGCCGGAGTGGGCAGTGGAGTCAGTAGGGAGCGGCGGCGCCGTGGAGGCATATGCTTGTCGTTGACTGGTCTCCACGTCCGACAGGGGGTGTCACTGTCCATTAGCAGAGCAGTTCAGGATGTCATCTGCAGTAATGTTTTTTTCCCTGAAAGTGCAGAGTAGTTAATTTGTTTAGTGGGTGGATTGATGGAGTACCTACTTTGTTCATATGGTTAAGTATGAGATGGCTGGTAATTTGTTATAAAACTGAGACATTGGCAGCGTGTTTGGTAACTTTGGGGAAGGGGAATGGGAGTTTAGCATGGGGAGTTTGTTGGAGGATTAGTCTAGGGAATTTGACATTTAGTCCCATTCCCACGTTTGGTATGGCGTCGGAATTACCAATAGGAATTCCATAAGAATCTTTTCATCCGTAATTTTTCTGGAACCACCTCTGCGGCTTATCCGCACAGATGTGGTGTGTCTTCTCGGTCGCCGGCATATATTGGGGCGCAGGTGAGGCAGGTCCCTGACCTGTCGACTGCATTCCGACGATGCGTAGCAGGTTAAGTATATTTCTGTCCGATCTGATTGACCTAGTTACTTCCAAGATCTTGATCCACGGTAGCCGGTAGGAAGCTAGCTTACCTTGATCTATTTTTTATACTCCTAAAGCTACAGAACTAGATCGATCTGTTTGGCTAGGTCATATCATGCACACAGCGGCCGCAGCCATACGACGCTTCAACGATCAACGCTACCCTTGGTGCGGCCTGCGGCGGCGGGGTGCAACGACAACCGAGAAGAATGAGCACGCCGATGCACTTGTTTTTTCCTCCAATTCCCTATCCCCGTCCGAATTACCTGCTCACCCCAGGGAAGAGATCGGAGGGAGTTCACCTTCTTAATTCCCCTTCCTCTTCCCTCCTCAACTCCCATTCCCACAAACCAATCGATGGATTATAACTCCCGCATCTCTTAAACGCCCATTCCCCGCCTCCAACTCCCCCCAACCAAACACGCTGTGGGAACTAGAGAACAGATTTAGTGAATAGGACTTGGGTTCAGCAGAAAGTTGACTTGGGGTATGCATACGTTTACGGAGTTATGTGGAAGTAAACTAAGTGCCAGAATGACCCATAGGTAATTAATCAACAAAGTTTGCATAGCTGTAGTTGGTAATGGTATGCTAGTGAAAATTTGATGTTAAAATAGCACTTAAGTAAGTGATGGAAATGTAAATTAAGTGCCAGAATGACCTATAGATAAAAAAATTGTTAAGAAAATTGCATAATATTAGTTAGTACTCCCTCCTTTTTTTAGTATAAGATGTTTTAGCTCTTTACCACATTCACATATATCTATATGTATGTAGACACATTTTAGCGTGTATGTTCACTTGCAATATGTATCTAGACAACATGTGGAAATGCTAAAACGTCTTATAATGATGAACGGAGGGAGTACTAATCAGTGAAAATATGATGGTCTTTAGGGCAGAGAAACGAGTGTTTGGTAATGCTCGGGAATTTATAATTTTCAATCTCATATTTGTATCAGAAAAAATGCTACACTTTTGATTTTTTCGAACAAAACCAAATATCATGCTCGGTTCGGTGTTGTTTTAGACACTCAACAACAGTATTTACTATAAATAATCAAATGACTCCAGTAATCCAGTGTTTGCTGCTTCCTCAATATGGTCTGGAGATATCCAAAGGATGCTAATTTACTGAAGCTCTGTAACTGTATTTTCACGTACTGCAGACACATAGAAGTTAGTATGCTATATGCTCCTGAAGGTCCCAGCCTATCTGCGCTAGCATATACTATTATACATAGAGATTTCATTGATTACATACCCTATCAGGGCATAAACTAACTCTTTACATAAAACATCAATACGGATCCTTATAGATGGCCCTTATATATATTTGTTTTTGTAAGACCTGCCACTGCACAATTAATGACACTAATGTCCTTGCATGCTACATAAGATGAACCAATTCTCCCTTCCAGAAAATTAACCAACCGTTTACTGTGAATGCATTCTAAAAAGGACGTTTAATACTACTAGTTTGTACTGCTGTTTCGATCACTGACTAACCAACCAACTGAGCAAGCAAGCCAATGTGGTGCAGGCATATATGGTGGGGGAGCACGGCGACAGCTCAGTGGCGATCTGGTCGAGCATCAGCGTGGGCGGGATGCCGGCGTTCAAGTCCCTGCGAGACAGCCACCACTCCTTCGACGAGGAGGCGCTGGAGGGCATCCGGCGCGCCGTTGTTGGCGGCGCCTACGAGGTAATCAGCCTCAAAGGGTACACCTCCTGGGCCATCGGCTACTCCGCCGCCAGCCTCGCAGCCTCCCTCCTCCGTGACCAGCGCCGTGTGCATCCGATCTCCGTCCTCGCCTCAGGCTTCCACGGCATCTCCGACGGCCATGAGGTGTTCCTCAGCTTGCCTGCCCGCCTCGGCCGCGGTGGCGTCCTCGGCGTTGCCGAAATGGACCTCACCGAGGCCGAGGCCGCCCAGCTCCGGCGCTCCGCCAAGACGCTCTGGGAGAACTGCCAGCTCCTAGGCCTCTAACTCATCAGAGGAACCCCAGTCGTTCTACTGGTGCAATCTGAATGGCATTTCCAGGAACTCTATATATTGCTACTGATGTTTCCACACGAATGCTTGTGTAATTTGGTACTGCTAATGTAACCCCTGTTAATTTAGTGAAATAAAATGTGTTTCGTGCCAGCATTGCCTAAATCTGGTTGGATACTGGATGGATGGTTTAGGCTTTCGTAGAAGCCAATAAACCATATGGTGCGATCGTCGCTAATTAATTTAGAGCCAGTAATGGCTGAATATGATTTTAGAATATCCATGCAATGTCGTGGTCTCTAGATGGGACTAGTTTTGCATGTTCTAACTTTGACCACTAATTTCATCAATAAAAAACGTATCAATTGTTATAAAAATAATATCATTAGAAATATTATTCAAATACAAATTCAATGGTATAACTTCCGTGAGATGTGATTCATATTTCGTAGATCAAATTGATGATAAAAATTAGACATCGAGAAAAGGTTCACCACCTAAACAGGGGCCGAGGGAGTATTTGCCAACTATTTGGTAGCCAAAATACTGGTTGAGATTTCCCGAGCCTTTGCTGATCAGAATATTGGTACAATTTGTGAAGAAAACTTGATGACAACAAGAATTTGAATTTTGGTTTTACCAAAATTTCTCAACCCATCGAAATCTCCGACTTTTCAGAACTTGTGAAGTTATTTAAAGCAAAATTCATGTAAATTTGACATGTCCCGAAAGTCTAGCGGAAAATATATTCTGTAACCACCGTCATTACCAAAAACTTTCAATCTCTGGAAGGGGAGTGGAGGCGCCAATCTGCTGCGGCTGGTTGTTAGTGATGGTGTTCATGTCTTCCTCGCTGGGAGTGGCTGAAGAAGATTTTGGCTTTTCTGTCTGCTATGTGTCTATGTCTGAACTTGTATGGATGTGGTTCAGACAGTGCATGCTGGCTAGCCGATGTTTCTGTCCACTAACAGTAGTAGTAGTAGTAGTAGTAGTAGTAGTAGTAGTAGTAGTAGTAGTAGTAGTAGTAGTAGTAGTAGTAGTAGTAGTAGTATTATTATTATTATTATTATTATTATTATTATGTTTTTGATTGAGTGTTCAGGTATTCATTAGTGAAACTAGATGGAGGGAAGCAGAGGAACTGCATGTTGCAGACAGATAACATTGGATGATAGAATTTGGTGTTGTTAATGTTTCTATAAAAAAAACTACTATGTTGTCCGAGCTTGGTTGCCTTTGCCCACATAAGCATACAACGCCCGTCACAGATGACGAGCTCGAACACACTAAAGCACCGAGCTTTACGGTTGTGACGAACCTCTCGGAGACCTCAACTTACATCGTCATCTTTCTGCATAGGTTTAAGGCCTTTTCTTCCATGGATAACTGGCCAGAACAAGTATCCGGTGACGTTGTCGACAGAGAAACCAGCTCCTACGTTGGCGCCACAAAAAATGTATAGCTCCATCGCTGCAGAATGCCATTCTTGCCTAGATACCCCTCAATTACATATGAGAAAGTTAAAACGTAGTCTATTTGTTTGCACCATAGAAGACTTCACCAAAAGTCCTGAACAAGCCACGAGAAGGCTTATTAGACGCAACGCTATCTCTTCCACCCATCGGCGCCATCAAGAAATCTAACCTTACCTACCCATCCCTTCCTCTGGCCACCAAAGCGCCTCTGCGAATGACAGGGGGTTGTTCGCTGGTCGCCTCCCTCTTTGTTGCTACTCGGAAGCGAAAACATTATACCAGGATTGATCAAGAGAAAATCCTCATGTAACCGTTCGAAGAAAAGTATACTAAATGACAAAAGGTGTGCTTGGTGCCCGGACTCCCTGGAGCATTTTTAAAATACAAAATTGGAAAACCACAATTTGAAGTCTCAATAAACAAAACCAGTAAAATATGTATGGGTGCATATACACAAAACATAGTATCAATCCATGGTCTACACCAAAAATAAAGAGGAAAATGTGGGATCAAAACCAAGTTTTTTGTTCACTATTTAGAGCATCTCCAATCGCCTCCCCCAAACCAAGCCCAAACACCCGGGCGGACAGCCCGGATGGCCTTTGGGCCAAAAACCTACACCCAACCGCGGCCCCCAAACCGATCCCAAACGACCGGGCTGTACGGCACACCCCAAACCCAGCCCATATCTGGGGCGGGTTTGGGGCGGCCCGGACGCGTCCGCCCGTGGTCGCTGACAGCGCGGTCCCATGTTTGACCGGCCTACCAGGCGGAGGATCTAGCCTTTGACCGGCGTCGGCATTCATGGCGGAGCGGCCAGCGGCCAGCATTCATGGCAGACCGGCCACCTCCTCCCACTATATGTACCGGCGCCGGAACCCTAGTTATGTTCATCCACATCCGCCGCCGCTTTACAATCCACATCCGCCGCCGGAACCCTAGTTCATTCACATCCACATCCGTCGCCCATTCCGGTTCTCCTCCACCATGCCTCACCGCCTCCCCACCATGTTTGCCAAGATGACGACGGAGAAGGCGGCGCAGGCGCAGGCCCATCTCCAAGCCATGGCATGCGAGGAGGCGGCAGCGGCGGAGGTGGCGGCGGCGGAGGCGGCGAGTGTGGGATATGTCGTGGTCCGTGAGGACTCCGACATCGTCGAGCTGACGGGCTCGGAGTACATCCGACAGGCGGATGAAGCGCATCGCGCCCGGGCGGAGGCGGTGGCCGAAGCGCATCGCGCCCGGGTGCACGCGGCGACGGAGCAGTGGAGAGCTCAGGCGGAGGCGGAAGCGGGAAGGATACGTGAGGAGGCACAGCTCAAGGAGGAGGCGGCGGAGCACCGTGCGGCCGAGGCACAGCTCAAGGCGGGGGCGGCGAACCGCATCTTCATGAGGCAGATGAGGAACCGGTCTGGGTTCCTCGACAAGCAGATCGAGTCGGAGGCGGCGATTCGCGAAGGCCGACCCTACGAGGGGGAACCATTCTCTTCCTTCTCGCTCTTCTCCGACTCCGAAGAACAGGGTTCTTCTCCCGCTCCTCCCGCCAGTGCGGCACGGGGCGGCTCCGCCGGCGCAGCGGCAACGGTCATCGTCCTATCCGATGACGAGTAGGATAGGATAGCTAACCGGAAGTAGCAAGACGGCAGCAAGTGCACATCGTAGTGTAGCAATATGTGCACGTTGTATGCTTTTGTAGTAATTTGGCATCTAGATTTAGAGGCTTGTGGTTGTAGAAGCATGTTTTTAGGGGTTGTCCGGTCACTGTCCGCGGACGCGTCCAGACGCGTCGGGCGCAGTTTGGGGGGCGAATTTGGGTGTCCGGTTGGAGATGCTCTTACGGATCCATTTTTTATTTTTGTGTGACCCATAATACGATGCGTTTTTTTATCCAAACTTTGCACATTATGTACATATATGTATCCACGTACACAAGAATTAGATTTTTTTCGACACCACTATACACCATTTTTCTTTTTTCTATATGTGGGCTCAGTCTAGTTCATGGCATCGGTCGGTCCTATGGGGCCCACTTGGCCGTTGTCTAGGTTGACCCAGATGCAAATCATCTTGAGATTCGAATCTCTGTCACCAGCCGGCCGCCGCGGGCGCCACCATGCTCCGACGCAGCATCCTTAGAGGCCTCCTCTCTGCTCCCTCCACCTCTCCCATAGCATCTCTGCGCTGCCTCTTCTCCGCCGCGGCGCCCACCGTTTCCCCAGCCCCCCGATTCGCCGTCGACGACTACCTCGTCGGCACCTGCGGCCTCACGCCAGCCCAGGCCATCAAGGCCTCCACCAAGCTCTCCCACCTCAAGTCCCCTACCAAGCCCGACGCCGTCCTCGCCTTCCTCGCCGGCCTCGGCCTCTCCAGAGCCGACGTCGCCGATGTCGTCGCCAAGGACCCGCAGTTACTCTGTGCCAAAGTCGAGAAAACCCTGGCCTCCAACGTCGCGGAGCTCACCGGCCTGGGTGTGTCGCATTCCGAGATCGCCCGCCTCGCCTCGCTCGCCCCCGACTGCTTCCGCAGTAGACCCGCCGTCTCCAACCTACCCTACTACCTGTCGCTCTTGGGCTCCTACGACAACCTCCTTCGGATACTCAAGAAGCACTCCAGCTTCCTCGCACGCTGCCCGATAAGGTGGTCAAGCCTAATGTCACGCTCCTGCAGGAGTGTGATACGCGTAAAGCACACGTTTGTTGGGAGACCCAAGAGGAAGGTATGATGTAGTAGCAGCAAGTTTTCCCTCAGTATGAAACCAAGATTATCGAACCAGTAGGAGTAGAAGAACTTCTGAAAGTTGTCAACGCGCCAGAAAACTAGCGTCGAAAGAGAGGTCTGACTGTTGACTTGGAACCTGCACACAACACAATCAAAATACTTTGCCCCAACGATACAGTGAGGTTGTCAATCTCACCGGTCTTGCTGAAAACAATGGGTTAACCGTATGGTGTGGAAAATGATGATTGATTGCAGAGAATGAAAAGGAACAATGATTGCAGTAGGTTGTATTTATCAGATGTAAAAGAATGGACCAGGGTCCACAGTTCACTAGTGGTGTCTCTCCATAAAAGATAACTAATATGATGGGTAAACAAATTATAGCTGCAATTGACAAAATACTGAGTGCATGACAATGCAATAATATGACATGATGACTACTATGATATTCATGCGGGCATTACAACAAGATACATAGACCGTTATCCAACAGTATCTATGACTAATAATCCACCTCCAGCTAGTCATCCGAGTTCCCCGTTAGTATTAAGTTGCAAGCAACAGATTAGTGCAATAAGCAAAGTGCATAATATAAACAACACATTTATCCTTAGACAAAGCATCATTAGGTTACCCCTAGTGACAACAGCACATCCACAACCTTAAAGGTTGCTGACCCACTATCTAGCATAAATACTCCCTCTTGGAGTCACAAACATCTACTTGGCCAAACCATCTACTAGCAACGGAGAGCATGCAAGATCATAAATAACATATAACATAGATTGATAATCAACTTAACATAATATTCAATATTCATCGGATCCCAGCAAACACAATATGTAGCATTACAATAATATGATCTTGATCATGATATGCAGCTCACAAGATCTAAACATGATAGCACAAAGTGGAGAGACTACCAACTAGCTACTGCCATGGACCCGTAGTTCAAGGATGAACTACTCACGCATCACTCCGGAGGCAGGCATGATGATGTAGAGCCCTCCGGTGATAATTCCCCTCTCCGGCAGGGTGACGGGAAGAGCTTCTGAACCCCCTCCCCCCCCCCCCCGAGCTAGGGTTGACGACATCGGCGTCTCTGGAACTTTTCGTGGATGGAGGCTCGGATATCTAGGGTTTTCCCGGGGAAGTGAATAAATAGGCGAAAGGGCGACGGCTGGAGGCACTCGCGGGCCTCACGCCACCCCATGGCGCGACAGAGAGGGGGTGGCGCGCCGTGCCCTAGCGTGGCTGGCCCACGGCCCTCCTGCTTTTCCCCTCTGGACTTCGTGTACGTGATGGAAAAATAGGGACTTCTGCCTTTGTTTCGTCCAATTCCGAGAATATTTCCAGAACAACTTTTCTGAAATACAAAAATAGCATAAAACAGGAACTGGCACTGTGGCATCTTGTTAATAGGTTAGTCCCAGAAAATGCATAAAAATGCTATGAAGTGTATATAAAACATGTAGAAATTGGCATAATATCAACATGAAACATCAGAAATTATAGATACGTTTGAGACGTATCAGAGTGCGGGCTAGGTGCTTGTGATATTGCCAAGCTGTGCATCGTTCAGCCATGGCTGCTCACCACCAACCTAGAGCAGGTCCAGGCTATGGTGGCTCGCGCAGAAGCCATAGGTGTGCCCCGTGGCTCTGGGATGTTCAGACAAGCACTGCAGGCTGTCGCATTCCTCGGCGAGGAGGTTATTGCCGCCCAAGTGGAGTTGAGGTGGGCATTGATGTTTCTAAGTTTCCAACGTTGCTGGGGAGGTCTAAAGGCATGCTGCGCTGCGCTGCAAATCGGAATTCCTTATCTCTGAGGTCGAGTTGGAACCGACCTACATTGCTCACCGTCCGACATTGCTCGGTTATAGCTTCGAGGGCCGGCTCAAACCCCGGTACTATGTTGTGAAGTTCCTCAAGGAAAATGGATTGCTAGATCGTGACCAGAGCTACTATTCAGCAGCCATGGTGACTGAGAAGGTATTCACGAAGAAGTACATATCTCCTCACAATGAAGCTGCACCATACCTCGCTGAAGTCTATGCAACCACTTGCAGAGGGGAAGTTCCTCCTAGATTCAGATTTACGTGAACCAAGGGTGGGCTATGAAAATGGTAACTGTGTGTTGGTTATTGATGTTGTATATCTGTTAGATGCTGGTTTGGTAGTGGCTAGCAAGTGATAATTCTATTTATGAATTAATGTCTTCATTCAGTAGAGAAGAAACCATGGCTTACTTAACTTGTGCATCCTCTCGCCATGTTATTTAATAAATTTCTGTTTTCAAATTAGTTGCTGGTAAATTGCAACACTTCTATTATTTTCATGGGCACATCATAAAGCTATTACTTATCCAGGTGTCCCTGCAATTGACAAAAGTGGTATGGTGTTCCTCATTGAGATTACGAAATTAGTAGAAGAATGCAGCTTAGAGCACAGAGTTACTCTCATCATAGATGAAAACGTTCATATTTCTAGTGCATCATCTGTCAACGTGCTATCAGTTCGGGGAAATAAGTCCACGTACCACCTATATGTTTCAAGAAAAAACGTTGAGTCTTTCTAGTGCCAATTCAGCATCCAGTGGGAAGTATTGAGACTTTGAGAGTGTGCATTCTTGGATCCCCATCTGTATTGTGCTGCACGTACTTCTGAATCTATGTGCCAATAACTAGATGTTTTAATTGAATGTGTTGGAGCAATCTCTTTATTGGCTGTTTCACACTTGATTCTTCGTCATATTCATTATGGTTTACACTTGTCATATGAGAATTCTGATGAACTGCTGCCTCCGCATACCTCATTGTAGTTTTAATTATTCGCTAGGCATCGACACAATGCAGCCATGCAGGTTCATGCGCACACTGTATTTCTTGAGTTGACAATTTGACATGGAAAACAAATCTTTTTTTTCGGAGTGGAGATTTGGTGCTCCCGAGCTCCAGTGATCTCGCCTATATAAAAAAAATGAATACTATATTTAGAAGTTTCATAAAAATCTAAAACAAATCATGCATGTTCTTCGTAATATATCCTACAAACGTGTAAAATTTCAATGGAAAATACTTCACGGTTTGAGCTACACAAAAATGACAAATGTGTAGATCTGAGTATAGTGAACAATGTGTAGTTTCAAATTTCTAAATTTTTTATTTTTGTGTAAGTCGAACCGTAAAGTATTTTTCATTGAGATTCTGCACGTTTATAGGAAATTTCATTGAGGACATGCATGATTTTTTTCAGATTGTTTTGAAACTTTTAAATATAGATTTTGATTTTTTGAAATGGGCGAGATCACTGGAGCTCGGGAGCATAAACCATTTTTCCGTTTTTTTCGTTGGAAGTTATACATGGATGGATCTTTTATGTTGAAAGTGCACCTCAAGCCTGGAAACATCAAACAGCACAAAACCCATGTGGCTACATGTTGTTTCTGCCCTTTTTACAAATAACCCATAGATACATGAGAAGGCAAAAATGAAAGGGTGATAAGTTACATCAATGTCATATAAGACTACTAGAGCATCTGTATCCCTACGTGCTACTCGGAGCTTAAAGGTGAGAGGAGTTGTCTAGCACTAGTGCTAACGAGTAGGATGATAAGAGCGAAGATAAAAAATGACTCAGCACCAGTATTAAGCTTACCATCCAATGTTAAGCTAAATATATTAATTTTAATAAGGTTATGCATATCCATGGGTAAAAGGGTAATAGACGGTTCAGAGATGGCAGCAACTAAGCTCTTTCGTTTTGTAAGAGAAGTAGTGCATATTGGGGATTTCATGGATCCAGTGATCGTCTCATAAAAATATTCCCTGCCGAAGTCAGATGTAGGTAGCTCTTAGCGTCATGCCATATTTGGCCAAATGTTCCCCAGTGGATGGAACTACTTTGCTTGTCGGATGCTGCACAAGAGGTCCAAAATCTTATGCGTGATCAGGAAGGACAACTGTTGAGGTCCTGAAGTCGTACTTGCTTTACAACTTGGTGATAAGGACTTGCTCTGCTTTGAGTTTAACAGTTTGCTTGATTTGACTGTAAGCTTCCAATTCCCTAAATCAGTTTTCGACTGGTGCTGCAGTTCGGCGTGGACACAATAAAGAAATTGGTTCGCTGCCACTTTATATCTGGGTGACCTTTGTGAACATTATGCCTTCTCATTACTAGACAACCTGCAGATGGTTTTAATGAATAGAAGATCGCAACATCAACTATGGTATGTCTACCTGCATCCCAACAGGCAACAGCCTGTGGAGGTACTTAGTTAATGATTTCTTCACTTGAGAGATGCATTATTATTTTCAACAGTTAATGATTATTGTGCAGTTTGAAGCAATAGGAAGACTTGGCATTACCTTATTTCTTTGTTGGCATTGTCTGCTCATGTTTTTATGTTACATACTCATTCTGTATCAGATATTTGCTCATTATCTTAGGAAGATCTGTATCACAATTTTTATACGTTGAGGAAACCATGAGTACAATTATTGCAATATTTGATTGTCTACTCCCACATTTCAATGTTGTGAAAGAAACCAAGTAGTTTTAGTAAGTCACCCTATTGGGGTATGTATGGTTATTGTCCTTTATTTTTCTTAAAGCTGGTGATTCATTTGTTACTGCAGTGATATTTATGGATCACTGTAGTGTCATGACTTCTAAATGTTGCTTAGAGATGACTGGTTTTTACTACATTGATGGTGCATGCTTAATTCATGATGATTTCGTAACTCAGTGGTTCTGTTGGACAGCCTAGGTCCTAATGGCATGCTGGATGACTAGGAAAAGAATTTGGCTATTATAACTGCAAACAGGGACAAAGGTGATGACCTAGTTATTTTCCATCTTGGAGATTGCCATTGGAACGAGAATAATGAGGTTTGTGTGATACGTTTTAGAAGTTATATTTGTTTCTTCTTCCTTTTTTGTGATCAAGTACCTTACGGAGCTATTTAATACAGGTTGCAGCTTTTCATCCATGCTATTCAGTCGCTGAACTAAATGTCGACCATTCTCTGAAAGTGCTAGGTAGATTGGTGACCACTTGAAGCGCGGAGCATGTCAGAGTGCGGGAGGTTGCAGGAGAGGAGCCTTGCGTTGGCGAAGGAGCTCGCGGCGCTGAAGCTGTATGCTACTTCAATCTCAAATATGCACATATATTTGTGTTTGATGAGTGAAGTCCCATCTCTCCGTATTGATCTCTTGTTTATTAGGTCGACAGACATGAACCTTCAGGAGGAAGAGATCTTAAAGCTGGCTTCATTGGGTAGCCATGGCAATCTTGAGAATGTTGTTGACGTACTGAAGGTATCGCTTGCTCTTCGCAACAGGTATATCCTATTTCATTTTCTTATATTGAAATGTATTGTGGACAACTTGTTTATTTTCCTAAGCATTTTTTAACTGAACAATGGGAGCTCTTCACTCAATTCAGAAATTGTTGGTAGTAGTAGTTTAAAATGAATATTGTCGTATTTTTTGTTTGTCGAATACACACCTAAATGATCCTGGGCAAGAATCGTTCAGCATAATCCTAAGTCACTGACTTGGTGGGGCCATCGCCAAAAACATCATCGAACCCATCCATCGAGTAACAGAGCCGCAATAGCGATTGTGGTGGTGAGACGTGGTCTCGCTATGGCTATGCCCATCTGTTGGTTGTCTCCCCTGTAGGGTGCCCCTGCCTGGATTTATAAAGGGAGCTAGGTAGAATTTACAAGAGTCCTAGTAGATTACGTCTTCGAGTCTTTGTCTTGAACTTCAAGTAATTGTTGGGCCGCCAGCTGGGCCTTCGTCTGGAGTGGACCAGGTATACCCATAGTGGGGGAGCCGAAGGGTATGCCCACGTCAAAAACCTAGTGTATTTTATAAAGTATATGAAGGTGTATGAATTGTTTGCTGAGTACGACTTGTTTGTACTCACTCTTGCACCCCTTGTTTTTTCAGTGTGCAGTATTATCAGAGTGCGCAACGGACGACATCGCCATTAGAGAATGTTTTAATCATGTAAATGTAATAATCTTGTAAGATGAATAGATGAGCTTCTTGAGATCCACTGTATTGGTTTATCTTGCTTCTATACGCCTTGCGCGTGTAGAGACTTTCGGGTCTATAGGCGTGCGGTGGCTGTCATTCTACCGGGACGGGTCTCGGGGCGTGACACAAATTTGAGTCAAAATGGGCTTTGCCCTAAATTTTTTTGGCCACGGAGTATAATTAATAGGGCAGCTGCTGGAGGGTGTTTTTTGTCGTGTCCTGTAAATTAGGTTTTATAGGGCATGGTCCATTATAGGGAAGCTCTTAGGGTTAATTTACACCTAAAATAAGATCAGGGGGAGATGTGTCCCAAACTCCCTATCCTAACTGTTCGGGGTACAAACAAGCTTAAACCGCCATGAGGGGTCCTTTTCTATTCCGCTAGATGTGGTGGAGTAGGCGGCGCTTAGAAGGCTTGAGCATGCATGTGTCTCTCTTCTTCGATATGTGTGCAACGACTCTTGATGATTCTTTTTGGACAACAAAGAAAACACAAATCTGAAAAGTTCACACTATCGACATGCAATTCATCTATATTGCCACAAGATCATTCAATTCAAATATGATCACATTAACAAACCTGGGAAAAATCTAATGTGAACAAGAACGTACTGACACAAAGTAGCACCACGAGGAAGTCACACAAAAGTATGTAAAATTGTACAATGTCCATGGACCATGCATCTTTCTTGCCAAACGATCACTTCACCTCCAAATTTGGTCCCACAGTAAAAACAAGGAAAGGCACTTTATTGTGAACACCAACTTATCTTATTGCTTAGAACCATGGATCAATATTCCCTTGGGGACGGACGATGTGAGTTGGACCATCCGACGACACTGCAACGCCATGGAGTAAATGTTAGTAGAAAAACAACCAAAGTGTTGGCAAATTTTAAAGACGCACCACCGCCTTGGTTCATATGAACCCACTAGTTAGGAATGTAATCTTTAACTTTTTCTTTGGATTGTTTTTAGGATCTCTTTGGAAAATTCAGATGTAATGTTTGAGTTTTTTTCTTCTTTGTTTTTCATTATGTTTGTTCTCACGTTTTCTTATGGGCCCTGGCTTTTGGCCATCAATAAACTCCATTCCGTGCTTACATTGAGAGGTAGTAGAATACCGGGAAGAACTTGTTCAAAAAAAAAAATATACCGGGAAGAAGAAGCTAGAAACAACTGCCTATGGGGTCATATCTATATCCTCTCTACGACACTGGGGTCAGCATTTATGACACTGTAATATCCTCGCTGCTGAGGCAGCTCTGTCCCCTTCTTTTCTTCAAAGAAATACCGGGAAGAAGAAGCTAGAAACAATTGCCTATGTGGCCATATCTATGTGACTATGTCCTCTCTATGACATTGGGGTCAGGATTTATGACACTGTAATATCCTCGCTGCTGAGACAGCTCTGCCCCCTATTTTTCTTCAAAGAAATACCGGGAAGAAGAAGATAGAAACAATTGCCTATGGGGTCATATATATATATCCTTTCAATGACACTAGGGTCAGCATTTATGACACTGCAATATCCTCGCTGCTGAGGCATCTCTGTCCCCTATTTTTCTTCAAAGAAATACAATATTTAAGTACTATGTACTACCTTCGTTTTAAATCGTAAAATGTTTTGACAGCCTACCAAATATTTGTATTTTTCGATAGAGGTGATACAAATAAACTTTCAAAATTAGTATGGGCACATGTATTTTGTTCAACTTTGAGCTAAAAACTAGTGACCACAATACTTTGACACCCTTTCCAATCAGCTACTAAGATACAAGAAAACTAAACATGACATACTACTCGAACATCCACATCTATGAATAACTCAATTGTTTGGATAAATAAAGGAGAAAAGATAACTTAGGTCAGAAGGTCGAGCTACCTGGAGCTGCTGGGGTTTGAACTGTCGGGTCAGCAGCCAGGATGTCACTGCCTGGAAAATCTGAAGGAGACTTTACGGCAGGAGCAGCAGAGGAGGTATCCCCGGCGACTGGAACGGCTGGAGGCTTAGGGCATCTCCAGCCGTTGGAGGAACCCAGGATGAAAAAATACACCTTTTTGGACGGGACGGGGAGCGCCGGTGCAAAAGAGGATGTTGGGGTTGTGATTTTCCCAGTCACACCCCACCCCAGGACCCATGGTCTCGAGGCTGGAGATGGCCGTCATCTGCCGCACCGGTACTGGAATGTGCGGCGCTGCTGGCGGACGATGGCGGCAGACGCCGGGCCAGCCGTGAAGGTGTTGAGGATCGACGACAGAAGAAGCACGCCCTGAGCCGCGCCGTTCCAGATCCCGGTCGAGTTCCAGGAGAAGCACGCCCTGCCAATCATGGAGCGCCGTCGAGCAGGGAACGCCCGTGGCCGCGCGCGCTGGTGCAGGGGTGGCGGGCGGCCGCTTGCGGTGGAGGATGTGGAGGGCGGATCTCCGGCGCGAGGCACGGGGGCCGGGCACGCTAGGCGCGAGGCTCGAGTCCGACCCCGCCTAGGCCGCCGCCATGGCCGGAATCGACAGAGGACGGAGCAGAGCCGCCATGGCCGGAATCGGCAGAGGACGGAGCAGAGCCACGAGCTGGGCGGCCGCAGCGCGACCACGGCGGCCGAGTCCGACCTCGCCTGGCTAGGCCGCCGCCCGCCTCCGAGCACTCCGCCCTGCGACCATGGCGGCACGAGCCTCGATGACGGCCTGCTGCTCCTGCTCCATATGGCCGGGACGGCCACGGGCACGCCGTCGGTGGCGAAGAAAAATGGGGAGAGACGGGCGGTTGGTGGAGAAAGAAAGGAAGAGAGAGAGAGCACGTGGGGGTGGGGAGAGAAAAAGAAGGAGAGAGAGAGGGAGCAGAGAGGCTGACCTGTGGGCCTGGTGCATGCAATCGCCCCCCCCCCCCCCAGGCCGAACCCAGCTACTTGGGTTTGGCCTGGGGGCGCCGGCGCTAATTCGGCGCAAAACGGCGTTTTTTGAGCTCCTGGGGGCACGACTGGGTGGTTTTTTGCACTTTTTGCTACCGCCGGCGCTAAAAAGGCCTCCTGGGGGGCTCCTGGGGGGCATGGCTGGAGATGCCCTTAACGACAGGAGCAGCAGAGGAGGTATCTAAAGAGGTAAATGGGGGTACCCCAAGGAGGCCTCACAGAGTTTAGCGCACGTCGGCTGTCGGATCGAGCAGTTACAGCGACATCTCGACCGTTCGTTCCATGTCTTACTTTTTTTACTGCCCCAATCGGTCGCTGACAGTGCCGCTTCGGACCGTGCGGTGCCCGCTTCGGACCCAATCCGTAGCCCGCGGTGGAAAACCCTAGCCGTCGCACCCAATCCGCTCGCGCGCTCGCTCCTATCCAATCCCCTCGCATTCGCTTCTCCCCCAATCCCCCGCCGCCACTGTCCTTCTCCTCCCCCACCATGGCACCGCCGTCGTCGCCCTCGCCCATCGGCGGCGCAGGGCCCTCTATTGGCGCCTCGGCTCCCGGGGCGTAAGGATGAACGACGAGGCCCAGCCGTTCTCGCCGCGCTGAGCACTGGGACGGAGATGGAGTGGTCGGCTAGAAGAGAGGATGAGGGAGGAAGAAGAGAAGACCTCCGGTGGTGCGCTCTGTACCTACTGCCTCCCCGAACAACCATGGCATGACGGTGAGAGCCTTTGATTCTACGCTGGCCAATTTGTTCATCTCTCTGCATTCCCCTTTTTTCATTTTCGATTTGTCTCGCAGGTAGATCTTGCAGTCAATGAAGGCCGTGCCTTGAGGAGCGTTGTGTGGCTCAGATTCGTCATGGAGGGCGACGGACAGAAGTGCAACTACCTGGCCTCCTCCACTTCTTCATCCCCTCGCAGCAGCAGCCATCGTTTTGACTCCGGTGAGGTTTTTTCGCTTGAGTTTTTCTTCTACTTTCTTTCCACTTTAGATTCTGATTTCCGACATTGGTTTGCAGATGGGACCTCAAGGAGCGAGGGTGCGGCCTTATAAAGCTGGTTGGAGGTATTAGTTACAGATTTCCTTTCTGAACATGTATTTTGGTAGGCCTCTTCGGAGCAAACGCATCCCTAGTTTGCTTGAAGTAGATAAAACAATGGAGGTGGTGGACCTGCAAGTTCTTCACTGATTGTTAAATAAATATCTACCACCTGAGCAGTTGTTATATGAGTGCGTTTCAGTTTCAGGTACACCATCGGTCTTATAGTGTCTGAAGCTAGCTACACCAATGAATCGTGGAGGTCTCTTCAAAGTGTGGTAATAAGCATCACATACCAATATCGGTTTGTTCCATAACAATTTAACCAGATGTTTTGTAAATAAAATTCCATACTGGCTTGCAGGTCGACTTACAGGCCGCCACAGAACTGGACAAGGCTGCTAGCTGGTTCGTCTCCTCTTGGTGACACAGATTGGATGTATTCTGATATTGAATCAGAGCAATGAAAAATTATGTATCCGTTGCAGTGAATGGCTCAAGAATTCTTGTGATGAATGATTTACTGCTCCATTTATTCACCTCTATACCAAAAACCATCTCGCATCAACCAGATTTATGTTCGTTGCATCAATTTTACATTGAGGTAAACCCTTTGGATCTCATTGTCAGTGCTGTTGGTGTGTCATAATTTACACGTCAATTGCAGCTTTAAATTTGTTTGAAGAATATGCATGCAGACTTCATGGTTGGCGGTGATATTATTGTTTTCCCTTTTGGAACAATGAATAGATGGTGCTATCTCACTAGGATTTTTTCACTAGGATTTCCTCTATTTTGTTGTTCATTATCTTTCCTGTATTTATAGGTATATTGCACTTAAATACCACTAGGTATGATGTGAAGCATTTGCTTTATTTGGTTTAAATATTATAGGTGCTTACTATATCTGAATCTTGCAGGTTCATAAATAGCATCTGATGGATCTGCTCGCAGCTGTGGAAATAAAACTCATCTATCGCATCTGTAGAACATGATTTAGGTCAGTTTAGATGAAGTCTATTCCCAGAGCTTCCTACTCGAATCAGTTTAGCATTGGAAGTAGAAGATTGGGTATGGCACAATCAGATCCATCCGCCAGAATTACTGTTTGTTTCAACCCGTTGCTCTCCCGTCCCCAAGTTTCCGTTGGTGTTGTGTTCCACCTCTCCCTCCTCCTTTGTGTTCAATAGACGCAACAACACGACCGTCTTGCAGCCTTGCAGGTACCCACACAAATCCTCATATTCTTTGTGCAGATTCTATTCTACTCTGCTTAAGTTGTTCGAATAAACTCCTGCATGGGGAGATTAATCCATGTCATAGCGGTCTGTTGTTTACTCAATACTTTCTTTTTTACCCCCTGATTTAGCCTTGCAATAGATTCAGAAACATGGGTTCTCCATGTGTGATACACATACGTTTGGATTAGCTCTCATATTTTCTGCATCTCCATTTACTGGTTAAATAATATGGATTCAGCTTTTGTGATAGCACACGTTTGAATTAAATACTAACTGAACTGAAGTATGTTTATCATGGGATTCTGCCATTAGACCAAATATGTGCAGCTTTAAATATTATTACCATATTCTGTTTTATACCAAAGAATCAACATTCATTAGTTTCCTCGACTAACTTAGTCAGTGGAATTTCTGATTTATTTTATTTGTTTTGCCACCTGCAGGTTTTTGTCTTCCTAATCCTGCTTATATTGTGCCAATATAAAGCTCATTTGCGTTTGAACAGAGTATAAGATTCGACCTTTTTGTGGATGTAGGTTTGCATTGATGTGCTCTATCCGGATAATTATCATCCTCTGCTTATGGAGCCTATATGCAGTCTGCCTAACTTTAATGTAAGCGTTTTGTTGCTTTCTCATATCCTATTGTACATAATTTATGTATCAATCTACACTCATGGTGTAAGCAAGTATTTTTATTTGGGGAAATTGTTGCTTTTGGCTAGCATCTAATTCGGTGTGCTTTGATTTGTTATTTTTGCTAGCCTCTAATGCATGCCTAACTTTTGCCCTCCTTCATTTTTTTTCATTGTCTTCGGATCCACCGTGAGGTACATCATGACAGTGCCGTGTTTGACCGTGGCGCACCACCAAAATTGTTTGTCCAAGCTTCAGGTGAAAATAGTCATGGTATGTCTCATGTATGTGAAATGGATTGTTACTTGATTTGATTTTGGTTAGCATTTGCGTGCATTCTGTTTATTGGCCTATTATTTATTGTTCTTAGTGGATTATGGTTTAGGCAATATCATCCAATTGATTTCTCATGAATGATTTTGCATGAACTAATTCAGAAAGCCACAACTCCTCTGAACTAATTCAGAAAGTCACTATATCAAAACCATATTTCCCCAGAAACAAAATAGGTGACTGTTTTTATTTTGATTTCTGGTTAGCTCTCCTTTACTGTAATTTTAGATCATAATTGGATGATTTCATAACCCAATCTTAGTATGGTCATATTTTTCACAGAATAGTTGATCTCTCCATTATATTTGTAACGGGATCCTTCTATTTGACAAAATGTATGCATCCTTAATTTTTTTATTGTTGCAGATGTATGTTCCGCATGGCATCCATAAAATATTCTCATATTTTATTATTTTATGTTTATGCAGAGAGAAAAAAATATAAGCTGGAGGTTTGCTCAATTGTGTCGTGGTGGTTCCATCATGCTCCCGTCCCTAGGCTCATCATATTGAGAGATGGTGAAACGGAATTTATGCACTCGATGCTCAATATTTCACAACTGATCCGTTTTTTATGTGCTCTACTGATGTAACATTTCCTTCCTATTTATTATCTGTTAGGATTCCTGTTCTTTGAGAACCGGCAGTAAGAAATGACCAAGGCACTATTCGAGTGGACCAAGAAAAGAGGTTCGGGGGAGTAAGAAACGACCAGGTTTCTGCATATTCGAGTGGACCAATGCAAAAGGGAAAGGTATATGATCTGTATTAATTATCGAAACCATCTTATTGTTGTTATTTCACTAGGATTATTGCTTCCTTTTTTGGTAGCATAGTTGGGTGTTTCTGATTTGAAGTTTTGTTGTACATTTTGGAATAGGCTGTGTCTCTATTTATTTGTGCATGGCCCTAGGAACAGACTCTCCCTTTAGATTGGAGATTAGGGGTTCGTACTGCCTAAATCCACATGGGCATTTCGTATTTTAATGCCATCCTTCTACTTACCTGCGGAATGAAATCACGGATGCACTAAAAATTCAGTTTTGAAATTTCGATTCGCGTTACGGTTGCATATTCTTCCAGAGTTGCAGATTTTCTCAATATTTTAGAATCTGCTCATATATAGTTAACATACATGGTACTTTTTTTGTTTTACATGTGAAGTTCCGTTTTAAATATTCTCGACCAATATATATGGCTTGCATTCCTCAGATTTTCCATTTATGAGACATGATTGTTGTCATTTGATCTTCTCGACTTTTGGTCCTGTGTTTCTTTGCCAGGTTTCTGCTACTGGTATACATTTTACTATACAGGGTAAATTAAATCATTTCATTTTACTCCATGTTGCCAGTGTTGCCATCGAGCCATAAAAGTTAGCTTGCAATGGAATATTTTGGTGTTGGTGATGAATTTCAGTTAATTTAAAGGTTATATTGTTGTGCATTTGATTTTACCGTTCAAGTGTATTCTAAAGGAGCTAAACCTGATATGAGAGTTCAAAGTTAGTTGTTTAAAATCGTGACCAAGTCTCTTGATTTTTCCAGAAACAACATTATTTGCCATTCGCTTTTATGGCAGCATGATATCTAAGATATTTAACCGCTATTTAGGCCTTTGATCTCTAATCAAATAATAGCTTATCTCATCAGAAATTTTAGGATGAACTAGGGAGGCTGAAGTTTTTATGTGCCGTACTTAAAAAACAATAGTGTGAAAGAAATGGAGTTTTCTCATAATGTGTCTGTTTTTAGGTACAAATTTACTATATATTATGTAATGTGGCACCCATGTCTTTGCTGGTGTCGTGGTAAGTTAAGTAATTTGGTTACAGTACGTTGTCGTCCTCTTTCCTTCATCATGTCAGCATTTTTTATTGTACCATTATTTAAAGTATATCTAAACGTATTCTTCATGGCTTGCCAAGCCTACTGACGTGATCTGATAGTCATTGGATCCCAATAGCTGAAAATTTGTTCACTGCCACATATATACTTACTTTCCTTTGGCTACAAATTCCTTGGTTTCTCTACCAATTTATCCATCAATACGCTTCCAGTAGCTAGCTAATGGGCCTTAAATAGTTCTACACGGCATGGGATTGACATGCTTACCTTTTCTGGATGTACGCATGGTTGGGGCAATGAGGAGCTTATGAGCTCATAAGAATTATGTATTTACATTTCCTATTTTTCTTGATTGTGTTCGAAAGTGCAAAAAATATGATTTGCCTGTATGATATTTCTGATCTTCATTTCTACCATCTCATGCTTAAGCAGCACATTTATTTCATGTTTCCTTTTCTGGAATCAAATGAGCTAAAAACTATTTTCTGTGTGCAGCTTTCCTAGGTATTATACTATAAATAGATAAATATTGATGTAGATCAAAGAACATAGGATGGCAGTTGATACTTGACACAACAAATTGCACTGGTCGGTTCACACTATTAACTACTAGGTGTCTACCCTTCAAAGCCTTTGGCCGATTCCGTGAACTAGGCTTATGAGCTACATATAAGAGTTGCAATAGAAAAATCTGAATGCTGAAAACTTAGTCCATTATGCAATTTAATTGTGTCTTAATTCATGTCAATCTTAGTCTAGGTTATATGTATTTGAGCCAGCAATCATGTTAGTTTTACCTACATATTCATTGAGTTTCTATCCCTCTCACTCTTGATTCTCTTCTTCCTGTACTAGCTGCTTGGTGTATTCGCACGCGGAGGAAGGAGGCAGAGCAGCGAGGGTCCGAGCTCTGGATGCTATTGCACTAACGCCGCCTTGCGCCTACACGAGGTGCCAGGTTGTACGGATCGCAGGTATATCAGTCGTCCTTACTACCCACCCCTTCCTCGAGAATTTCTTCCTAACTCCGCCGCTGATCTACAGCAGCTTTCTTGCTCCTCTGTTCCGAGGTTGCATGTGTGTGTACAAGCTGTTTGTGTAAATGCCCAAGGGCCAAAACGGCTCCAGGAAGAATGCTCATGGCTCAACTTGGATTTTTCGTAAGTTGTGTGTTTTCTCATATGCATTTCTCTTGATGCCTTTATGTGTTTTAACATGGATTCTTTGTTCCTATTAATTTACATGTTATACTGCTATTGGAAACTTAAAGCAATGATGTTTTTTTTGGGTATTGTCTTGCTTTTGTTAATATGTCATGCATGTGCTTCCTTGGCATTGAAGGAACAGATAAAATCTTATTATTAATATAGTCTATATTGTACTGGCCAAAATTACACACTTCACACTTACCCAGTTTATTTTCTGCAATAATTGGTGACCAATCCTTATTTTCCCTACATTGGCTTCACTTCACACTTACCCAGTTTATTTTCTGCAATAATTGGCGACTAATCTAGATTTTCCCTACATTGGCTTGGTCGACTACATGGTCAGGTCATCTGACCTGTCCCTACAAATCCTTACAGAAGATCAGATCCACCTGCTTCGTGATGTTGTACAATAATCATCTCAGTTACATTGTAAATTACCTCCATTTTTCATTCAATTGCAGCGTTGGTACACATTCTGAAATGCCTTATTCAACCCTTTGCTTTGCAGGAATCTGAACTTTTGGTCCTACATGTTACCTGCAGGTATCCCTGTTCAGCCTTTGGTGAAGCCTTCACTCTTGGAGGCATATCCAAGGTCTTTTTGTTATCTGCATGCTATGCTGGCAGTTCTCTTACGATTTGTAGATAGTCCATGTTTTCTGAAGTGAAAGATGTTTAGCTCATGGTGTGGTAGCCCGCCGGATTATACTTCTATTGTACGAAGAATATGTTAGGCCTGATGACATAATCTGATCCTCTGCAGTCATATTTCCAGTTTGTATGTGTAATACATTTTGTTTGTCTCCTTGGCAGATGAGTAGTCCATTTTATCTGATATTGTGTGCATCTTTACAATTTATTTCTCCATTATTCCAAGCTTAGTTCCCTGGGAGATGCAATGCTGAGTCCTGGAATATACAAGTCAACCTCCTTTGTTATTCATTTCTTTTTCCCTTGAAGAAACTCTCTGCTTTTGGTTTTGTAGAATTTTCTCTTTCAATGTACATTCCTACTGTGATTAGGAACTGATACCTATGTTTAAGGTGGCACGCTAATTGTTGACTGTTGTCATATTATTGATAGTTACGTTACTGTTTAGTAAAATGATTACTACTGTGATATATTTTCATGCTCCACTATTTATGTGTTACTCATCTTTGATAGTCTGGAATGTTGTAATGGAAGACCTATCTATCCAAGAGAATTATACTTTGCTCTAAAATTATGGAGCAGGTGGCGCGCGGCAAAGCCGCGCCGGGGGATCTAGTGAACGATGACTGGAACTGCTCGAGGCTGAACAGCAGGACCACCGCTTCCTTGCTCGGCGGCCACTGGAACGGCTGCCATTCCCTCCCCTCTAAACAAGCCAAGACAGATGCCACCAAGCTTGTCGATTTTCTCAAATGAAGCAATTCAGTTTCCAGACTAGCTAGTTGCATGGGTATTTATGCTTCTAGATATCAGAAATCACGGCATCACGCGATGGACGACTCAAAGAATAAATTATGTTGCTTGACTCTTCAAGATGAGATGAGGCGTGCCTCTTACAGTCGTGACTCTTGATGAGTATTGAGGAGTGCCTCTTCAAAAGTCTTACTCAATGCCAACCAAATATTGTATCCATATGTTGTACTGGTCAACGAAAACACTTCCAACAATCGGCCAATGGTTTTCGATTAACACCAGCTAGCCTCCAGAAGCATACATCTCAGCTAGTGAGTGCAGATTTTCTGGGACAACCATCTTTTTTTTGAGATTGACGGGAGATTAATCCCCACCGCTTGTTTCATTATCGGAAGTGGCTTGACGGGGCCGTGTTCTTACAAAACAGATGGAGAAATTACAGGGGGAATACAAAGGCGAAGAGAAGACAATAAAAACTAGATAATTTAGGTGTGTGTTGCCGCGCCCGTCCATAGGTAAGTAATGATAAAATTGTCAATATGTAAGAACTTCATTTTAAGAAGCACTGCAGGATTGTGGATACCTGTAGCATAAAACTAAATGTGCACAGATATTCGATAGTATGTCTCCTATCCATATGTTTGATTGTTGACTATGCATTGAACGATTGATTTCTGTAGCACATACCGTGGAGGCACCAACAAATGCAAATATAAGTAAGGTCGCCAGATATACCTTTCCCCACATTACATTTCCTTTTTCTTATCCAGCACACTTTGCGTCTCCTTCAGCTTACTAAATCATTATGCGTTTCAACCATCAATTATCACATGGTGAAAGGTATTGTACCTTCTGATAGGATCTGACATTTATGGTGTTCTCTTTTTAAAAATATGGTTCACTTCCATATCCTGGTGGTTATTTTTATCTATGTACCATTTAAACTTGTGCTGATGGAGTAGTTTTCCCTGACTTTCTTATTACAAACTTATACTACCCCAAGAATCGCAGGTGTGTCTTTGGAGTGATTGGATTCAGTTATGTTGACTGCTACTCCCTCCATTCCGGTTTATAAGATGTAATTACAAAATCAGGTTTTTCCAAGAATAAGACACAATTTAGCCATTTAATGAACAATTGGGAGAGACAAAACAACCAATGCATGCACACCAATTTAGTCAATTAATGAGTAATTAGAGAGAGAAAAGAAAGGCAACCAATGCATGCACAACAATTACACTACTCAATACACCAATAGTTAGCAATCTAGATTGGAGAGATTTGCCAAATGAATCGTATAAACCGGAATAAAGAAAGTATGGCGAATCACAGGTGTGTCTTTGGAGTAATTACCAAGCCATTACTCTCGCGAGGAGCCAGCCTATGTCTTTTTTCTTTCTTAGCATGCACATGGAGATTCATATTTCGCACTGCCATTCTTCTCCCAGACACATATAGGCGCTTCACAAGAGACACATTGAGGTCTCTCTCCGTAGTCGTGTTACTCGTCCCCCTCCCGCCCCCTCGCGGGCGACGGGGGAACCGTAGCCGCCGCCGCCCACCCCACTCCTCCATCCACCTTCCCTCCCTCCGCCGCCGCCAAAGGGTGCGGCTGGGCAAGGCCTGGCCGGCGCCGGCGCCGGCGGGGCCCCTCCTCGCCTCCTCGCTCCCTCCCACGCGGATCCAAGGCCGGCGATGGCGGCGGCGGATCGGCTACGAGGGCCTGGACGTGGTACTGTCGGGTACCACGGCGCGACGTCCTCGACTCCTCGACGACGGCGTGGCGGACGACATCGAGCCTTTCTTCGGGTAGATCGACGACGAGTGGGGCGGGCTGGCCGGTGAGAACCGGGCTCCGTTTTGGAGACGACGATGGTGGCGCCCCCGGGCGTCATCACCTTGTTGAAGGCATCGTTGCTCCGCCCTCAACCTGTTTGTTCCGGGAAAACCCCAGATCTGGTTTTCCAGATCAGACGATGGCGTCACCTTCGGTGTCGTTCACCCTCTTGAGGGCATCGTTTTGGAACACGAACTACCTGGAGGGGGTCAGCTGGCGGAGCGGTGTTTCATCTACCACGTCGATGTCGGTGAGGCTCGGCGGCGTGGCGCTGCGGGGTCTCGATTTCGGGTTGATGGACTCGCACTTGGTGGCGCTGTCCGGCATCGTGGCGATGCCGACGGCAGACCTGACAAGGTCATGGTGTTGATCCTTTCTGAAGACGGGTTCGTGGAAGACGGCGGCAGCGACTAAAGCGTGCACATCGGTGTGCGTTGAGTGTTTAGCTGAAGGTTTTTAGATGATGTGCGTTGGTGTTAGTCACCCCCATCATAGTGGCAGCGACCTTTATTGTCGAGAGGTTGACTTCAGTTTGTTTTTCAATATTGTACTTTGTAAATCTGGTTGGAATTAATAAGTGCGAATAGCTGTGTGCATCACTCGATGCAGAGGCCGGGGACTCGCACCCTCCTTTTCTAAAAAAAAGAGACATATTGATGTAAAACTTCAAGGCTCTGAAAATAAAGAGCACGAAAACGGACGGATGTGGACGTTATGAGCAATTGTAAAATAACATGGTTGTAGGTCTAGCAATGCCACTGTACGTACACATATACATGGATACTTGTATGAACTAATATATGTGGTATATGAAAGTACAAAAATCACTGACCTGGCCGTCCGCCATTGCAAATAGTCAGTTCAGGAATTCAACATCCCAATAAATCAGATCAGACACTAATATTTGACGGAACAAACTGAGCAAAACCAGGATGACCACAGCCTGCAGAAAATGTGATTGCAAATTTAAGATATTGCAGTTGGCAAGGATAATTTTTTGGGTGAAAGAGGGGGATTTAACTGGATAGATGAGGAGTGGAAGCAACCCTAACCGAGAATGATCAGGTTATGTTGCTTGAGCGATAAGAGGAGTGGAGGGAGCGTGAGGTGAGGAAATAATATATATTACTAACTATATAAAAATATCAAAGACAGTCCGTTTCTCGCTCCCTCAGCGCTCGGCTACTGTTCATTGATATAGTGTTGAATAGTGTTTCGATCCGGGCCGTCGCTTGGCGATCGCACGGTCCGCCCACCCAACGTGCCCGTGACTGTTTTGCAGAAAAAACCCCTCACAAAACCAGAAACCAACCCGCAGTCCACATTTCCTTGCTGCGTAGGAATCACTTGCAATTACAGTAAAATCTGAATACTTTTTTACAAAAGCGTCCTCACAGTCCCTCTCTCCCTTCTTTCTCGCGCGCGGCGACGAGGTCGCCGCCGCCGACATGCCGCGCCGCCGCTGCAGCCCTCCTCCCTCAGATCTACCGACACGGCGGGATTCGCCGTCGTCGCCTCTTCCTCCCCGCCGCAGATCACGTGCCGGAGCGCGGCCGTGTCGCCGGAATCGACACCGGCGTGCCCACAGGTCGCCTAAGCGTCCGCACGCCGCAACTGCCGCTCTGGCGACCCAAAAGCGGCGGCGCCGCCAGCTGCGGGCGCACCGCGACCAGGCGCACTCGCCGCGCACGCGCGTGCGACCCAGAACGGCGTGCTTCGCTGCCGCCGTCGCTGCCGCGGCAGACCCGGCCGCTGGTGACGTCAACGTGACGTCCCAGCGGACCTGGGCTGGCCAGCTGGGCCGCGTGTTGGGCTGGGCTGGCTGCTTCGCAGTTGCCTCGGCCTTTTTTTTCTTTTCCCCTGTTCTTTTTTTCCTATTTTTCTTTTTCTGTTTTTCTTTCTTAAAAAGCTTTTGTAATTTTTGTGTCCATCCAAATGACTATACAAAAAATTGTTTACAACAACAAACAAAAAAGCTTCAATTTTTTTTATAGACCAATATTTGGAAAAGTTTGTGGACAAATCACAAACATGTTAGAGCATTTAAATCCAAATTTGAAATTTAGGTCTCCAAAATTACAGCATTCTTTCAAACCTGATCATTTTACAAACGTGCAAATCGCCGCGCCGGAGTCCTCGCGCTGCTCGTTGCGCCATTGTTGGCGTCGCTACGACGTCAGCATGGGCCAAGCGTGTCAGCCCCCCCCCCCCCCCCTCGAAAAAGAATCTAAAAAATATGCAGACAAATAATAAAAATACCAAAATCAACAACTTTAAACTCCATACACCAGCAAAAAAAGTATATATATATATCAAAATAACCACACAAAAAAAGATTGCTGCTTATTCATACGACATTCCAAATCTAAGCAATTTATAAACGTTGACATAATTCAAATCTGGAAAAAAATACCCATTAGAAGAATTTTTAAAATATGGGCAATTTCTAAACACCGACTTCTTTTGAATTCCAATAATTTCCAATTCCGGACAATTTTTTAATGTGCCCACTTCGAAATTTGATTTTTTTTATTCAAATAGACCCATCAGACCAAATATAACCTGAATAGCTTACCATGTAGAACACTTTTTAGAACCTGAACAATTTTTCCAAACATACACTTCTTCTGAATTTCAATAATTCAAAGAACCGAACAATTTTTGAATATAGCCATTCCCATATTTAAATTTTGTATTCAGATATTGAAAGGGTCGGTATGACACCTAGAGGGGGGGGGGTGAATATGTGCTACTCCAAATTTTAGTTCTTTTTCAAATTAGGCTTGACACAAAAGGTAAATTCTCTAGATATGCAACTACGGTGAATTTACCAATATGACAAGCTAGCAACTAAGCACGATATACAAAGTAAAGGCGGTAAACAAGGATAGAAGTAACCGAAGTGAAAGCACACGGAGACACGGATGTAATCCTGAATTCCTCCTTGTTAAGGGAGTACGTCTCGTTGGAGAGGTGTGAGGCACCACAAAGGTCGAACCTCAACGCCACAAAGGCTCACCCTATTCTCCGATGAACCGCGACACAAATGATTGGTTCACCTTCCACTATCGGAATCCTTCAAGGCGGAATCCGGAGCCCTTACAACAACGATTCGGGGCACAACCCACAAAGGATTGGGGGCTCCCGAACAGCTACAATCTGTCACAAAGACAATCAAGTAAGTACAACAATGAGCTAGGTTTTCCTAGTGGAAACCCTAGCAAATGGTCCCTCAAGTGAATGAGGGGGAAATGAAGAACGGCTTGGTGAAGATGTAGATCGGGGCGTTCTCCTTCAATCCTCCAAAGATCAACGAGTTTGGGTGGAGGGATTGGGAGATCTAGCAAATCTTGAGCTTGCAATAATGGTGGACTTCAATTCTGGGCGAGCTACTTGGCTGGAGGTAGGTGGAGGGGTACTTATACCCCTCCAGGAAATCTGCCCGTTGCGCACCTCTTCGCGCAGAATCACTTAGACCGGAACTTTCGGTCGGGCCGGAACTTCCGGCACTTCTTCCGGTCGAGTACAGAACACAAAATCAGCGAAAAATGTTGGCTGGAAGTTCTGACCGGAACTTCCGCCCCTGGGGCCGAACTTCCGGCTCAACCGGAACTTCCGGCCAGAGCTTAAATCCTGCATCTTCAATAAGAACAGCTCTTCTATGTATGTGTAAATTGAACCTGTCACAAGCTTAACATATTGTTAAATACTGCTTGTGTTGTCATAATCACCAAAACAAGATTACGGGCAAGTATGCCCTTTCAATCTCCCCCTTTTTGGTGGATGATGACAACACAAGAAAAGGATTTGCAAAATATAGACGGGCTCTCCCTAAGCATGTGCATAACTTAGAAATTTGCATTTGAATACAATATGCACATAACTTAGGATCAACACTCCCCCTATATTTTACAAGTCAAGCAAGTAAACAAGTAAATCATAAAAGCATAACTTGCACAAACATAAGACAAATAGACATAGTGATTACACAACATAGTTTACATAAATAGATTCACAAATGGGTTCCACATGTCTTACCACATGCATAAGATAGGAGGTTCACATACAATAAAGTTCAACAAGAACGACAAATACAATAACCGGAGCACAATAACACAACGAAAACAACTAAAGAACCAGTCTTGTGCTCCACCCATGCAAATCCCGCACACCTAGGAGATAGACTTCTCCCCCTTTGGCATCAAGACACCAAAAAGGAAAAAAGAAGCGATGCTAACGTCCCTTACTCATCGTCCGATGAGTCCCACTCAAGGTTCGCATCATCCGGCACATGAGTAGTCCAATCCACCTTCTCGTTGTTCCAATACTTGTATTCAATGTGTGGAGGAGGAGGAGGAGGACAGTTGGGAACCTTCAAATGTTGCATTATCTTGTAATCGTTGACAAGGCCCTGGTGCCTCTCCACAGATGCTTGGAATTTCTCCTTGTGAATGCAAACGTTCATCCACAAGAGCTTGTCAATAGCGCGCTGAGGCCATGTGCGTTGCTTTGGTTTACCCGGCTTCTTCACTCTAGAATCGCTTGGGACATGAGAACCACTAGCTCCATCATCGGTTGTCATAGGAGCTTTATCCTTCTTGAGATGAGCATTCTTCTTGTTCATCTTCACAGGCTTATGGAGAGTGTCACAGTCGATAACCTCGGTTTCTTACTGAGGGAAGACTTGCTGCTACACTCATCAAACCTTACTCTTGGGGTCTCCCAACGAACGTGTGGTTTACACGCATCAATTCTCTAGATATGCAACTACGGTGAATTTACCTATATGACAAGCTAGCAACTAAGCACGATATACAAAGTAAAGGCGGTAAACAAGGATAGAAGTAACCGAAGTGAAAGCAAACGGAGACACGGATGTAATCCCGAGTTCCTCCTTGTTAAGGGAGTATGTCTCGTTGGAGAGGTGTGAGGCACCACAAAGGTCGAACATCAATGCCACAAATGCTCACCCTGTTCTCCGATGAACCGCGACACAAAGGATTAGTTCAACTTCCACTATCGGAATCCTTCAAGGTGGAATCCGGAGCCCTTACAACAACGATTCGGGGCACAACCCACAAAGGATTGGGGGCTCCCAAACAGCTACAATCTGTCACAAAGACAATCAAGTAAGTACAACAATGGGCTAGGTTTTCCTAGTGGAAACCCTAGCAAATGGTCCCTCAAGTGAATGAGGGGGAAATGAAGAACGGCTTGGTGAAGATGTAGATCGGGGCCTTCTCCTTCAATCCTCCAAAGATCAACGAGTTTGGGTGGAGGGATTGGGAGATCTAGCAAATCTTGAGCTTGCAATAATGGTGGACTTCAATTCTGGGCGAGCTACTTGGCTGGAGGTAGGTGGAGGGGTATTTATACTCCTCCAGGAAATCTGCCCGTTGCGCACCTCTTCGCGCAGAATCACTTAGACCGGAACTTCTGGTCGGGCCAGAACTTCCGGCACTTCTTCCGACACTTCTTCCGATCGAGTACAGAACACAAAATCGGCGAAAAAATGTTGGCCAGAAGTTCTGAACGGAACTTCCGCCTGATGCATGTAAAATGCATACATGAAATTTGCACTATATTACTTATATTCTAATCATATTTGCATCATATAAGGGTTATATCAATGTTTTATAATGATTTTGGGAATATTTTATTTATTTCCTATTTTTATGGAATTAACCCTGCACAGGCAGAAAACCCTATTTTCTATATTTTAATGTTTCAGGTACCCAAACGACGTCCAAATGACCTGCAAATTTATGAGCATCAGTTTTTGGAAGGAAGAAGACTTGGGAGCGAAGGAAGCGAACGAGCGGAGGCCCGAGGCCCAAAAGAGGGTGGCCCACACGGCCAAGGAATCTGGCCGCGTGGGACCCACCATCTGGAGCCTCGAGGCTCCGCTGCCGTCGATCTTTTCTCCACCGACTCCGTCTTGACCTAAAACCGACTATAAAAATAGTCCCCGACGCCCTTCGGAAACGAGCGCCGCCGAAACACAGAAACACCGAAACAGAGACCTGGAGCTACAGATTGGAGGGGGAAAACTCCGGCGGGGCGCTGCAGGCGTGGTCTCCATCTCCTCCAACAACTTCCTCACCGTATCCATGATGAAGAGTGAGTAGTCCACCCCTGGACTATGGGTTTGTGGAAGTAACTTATGTATCTCTCCTCTCTTGAGCTTCACTAATTAGTACCGTATGAGCTGCTGAACATGGACACTCATGCATGCATTTAGATTAGTTAGTTCTATGTTGGATGCTTTTATAATATTGGGAAAAGGGGTGTTTGAGTTGATTTTTAATGATACATATAGTTGCATGATTCATGAGCTTGTTTATGAGTAGTAGTTTGCAAATTCCTTTTGAAGAGCTATCACTTATTCATGTTTTGGTGCTGATTGTTATATTACTTGGTTTGACATGGATTAGTTAGTTCTATGGACACTCATGCATGCATCTAGATGGTCAACTTTCTCCCTTTTGCTAGCCCAAAAACTCCAACAAGCAAAAACTTGTTTCCAACACCTTCAACCAAAGTTATTCCAGTGAGTCCACCATATCTATCTATTGGCTTTATGCTATTCCGAGTATGTTCATCATGATATTTGTGTTATCTATACCTCTGAATGAAAATGATTATGTTATTGATTGCCATGGGAAAAGTTGGTTATATAGCTCTCACGAACTTGATGCACATTTTACTATCATTGCAATAAATAAAACATGACCTATTGTGATTAAGATTATGATTCTAGTGGCTTGATAAATGTTCGAGGTTGGGAGTTAGCCCATATGTGCTGTCACATGCAAAGCTTTCAACATGCTCCTTCATCTCATTTAGTTGATATCATGTACTTTTGTTTATGGATGCCTATCATGGTGAAATGAGGTGGAAATGAAGAAGTTTAAATGAGTTTGTATAAATGGTTAGAGAGACGCCTGGGCCGCTAATCTAAGCCATGCATTATTCATGGTGGAAATTTACTTACATGCTATGGTGAATTATCTATGATGCACCTTACAATGAAAAGCTATTCCAATGGTAAATAAAAAGGGTGTTGAGGTTTTTCATCTTGTTTGTTTGTCTAGTCATTTTGATATGACCTTGTTCCATATCCTGGGACAAGAGGTACCCCAGTTGACGCTCTTGATGATACTATTATTACTTACAATGATATATAACTTGAACTTGCTTTGTTTCCTAAGTTGAGTAATCATGGTGTAGGTACTCGTATTCAAGGGGCATGAGACATTCAACCCATTCTTTGTCAAGCACACTACTCATATTTGCTTTCACTTTAATCTTAGTCATTCAAGATGCTATGATAGGGGCAATGAGAGCTTGACACCAATGAATACCTTATTGCAATCATTAACTTAAGTAGAAGAATTTGGAGGTTGGATGAAACTTATGCATGCTTTACCTCTACTTACATATACATCTCTCCAAAGTGTACACCATTCATATTCAGATTTTCATCTACACTCTATGACCATTGTAGGATGTTCTACTTATCATTATGCATACATGTGTTCCATATTACTTGCTTCTACGTTACACTTTGTGAACTATCAATGAACATCCTTGTCTTGAATATTTGATATCACTTCATAAACTATTTGCAAATTGCTATTCCTTTGAAGAATGAATCATTTGACTTTATGTAGCAATTGTAATCATCTTTGATATCCATTGTTAAGTATTAAATTGCAAAGTCCATGTTAGTTTTATCATCTTCATACTCGAGGACGAGCATGGATTAAGCTTGGGGATGTTGATGCATGTAAAATGCATACATGAACTTTGCACTTTAATTGCTTATATTCCAATCATATTTGCATCATATGAGGGTTATATCAATGTTTTATAATGATATTTGGAAATATTCCTTTATTTCCTATTTTTATGGAATTAACCCTGCACAGGCAGAAAACCCTGTTTTCGTATTTTATTATTTCAGGGACCCAAACGTCAACGAAAAATCCTGGAAATTTACGGGCATCAATATTTGGAAGGAAGAAGACCTACGGAAAAAGGAAGCGAGCGAACGGAGGCCCGAGGGCCGAACGAGCATGGCCCACGCGGCCCAGAAGTCTGGCCGCGTGGGACCCACCCGTTCGGGCCTCGAGGCTCCGTTGCTGTCGATCTTTCCTCCACCGACTATGTTTTGACCTAAAAACGCCTATAAAAATAGCCCCCCGAGGAGTTTCGCGAAGAGGCGGCGGAGAAACAGAAAACCACGAAACAGAGAGACAGAAGGCTGCCGCCGGAGAAGATCGGAGGGGGGAAACGCTGCCGGAATCGCCTCCGGAGGGCTCCACCCCCCTCTGGCGTGTTCATCATCAACACCAACGTCAAGACCAGCACCATCTCCATCACCATCTTCGTGATCCACTTCATCCCCCTCATAGTTTGAGATTGTTCGAACCCTAGCTATTGTCTAAGTACTATTTTACATGTTTGTGAAGTGCTACTTGTCATTGTTTTGTGGGGAGATTATATTTTCAGATTGTGTTGTATCACTTATACCACTGAATCATATCATGTCTTGGCGTTGTGAGTAGTTCTCTCCTGTTCCTGGGGGCATAGGATGGATTGGCAATGATTTTCACTTAACATGTATTGAGTATTTGGTCAAGTTTTTATATTTTATGGTTATCTTATTGTACAACGTATGGGTGCACACATATGTTGAGTAATGCATGAAGGTGATCACACTAATGTTATGGAATGGGTAGGACCTGGGAGGACACGTAAACCTGTGGTCTAATACATGAAGTTCCATTAGGAGGGGATTTATATCGGGGACCCTAGAGTTTATGGCTATGGTGGGACTCTATGTCTTAATAACTCTTGTGCAGTCATTTACTTGGCCATAAGAAACATCATAAGAGGTTTAGTTTATTTATTTAGCTAGACCTAATCATGGCTCCGTCCAAAGAAGATTAAAACTTGACAAAATATTTACCTTGTTGTTCTAGAAATATCTATGCCATGAAATCCATGTAGCCCTTGGGAACGTTTTCCACGCATAAGAAACACACACTTAAGCTTGTCCTCTTGCTGCATAGAGGATTGGGCTTTCTCTCTTTGAGAGCTTTCACTTGCTACTACCTTTGTCTTGTCCTCCTTCAAAGAAGAGGATTGGGACACTTTCACATCCATCAAATCAACCACCTTGCTCTTTAAACTTATTTAGTGAATAATCAACTAAAACTTGTGACACTTTAGTTGTAGGGAATAGACAACTTTTCCTTCTTGCTCCTGCGGATCGATACCTTACTTCCACATTGAGAGGTGCTACAGTAATCCCTTGCTCTTGGGGGTTATCAGGGCGCTGCCGGCGTGGTCTCCATATTCTCCAACGACTTCTCCACCGTCTCCATGATGAAGAGGGAGTAGTCCACCCCTGCACTATGGGTTTGTGGAAGTAACTTATGTATCTCTCCTCTCTTTGAGCTTCACTAATTAGCACCGTATGAGCTGCTGAACATGATTACGGTCATCTATGTAATACCTATGTGGTGGATCTTTTTATAATATATGTTTGAGATTGCAGTTGTTTTGTTTCAGTTATGAAAGTAGATGCATATTATGTACCCCGTTCTTGTTTACTTGTTTTGATCAAGCATGTTTATGAGAGCGTGTGTGGGGTGATGTGTGCATTAGTTGGAGTAACAGGGGGTGGTGAGTGCGGTAAGCTGACCACTGTAATATCGCGAGCCACTTGAGTATTTTACCTTACTTTGTTGCCTCACTAGGGATAAACAAAAATACCATGCTACAAGGGTTGTGGGTGACCAAGCCACTTCTCCGTGACTAGATCTAGCATGTTCTTATTTTAACTTCATGTCATGATACTTAGATCTATACTCTGAGTTATCTTAATTACTGAGGTGTTATGATTTAGTTCGCATCTTGGTGAGTATAAGTGAGACTAATAAATAAAAGGTCTCTATGTTAGGACGTGATGCCCATATAATTAGTAACTTGTCACTAAACTTTTGTGTTGCAATCTTATATGTCAACTCTAGTGTTTCATTGTCTACCACTTTATTAAAGAGAGAGTGCATTTGTGAAACCATGAACCCCGGTCCATTTTTAATCATAAGAAACACCTTTGCAACAACTTTTATCCATTTTCCATTTTCTGCCATTTAAAAATCCGAAAATACAAAAACACTTTTACATCTTGCATACATCATATAAAACCCAATAATATCATTTATCATTGATTCTCACACCTTGTGCTTGACAACCACTAGGTGAGGTTGATGACCAAAACATTTACTTTGTTTTGCAGGTAACCAAGAGAAGGATAGGAAGATAAATCTTTCACTACTGATTCCCCGAGAGTTCGATATTAAACCCTCGAGTCACCCCTCGTGGGGAAAACACGTCTTCCACTTACTACACACTCTGCACTTGGAGTCTCAACCTAACCCATTTACTTTTCACGCAGGTAACTACATGAAGGGCCATCAACGTCGACTGCACAACACTTCACCTATATGGGCTCATAGGAGAACACCGTAGTGTAATGAATTGAGGGAGACTTTGGAGGACATGTAAACCTGAGAGCGAGTCATGAAGTTACATTATGAGGGTATTAGTATCGGGGACCTTAGAGTGTAATGCTATGGTGGGACTTATGTCTTAATAATTCTTGTGCAGTCATTTACTTGGCCACATGATCCATCATAAGGGGTTTAGTTTATTTATTTATCTATACCTAACAATGGCTCCGTCCAAAGAAGATTAAACCTTGACAAGATATTCAACGTGTTGTTTAATAAATCTCTATGCCTAGCAATATCCATGCCGCTCTCGGGAACGTTTTCCACATATAAGTTACACATCACTTGAGCTTGTCCTCTTGCCACATAGAGGATTGGGCTTTCTCTCCTTGACAACTTTCACTTGCTACCATTTATTTTCAGCATTTTTATTCTCTTGCAACTATACAACCAAAAATCCCAAAAACATTTGCATCTTTTATTGTTTTATTTATCATTCTTGCTAACCAATACCTTCAGCTCCTCGTGGGTTCGACAACCTTTTCTAATCGAAAGGTACTACAATTGATCTCCTGCACTTGGGAGTCATCAGTTGTCAAAGGCACAACACCGTCATCCAGTCCAACAAGCCAGAACCTAGGTTTTCATCTAGAGATCACAAAGAAGGCAGCCGATCAACACCAACAACCGCCGCTGCCCACCACACTCGTGGAGACCACCATTGGTCAAGAATCAGCAGTAGGCAACATATCCTCCAGAGCTGCCAAACGCAGCACAACCACCTTGCCCCACCGATCATATGCATGCGAGGAGTAGAGGAGCGCCGCCTGAGGCCAAGAACCACCATGCATGGTTCCGGGCTACAACCATGCATCACGCACCAACACGCCCCATGCGCGCCACCGCGTGGCAGCTGGAGGCGGGATCCGAGCACCCGCAACGCAGACGAGCGGCGTGATGACGTGAAAACACACGTTCGTTGGGAAATCCCAAGAGGAAGATACGATGTAGTGCAACAGCAAATTTTCCCTTGTAATCTACCAAGGTTATCAAATCCAGTAGGAGTAGGAGCACTTCAGAAGGTTGTCAACGACGTCAGAACATATGGCGTGTGACGCGGAACCTGCACACAACATAATCAAACTACTTTGCCACAACGAAATAGGAAGGTTGTCAATCTCCCCGGCTTGTTGAAAACAAAGGATTAAACGTATGGTGTGGAAAATAGTATTAATTGCAGAAAGTAAAAGAGAACATATGATTGCAGTTGGTGGCTTTATCAGTGTAAAAGAATGGACCGGAGTCCACAGTTCACAAGTGGTATCTCTCCATAAAGATAACTAACATGCTAGGTAAACAAATTACAGCTGGGCAATTGACAAATTGTGAGCGTATGACAATTATATGACAAGATGATTACTATGAGATTTAATTGGGCATTAGGTCATAATACATAGACCATTATCCAACTGCATCTATGACTAATAATCCACCGCCAGGTTAATATTCGTGTCCCCCGTTGGTATTAAGTTGCGAACAACAGATTATTGCATTAAGTAAAGTGTATAATGTAAAGAATGCAAATGACCTAGACAAAACACCATTGTTTTATCCCTAGTGGCAACAACACATACACAACCTTAGATGTTGATGTTACTCGCCCAGATAACTGGAGGCATGAACCCACTATCTAGCATAAATACTCCCCCTTGGAGTTAAAAACATCTACTTGGCCAAAACATCTACTAACAACAGAAAGCATGCAAGATCATAGACATCATATAAACATAGATTGATAATTAACTTGATCATAGTATCAATATTCATGGTATCCCAGCAAATACAACATGTAGCATTACGATAAGATGATCTTGATCATGATAGGCAGCTCACAAGATCTAAACATGATAGCATAAAGTGGAGAGACAACCATCTATCTACTGCTATGGACCCGTAGTCCAAGTATGAACTACTCACGCATCACTCCAGAGGCAGACATGGGGATGTAGAGCCCTCCGGTGATGATCTCCCCTCCGACAGAGTGCCGGGAAGAGCTTCATAACCCTCTCGAACTAGGGTTGACGACGGTGGCGAAGACGGAACTTTTCGTTGAATAATGCTCGGTTTTTAGGGTTTTCGGAGCAGGAGGAATAAATAGGCGAAAGGGCGGCGTCGGAGGGCAACAGAGGGGCCCACACCATCCCTCGGCACGACTGACAGGGGGGCCGCGCCTAGCCCTGGTGTGGTGGCTCCCTGGCGCTTCTCCGTGTCTCCTTTGGACTCCGTGGACGTGTCGGTGAAATATCGACCTTCGTTGATTTTCGTCCAATTCCGAGAATATTTAATCTGAAAAGGAAAAACAACAGAAAACATGATATAGCAGTGTGACATCTTGTTAATAGGTTAGTTACAGAAAATGTATAAAAATGTTATGAAGTGTATATAAAACATGTAGCAATTGACATAATATCAACATGAAACATAAAAAATTATAAATACGTTTGGGACGTATCAGCATCCGCAAGCTTAGTTTCTACTTATCCTTGAGTAGGTAAACGATAAAACACTATAATTTTTGAAGTGTCATGCTACCAACACAATCTTGATCATATAGTATTGTAAAAAACTTTTTTATGAATAGTACTTTGGAGACATTGGATCCATAAATTTTGCATAAGAATTAACTAAAAAACAATGTAAAAAGTATTTGACCAACAAAGGAAGATTTAAGTTTCAGTATTTGCTTCAACATCAACATTTTTATGTCATGTATATTGTCAATACAAATCAATATAATAAGTCAAATATACTAGCATATAACAACTGTTGTAAAAAAGTTGACACTAGTGTTTGCTTGTGGAGATAGAAAGAAGTAGGAAAACTGACTCAACATAAAAGTAAAAGAAAGACCCTTCGCAGATGGAAGCAGAGATGGAAGCATGTTATAGAACTTTTTAGTTTTAAAACCGTATAGAAATTATGTTTTGATAGGTGTGTTAATTGTTTAATTAAACCGCGATTGAAGCGTCGACTACAAAATAGAGAGAAGAAAACATATAAAAACTTCCCGCCACGAAATTTTCCCGCGGAAGAAAATGCGAAACCTCTCCGTTTCCCTCCCCCGACCCAAAGCCAACCACAAGAAGAAGAGGAGCCCGCTCGATCCCCTCTGGATGCCGCCACCGCCGCCATGACCGCCGCCGCGTGGCCGGTCTGCACCATCTGCTACGAGGACCTCCGCCCGCTCTCCGACCAGCATCTGTACTGCCTCCCCTCCTGCGGCCACGTCTTCCACGCCCTCTGGTCCGCCCCGCCCCCGTGCCCTTTCCCCCCAAATCCGTCCGTCTTCTCCCGTTCTCTCCTTGCAATGTCCGGCTAACGGAGACGCTTCTTGGATGTTCTTGCAGCGTAGAGCAATGGCTGGAGTACTGCCCGAAGAAGGGCACGTGCCCCATCTGCAAGCAGGCCTGCGGCCCCTCCCACCCGCCGACCCGCCTCTTCTTCCAGTCCACCGGCGCGTGCCCGACGCAGGCGTCCCCAGGCTCAACGCAGGACGCCGACCCGGAGGCGCTCGCCGCCGAGGTCGCCCGCCTGGAGCAGAAGGCGTCGTCCCTTGGCCGGGTGCTTGACGAGCAGCGCGACGGGATCCAGAAACTCAGCGCCGAGGTAAGTGCTGCTGCCGGATCTCGTATTGGGCCGGTCATTTGCGTGGTTCGCTGATGGTTTTTTGGTGGCTCTTGGTTCAGGTCGTTAGGTGGAAGGAGAAGGCGGCGGCAGCGGAGACGACGCGGGAGTCGGCTAGGAAGGAGAAAGAGTATGTGCAGCTGCTGCTCAACGCAAAAACAGAGGTAGGTTGATTGTTCAGGTGGCAATTTTTTTTGTTTCCCTTCTCCGCATATCGCTATGGACCACTGAATTGTGTCGGTAAATTCATGGCAGGAGTTGTCGAGGAAGACTTCAGAGTGCGGGAGGTTGCAGGAGAGGAGCCTTGCGTTGGCGAAGGAGCTCGCGGCGCTGAAGCTGTATGCTATTTCAATCTGAAATGTGCACACATATTTGTATTTGATGAGCGAAATCCATCTCTCTTTATTGATCTCTTGTTTATTAGGTCGACAGACATGAACCTCGAGGAGGAAGAGATCTTAAAGCTGGCTTCATTGGGTAACCATGGCAATCTTGAGAATGCTATTGACGTACTGAAGAGATCGCTTGCTCTTCGCAACAGGTAGAATCTTATTTCATTTTCTTATATTGAAATGTATTGTGGACAACTTGTTTAGTTTCCTAAGATTTTTTTTAACTGAACAATGGGAACTCTTCACTCAATTCAGGAATCGTCGGTAGTAGTAGTTTAAAATGAATATAGTCGTGTTTTTTTTTGGGGTCAAATACGCACCTAAATGCGTGTCATTTGGTATTAGAAGAAATTGCCAAGATGGTATCGGTCTTACAACGAAAGCAAAGCAAACAAACATAAAAACACAAACATAAATCATAGTCGGTATTTGAGCTATAATATACATTGTTCTTTAGCAGTATAGCTTTGAATGTCGTGTTGTTGAACTTTGGATTGTTGAAGGAAGTGTAAGGTCCTCAACATAAATACAGTCAGTATTTCAGCTAGAGTGTCAGTCGAGACTATTTCGATGCTCAGTCATTACCAGTACCAAATGAATTACCTGGTGAAGTAGTGCGCCGTTCTGGAGTCAGTTGCACACAAATTAAACGAAGAACCTGTGTTTTTGTTAAATACTGAACTTTGGTGCTTTATGCTAAACAACTCCTTTTCTTTCCTACATGGATGATTGTTGGTGTCTAAACTGAAAATTTTACTTAACCTGGTGAAGCAGATTTTTTTGTTCTTTCTAAAAGCTACGAGTATTCTTTCATTTATGCTTGGAGCAATTAGTGATGCATTTTTCTCCCAGGAGCTACAAAGAATTGATGGTCCAGTGCAATCTTCTGGGGAGATCAGAAACTCGCGCCCAGCAGAGGATTGAGAAGGACAAAGAGCTGATAAAGAAATTGAGGGTACGCTCAACTCAACTTAAAATTCAGTCCTGAATTTATATGTTTAGTTTGAGAATTGACCTCCGCAAGTAAAAACAGGCAAGGGTACTAGATCTTCAGAAGGTGCTGGAAGAAAAGGAGAATAATGTCATCAGGGACTTGAGGTCTTCCAAGAAATTTAAAGCAGATCAGAACCAGACAAATCCAGTAAATGCCACAGCTAATACTGGTTTGTCTAGTCCAAATGCTGGATATGTGAATTCAACTGCGAAGCTTGATGACGTGATTCAGGATAGAGGCAAAGAGAAGGCTCACTTGAACCTGTTGACTCCTGAAGCTAAAACTGATCTGAACTTACAAGAGAACATGGACACCAAAATTGCAGATGTGATAGACTTAGATGCTGATGATGACCACATGATAAAATGTTCTACCAAGCCATTTGGGAACAGTACTTACACTTTGGATGCACAGACCCAGTCAATTTGTGTTGAACGTGATAATAACAGGCCCTTTGGATGCGAGCCTTCATTTTGTAAACACACAGTGGCAACTGGAAAATCAACATTTCAGGAGAACCTTACGGAGACAAAAGCGCATAATTTTCAAGAGCTTCCTGATTTGAGAAGCATGAACGATACAACTTCATGGAAGAAAGAAACATTGACAATTGATGGCATATCTAAGCAAGCAACCAGGCTGGCTTCTGGCACTGGGCCTCAGCAATTTCACAATTTTAATTCTCTTTCCGGTGAGTTCTTCTATGGTTCAAGAAAATGTTTTCTGAATTCAAGTTGCATAGATTTCACGTGCACAAGAGGAACTTGGGCAGTTTTCAATGCAAGGAATACCTTTTTCCTTTTTGTATTCTACAATGCCAGTAAAAATATAAGAGCTTAATGCGTGGTTAGTTTTTCTTAATGGAATGAAGAGCCAAATTTGAATAATTCTATACAAAGTTACTGGTTCAGAACCTCCTTCAGTTTTTTATTTTTATTTTGGACATATTTTATTTATATTTAATCTGCTGTACTTGACATGTTTGCCTACAATCAGATGATGATTTTGAAGCACCACGTGGAAGCACTGGTCTGGAAGGTGCAAGAACTGGCATTGGCAAATGGTCGTCCAAGGGCATGGCAGCACCTAGGTCTCTAAATACAAATGCAAGCAGGGGCAATCTGATTTCTGTAGGGCATGACGGGCGCGGGGGCAAGGTGAAAGTCCTTAGAGATCATGGCCGGTTCCAGGTGAGCTCAACTAGTTCTAGTCATGTTTCTCGTCAGACAGCAAAAGAAGCTATGTATCTAATAATATTGCATCAATCCGTGCAGGGTAGCAAGACTCCGTCACTTTGGCCCAAGGCTCAGCAGAAGGCTGGAGGCAAAGGTGGGCAGTCTCAGATAGAGAACTTCTTTGGGAAGAGGTGATACCCGTGAAGAATGCAAGTCGTTATGCCAAGAACTATCTGCTGCTATCTATCCTGCATTTGGCCATACTTGCAGGGAGAACTGAATCCAGATTTTGTAACTAGTTGAGCTTCTTGGTATTGGGCCTGATAGAAGTTGTACACATCACCCAATTGCCAATTCAATGTGAAAAGCCTCAACTCGTAGTCTCAGGTTCACAATGCACACCGGGCTGTACTGTGTATTGTTAAGAGTTCAGAAGGCATCAAGGGTGTCATGGTTAACTTGATTCACATGTGAATACAGTGTTAAGAATCAGTTTTGCCTCATAGACCTATAACTTCAGAAGAGCAACTTGAAAGCAAAGAATCAGTGAGAATTTTTTTTTTCAGAAAGAGGAGGAGCAAGTATATTGAACTGAATCTAGTATTTATATTTTTTTAACACTGTAGATTATTTGTAAACTACTAGGTGCTTGAAGGATTGTGCTTTCTCTGGAGAAGCTGTGCAGCAGCTGAACAAGGTCCAATCATGAGTGGGCACCAAAGGTGAACCCTCTAGTTGCAACTACCAGGTGTCCAAGTTCTAGATCCACTGAAAATGATGTTAGTTTAGCGCAACACTGTCCGCTTAGTTTTTTGCCCTGAAGCACACGAAGACCGGCCTATAAATCCTGAATCAACTTACTTGACAAATCCAAGATGAACACAGTTGACACTACCATTCCATCCCGATTTCACACACTTATTTCACAAGAATTCTGAAGCACACGAATTATTTATAAGTAAGTGTCATTACACAGAAGAATTCACCATTCCAGGAGGGCCTTGTTAATAAAGAGGTAGTAGTACACCTGGACCTTCTTCCCTCCCCACTCCGCCCGACGTCCGTCCATCGTCGCCGCCCCGCCCCGCCCCTTGGCCTCCCGCAGTGGCCAGCGTCCCTTGGCTTAAACAAATCCGTTGCTCCCTCTCTCTCCCTGACGCTTGTATAAGGTCAAGCAGCGCCGCCAGAGTATGACTTCAGGTTCTCGTCGCAGCTCCCCGAAATCGCGTCTAGCCCCTGTCGACTTCTTCTGATTCGCCGCATCTTTCTTGGAGGTGGCTTCAGCTCTCCGGCGAAAGGCGGCGCAGATGGCTTCCGCGGCGGCGGCAGCGGCGGGGACGGGGTACTGCTCGCAGACGTCGTGGGCGCTGCGGCGGCTTGGCGGCAGCGGTGGGGGCTCCCTCGCCTCGGCGGTGGCTCCCCGCCGGAGGAGCTTCTCCGTCTCCGCGGCCGCCGGATTCGACAACCAGAACCGCGAGTGAGTGCTCTCTCTCTCTCTGAGGGCTCTTGATCTGAGCCTGTCTGCTTAAGCCTGCAACTTAACAGTCCATATGGCTCATGAATCGACCGGGTGTCCTGCAGGTACGTCATCGTGGGCGGAGGGAACGCCGCGGGCTACGCGGCCAGGACGTTCGTCGAGCATGGCATGGCCGACGGCCGCCTCTGCATCGTCTCCAAAGAGGTACTGCTCCTCCGTTTCAGTACCAACCATGAGCTTCCCGATGTGCAGTACATTACAGGAAATTGTTTTTTTTATGTCCGGCAAAACAGAGCAAGTATCTGTGACCCTGGTGTTAGTTTGATATCCCTCTTACGTAACATACCACATATGGATTAACCTAAGCTAGTCTCATTGCTATCTCGCAGGCGGTTCCGCCATATGAGCGACCTGCATTGACCAAAGGCTATCTGTTCCCTCCAGAAAAGAAGCCGGCACGCCTACCTGTAAGTATCCGCAACAACTTTAACAATCAAACTGGATTAAAGCATTGGCAGTTGTGATGGTTTGTGAATTCAAAAGTACTGGACTGCTTAACCCTTCTATCTAGTATTGGAGATTCTTGATATTATGAAATAATAATGGACAAAATATGAGTAATTGGAGTGGTACCTCATTCTGCTTCAGCTTGTCAACATTTGTTGCTTCCTGCGAATAGATGTTCTTAGATGACATGGTAACATCAAACCTGCACACGTCTTAAAACTAAACCTTTGTCTTGTGGTAGGGTTTCCATACCTGCGTCGGATCTGGTGGGCAGAGGCAGACTGCTGAATGGTATAAGGAGAATGGTATTGAGGTAGTGATGATGCTGATCTTCTTTTTTTAGAGTGTAGAAAATAACAAATCACTATGGTCTGAATCATCTATCTATTCTAAAGGTGCTGTATGAGGATCCAGTTGCAGCATTTGATGGCAAAACACAGACCTTGAAAACTTCATCAGGGAAAATGCTGAAGTATGGTTCACTTATTATTTCTACCGGTTGTGCAGCTGCAAGGTAATATATAACATTGCATTATGGATACTTGAGCATTGTTTTAAATGTTGAAAAACCATGATTACCAGTTATTGCTATAACTTTGTACCCTAAGAGGTAAGACAAACCAAAAATCCGCCTATTGCGACCAACTGAAAAATTTCTAATTATTTATAGATGAACGGTATGTACGAACTTTGTACATTAACATGGTTGTGACGAATATTAGCATTGCTTGTCGCGGCATGTAATATTGATGTATTTTCAGATTACCTGAAAAAATTGGAGGGAACTTACCTGGAGTTCACTATATACGTGATGTTTCTGATGCTGATTCCCTAGTATCTTCATTGGTATGTTCAGTAAATAAAAACCAATGATGTTCCTTCATGTACTAAAATGAGATTGTTTCTTGTGACATGGCAGCAGTGCTCCAAGTTATCTTTTGTATTGTATATTCTCACTCTTTACAATTTCTCGGAATGATTTTTTTGGTTTAATTTGATAGGGAAATGCAAAGAAGATTGTTGTTATTGGTGGGGGCTATATTGGCATGGAGGTGGCTGCCGCAGCTTGTGGTTGGAATCTTGATACAACTGTAATGACACTACCTTGCTTTCTTCAGTTTGGATATAGCTGAAGCATGCCTTCTTTTTGTGCATTATGAGTGGCAGTTACTTAATTAAAGTTGCTTTGTATATAGATCATATTCCCAGAAGATCACATAATGCCAAGATTGTTTACGCCTTCCCTTGCTAAGAAGTACGAGGAACTGTATGAGCAAAATGGTGTCAAATTCGTAAAGGTGACATAATTCGGTCAAGGAACAAACTTCATTTGCCTGTATTTTTTTCATATTTAATATATCGAGTTTGTATATTTATTCCTAACCAGGGAGCTCTTATTGACAAAACTTGATGCTGGCTCTGATGGAAGGGTGTCTTCTGCTGTACTTAAAGATGGTTCTGTTGTTGAAGCAGATACAGTTACGATCTTTCTTTTTTCAGCATGTTTTTATCGTACAGTATCAAATATTAAAGCATCAATGTCATTAAGACACCTGCATTTTGAGTTCTTACTGTTGGCCTTAGCCTTGTGAAAATACTGATTCAGTTTGACTGTTTAGTGATAAGACTATGACCACTTAAGTCGACTTGATTGTACTTTGGAAAAGCATGCGTATTTCCATATAGAAACCCAAGCCCTCAAAAGTTGATTTAGAGGCTCTAATAGATGCTATCCTGCTACAGTTTACGGTAGCAAAATATACTGGCTAATTATCAAAGTAAACCTATCCTCGGTGGTTCTTGTTGGCACATATTGTGTCAAGTGCGCGTCAACTGAGCGACAATTTGTGAAATCTAACTATACCGTATTACCGTGTGTCCATGTCTGGTTAAACCTTGGACTTCTGATATGTGAGCATACCCACTTAGTAGTCTGGTGGAAGAAAATTTCAAGCGCAAAGATAATATGTACAAAGATGTGGACGCTCCGACATTTGTGTCGGGCCCAAGAATATAAAAACCTATTGTGCGTGTTTCACAGTAATCTGTCACTTCATTAATCCTACTTACAAATGTCAAAATGTTGGCTTTGACTTATATTTGGAGGTTATCGTGAACTTTTTAGGCCTTTTTTTTGTCAATTGAAACACGTACAAGGTGTTTGCTTAAACACATAATTGGCATGGTCAGCACTGCAGAACCGCAATGTCAAAAAAAAAGCACTGCAGAACCGCCAAAACATAGCTCATCGGAATTGTGTTCTCTAGCTTGGAGTTGGTGATATTTCTGTAAAATAGAGGAGACGGGCCTACACACACCAGAGCACATACACGTCTGGGCGTCTAAAATCTTATCATCAATAGTATTCTTCATGAGGTCATGCTCTTGGCGCTGGTTCACCCCTCTCTCATTCCGCCCCTCTCGGTATTTCTCCGTTACCAGATTCCACGAGATCACCCTTGTCATGACCCTTCCGCCCAGGAGCACACTGTATTTCCACCTGTCTCAAGTTCATGCAACGTCCAAATCGTCCTATATACAGCAACTATAGTGATATACCACTTACCTTGAGGGCTAACTTGTTATCATGGTTTAGGATCAACTGTTAGTCTATAATATTAGCTTGCCAACAGTTATAGAACAATGCAATTATCTGAGCCTATAAAAGTTTGGGTATATGCAAATAGGCATACCTTTCGAACATACTATCAAGTGAAATTCTGTGGTCAACGGTCATAATCTTGTTGATAAACAATCAAATCTATTCAGCATTCCTAAAAGGCTAATCAGCAGTAAGAACTCAAATGCAAGTGTCTTGATGACGTTCATGGTTTAGGATATGGTGTTGCATCAGCTACTATTTATTATGTTTGCTGATTTTTCTAGCTGTCTACATACTCTTAAATAACTGAAACTTTACAAATCCATGTTAAGAGATTTATTGATGTAGATACATTTAATGCAGGTTATTGTTGGTATCGGAGCAAAACCAGCTGTCAGCCCCTTCGAAGCAGTTGGAGTCAACAATGAAGTTGGCGGCATAGAGGTTTGTTTCTATCTTGAAGTTAATGAACCTTATCTGGTTCACACTATACTGTGGCAGTGTGATATATGCTAGTATGGGTCATCTTTTTGGTCTTACCCTCTTCTATTTGCTTGAAGTTTCTGAACACCTGTGCTTACTTTGTTCTTTTGTACTACCTAAAACAAATGATATAAAACGTAATCTATTGACATATAATAGAGCTTAAAGTCATTTTGATCGTTTTCCAGTATGTGTGGATTGCCTAGCCCTTTCCTTAAGTTCAAACTTTTGGTTGCGTTGTCTAGTGCATGAAACTTGACAAATATCAATTTATTGTTCACACATTTATCATATCTTCTGTCATTGCGTTGTTGTTTCATAAAACACATGATGCTACATGTGTATAGAATATATCAAACAAGTGTTGTCAGTTTTTTCTGGCCATTCTTAAAATAAATTGCTACTTCTGTGCAGGTTGATTCCATGTTTAGAACAAGTATACCTGGCATCTTTGCTATTGGGGATGTGGCAGCCTTCCCCCTCAAGGTTGGTGGTTTGCCTTGCATTTATCTCAGATAAGGAAAGGTTATAATTTTCTATCGGATTCTTTGGCAGATGTACAATAGAAGAGCTCGAGTGGAGCATGTGGATCATGCTAGAAAGTCCGCGCACCACTGTGTTGAAACACTCTTAACATCCCAGGCAAAAGCGTAAGTTAATTGTTATGAAGCATGTATTTCACTGGCTTAGCTATTCTCTGTTTGATCTGCCATATCTGATGCAGGTATGACTACCTTCCATATTTCTATTCTCGAGTTTTTGAATACGAAGGAAGCTCGAGGAAAATTTGGTGGCAATTTTATGGAGATAATGGTACAATTACCTCAATATCCAATTTCTGCCCCTCTAATGTCGATCGTTGTTATTTGACATCATTAATGACAAAATCTGTATCGTCTGTTGTTTACTGTGCAGTTGGTGAAACAGTTGAAGTAGGGAACTTTGATCCCAAGATTGCTACCTTCTGGATTGACTCTGGTAATTGGTTATTTCAAATCATTATCATTACTCTCAGCTGGGCTTCTTTATGACCATCTTTGCATTGTTATACCCTGCAGATAGTCGACTGAAGGGTGTTTTCCTGGAGAGTGGAACCTCTGAGGTAATAAAATGCCGGCATCAACTTCAACATGTTAATAACTTCTTACAACTTCTGTTGACCTTAATACTGAGTTATTACTTACTAGCCATATAAATGAAAGCATGTATGATCTTGCAATGATCCTTGTTATAAAAAAACTTGCCATGACCGATTTTTTTCTTTGCAAATAAGAGCTTGTATGAATCAGCATAAGTTCCAATCATGATGAATACACGTGAGATGAAAATTCTGAGTCTGGGAGGGAAGTCTTGCCATGAGGCCTGTGACCAAAGAGCTTGCAGTTTCTAATGCACTTAGATTCTGGCTTTCATTTGTAAATACCGTTCTTCATTCCTTAACAAACTCTGTTCAAACTTTCAGGAAAACTCGCTTCTTCCAAAGCTCGCGCGATCGCAACCCATCGTTGATAAAGCTAAGCTCAAGAGCGCGACTTCGGTGGAAGACGCATTAGAGATTGCGAGAAGCTCTCTTTAATCTGCCACTTCAGTTTAACTAGTTCTCAGCACATATGGTCTGTTCAGTTCGACACTGCAGCTTCTTTTGAAAAGTCAGGACCACAGCGAGAATAATATGGCCTCAGTACTCATTCCATGTGGGATTTGTAATTTTCTTAGTTGCATCTGTGACCGCCATTTTCCAGCTTGGCATCACCTTTGACCATCCTTTTGGGGGTTGAGGATATGATGGAGTCGGAACCTTTTCTTTCACAGGTTTGAACATTGGGTGTATGAACTTGTGAACTATAGGCACACTAAAGGAACTTATGACCATCCACCACTTTCTAGCTTGAAATAAAGTTTGAGGAACCTATTGAGGGGCTAAGGAGGATATGATGGGATGTTTCTTCTGCAGTTTGAACTTTGTACATTATGGGCCACATGCTAATTAAAGAAACATATGATCATTTCGATCAATCAAAGGCGGTAGCAATTAAATTGACTACATGTATTTATTGCATTTGCATGTATCATTGGGAGTTCTCAGCACAGATATTGGAAAACTTTTCTGAAGTATTTACTGTTTCTCTTGGGAAAACAATTCTTGAAATATCCACAAGGAGCATAGTCTCTGCTGTTGTTGCAATGGTGCCCGTTCTCTAAATTTGTCCGAGAGAGTCCGCAACAATGTCAGGCTACTTATATCTCACATAAATAGCAACGATTTGCCATAATTACATGATAGTCAGCTGTTCGCACTTGCATAACCAACCAGGTACTATGGAAAATATTTACAGAGTAGGAGCACTCCCAAGGCATTTACTTTGCTATCTTTTCGGAAGAACACCTTGAGGATTTTCAGATCCGCATTCATAATAAGAAGAAAATACAGAGATGAAAAAAGGAACACTGAAACAAAAGAAAACAACCAACAACAATCTGAGAGAGTACGGATTTTTTTTTTGTGCAGACTGCAGACCACATAAAGTGTCATTTGCTTTCACAATTTTACACTAATGTTAAAAACATTTGTTTCAGATTTTTTTTGATGTGTTTTCAGATTTCTTTTAATTTTGACAAACATAATAGGAAGCATATGTACCCGGAGCCAAAACGCCTTCCCAAACCGAACAACAAAAAAGAACCAATAACTGGTCCGCGTCTTCTCATCGTCTCTGCATCGTCTCTGCATCGGCCGACCTCTCCTGCTACTCCTTCTCCGGCGGCCGCGCGGTGAGCTCCCCTCTCCCTTCCCTTCCCTTCCCTTCCCATGCCTCTTCCAACTTGTTCGCCGCCCCTGCCAGGCTGCCACCCAGCGAGCTCCCCTTCCCCGGCATCCCGGGCGAGCGCCTGTCCTCTAGCCGCTAGATCCCTCGCCCATCTTTCTCGTGGTCGTGGTATCTTCACTCTGCTGCGATCGATCCCGTCCGAACTTTCCTATCCTTCTTTCCAGTCCATCCAGCTCGTGGTGCCCAAAATTTCGGGTATTCAGCTGAGCTGAACCTCTCATGCTCCACGGTAGCTAGGTCCGACCCTGACCCCTTATCCTTTTGAGCGTTGTTCTAGGACTGAGTTACTACAATTCTCCCGGAATTCGGGAGCTCAGATGAACCCCACATGTACCATGTTAAAGGTTTTTGCTAGGCTAGAATTGATATACTGCTTTACCTGCTTTTAGGTATTTGGGTGTTTGGCAAGTTTCTTTCTGTTGCAATCCAAACATAAACTTCGTTTTTATTTTCCAAACAGAGTAATGGACCACTTTTTTAATAAGAGATATAAGAACAGAACCGCATAACAACGGCATTACTAAGCCTTAAGTCTTCAAGTAGGGGTGGTCCATGATCCAAGTTTCCGAACCAGTTAAGAGAAACAATTGTCTGCCCTTAACAAGAATGGGCAGGATAACGGTCACTGCACCGTGAGGGTAATACATGTTGTAATTTCCTTTTCTGCAAATGCAGACGATGATCCCTATTACAATATCTAGAGTCAACCAGTTTGATGCTGCGAGGCTTGATGTCGAAATGTCCGCTATGTTGAAAGAGCAATTAGTCAAAGTATTCTCTTTGATGAAGGTACTTCCTGCAGTAATCATCTACATTTGTGCGTTCCTCATGGCTTTATACATAAGTGCATTGCTGATTATAGCTTCCATTTCCTTTTTCTGTTGGCACCAGCCAGGACTCTTGTTTCAGTATGAGCCTGAACTCGACGCGTTCCTTGAGTTCCTCATCTGGAGGTTCTCAATTTGGGTAGACAAGCCAACCCCAGGGAATGCACTCATGAACTTGAGGTATAGGGATGAACGGGCAGCACCCATCGCAGGAAAAGAGGGTATTTTACCATATTTTCTCTGAATTGTTGTCAGCTTTATCTATGAAATGTTTCTTGAGGCTTTGTTTACGGTAATAGAGCTGTTTAGAGTTGTAAAATAACTTGAATTGTTCTCAACTGTGTACATGTTACCAGCTGCTTTTAAGTGTGTTCTGATCTGTACATTGGCCGTGCATCAGAATACCCTTATTTATTTACCTTGGTTTAGTCACATATGATGTTGAAGTTGGGTTGGGCCCAGCCTCTCTTAGGTGTTAGCTTGTCTGCAGTTAACTCAGGGCATGTACGTTTTGGATTTTATAATATAAATTTAAGCATATACATACAATGAAACGACCTATGGCTGCACCTACTAAATGCTCATTACAAGTAGAATAGTAGATTGCAATGTACCAAGCCTAATTGATGCCCCCTGTCCCATTTCATGTCCTTTGAGCGAACAAGGCATGGTTTGCAGATATATGTTGTTTGACACTATCTATGTATCATTTTCCCAGCGAATTCAAAGGTGAGAGGGTCTATGTTCTGAAGTCACCTCAGATACAAACTATGAAAAGTGCCTTTGCCTAAGAATCATTCAGCTCACGTAAAAAGAAGATGATGAGAATCATTCAGCTCAAACATAAACTCAAGTATCTTCGTAGTATTTAGGTGATAATTTATTGTTGAATAAGATGTTTTGTTCAAAATCCTGATGTTACTGGCATATTGATGTTTTGTGTCAGTTAGGAAACTGTTTTCTCAACCAAAACAGATTTTTCTAAAGGACAAAACCTAATTCCTTTTCACGTTTATACCCGCCTAACTCAGAAAATGTACATTATCAATTAGTATGAGTGGTGAAAAGTACCATAGGGGTAGGCCCACCTGTTGCTTGTCACCTGGTTGCCTTTCCTGGGCTTGGCATCGAGCTCCAGGTCAAAGCCGGTGACAGCTGGTCGCTGACTTCCTAGTGTACACTGAGCAGGAAGTTTTTATGCAATAAAATTTTAGGTGGGAGGGGTGAAGACTACTTCACAACAACCTCATGGGTAATGTAGCTGGCTTAGAGAGAGATGGGCTAGCGGAGCATTCTGTCGGGCAGTGTCGGCGCGGTGATATTCAGCATGGCTGCTTGTAGCGGCGGAGCCAGGAACTAGATTCAGAGGGGTGGGGGCATAAGAGGGGCCAAACAATGAATTACTGGAAAATTTCTTCGGACTTAAGGGATCATGTGGGAAGCCATGCCCCCTGCCTCCGCCACTGCCGTTGTTAGCACTATAAGACTGGCCATGGCATGAGAGGTCTATAGGATTTGGAGCGGAGAACTGGTCGAACCGGTTCTTGGTTTGGATTTTGGGTGTGAAAGAACAAAATTGTCTTCTGGTGGGGTTACGCATGGAAAGAATTTGCAATTTGAAATAAATGGAAAATCATTATCGAGAGAGTTAAATGGAAGGAGCTTAAAGAATCAATTACATTGGGTCTGCGGGTAAATTCTGGATTGTACTCTAAGAGTAGGTCAAATAATGGTCAACGGTTTAGCTACTTGATTATTTGTAATATTGTCTGAGCAATAACTGATGAGTTCCATGTTATTTCCAGTCAGAACAGGTTTGGAAGGACCTGGACTTTCAGTTTCTCAAAAGATCTTGTATTGTATTAGCACTGTTGGTGGACAATACTTATTGTCGCGCTTGCAGTCTTTTTCTGCTTTCCGTCGATGGGGTGATTCTGAACAGGTTATCTTTTAAAACTAATTTCTGAAAACTTAAATTCTTGATTGATCATCCTTATAACTTCTATTCTGTAACATAGAGACCACTAGCGCGTCGTGCATGGGGTTTGGTTCAGCATGCTGAAGGACTATACAGAGCTGTTTCATTCTTTAACCTACTGTCATTTCTTTATGGTGGAAGGTATCATTTCTCTACCTGTTTAGCTATGTTCATGACATCATATATTCTGGGATTGTTTAAAGCCGGAAGATATATTAAATCTTTGCAGTTGAGGAACAGTTTTAATATTGTAAATGTATGGAGTCCACTAAGGACTCCACTTCAAGAATTGGCTAGACATTTAACATATTGTAGAAATCCTGCTGGCTTTTTAATCATTGAAAGAGACCTTTAGCTTTTTTGTGTATGTTTATACAGGTACAAAACTATTGTGGAAAGGATTCTGAAGGCAAGGCTTGTTTATGGGAGCCCCAACATGAATAGAGCTGTAAGCTTTGAGTATATGAATCGGCAGCTGGTTTGGAATGAGTTCTCGGTAATTCTCTTTCTTACATGTGCTTGTCTGATAATTAGTTGGTAACTAAAAAGTTCTAGGCTTTTGCATTGAGCGTATGCAAAATGAGACCTTAATTCTACCCAATGTAGATCATATATATTTCTGTAGATTTTGGAAGTTCTGAACTTCTAATGTTCCTATAGCATATACAATTTATTCATGTCAAGGATCAATAGTGAGAAAATCCATGATCAATTTCATAGTCCAGTATTTCTACTCTAATGATACGTGTAGTTCATTTCAGAAGTTCTTTTTGCACGAACATTTCACACGTGTTATGTGTAGGTACATAGAATCAGGCAATATTCATATAAATATGGAATATTATCTAAATAGGCAAGAGAGCTATTTAAATAGGAAAGAAATAAGTTTAGAGCTAGAGATCGGATCTGTATCCTTGAACTATTATTTATTACTTAGGGGTCAAGTAAGTCCTCCTTTATAAGGGATAACATATATATCAAGTATGAATCTAGCAATGAGAAATCAATCAATCAATCTTATCACTCCGTCGTTCCTCCTGCTCTAACCTATGTTCTACTTCCCAAGCTCATATGCTGTGTGGTCCAGCCAACCTCATGGTGGCAGCTGCCCAGTTTGTTCCAACACGTCACATGTATTCTGCATGTCTAATTGGTGTTAGGCATCAAAATTGATAGATGTATTACTTCTCTAAGTATTTGGTTATCCAACATTTTCTCTTCGATTCAACTTTATATAGATGCTTGTGGTTACTCGAATACTGAGATACCAAAAGTACGTTTCTTGGTGTACTTCCAAATGGCGGCTAACATGCTTACTTGTGCAGGAAATGTTGCTTTTGCTTCTTCCCCTCTTAAACTCTTCCTCAGTAAAGAAGTTCCTCCTTCCTTTTTCCAAAGATAATTCAGCAAGTTCTTCTGGTGATGAAGCAAACTGTCCTATATGCGTCTCTAGTCCTAGCATTCCCTTTGTAGCTCTTCCATGTCAACATAGGTACTCTCCTTTTTAATGTCTTTTGTCTTTTATCATATATACCCATTTGAATACAGTTGATTGATTTCATCTTGAAATTTAACTTGACAGCCTTTACTACCAACTACTTTTATTTAGTCACATATAATCCTGAAAACTGTCACATAGATTATAGTACATCACTGAAGCTAAATCTAAGATACACATGCAGCCAGGGACTGTTGTTAACTGTACAAAATGTTAGTTAAAAAGTTTATAAATAAAGGCGCCGGTGCTGTAAAATCCTTACTGTCTGGAGGTTAGTCAAAGATTAATGTTGCCATGTGGCAGTTGCCAATGGCCAGTCATTACTCTGTGAAATATAGTTTTCATATGAGGCAGCACCTGTTCTCATGTGATCAACACATAAAGTATGTATTGCTTGTTCTTTCCCAATAAACAGCGATTACTGAACATGTTACCTTGATTATTTCTATGCCACTCGTCTGGTAGCTCAACACCTTTTTGTGTTAACTTTTTGTTGAATATTTGCTGTTATTTTTAGGTATTGTTATTATTGCCTACGAACGCGTTGTGCGGCTACAAGTTCTTACAGATGTGCACGCTGTAATGAGGTTGTTGTCGCGATTCAAAGATATGGATCAAGTTAGTTTTTACATGGACTCAAAGATTCTGGTGCAGACGCCACGCCGCCCTCTGTTGTAACAAAAAATGCTTCTTCGCCCACCACCATCAGATTTTAAAAGCTCCGGTCTACATATTAGTGACCCAAGCAAAGACGATTTGGCATAGAAACAGGTGGTGTTAAACGTCAGTTTTTTGTTTTCGTTTGTATAAGTAGCAAAGATGGAATTCTCGGTCTGTGCAGACTGCAGACATGAATATGTTCTTGCTAGAGGAAGAGGCATGCATGTATCTTATTTGTGTGGATATAGTAAAAAATTATAGCGATTCATAGTTTCGCTGGCCATTGTATATTTTTCTGGGTGTGGCAAGAGCCAAGAGGGTTCTTCAGAGTGTACCACGAAACCCGAAAACCCTCTGTTCAACTTTAGCTAAATATTCAAAAGCATTTATGATTTATATTATAGAACCATTCGGACCCTTTTTAAGCAAACAGCACAAATGTCAGAAGTATGTGTTGGAAGATAATCATCTAAGTCGTAGGCAATGTTCATATTTCTTATGCGTGCAAAGTTTTTTATTTTCTAACAAGAGGCAAAACATTTGCCTGTTTCATTGGTTAAGAAAAAAGATTGTTGCCACCATCATGTAAACCCGCTAAGCGGCATGGCTACCCTCGCAGCGGTCGTCGTGGAGCAGCAAAGGTGATGTGTTGTCATTTCTCTATAACGGTAGTTTGTGAGCAAGTCTTGGAATCGTTTTCACCAGGTTTTCGTAAACACTGGACAATTCTCACTGAATACTTAATTTACCAAAATGGCAAATAATTTTCCTTCTATAAATATTTAGAGCAACGACCCTTCTATAAAATACTTTGGACCTGATTAATAACTTCTCCTATGGAGAGTCATCCTAACACTTTTGTGCAACGATGCATGCGTGTATCTATGCATATATCAGTGCTTGAGTGCAATGTAAGCCCCAGTTCCGGCAATGGCGCCAAGTGGCGGCGCCACCATGTAGACCCAGATCTTGGTGTAGGTCCCGGTGGCGATCGCCGCCCCCAGCGTCCTTGCCGGATTCATGGACGCTCCCGTTGACCTCCTGCTCACGTACATGCGTGGAGACGCAGTCAGATTAGCTCTTGGATCAGTTTAGTGAGATCAGTTAGTTTAACTTACGCAGCGATAAGAGCGCTCATCGTCACTGCTGCCCCAGCTGTGTAACACTCTATATAACCCCTGGGCCGTACTCGAGTTATGGGCTGTGTACATGGGCTTGGGCCAGCAGATCAATCCTTGGAGTTGGACAGATAAAGACACGTGAGAAACCATTCATGGAATCGAACAGAAACTACTGAACATGTCTCCGTCTCCTTCCTCTGTCTCTCTCTATGAATCTTCTCCTCCTCATGGTGTAGTTGCTCTCCACAAGCATCCAAGGTCCGGTGCTACCACAAGCATCTGTATCGATCTCACGTCCCGGTGATCGCCGGCGGCAACGGGACATAACAAGTTGGTATTAGAGCTAGAAAAATCCCATCCAAAAAAAATTCCCCAATTTTTTTTCCACTGTGTCCGCCTCGATCTACACCCAGTCGCCGGCCATCTGACGCAGCGGCGACCTCATCTCCTTCCCCACCATCGGAGGCGTCGTCCTCGCTCATCTCCACGCATAGGGTTGTGACTGCTCGTACTCTACACGCAGGCGCCGCCCTCGCTCCCTCCACGCCCACAAGGTGTTTGTTGCTTGGCTCGGCTGTCAACATCGGCAACAACCATGCCATGGTCACGTTCCCGACCAGTGGCATGACGCATCTCCCTCCTATGACCTCGACCGGTGCTGGGAACGGCACGCTGCAAGGTGTGCACGGGCTTGGCATGAACACGCCTGCAACCTGTTCGACATATGGTCCCACCAGCCCGCGAGAAGGTTCTACTGCAGGTACTTGCATTGTCAACACTGATCCGCTGCACAGCACCTCATTTCCATGCTTTGATGGCACGAATCCTCGCCACTGGAGAACTCGGTGTCTTGAGTACTTCAATAGCTTCAATATCCATAAGTGCATGTGGGTTGTGGCTGCCACGATGCACATGGAGGGCAAGGCCAAAGTCTGGTACGAGGCATACAGGTTGCGTCAAGTTGTTGGTGACTGGACCGAGTTCATGGACAACGTTGAATCACACTTTGGTGTCTCGGATCTGCCACCATCGACAATAATACTGGGCGTTTCTCATGTGAGTAGTGTTGTTCATGCAAGCGGGGACATCTCACCCCAAATACCTGTTAGATGTTTGCCTATGAGTCCCAAGGATGTGTTGCCCACAGCTGTCAAGCCGACGGAGCCGACGCTTACCCAACTTCTAGAGCGCATCAAATTGCAGTGTGAGCAATTGAAGTTGGCGCTGGATAGTGAGTACAAGGAAGGGAAGACGCCAGACTTGGGTAATGTAACTCAGATAGCAGAGCCAATTGTAGATTCTGCAGATGAAGTTTTGACGCATGTAAATGGTGTATCTCTGTTCCTTGAGCTTTGGGTGGAACCTGCAGAGATGGTATTCTCGGAAACAACTTTGAAAGAGCTAGCTAATGAGGTGGTCACTGATATTGGAGGCTTATCCTTGTTTACGGAGCTTGACTGCAAGTGGAACTTAAAATTGCCTACACTTATTTGTTGGGACTCTTGGAGTTATGGTATGCATGATGCGTGGCTGAAACTTTGGGCTCAAACGCAGTGCAGCAGTGTAGTTCAGCTACTAATCTATTTTGCTAGAGAGAGGCAAGGATTCATGATTAAGGAAGGACTTAACCTATCTGCTGCATCCAGAAAGCATTCCCTGCAACAACTAAGCTGCTACTCTGTACTAAGTTTTGTTGGAAACTAGAAGATACCCCGCGCGTTGCAGCGGGTATCACTTTAGAAACTATATCGTGTAAATAAAATGGTATAAAAGGTGGACTCCTATTATATACTCCTGGGTGTACATACTCCCATACTCAATATACCTCACATACGTGGGTATTATACCTCTTTATATTTTTTATATACCTCATTAATTATTCTAAGATACCTCAATACAAAAAGTATGAAAAACAATTATCACCATAGTCCTCAATTTTTTCATATACCTTTATTTCATACAAAAAGCAGTATATGTGCAAATAATATAAAATATATAGATTCAAACGAAAATTTCCTTGTAACTCACTTTGGGTTATCTACTATTAAATAATGAAGTATATTAAAAATGATAAAGAGGTATATATGATTCGCCTATGTGGTATATTGAATGTGAGAGTACATACGCCTAGGAGTACATAATCATTTTCCTATAAAAGGTATGACATATTGAATGAATATACTAAAATGTTTTGATCATATTCGATATACTAAATTTTCATTGACATGAATTGTGTGTGTATTATATTGTGTTAATGTGAACTATTAGATAGTTGGAGAAATGTATGATGTGTATATTAATAATTATTAGTGGAAATGTCCCTAAAACAATATTAGTAGAAATGACATGGACAATTGATTGGCTAATAGCATGGATGATGTGGATAGCTTGCATGTTGAGATAGAAAAATAATAAATGCACTTAGTGGGGTTTTGCTTTATAAGAGGTATAGATTCTGATTCTACTACTGTTAACGACACTCGGTGTTTTGCTGCATCTCCTGATTGTTCTTTGGACCTAGGAGACCACGAGATGTGTTTGTTTCTTGCCATCAGTGATGCTACTATTCTATGTCAGGAATTTCTACAGTTGCATACCTCAGTTGCTTCTTATTGCCCAAGACCAGAGAACTAGAGAACAGCCAGCCAACAGTACGACAGTGGGATCCGGGTATTGTCAAGCCTTTTGCCATGAGAGCTACTGAAACTAGTGCTAAAATTTCCAAGTTTGAAAGCTCTCTACACGATAGTGCATCAGAGGTAGCCTTTGTCGGTGTCATTTGGCATTATCAGATTGGTCTGTGGGATTTATCCTTTCAGGAGGAGCTGGTTTACCGAATTCAACAAGAAGCTCGCTCAAGATGCTACTTCTGTATGCAGTCCAGGGTGTTTGGGTTCAGTACTCATCAGCAATGCAACATGGCAGCACATGATGGAATACCATGGGATCCTGGAGGCGTTCATGGAAGAAGAATTCAAGCCATTGCTTGGGGACAAGCAATGTTTTGCCGGGGCGGTAGTGTAACACTCTATATAACCCCTGGGCCGTACTCGAGTTATGGGCTGTGTACATGGGCTTGGGCCAGCAGATCAATCCTTGGAGTTGGACAGATAAAGACACACGTGAGGAACCATTCATGGAATCGAACAGAAACTACTGAACATGTCTCCGTCTCCTTCCTCTGTCTCTCTATGAATCTTCTCCTCCTCATGGTGTAGTTGCTCTCCACAAGCATCCAAGGTCCGGTGCTACCACAAGCATCTGTATCGATCTCACGTCCCGGTGATCGCCGGCGGCAACGGGACATAACAAGCTGCCACCGCTACCAGCTCCTTCACCTAAAGTACAGTTTAATTAGTCTTGATGGATGAGAAAACTCGTGTATACTTCAGCCAGCAAATTAAGCGAGATATATGGATGGATGAAGCATCGTCTTACCGCTTTGGGATCGACGACGTGGGCGACGATGACGAAGAGGAGGACGAACGTGATCACGAACTCGACGAAGAACGCCTCCGCGGTGCCGAGTGTGGCACGGTGGCGACGATGGTGGCTGCGTTTTCCGGGCGGTAGATCGTCTTGGCCAGGAACGAGGCGGCGATCGAGCCTAGGAACTGCGCGGCCACGTAGGGCGCGAGGTGGGCACGTGGGAGGTAGCCGAAGATGGCCATGGAGACGCTTACCGCCGGGTTCAGGTGAGCCCCGGACACGTGCACCAGCGACGCCATGATCACCACCACGGCCAGCCCCGCCGTCGCCGCCACGCCTAGCAGGCCCAATGCTCCGCCGTGCGTCGCGTTCATGATCAGCGCCGATAGCAGGATGAAGATCAGCAGGAATGTCCCCAAGAACTCGGCCAACGCCTGATAAAAAACATATCCTCCAATGCTCAACTAATGCTACCTGTGAAATATAATGCTCTTGCATTTCCGTTTCGAGCACACAAAACATAAATACCTTCTTAAGGAGGAGAGCCGCCGCCCTTTTGGCGGCGAGGATAGAGTGGCGGGGCAATTCCTTGGCCATCTCATCCTGCATTACTGGCATGACCTTGAAGGAAGGCGACTTTCGAGGCACCGTGGTTGTGGTTTCCATGGCGGAAGCTTCTGCAGGGATGCTCACAGAAAAATCCATGCTCACGCTCCTGCTGTCCTCCATCCTCCAAAACAAGTGAGACTAACCTTAAGAGAGAGGTCCATATATAGAGAGAGAACCCAGGTGAAGAGTGAATCTGATCTTAATTAATTAGCCTGGATTTTTGGCAGGCACGGTACCTGTCCAAACTGAGAGACGACATTTGCTTAATTAGCTGCACATCATTAGTTGGCCCATGATTTGATTCATGGGTGGGAAACTAATGTCCTTGTCCATGGTGGCCTGCCCATTCTCATCTTACTTGGTCAGACATTCTACATCTCATTCACTTCATTCCATAATCCATAGGCATCTTCTTGCTGGTCACTGCTCCTGATGATTGATATCTTTTGGATGTCCGGTTTGCCTGCAGGCTATATATTGAAAACTAAACGGAATGAACGTCACTAGTGTGACATTTGTTGTTTTTTCAGTGTTTGACCATTTCCTTTGTCGTTGGTACAAAAAGGTTCTGAAAATGCTGAGACAAAGATTGGTGGACTCAAGCTGGGAGAAAACAGAAGAAGTGTGAACAGAATATCAGAGCATGAGGAGGTGCTTGGTCAGTCTTTGAGCAGTGAGTGGTAAATTTAATAGAGGCACTTCAGAATAACTCCAACTTGCCGCATGATCATGAATTCAGATGGCATCCTGCACATGTATTCCCTGTTTGTAACTAATGGCAACATATAATTCAGTTCCAGTAACAGCACTTGCGATGCTTATTTTTGCAGAAAAATCCACCCAGTAGTGCTTATGTTGCAATTACCCTGACATCTTCAACAAACCATCATCAAGAAGATAGTTGGAAGTTGGGCTTATGTTGCAATTAAGCTGTAGTTTGGTACTTAACAATTGAGAGCAGTAAGAAAATTTTAGAAATGTGAGATTTTCACATATGCTCATTTTGTTAATTTGCATAAATGTAAGCAAGTAAACATATGCTTCTTTTTTCTTTCTTTTCTTCATTTGTTTTCGTAGGGGGGACATCAAATTTCTTCTAACTCCTAACTCCAGGAAGTGGCAACCGGCTAATAGCCAACCAGATTAGCATTTTTGTTTACTTGCTAGGACCGGCGGAACTTCAGATACTCATGAAATATGTTTAAGGATAAAACTGTGCCTTAATATGCTTAAGATGTTATTAGTTCATCCGCATCAGCTTATATAGGTTTCAGCGGAAGAAATTGCTCCCATTTTTGTCTGTCTGTTTCAATAATATTAAATTGTATCCGAGGAATGGAGATTTCCAATTTGTCTCAGAAATGAATAGAGATCCTAGTTCAGTTAGTCGTTCTTAGCTCGACTTTGTGATTTCTGACACGCTCTCTGCACTTTCCCTTGTTTAATTTCAACTGTCTTCAGAAAAGGGCAGATTTTCGTTCGATTTGGGCGATGTAAATACAATTCACTAACAAAGGGGAAATTGGCAAACACTAGCAAGTTAAGCAAAGAACAAGTTAAGCTTAATCTAATCATCATCTTATATGATCATGAGTATCGAGAAGCAAACTATGGCGTACTAAACATTCAGGGAAGAAGAAGATTGCCGCCGTCGCCGTCCCTCAACCTGACCCCGTTGCGACGACAGACCTTGGGTGCCGCAGCGGCACGGCCCTCGCCTTGAGCGGCCGCCTCATGACGACTGTGAACTCGAGCTTCTCGGTGAGGTCCACCTCGTCACCGGCTGCCTCCCGCCAGTCGAACTCCCTGACCAGGTTGGCCACGAAGTACTCGAGATGCAGCAGCGCCAGCGACATGGCGGGGCAGACCCTCCTGCCGGCGCCGAAAGGCATCATCTTGATCTCCTTGCTCCCCGTGAGGTCCACGTCCTCCCCCTCGCCGCCCGGCAAGAACCGCTCCGGCCGGAACTCCAACGGCGCCGTCCAGACCTCCTCGTCCAGCCCGATCTCGCCCACCGCGAAGTTCATCGGCGTGCCCGCCGGGACGTGGTACCCGTCCAACGTCGTCTCCTCCGCCGCGGCATGCGGCAGCACGTAGTGCCCCGGTGGGTGCCTCCTCAGCCCCTCCAGCACCACGGCCTTGAGGTACGACATCCCCTGCAGGTCCTCCTCCCGCAGCTCTCCATCGACTGCGGCGGCGGAGACCTCGTCCCTTAGCCTGTCCTGCATCGCCGGGTTCTTGACCAGGTTCGCAAGTATCCACTGCAGCGCCGTGGCAGTGGTGTCGGTCCCGGCGCTGAGGAACTCGGAGCAGAGGCTGACGATCTCTCCGTCGTTGAGGCCTCTCCCGCCGTCCTCCGGGATGGCCAGCCTCACCAGGGAGTCCACGTAGCAGTCCCCGCCAGCGCCGGCCTCCCTCCTGGCGCGGATGAGCGGGACGAAGAGCTCCTCCTGGCGTCGCCGCAGCGAGACGAGCTTGCTCCACCGGCGGCGGAAGACGAGCTTGGTGAGCGGCGGGAGGAAGGAGAAGACCTGGAAGCTGAGGAAGTTGGCGAGGAGGTCCCGCTGCAGGTTCTCGATGTCCCTGACGCGCGCGTCGCCGAGGCGGTCGCCGCCGAAGCACATGTAGACCAGGAGGCAGAACATGGCGTACTGGAAGGGCTCCATGACGGCGACGACGCCTGTGCCGTCGCGGCCGGCGGAACGGATGCGGGAGAGGAGGACGTCGAGCACCCAGCGCCGGGCGGGGGCGAAGGAGCGGAGGCGGGCCGGGTTGAGCACGCCGGAGGCGAGGGTGCGGCGGAGCGCGCGCCAGGTGGGCCCGTAGGGCGCGGAGCTGACGTTGCGGCCGCCGCTGGTGAGCACGGTGGCCGCGGGGGCGGTGGCCCGCGGACGGGAGGCGAAGGCAGCGCCGCGCTGGACGAGCGCGCGGTGAGCCGGGCCGCGTGCCGCGACGAAGATCATGGGACGCGCGCGGCCGAGCGGCGCGAAGGAGAAGACCGGACCGTAGACCCGGGCCAGGCTCCGCAGCACGGGCTCCAGGTCAAAGTCCCGGCGGGCCAGGTGGAGCAGCGGACCTAGCACCGGCAGGGTCGCCGGACCCGGAGGTAGCGGCGGCGGCGCGCCATGGGAGTGCGACTCGGACGGGCTGCGCGCCCGGGCTCGCAGAAGAAGCGAGCTGAGGAGGCACATGAGCGTGGTGAGCGAGTAGAAGAGCCAGTCCTCCATGGCGGATGGTCGCTGGGATTCCGGTGGGGATGGTTCATTTGTACTGCAGGAAAATGGCGGGAATGTTTGGGTACCGGTGGGAAGTGGGTGGGCTTGGACACGCGGCTGATCAAGCGTGCCCGGGAAGAATAATCTGCTGGGTTATTGTCGCGGCCGGTGGTGTGTCTTGAAGTCATGAACACTTGCTAAGCTCGTGTGAATGGCGTTGCCATGGAATTACGTGCAAACTAATTTACAGATCGTCGGCACTAGCATCGCTATTCTTTACAATGACATATAAATTGAACTCAGATTATGCCAACAGAAAATCAAGGAACCGTGATGCCAAATTGCCTCATCCCTGGTGTGGAAGATTCAGATTATGTGCTTCTGAAACTTATTATGTACAACCTCTGTATAATGTTATTGAATTCAGGCCTTGTTTTGTTAATCGAATCCCAAATTGCCTCCCTGTCTCGGATACCCATTCCCACTTTGGTTAATCGAAATATCCCCATAAAGGCCTTGTTTTGTTTCTAGAGTTTTTTTTGAGATTGGTGAGAATTATCCAGGTCAAGCCCCGAAATCACTATATATTTCAAAACATCGTTTGTTTCTAGTGTATTGGACATGTTTTATCTCCACTTTTCACCACAAATCGCCAAACTCTAGTTCATTTATTCCTGAATCCCCTATAAAATTCAATACACTACCCCTATCTAGTGGATTGATCCCAATCCGATTGGGTGAAGTTTGTGGTTTCACCCAATTCATTAGAGGATTATCCCCACCAATTTCCACAAAAACTCTACAAATAAACAGGGTCCAAAAGTGCATCTAGTTTTGTGACTTCCAAGAGCATCCACAACCAAGCGCTTAGGGAGGCGCTTAAGTAACAAACATAAATATAAGAACAAAGTAAAATGCCACCTATTTCCCACGACGCTGGTCTCTTACACACACGCTAATTTAACTCTGCAAGGTGTCTGTTTCTATGCAGCGAGGCAATCTATGCGTCAGACGCACGGGATTGGAGGTTGCAACCACTGATAGACCAAGATTATGATCGTGGTGCTCGCTATTATGTGTCGCGATGTGGATGCTCTAAGTCATCAATTCTTGCTTACTAGAGACAGCGTGGCAAACAAATAAAATATTGGGGACTCAACATGTTATTTTTTGTATGAACCGGAAAATGTTACACACTTATGTTTGTTGGAGGGCATCAATCTAAAGATAGGAAAAATGATTACATACTCTAATAATATTTTAAACGTAAAAAATATTATTATTACAACAACTGAAATTCAAATTCACCAAGTTTAAGAGAACAACATGGTCGTGTGCTCGACGCACTCACAAGTGCGCGACTAGATGATTTGCAGTTGATCATGATTTGTTTCATCACGAATTCGTTAATGCATGGCGAGCAAATCGGAGAATTCGGCCGGTAATTCATTGAACATCAGGTTAGCATCTCCCTCACTCTCGATGATTAGGTTGTATATGATAACACATTCCTTTATGATTTCCACATCCGCTCTACCGACTAAGATAGAAAAGGTGACATAACAACCGCGGACTGGCTTCAGAGCCCACCAAATACTCGTTCCACATCTTTTCAGACACTCTCTTGTTTCGATGCAAAGTTAGAGTTTGCCTCACAAAGAGGTTACAGATTGTCTTCACAAATGTCGACCGACGAGGATAGATACATCTGCTAGGTAGTACTCTTGTCGTAGTCATGGCTTCGATCACATGGTTGCACTCTAGAGACTGGCTTTTAGTAAGTCTTGCAAACACAACTGAGCGTTGGAGCACGTTGATATCATTGTGAGAACCAAGCATACCAAAAAATACATGCCAAATCCACAGATTATAACGTGTCACGACTTCCAGTACACCATTGCACCATTGCACGCTCCAAGATGTCCTTCCGTTTACATCCCCTGTCAATCGAATGGACAATTCTTTCATCTCTAATGCATGCAATCAAATGCTCCCAATATTCCTAGGAAATCCTCTTGCTTCACCTTGTCTTGTGAGCCGAGCTGTGTCTGCTGCACTTGGTGCTCTTAGATAGTTTGGTACAACCACTTCATTTACCGCCCTGCAAAATATATATGTGGCTTCAATGTGGATTAAGACATATGGTGGTAGTCTTTCAAAGAATCTACGGGATCTCCATATGCAAGACACCGTATATCAGTAGTGCATTTCTGAATTGATGAAATCTTAGAAGTCTGGTGCAATCTTTTTTCAGCTCGAAATAGACATCATAATATCGAACACTGTGCATAATATCCATGAACACTTTGTTTCGCATACTAAAGCGCCGGCTAAAATCACGATCATTGTTTACTGGGGTAAGTAGCACATGATCCATTGTATTTAACATGTTCTTGTTTGCCTGTTGTCCAGTTCTCGACCCTCTGGTTTTGGGAGTGGCGGCACAGAACGAGAACCGGGGGTGGCAGCAAGCGGCGGCGACTCGGAGGACTGCGTGGTGGCGGCTGCGACAAGGGGTTGGGGAGATGGCGACGATGGTGGCGTGAATTGTCGGTTAGATGAAACTGGAGGACGGGTGGGGGTGCACATTGACTTCCGGACTCTGTCTTCTGTGTGTATGCCATGCGTGGCCTACCTGTTGTTGAGTTGTCTAGGCGTTGTCCGGCACCCCTAGGCTGCCACCAATTTTGGAGGCCCGCTCGGGGGTGCCATACAGAAACTAGGACGTGCCGAACAATGAGGGAGCAGATTTTCCTGTCCAGCACCCAAGGTGTCTTCGGGGATGCTTTGAGGTGCCGCTGAAGATGCTCTAAGTGACTATGTAGTTGGCCTGAATTACGAGCTTTTGATTTTGCGAGAAGATAATTAGCATATCTAGCTAGTCGTGGCTAAGCAAATCAGATTTACAATAGTCAATAGCTCGCTTACGTCAGGTGTGAGTCATCCAACATAGGATTCACGGAGAGGTTTGCACACGTAGAGTTTACCCTAGTTCGGCCCCTCGATGTGAGGTAAAGACATACTCCTGCTTTACGGATTCAGTAGGGGTGTACAATGATGTATAGACGAGACTATGTAATGAGATGACCGGGTGTATATCGTGGAAGATATTCTCCAAGTGTGCTTTGGGCACCCGGTCCTCTGGTAGTCTGGCCCAACTCATGTTTATCGTAATAATTCGCTTTCACCAAACATCCTTCTCTGGGTTTGTAGGCCTTTGTGCCCAGTGCAGTTATACAAACGTGGGACAGTTTCTTATAATTTGGATCAAATATGAAGCTTAGGATAACCTATAACTTCAATTATCTTGCAACGGAGGGAGTAGAACCAGATGACAAAGAGCAAAAGTTCAAGCAATCGCACACTCTGCATGATTTGTGTCCCGAGTAAATTGTTCATCGAGACCATTACCACAAAATTTTGGGAGCAGTAACAAGCTGTGCAGCTGTTCAGCTCACTAGGAATTTGCAATCGAAAAACTGAAACAGGTTGACCTTCTGTCAAACATTTAAATCTCGCTTAGCTAATTTATTTCCCACTGCCACAATTCCATAGTAACAGCATGTGAGATTCAGAAACTCAAAATAAGTAAACTGTTCTGCTCTAAGCTGCTGCTCAGTCCATGAACTGAGTACAAAATAGCGACGTAATTTAAACTCAGTGTTTTTCCTGAAAACACAAACAAAAGAGCTTCGCATTCTGCCACGAGCTTCTCTCTGCTGTTAGCATGTTGAGGGCTTGATCACCTCAGTTCCATCGCCTCCCTTCATGAATAGTCAATCAGAACAATTTAATGCAGGATCCAGTTCTACAGATTATGGTAACACTAAGAATCTACAGCTGATGACAATGTTAATCTAGCATAACACAAGAGTAAAGATGGACCTCTCACCAGAATAGTTTCTCAATTTCTTCGCTTTCCGGGTCCAACTCTAAAGCGCGCGAGAGTGAGCAATAAGCACTGTCGTATTCCTAGGAAAGGCAAGGCACAACAGAATCAAATAACTGCCAAGGGAGGAGTGAAATAGTCAGTTTCAACTCTCCTATTGCACCTTCATGAACATTAGAGCTGCTCCTTGACGATAGTGCGACTTTGCCCACTTCGGGCGCAGCTTCTTGCATTCAGTTGCATCCTCATAAGCCCTTTTTCCATCACCCATGCGAAGCCAACAAAGGCTCCTGTTTGATAATAGCTTAGCATCAAAGTTATCAAGCTTCAGTGCCTGCAGCAGACAAAACAGTCAAAAGAATATTGTCATTGTCACATTCTAGAAACACTTCTCAGTTTGCACCAATAATTTCTCCCGATGAAATGGAAGACTGAAATCAATGCATTCCTCTTTTATTTTTCAACAAAAGAATCGCCAATTTCTGTTACAACTAGATCTAGGCAAGAAACTTCTCCAGTCTACACTATCCAGCTAACACTCCATATGTGACATGGGCACACACTAGTGACTAGTCTTTCAACAAGTTCATGTGACAGCATTTTGAGGTAACTGATCAGTTTTAACACAATGTCAAGGACAACTAATTTAATAATAAATCAACTGAACTGTAATGGAGGAACATGTTACATGGTTGTACTTCTAGCCTACAAAGAAAAATAGTCCGAGAATGTACCTTCGTGTAGAACACTGATGCATTTAGATAATCCTGATTCTTAAATGCTTCATCTGCTTGTTGTTTCAGGTCAGATATCCTCGCTTTCACAAAATTATCATCCTGGGCAACTCATAGTAACTTGATTCAGATATATATATATTACGAGGTCTAAAGAGTATGAGTAGTAAGTCGCTAAGGGGAACTGAATGAGTACAAGAAACAGTTTTTACACTTAATCAATGCACAATTTGAAAAATCCAGTTCTCAATTGCTACGCAGGCAGGAAATGGAGAGAGCTATTTAAGAAAATGAATTGGTCCCCTTGTTATCTTTAACAGAATCGGAATTAATGGATTACAGTTTGGTAAAAAAAGTTATCCAATAAAGCATCTTTCAAAAATAAGCTTTCAGACTAAATTTACCTTTTTAGATGAGTTTTCAGAACAGAGCTTAAACAGTGATGCAGATGCAAGAAAAATACATGCACATTTGACAAGCAGGAATAGGAAACTAAGCTTGGGAAATACTTGATCTTTGGACATCGACTTGATGCCAAAATTTCTCGGAGAGTTAACATGGAACCAATATTGCCGTGGGTGTGCAAGAAAATTGCCAGTGACATACCTCAAGTTGCTTGATTTCCATCTTCACATGACTAATGATTCCATCAATGCTCCAATTGGCCACGGATGAAATTGGAGAGGTGAAAGGAAAGAGAATCTCGACATCCTCCCATGTACCATACTCAGCAGCCAACTCTATTGGCAATCTACCAAACTGTGGAGGAACAAGGGAATCTTATAGTTCAACTTTAGGAAATAAGCAATGTTCTAGACACAATCAATGCAAACCAACCATCAAAATTTGATGTGCTGGGTCTATACGACACAAATTCATGCAAAAAAGGTAACTTGGCACAGCCTTCAATTGCTATTTTGCAAATAGCACCATGTAGCTGTACTTACATCATAACTTGTACGGTTGTTGTACATCAGTACCATACGTTTCTACTGAAACTACAAAGTCAAGCAAGACACAAGAATGTGACGAAAAGAGCATTTTTACCGTGTCGGGAACATTTGGGTTTGCACCAGCATCCAACAAGCACTTTATAGCTTCAGTTAAGCCCTTCTCTGCAGCCACTGCCAAAGGATTATCACATGGGCTAGCACCGCTCACATTAGCTCCACCCTATCAGATGCAAGTATAGATGTCAATCATAAGGTTGTCTAGTCGCTAATACAAATGTAAGTAAATCAGACATCAGTTCATTGAAATCCTATACTCCTGCTGGAATATAAAAACAGAGGATACTATACCTGAATCAATAGCTTCACACAGGACACGGCAGATTTGTATAATGCCATGCCCAAAGGTCCAACCAGAATAGTACCCTTGTTGGGCTGAAAAAAAAATAAAGAACTTCATTTTCATGCCAATATATGACAGTTCCAAGAGAGATAGAATTTCAAACTGAAAACAAAGCTGAGCTGATACTTCCTTTTTAAAAGTATAGCTTAAACAGTTATATGCCCCTTTGCAGCCAAAGGATTTTCAGAGTTGTTGTGTGGCTCACCGGTCCTACCATGACTGGTGTGGCTCATACATTAACAGCAATCAGCGAGGCTTGTTTTGGTGGATTACGAAGGTTGCCTATATTTTACTACACTTTTTACTAAACATATCTACAGTTGATGATGAAATACTTTGCCAAGCCTAAGGATTCCCTACTACATTTTTTGAGTCAATGACACATGGGACCCAGGTTGCAGGAAGATCTTACCACGAGTGAGGATGACAAATAAACGGCAAGTAACTAAGTCAAGTTGCCTAACTTTTGCGTGGCATGGCATGGTTAGTCAACAACCCAAAAGGCCCTTAAATACAGGTGGGAACAATTGGAGAACGTAGTAGCAGCCCGGCAAAAGAGAGAACTGGAATTAAAGGACCACAAATCAACAAGAGTTTTTAATATTACGTCTGCATTGTGCTGCAAAAGGATCTTGACAGTAGTAGCATGTCCTCTCAGAGCCGCAAGAGTGAGTGGGGTCCCACAATCTGATATTGCATCAACATCAACTCCTTTAGAAAGAAGAAACTTTACTATTTCAGATTGTCCTGGAGAAAAAAAGGAAGGCAAACAAAGAACAAGATGTTAGTCACCATAAGACGGTAGTCAAGCATTGCGATGATCAGTCACCATAAGGCTGTAGTCATACTAAATAAACAGTCATCTTAGGGGACACTACTAACAGCTAGAACAAGATGGTTTATCAGATAGCTATCCCGAGAGACTTTAATAATAACATACTATTAAAACAGACATTTTACAGGAAACTAGTTTAAATGGCTAGACAAAAATAACATATGAAATATAACATCTTGCAAGAAGATCCACAGACTAATAGGATAAATCCAATGCCTAAAGAAAGTGGTACCAACATGATGACATGTGTACTATTGTTTCATATCTTTAAATTTTTCTTAAGATTAATCGATATACAGATGGTGGTGAACATGAGAAGCAAATAAAATCAGGGTTGTCTTATTTTATGGCAAGAAGAACCTTTTTTCGCAGCAACAAAACAAATTGTTTATATTAGGTTAGCATAGCTCTTGGTAAAATGATCGCCATGGCATTCCTCTCCAGATTCAACTGAAGGAACGTATTCTGCTACATGGTAGAGTTCTATGACTGTTTTTGCGCAATAAAGTTTCAATAGCTTGAGAGGGAAAGCAACTTTGTTGGTTCACATTTACTGGATAAACATATGGAAATAGAAGATTACTATGATCAGTTATCATAAGTTGGTACTCATACTGCGTAAATACTCATTTTGGGGGAGCTGCTTTTAACAGCAAGAACTGGATGGTATATTAAATAGTTATCCCAGAGAGATGTACATGCTAAGACAGTTATTGTACTAAGTAAACAGACATTTTGGGGAAACTAGTTTCAATTGCTAGAACAACATAATATGAAAATATATCCTTGAAGAAGAATTTTCGAAGATAAAATGAGGTAAATATGATGCATAAATCAATCATAGCACTGGAGGAAGGCCAGATTTCTCACGGAAGAGGAAAGTAACAATGAAGGGAATATCCTTCTGTCTATACCATGAACTGCAGCTGCATGAAGAAGAGTGACGTTCCCCTCCGAACGCTGCTGATGCAGATCAGCGCCACAGTCAAGAAGATACCTACGGCAGGAAGGTGACCATGACTGACGGCATGCTCCACGGGTGTACAACCTAGCAGCAGCATCCACATGGCCAAGTCGAAGTTTATGGTCAAGCAATAAACTGAAACCACGCAAATTGACTAGAATCAGCAAGGGAGGCGTGAACTAATTGATTGCAGATTACCCTGAACGGTGTCCGGCTTGTCGACGTCCATCTTGACCTCCTCGACGAGGTACTGGTAGACGGGCAGCCTGCCAAGTCCACCGGCGGCGTGCATCGCGTTCGTGCCCATGAAGGTTGTGTTGGCCACCGTCACCGGGATCCCATGCCCCTGCACGTCCAGCTCCTTCGCGATCCCTTCATTTCACAGAAAAAAAAGGGGCATCTTGGAGTCAGAGAGAAATCGTCGCTGATCCTTAAAGAAAGGTGCTAGGAACTGTGTTCCTTTTTCTTGAAATGGAGGTTGATGTGAACTGGGTCCCTGATTTGCTATCTACTACAAGAAAATCCCCAACCAAGAACCCCAAGAAACGCCAGCATCAGACGCAACACTCCAGCCTAAATGACCCCACACTCTGCACCAAATCGGAAGGAGCGACGCGCACACGGTGACCAAACCCTAAGCGCCCAGCCAGATCTAGCGGGCTAGCGAGCCACCAGACACGATACGCCGGAAAGGGTAGCGAAAAGACGGAAGGAGGGAGGTGTGTGCGGATCTTACTCTTGATTTTGCTGACGCTGCCTTTGTAGGCGGCGCAGATAAGCTTGGCCTCCGGCGGCCACCGGTCACGGTCTGCGCAATAAACAAAATCCACTGATGAAACGGCGGAGAGAGCAGTATAGTAGATCAAGGATCGATTGTGGTGGGGGATTCAGTCACCTTTGCCCAGGAGGAGCTCATAGGTTTTCGGCAGCGGCAAACCCCGGCTCAACATCCTCCTCTCTCTCTCTCTCTACTCCGGCGGTGGCGGTGGCGGTGGCGGAGCAAAGCGATGAAGGAAGGAAGGTTCTAGAGGCGGAGAGAGGGAATGAGACTGAGGATAAAAGGGCGGGAAAAAATGGGAGAGAGTGAGTGGGCTTGCAGGTGACAGAGGCAATAGGAGGTCGACACGTGCCCTACGGGGGCAGGGATGGTACGATCTGACGCTTGTGCCAGAAGCACGGGCAGCAGGCCTCTCCCTCTCCCTCTGCTTTGCTTTCCGATTCAACTTTTGAATTTTGAACTTGCTTTGCTGGCCTCTTTTTCATGAGGAGGTTTGGGAGGAGGCGCGTTCAAATGTTCAAAGTTTTTGTTTTGTAAAGTTGGTAGATTCGTGAATTTTGAGTGGGGGTCTCCTCAGTTTTCTTTGGGTTTGATTTCTATCACACAATTAACGTGTCAAATGAGTCATTCTAGGTCAAAGGAAACGAAACACGCTTTATTTGGAATGGAGAGCGTGTGTTGGTGGTTATACTGGTTTGTACATACATGGGCTACAGCCTACAGGGGCGGGGAAATTGCATGCCCCTTCCACCTTCATCTTCACGACGGTACAATGCATCGACATCTTCTTCCTTAGAGCATCTCCAAGAGCTTACCTATATTACCTAATTTTTAGGTATTGGGTGAAAAAACAAAGCTCCAAGAGCTTATCTAAAAGCGGTCCCCAACCCAAAAAAATTACGTCACTACCTAAAATCTAGCTCAGAATTGGTAAATTTGCCAATCCAAAGCCAAATACCTATATGATTGCTAATTGCGTCACGTCAACAAAAAACGCGGCGGGAAGAGGAAACCGCTCCTCCTGAAATTTCCGGCTAGACCTCCCGCCGCGCAGCCGCCATCCCCGCCATCTCCGGTCACCGGCGCGCCGCCGGCTGCTCGCCCCCACCCCTCCTCGACCCTCGCCAACCTTCTCCCCACCAAAATAGCCCCCGAATCGAGCCCGTCGGCAACCTCCGCACCGCCCCGACCGCCTGCCGCGCCGCCGTTGAATTGAGCTGTCGACGACCGCAACCCACCTCCCTGACCTCCCCATCGAGCTCCCGACCTCCTGCCCTGGCTCGGGACGGCCGCTGCATCCCCGACCAGCCTCGTCTACGCCCGCCGGCGCGAGGAGCTCGTCCACGCCCGCCTCGCCGCGGCTTGCCGGCGCAAGGAGGACCTCCCTCGGGACGACGGTGTTCATGGCAGAGTCGGGGCTGGCCGGGAGGGGCGAGATCGAGGCGGCGGGGATGGAGGGAGGCTAGGCGATGGGGATGGAGGTGTCGGGTTGGACGGGAGGAAGAAGAAGAGGGGAAAATAGAAAAAGTCTATCCCATTGACATGTGGGTCCCACGTGAAGATGCTAATATGGGTATCCAGTTTTAGTTAAGCTAGAAAAGCAGAAAAAATTCTGGATACCCAAACCTTGTCTCTCCTCTACCTAAAACCACTTTTCCAACTCAAATTATAGGTAAGCTCTTGGAGATGCTAGTTCATCTTCTCACTCCCCTCTCCAACAGAAAAAGGTGGCGTACCAATACGGCATCGGAGATGGAGCAATGTATCGATGACTATCTAATTGTGGATGGATCTTGCATGCGTCGACGTGGAGTACAATAGCGAGGGTCATACGATGGCGACAACCAATGGAGACATATTAGATATCATTATCAATTTCGTTGTTTGTTTCTTGTATTAAGGACAGTAAGCAGAAAACAATGGAGACATCCTGATGCAAAATTAATGAACAATTGGTGACTAAGGCATCGAAAATCTAAAAATTTCTTCGTAATATCTCTAGAAGATGCAAACGGAAATATTTTTCAAAATCTTTCTAGTGGTAACTCTCATCTTAGAAGAATATTCCTTACAGAAGCTTCACTCGCCCAAATCCATAATAATTAACTCAATGATTTTAAGCTCAAACAGTTTAAATGCTATAGATGTATCTTGTAATTAATCCCATCAGACATTACAACAAACTTCTGAAAACATTTAACAGAACTACATATGACTACTTACGAACAAGGATATGTATGGCATGACTAGGGCTGGAATTCGAGCCGAGCTCGACTCGGCTCGTTCAACAAACGAGTTCAGAAATAAAACTTGGCTCGACTCGGTAAGCTCGCGAGTAGCTCGTTTAACTCGTTCAAATAAAAAAATATGGTATTTTTGATATATTAGTGTCAAACTATTAATATTTTTTGCAACGATAATGGTGTAAAGGTTCTATATTTTAGCACTGATCTATTCTTTGACTACATATATAAAATTGTAGAAAGATCGTCACCGTTTCAGTTCAGAATAGTAGGAAAATTACTTGTTTTTCCGTATGCTCGCTTGTTTGAACGTGTTAAACGAGTAATCGAGCTACTCGCGAGCTACTCACGAGTAGCTTGGTCAACAAACGAGTTCGAAAATGAAACTTGGCTTAGCTCGTTAGACAACGAGTTCGAGCCGAGCCGAGCCGAGTCACGAGCTACTCGTTTAGCTCACGAGTTTCGAGTTTTAATTCCAGCCCTAGGCATGACAACCATCAGACAAATAGTCATATATTTCATGAATATTCTTAGCCGCTATATACTGAATTGTCCTTATTTTTAACTGACCCGGGCATGGAGGAAAAAAATGTTGGTTGTGGAAAGGTAAAATTACAATAATATAAGTGTGTTATAGTATTCCTGGAGTAGTACATGTATCAGTGGCTATATGAACAACAACAAAACAAGAAAAGTTTTTTCTCAAAGAATATGCACTTCTCCTGGACAACTACTTCTGTACTCCAGAACAGCTAAACTGAACTTTAATAGTAGAGGATATTATAAATTGTTTGAGCTTTAATTCTAGGAGGCAATCTGAATGAGACGTAGAAGAACAATGCTCACAAATGCAAGCGAATATTAGGAGATATATAGTTAGCTTTACCTTTTGATGTACGCCTGGAAAAGAAAAGGTGGATCTTAAGGGGATAGACAAAACAAGTTGCAAGCACTGGATGTAGTTGACGATTCTAACACCACGCCGTCGCTGGGGTAGAGCCTCTGTCCAGCATGCGGCGTCTCAAATTATTCTCCATCGCCTCCCCTGTCAACCGCCTCTGTCCACCTTGGCAGCCCCGGCACTGGTTACTCTGCTTCCACTCATTTGTTTTTGGCCTCATCCCCGCCTACTCGTGGCGAACATAGACACCCGTTGCTCCATCCTCTGGATATGCGGCTTCATCTTCCATTGTATCGCTGGTTGGCACACTAAGACAGTCCTGACCGGAGGCTGTGCCGCTGCGGCTTGCTGAATGCCAAGAAATATCAGTCCGTCGATAAAACAAACAATTCTTCCGTATGCAGACATCCTTATCAAAACCCATTTGCTTTTAGATTCGTCTACTTTCCTACAATAAAATTTGGAGTTACATTGAACTATCATTGCATTTTGATAGAATTAAACTATTATTGCATTGCACACGTTTCCAAAGGAAATCTTCTACGGTCGCTCACGTTTTCTGGAACATTATCTAAAGTTGTATTCGTGATCAAATAAAATGTTTTACGGAAAACAACATGAACACGTGAAAGGAATAATTTTACACATAAGTTCTTGTTTCCATGGAAAAGATATTCATAGACAGATTGAGAAAATATGTTATCTTCATTGCCATTCCGTGTAAAAGGAAAGCTCCATGTATTTGGACTAAGAGCATTAATAAATTTCACTGAATGATAGGGAATGAAAGTTTCTGGAGGAAAACATCATCCATAGTAGATAAACGTATTATATTACCATGGGGAAAATCTTTCATGTGAAAGATACGCATCAACCTTGCATATATTAAGAAAAAATATTTCATATACTATGTAAAATCTTACATATGTTCTTGGAGCTTGCACAACCAGGCCTGTAGAAAACCATTCTGTTACGGAAGCATCTACTGCATTGACCTGCCAACGAATTGAAATCAATTACTGAACTTCCTAAGAAATAATCACACCTATTGTGTGAACCTCATAGATCAGGCAAGGTGTTACAATAGTTCAGCATCTGCTGATTAGCATTACTCAACACAGAAGTACCCTATGTGTGAAACCTATGAAGTGGTACAGGACACTGGTTGATCATACTGAATACCCTTCATATTCTCATAAGCCACTTGCTTCAGTTATTCCTTCCCAGCAGCTACAACAATTGCATTGTTCTCTACCCTTCTTCAAGTTAAATTAAAAAACTTAACCCAAGGTGTATGATGCAGCCTGCAGAGCCAGCCCTCTCTAAGTTTGAACTGCGGTTTAGAAACATCACTACCATGCAATCAGCCATATAATATTGAAAGGACTGAATTCCTTCAATGTGTTGTTTACTGAACCAAGCACAAACAAGGAAGAAAACGGAACCATCGGGAGTAGGGGACAAGCATAGGGATTCAGGGGATATGGGGACAAAACGTAGATTAGAAAAAATAAAACTAATCTAGTTACACAAGAGAACAAAAATCCAACCGAACAAAATCGTGTAGCAACAGCAGAAATCCACAACTAGTAACTGACCTCCAACAACAGAGGATAGATTTTGAGAAAAGGTAGAGGGGATGGTTCGGATTGAGGATACCTTGAGCGTGCCTTGTGTGGGCACCGACTCCGGGCAGAGCATGCTGCCGACGGCAGTAGACCGGGCGGCTGCGTCGCCGCTCGCGTGTGGAGGAGGCCGACAGCGTACAGGTCGGCCGGGATGGATCCGAGGCGCTGTTGCCGGCCTGCTGGTGGACGGCGCCAGATCTCCCGACCGCCATCGCGTCTCTCCTCCATGGCCGGCGGCCGCTCCGGCGTTCAGCAGGTCTGGCGACAGCTTGAAGTCCTCCAATGAAGGGTTAAGGGCGGCCAGGGGCGACGCCCAAGTATGGTAGAATCAGTGTATGGTAGGGGACGGGCACGAGCGGCGGCGCAGCCGGAGCGGGCAAGGACGTCCTGCACCGGTGGATGGATCGAGGGTGCTAGAGGGTGGTGCATGCGTACTGTGTCCACGACTCGTCCTCGCGGTCAAAGGCAGGAGCGAACCGACCCCCGAGAGTCGGTAGTGGACGAACAATGCACCGACACGTGGGATGCTCCATAGCTCAAGAATTCTAGCGCGATTGAATGTTGTAGAGATGTACCTGGCAATTATCTCCACTACTATTAAACGACAGAACTTGAGTTCGGCTAAATCCACACACGCAGTCGTACACCAAAACACTTCAACGATGGCTTAACCCCAGAACAACAAAGGTTTGGCCCCACCGGTCAGGTCCTCCGGGTGCACGTACCAATTAACGCTGACTGAATTTACTTCACCACCACCGCAAAGGGGTTTTTCCCTGGCGCAACCGAAATTTTGAAAAGACCCACTACCTCTGATCGTAACTCCTACGACCACGGACGCAAACTGATCCATCATGTCTCGCTCACGGCACGGCGACTCCCACAACGCGCTCAAAAACGGCAGCGAGGTCTCCATCCTGGTCGGCGCCCACACCGGCGACCACCACCATCTTCATGGGACGGCCAACCCAGCAGCACCTTCCTCGACGGCACCCAAACAGCCCGCCAGTAGCTGCGTCTTGCTCGACGGCGCCCTCGCCGCCAGGCGGCAGGAGGAGTCCTGGACGACGCCCTTGCAGTCCGGAAGCACCAACGGATTGCTGGAGCCAAGCCCTCGCCTCCCTGCACCCGTGCCTTCTTCGACGACAGCGAGGTCTCCATCCTGGTCGGCGCCCACGCCGGCGACCACCACCATCTTCTTGCTGGGACGCCCAACCCAGCAGCACCTTCCTCGACGGCACCCAAACAGCCCTCCCGTATCTGCGTCTTGCTCGACGGTGCCCTCGCCGCCAGGCAGCAGGAGGAGTCCTGGACGACGCCCTTGCAGTCCGGCAGAGCACCAACGGATTGCTGGAGCCAAGTCCGCGCCATCACGCTGTCAATTGGCTCCTGTCAAAAACGGTGACAAGTTATTATTCCTTCTGCTGTCAATCTTCCACATAATTCTGATTATATTCTGAAGTTTTAAACCCCCGACAGATAAATAAAATCAAATTAAAATCTGTAAACATGTAGTCTCATCTTCTTTGGGCCAAAAGCTACCACGCAAAATGCAACATGATTATAACTGCTCCCGTTGAACAGTGATACATAAAAAGGATGCAGCCACGGTTCTAGATTCATGAAACCAATGCTTAATGAACAACCAACCAGATCAAGATGATGTGTTAAACGCAAAGGATGTTGACGACCACAAATAAATTAAAAAAGAAACGTATCATAATATATATGTGACAATTCCCTCACAAAAGGTTATGGTAAAGGACATTCAAATAACAAAGTCAAATCATATTTTGATATACGTTCCTTTTTAACTTGCCTCTCCTCTAAAATGATGTGTTAAATCATGACCAGATTTAGGATTTGGTTTTTAATTATCACTTTCAACTTCTGTTGATTTGTAATATTTCTTCACATTACAACTATTATTTTGTGTTTTGTGGGTTTCCTCAATCATAATTTAGTAGTGGAGATTGAATATACACCAGGTTTTTCAGGTATAAGACTCATGTAAAAAAAGATTATTTCAGTTACCTTGAAGTTGATCATTGCCAAAATACATAGCAGACTCCACAATATACATCCATCATGAAACCTCTGCAGACTTATCATCGACATCATATGTGCCAGAACATGAATTATCCATCAATAATATTCCTTTCCTCTCATGCTTTAAAATGAAGTCCCCATCATAGAACTTCAGACAAATGGACTCAAATCCTGCATTTACCAAAGATCTGTTTAGTGGTTGTTGTAAGGAACTGACGAGCAAAAAATCAGTGCACTATACAGTTTCTACTTAGATATAGAAACATGGCATATGTAACTATTATCTTCTAAATTTCTCCAAATTTGCAACTAATAATAAAATGGAGGATTGCAGTAAGTTAAAAAGTAGCAACCTATAAGCAAAATTTGCATTTTCTTTACTGACCTCAACATATCCAAAAATCCCAGAGCTCAATTCCCATAAAAAAAAATCATAGAAATTATGTCTCTGTCATGTAAGTCATATTGGAATCAAATCCACCTTCCTGTTATAAGAAAGAGAATGATGTCAATGTCTTCTGTTTTCATGTTAGATCCACAACTTTTAGACTACTATGTGTCCATACTGCCATTTTTCCCATAGTTTCTCAAGGTGTTGAAGACAATAATTAAAATTTAGAAGATGCCTACAGAGTTTTATTCAACCTATATGGAAAGACCAATATAATGGTACACTAAACAATGTTATATATTGTTGGAAAAAACATCAATACTATAACCAAAAGATATCACTGCTATTACCTCCTCAGTAGAAACCTTTCCAAAGGTATCAATCCTATACATTCTGCTCAATAGCTCTCCATTCCGCGTGACGCCTCACCAATTTGCTGAATACTGTAACCAAAAGCCTCAAAATTGTCAGTACCATGCCGAACTGCATATGCATCACCAACATCATGGTGCAGTACGTTTTGCAAGTCAAGATCCCATATCATTTGGGGATCTTTCTCACCTGGTGGTTTGGCAATAGTCAATGTCAGACCAGCAGTCTTCATCCATGGCTTTGCCTTCAGGCTGTCAAGGGTTGACCATGACAGCAGCGAGGGAAAACACCTTCAGAACCCGCTTAACCTTCACCTCCGAGGTGGATTTCTTGCCTAAATTCACAGAAAAAGGGGAATCAAGGGCAGTCCGCCCGTTGGACCAATTATGCTGACGACCAATTCCATACGACTAATTTTAATAAGAACTATCCGAATCAATAAGCTAGAGATGGCGGAAACGGGGAGCGGGAGACGACTGTTGCCTACCTGGACCGAGAGGTCGACCTGGGAGAGGAGGCCGAGGGAGTGGTTGGACGAAGGGATCATGTTGAGCGCCGTCTCGGTGCTCCCCGGCGGCATCCGCCGCATCAGATCCATCGTCGCCTCCATGTTATCCTCATCGCCTTGTTCCCGGCGGCAAACGGGTGAGAACAGGCCTGGAGAGCGCCATGTATCCGGGGCCCGTAGCGGCGGGAGGAAGGGAGCGTATACCAGCGCGCCTACAGGGGGCCGTCGGCTGGGGAAGGGCGTCCGCCATGGACCGGCCAGTGGTGCTTGCCATCGGTGGTGAAGAAGGGGAAAGTTTGGTCGTGTTGTGACGTGTGTGAGTGAGGAGCTTAGCGACAGACTAAGAGTGAGAGCTGGGAGATAGCGGGTTGTCCGAACATTTTTTTGAGGGATTTTTTTTTTACATTATATCGCGGAAGTGTCGATCGCAATGCAGAGTAATATAGCCATTATATCAATGGTTCAGTCACTTTTAAAGGTTTTATTAAATAATATTAGGATTTTTTAATTAGATTTATTGAAATGAATATTTTAAAAATTCATAATTAAAATGTTATAATCATGAAAAGGTGATTTTTAATCCATATTCTGAAGTATGAAGACAATGAGACGTTAAACAATATTCCTGCCTTGGAAACGAGAAATTATTGATCACCTAAAGGGATAGATCTTCATGAAATAAAATATTGGATGATGTTATGTTATTTAGAATTTGGTTTTTACTTATCACTTTCAAGTTTGGTTGATTTGTAATATTTCTGCACATTACAACTGTTATTTTGTGGTTTATGGATTTAGAATGATGTAACGTGTATGCATTCTATATTATCATCGTTATACGTTTTAAAATTATTGTTGTAGTAACAAAAAACACTAAATAAAAAATGTCATTTAATTTTGAAGACGTGTGTTGCACGTGCATGGCTACTAGATTTAGGTTGTGCGTTGCACGTGCACATCCAATATTTTAAACGACACGACGCGGGAGAAATCATGAGTTCAAAGATAGCGAAAAGAATAATATTCCTTTAGATTTAAACAGATGTCGTGTGCATGTATCTTACGTTGTTTGAGCCATGGGACGTATTGAACTATTTAAATGGATCAATGAATAAAGATTTGCCAAAAAGCAACGTATTGAAGGACAAGTGAGATTTAATAATATGTCTTCATTCTCTTCTAATCTTGTACTCCCTCCGTTCCAAAATAGTTGACTTCCATTTGTCTAAAATTGGATGTATCTATACACGTAACATGTCTAGATACATCCACTTTTTAACAAATGGAAGTCATCTATTTTGGAACGGAGGGAGTACTTTCAATAGTTTTGCGTCGACGCTGGGAAAAAGGCCAGGTATCGCACAAAACCGACGGGATTTAATTCCTTGGCGCCTGCGCAAGCGTCCGCGTTGTACCTGGTCATTATGCCGTCGGTGACTCTGTGTATATATAAAAACCACAACCAAAACCAAAACTCCCAAGTACAATAACAACTCTCTGAACATACACGCTATGCTCCAATTCAGGCTGTTATATTACAGTACTATACACTCTCTCTGCCTTATGCATCGACTGCAAAAAGACCATGAAATGTTTACAGCGATGTCCTCTCAAGCGGCCCATGTACACTCACCGTTCATAAAAGATCTTCGGTCGTTAACAGATACCATGTATGAATTAGCTGAAGATTCATACATGTTTTGAATTCTGATATGCTCTGGCAGAAGCAGAAAAACTGGAGCACCATCCTAGAACCGTCTCAATCTCCACCTTCAGCTCCATTGGACTCTCTAAGCCACTCTTGCAGTTTGAGTTCTTGTTCTTCTTTAAACTTTTTGTAGCTCTCCGCCGTGTAGGAGATATCAGAAGCAGATACACTGTCATTCGGCGTAGCTGCATTATTATTTTCCATCAAACGGTTTGAAATGAGGCTGTCATTCCTTTCTGCATCTGAGGGTGTTGCCACACCATCTCCTCCGCCTTGTGATGATTCTGGAGCTGTAGATGACACTGACTTCTCGCTAACGTTATCGTTTGTTGCCAAATCAGTCGGTGGCCATCTCAGACTGGAAGCCTTTTGCTTCGCAGTGTTGAACATGGAAGACAAATAGTTCCTGCTACTTCCACCATTGGCTGCGCCCGAATCGTCCCACGCTTCCGAGCTTTTATCTGATTGGAACCCCCAAATGGGGTTCTGGATTAACCTAAATGAAATAAAAAAAATCTCAAACAAACTTAAGAGGAATGGGTTCCTCTAGAAACAAAAAAGGGGATGGCTTTTGTACATAGAATAATATGATAGAGTAAGGTGCTAAGGATTGCCCGAGCTTAAACCCGAGAGTGGTTTACTGGTGGAGAAGCCATAGTTCAATATTTGCGTTTTCAATCTTATTAGTATATATAAACCAGACTAAAAGTTGTTGGACTTAATGCTACATATATAACATAATAGAACAGGTAGGGAGTTTTTACATCATACATTTCAAAAGAGACAAGTTACAATTTATAGAGGCAAATCGTAACTTAGATAGAAGCTAGAAACTCAGGAAAGTTCTCTAACAGATAATCTTCAGATTCCAAGGTAGCTTCTTCTTCGGAATGTTGGTTCCATTGCACTTTGATGGACTGTTTCTAAATAAAATGAAAAGAAGATCGCTGTTCTACGAGCCTATGTATGCTATGAATGAGAAAACTTTGGTATGCTATGAAGATCCACACTGTATCAAACACAACAGAACCATTAAATGTCTCGAGGCAATGAAACAAAAATCAGAAGTTCTCAAGACTAGTAAATACTTACCCCCTCTTTGGTTGGGTCTTTGACATTATCTTTAGAGATTTATTTATATCCTTGATCATATCATCAGCAATTGGAAGTCCAAACTCAGCCATGGACTTCACAGCACAAATGGAATCCTCTATATCTTCAGTGTGCAATGTTACCTCACGAGTCTTTTCTGCAACCTTCCCCTGATGAGCAAACCAAAAAGGTTATGTACAATTTCACAACACGGCATCACTGAACATATCAGCTTGGTTTGTACTACGCCCTGACAAGAATAGATCAACTCATGAACAGCTCAGAAAATTAGCAAAGTCAGCCAATGCTAAAACTTATGTTACTACAAGGAAAACAACATGTCAGAACTTGTAATGAAGTAACCAAAAGAACGTAACGGCCTGAACAGATTCCAAATAACTACCCTTGTACTTGGGAATTAAGCTTCATGCATATTCAAAGTCCTGCCATGTTTTGACAACTATACAAGCAGTAGGACCTGGCTTGCTGAAATCAAGAAAATTGAATTCAAATGAAGCTGGCTTTCTCCAAACCAGGCTCTGCAAGTGCTAATCAGAAATTTGTATTGATTGGCTCTGGAGTGGCTACCATGTTGTGGCTGGTTGGGCTCTGCAACTAAAATGGCCAATTAAAGTATGAGCCAGCCAACTCTTAAGTAGTACTCCGTCCGTTCCACAATATAAGCCTTTTTAGCTTAGCCTTTTTAGCAAACTAAACTAGCTAGCTAAAAAGGCTTACATTGTGGAACAGAGGTAGTAATAAAAGCACTAAAGTGCATAGTTCAAACTTCATAAAGATCAATCCAGTGAAAACAATCCGTTTCTAAAATTGTATATTACTTCATTCATTAATAAGCTTCCAAGAACATATTCAAGGGACAATATCACACTGATCAGTCTATATCAACACAGCATTCATGATTGCCTCCTACCTCAGGAAGTATGCTAATAGAGTAATACTGTAATGCCTAACAAAAAAATCGCACTGAAATATAGAGCACCACAGTGGATAAATCATCCTATGGTATCATCATAGTAAACGGTAAGTCTAGATCATAGATAATCATGTGGGGAAAGATCACAGAGATACATATGGTCAACTAACACAGCGCTAGTCAATAGGTATGCTGTAACCAAGTAATTCCTAGTAATCCAGTAGTATATACACAAAAAAATTATATAACCTGGCCTAATTCACTTAATCAAGACGAGACAAATCACTGATTTCCATCAAACCGACGCCGACGGCGGACCGCGGATTCTGGATTCACAAGCGAACCGGCATAAATCCTAATCTCAATGCGCAACATAGCATGCTTAAAAGCGAATCATCGTCATCAACACTGAATAGGGAGCAAATTAAGAGGGGGAAGGGGCCGTTGGACCTTGACGTCTAGGAGGATGGGCATAGATGCGTTGGCGTGCTGCTGAACGAAGTAGAGCCCGACTGAGGGCTCGTTGGCGGCGTGCTTGATCATCTCGTCGACCCCGTCCTTCACTGCTGGACCAAATCACGCGTGTCAGGGAGGTGCTCGACGGAATTCCCCACAGGAGCTGGAAGGAAAACACAAAGATCGGAGGGGGTTGTTATTACCGCAGAGGAAGCCGTCGGCGGGGGAGAGCTGTGATGAAGACGGGGGTGACGATGCGACGGCGGAGGAGGAGGGGGAGGGGATGTGCATGTCCGCGTCCGCAGCAGAGCGCGGCGGCCGACCATCACGGGCGGAGCCGCTGCCGCCTCTCTGCCCTCTTCTCGAAGAGGAGCTCAGATGAGACTATTGAGAGAAAAGAGGAGGTAAGATGGAGGAAAGAATTCGCCGGAATTTGCACAGGTCGACGGAGGCGATGGCGACAGCGACGGCGAGGACGGGACGGGACGACGGAGAAATTAATAGAAGGGTAGGTAGACAGATGTGCTATGGTGGCCGCTGGGTGGACTTATTTCGAAAAAAACGAATTCAAAACTTACAGGGTATTTAAAACATTTGAATTCTTAGGTCTTATTGGTTCAAATGAATTCATATGAATCTGGAAGTATTCTACTCTACAGGATTTTTTTGGTATGTGGCTTTATACCTGGGCATCTGTCGGGCCGGGCCGGGCTCGGGCCGGGCCTAAAAAAGCCCGATGCAGAAAACCCTAGGCCCGAGCCCGGCCCGGCCCGACCATCGGCTGCAGAAATCGGGCCCGAGCCCGGCCCGAGCCCGACAAAGCCCGACCAGGCCCGATCGGCCCGGCTCGACCTCAGCTGATTTCCTGTTTTCGCTAAGCCCGAGCCCGGCCCGACCTGTGTATCGGGCCCGAAATTCAGGCCCGAGCCTGGCCCGATGTGTAAGCCCGGCCCGGCCCGACATTTCCGGGCCGGGTTGTGTCGGGCCGATCGGGCCGGGCTATCCATGGCCAGGTATGTGTGGCTTGTTTGGTTCATAGAAATAGCAACCAAGCAATAACAACAGTGACAATTTTTTGATAAATGGAATATATAAATATACACCTGGACTCTGCACCAACACAATAGTAAGAGCTAGTAAAAATATTAAAGATACACATCAAAATATTAATAAACTAGAAAAGAAAAAATTAGTCAATAAAATGCCTCCAATAAACTTTAGCATTAAACTACCAAAGATAGCAACTCCAGGGACACAAAGTTTTCAAGAAGGGAGCAACGCGCAAGGCCGACAATTGGATCCAATGAGAATGTCAAACGATGAGTTTTCACACTAAGAGATCTACTCCCTCCATTCCGGTTTATAGGATGCAATTCCAAAATCAGGTTTTTCCAAGAATAAGATACAATTTAAACATTTAATGAGCAATTAGGAGAGAGGAAATAGAATGCAACCAATGCATGTCCACCAATTTAGTTAATTAATGAGTAATTAGGAGAGAGAACCAATGCATGCACAACAATACGCTACTCAATGCACCAATAGTTAGCCACCTAGGTTGGAGAGATTTGCCAAATGCATCCTATAAACCGGAATAGAGGGAGTAGGTAAACTTCAATCAATGTCACCATTTAGAAATCATCACCTAAACGCCACCATTGGCGGGTCCAACCATTAAAGGTACCTATAGCTTTCGCCCCTACAATTCGAAACCTATCACTCAAAGAGCAAAGATAGCATCAAACAATCAAAATAGCGTTAAGTGTAGTACCGCAATTTAACTCTTATCCCAAACTTTAACACGAAATGAACTGCTTTTCAAATGTTTAGCCGGATCTAACCTTTTTTAGTACCGCTCAACATATTGACGGTATGGTTAGGTGTAGTACCGCAATTGGTATCCTGGCAGTAGCACGACTAACCCTACCACCGTGGCAGTACCATGTACTAGGCTACCGCCAGATCACCCGGCGGTATCACGCACAAGTCTACCGCCAGAGGGTTTGGCAGTAGCCAAAAAGGTTAGATGAAGATTTTCTTTAAAAAAAGTTCATTTAAGACTCAAGTTTCATATGTAGGTCAGATTGGTGAAAATTGCCGCAACTCGAGGGACACAACGTTTTCAGTAAGGGAACAACGCGCGACGCTGACGATTGGATCCAAGATAGGGGATTTAAAATATAGTTTTTTGAATTTTAACAAACCGAGAACCCTATAGCTCAAGATCTAAACACACTTTTCATATACTTTTGCACTATTGCACTCACCAGATTCTGATAGAACGATAATGCAACACAGTATCTTCTGGATTAGAAGGGAATTCAGTTCATAACTTAATATGTACATAATGATGTCGTGTTGACAAATATGTATAATTTTTTACAGCAGGACCCAGGATCATGATAATCAACAACCACCACCTGAGGTCGATCGTCATCCTAAAACTGTGAATTTTACACAGTGATGAAATGACATAAACTCCAACCAGATGAAGGTTCTTTTGACGGGAGACGAAAGCTATACGATCTCCTCTAGAATACGATTCAAGGAATATCTACAAAAGAGAAACATGTTACTTCGTGAAACATGAGGAGCATTTCGGCAACAGATTCTATGACTATACGAACAGATATCAACATAGTTGCAAGGTTTGTTGGAATGGGAGTGGACTGCAGTTATAAAACTAACTAGTCTCCCTGGTGGGTACACCATGGAGAAGATCCCAATGAGAAACATGTTCCTCTAAATATTCTCTAAAATGTAAGAGAATGATCCAAGATAGGGGATTGATGTAGCATGCTGAGCTAACATAAGAATATACAAACAACAATAAAATAAAACAAATGGCACAAGTGTTCATGAAACAAGTCGCAACATATCAATATCTCATCTAATTGTGATTGTTTCGTACAGTGACTTGACAGATCATTTTAGTTTATCTTATTGAAAATAAGCATATTACAAATATTTTTAATCTGCCGAGGTAAAATTCTAATAGATGCAGTTTACAGAAAAGTAGCTAATTATGTGGTTTATAGGACAGTATCTAATTACCACATTAAGTCCGATGAACTTACCAATTAGTGTTGCCACCGGCTTCTTCTTTGTGCAAGTTTCCGTTAGTATTTTCTGAGCTAGGCGACTGCTCCATTGAGTTGCTTGGGTTTTGTAGAAGTTGGGAAAAACTCCGCCATAACCTTGCAGGCAGAATGGGAGCAGTTTCCTGGTGCTCCTCAGATGGCATTTCATACGCACCTGCTGAACCTGGACTTAACTCAGAAAACCTTACAGCTCCAAGAAGTCTCTCTGGGAGCTCTGATTCAGCTTGACTCTCGATAAGAAATGCTAAATCTACAGTCAGTGTCGCGACATAACCAAACGCCAGATGGACAATTGCATTTGCTACTATAGAAGATCCGATATCCACATCGACTTCAAAGAAATTTGATCCTTCAACATACTTGCACGAAAGCGCTCTGCCCAGTAGGCAGATGGCTTGTTCACCCACAGCTTTTCGAACAATCCAGGGCCCCTTAACTATATTTGCTATCAGTTTAAGTCTGGATTTCCGAAAAGCATCATCACCTTTCAGGAATTGATCCATTAGAGAGCCCTCAGGTGCAGGTTCCAGTGAGATAAAGTAAAATATCGCGCTATAGTTCTCCTTGCTGGGCAGTTGCAGGTTGAAAGCCCAGACAAAGGCCTATTACCATGCGAAACCTCCTCGTCGATGGCTTTCCTCACACGATGGTTCCTGTTTTTCAGGACCTCACATATTTTTGCTGGGCCTTTGATCCAATCAACTCCAAGAGGTTTTAGCAGATACTGCCCACCAGGTATTTTTGCCTTAGTGGTAAAATATTCTGGACCTCTGACCATAAATGTGTCACCGGGAGGAGTAGCCCAGACATTATGACAATTTGCAGGTGGTAGACAAGGAACTGCTCCTCCTGACTGGACATTCTGTATCCATTGGTGCTCAGCCTCGCCGTTGGAAAATGCCATCTACAAAAAAAAATCATTCTAGTTAGTTCTCAGAGGCTATAGCATACTTAAAATAAAAGTAAAAGAGACGATCATATATAAGCACCAAGTGGAGAAGTGTTAATGTTTCTAACTTTATATATAGTAGCTCTGCTTCTACGAAAAACAACCAATGATTTAACTTCTCGAAATGTTGTAAGCATCTATTGCCTGAACTCAATAATAATACTTGTGAGTAATCATTCGCTGAAGTGTCATCAAATTGATCTATTTTATACGAGTCAAATGAAGCAAGGAGTGAACATATTATTAAATGGTACTAAAAACATCTACGAATCCTGCAATGATGAAGAAGCACTTCAAAGTGCTCGACACCACAGTTACAGATTGTGGATTTTAGCATTAACATATAAAGACTATCTAGTTCGTTTTCACAATTCTAAAAGATAAGGTATCCAGTAGCAATTGCAGAAGGCACCGAAATCTCTAACAATTGTTGCATTCTGTAGAAAGTTCCTTGGTTACACTACACTATCCCTGGTAGCATTATAATGATTTGCTCCAGTCGATAGGATGCAATCCAAGCCGGAAGTATTACTACAACCAGATAAGTAATATTCTGTTTTGATCGAAAACTTGCATCAAATAGCTTGTAGCCTCTTTTCAATTAGCAGCTCCATTACTGCAACTCAGCAGAGTACAAACCCTATGAGCTATGGTTTCTACTTTTTTTTTCGATAAAGGGAGTTTTTATTACTTAAAGAGTTTTAAGTATTACACCCGGCCTCTGCACAGCTAAGGTGCACACAGCCCCACAAGTTCAACAGTCACCACATAACGATAAAAAAAACGCGAATTACATACCGTAATGAGAAATTATAAGAGCGCCTATGGTAGAGGAGGGCATATCCGTAGATCATGTTGCCATCCATGGTGCGAGAACAGCTCCCTGGCCACAGCCTCCAAGCGCGCCATCGCCTCGGAAACCAGGTCCCGATGCTCCACATGCTGTAGCGGAAGCCAAGAACGAACCGTAGCTGTGCACCGGTAGATAACCTGCATAAAGGAAACAACTTTGTCATTGAAAACCTTGTCATTTCTACATAGCCATAGCGACCATATCATGGCAATCGCTGCCATCCTAATACGCATCTTGAACCTAGGATCCACACCATTCAACCAGCTCCCGAAAATATTCGAGACACTACGTGGAGGGTATAAGGTAGAGCCTATCTGGATGGCTGACCATATAGAAGAGGCAAACTTGCACTGAAAAAATAAGTGTTGAATAGTCTCGTCTTGATGACAAAAGACACACTTTTTACTTCCATGCCAATTGCGTTTTGCAAGGTTATCTTTTGTAAGAATTACTCCGCGACGAAGATACCAAGCAAAAACCTTTGTTTTTAGCGGATCTTCATCATCCAAATTTTCTTATTATTATCTACCGGTATATCAGGTTGGATCAAGATTTTATACATGGAGTCAACCGAGAACTTGCCATTCTTGGTGACATTCCAACGGAATTTATCCGGTCCTTGTGTCAAGTGGATAGAATCCAGCCGATTTAGCAAAGCATTCCAGGATGCTAGCCTAGGACCAAAAAGACTTCTTCTGAACGACACATCCGGTGGAGAAGAACTCAACACCTTGGCCAGTGTATCGCCTTTGTGTCACAATACTATACAAGGCAGGATATTGAACACGGAGCGGTTCTCGTCCAATCCAAATATCCTCCCAAAACCTAATCTCAGATCCATCCTGAATAGTAAAAGACCCGTGTGGAAAGAAGAATTTTTTCGTTGCCATTAAGCCGGCCCAAAAGTGCGAGTCCCCAGGTTTCCACACAACTTGGGAGACTGCTTTCGAGCCCACATACTTTCTTCTAAGGAGAGTTTGCCAAAGCCCTTCTTCGGAAAGAAGCTTAAATAACCATTTACCAAGTAAGGCTCTGTTCTTGATCTCAAGATCATGAATACCGAGCCCCCTTGGTCTCTAGGACGGCAAACCACACTCCATTTGGCTAGACGATATTTTCTTTTCTCACTATCACCTTGCCAAAAGAATCTCGATCGGAAATAATCCAACCGAGTTAATTCCTTTTGGTACTTGGAAGAATGATAACATATACAGTACCATGTTGGTTAGCACTGAATTAATGAGGACCAATCTTCCACCCAAGGATAATAATTTACCTTTCCAACTATTTAAACGAACTTGAAGTCTCTCCTCTACTAATTTCCATTCGGCATTTGTTAAGCGCCGATAATGAATCGGAATGCCCAAATACTTAATCGGAAACTGGCCTTGCGCACAACCGAATAAATCAGCGTATACGGATGCCTGAGGTTGAGCCTCGCCAAAGCAAAACAATTCACTCTTATGGAAATTTATCTTAAGACCTGATAATTGCTCAAAGGCTGACAAAATCAGCTTAAGATTCTTAGCTTTCTCAATGTCATGTTCCATAAAGAGGATTGTGTCATCAGCATATTGAAGAATGGATAATCCACCATCAACAAGATGTGGTATGACCCCTTCAATTTGACCATCAGACTTTGCACGTTCGATCATGACTGCTAACATATGCCACTATATTGAATAGTATTGGCGATAATGGGTCACCTTGTCTAAGCCCCTTTTTGGTCTGAAAGTATTTGCCAACATCATCATTGACTTTTATGGCTACACTTCCACCCGAAACGAAACTATGAATTAACGCACGCCACTCATCAGAAAAACCTTTCATTCTGAGGGTCTGCTGAAGGAAGGACCATTTAACCTTATCATAAGCTTTTTCAAAATCAATTTTCAGAATCACCCCATTCAACTTTTTGGTATGTAGTTCGTGAACCGTTTCATGCAAGATTACCACCCCATCTAGGATGTTGCGACCTTTCATAAAAGCGGTTTGGGACGGACGTACTACATGGTCTGCCACCTTGTTCAGTCTTAGCGTCGCGACCTTGGTGAATATTTTAAAACTAACATTAAGTAAGCAGATAGGTCTATATTGCTGAATCCTTTCTGCTTCATTAATCTTAGGTAATAAAATTATTTCACCAAAGTTCAGACGAAACAACTCAAGTTGTCCGTCATGCAGAACTGAACAATTCCATAAGGTCTGGCTTGATAATGTCCCAGAAGTTCTGAAAGAACTCCGCGGGGAAACCATCTGGGCCAGGGGCTTTGTTGTGTTCCATTTGGAAAACCGCCGTCCTTACTTCATCCTCCGAGTATGGAGCAGTAAGTAGGTTGTTTTCCTCTCTGAAACCTGGGGGATATCACTTGTTCTAGACTCGTCCATAGAGAAGTTTCCTTCCTCTGGGGCCCCGAACAAGCCTTTATAATATTAGTAATGTACGACTTTAGTTGATCATGACCCTCAATCGTTCTGTCCTCATCCAAAAGAGAGTAAATACGTTTCTTCCGATGTCTGCCATTGGCAATACTATGGAAGTATTTAGTATTAGAATCTCCTTCCAGGATGAACTGGGCTTTGGAACGTTGATACCATTTCAACTCCTCTTCACGCAGGAGTTTCGCTATCTGCGCATTGGATTGGCTCTTAAGCTCAATCTCTTGTGCAGACAAGGGCGAACCTCTGCTAATGCTTCAAGAGCATCAATAATAGAAGAAAGTCGTAATTTTTCTTTTTTAAGTAAGCCTGTTGTATGGCGTGCCCAACCCACAAGGTGTGTGCGAGTAGCACGGATTTTATTGTTCCACCTCTGAATGGGGTTCACACCTGGCACAGGCCTTTCCCAATCCGCTTGACCATGTCCTGAAAACCGTCACGATGCAACCACCCAAGTTCAAACTTGAAGCGGTGGTTACCCGGTGGTCTAGGAGAGCCAGTGGTCATAATATGGGAGCATGGTCTGACAAACCTTCAATACGTTCCAGCGCCCGTACCGAACCATTGGAAATCTTGATTCCCAATCAGTATTCATCAGTACACGGTCTAGTTTCTCGTACGTAGGTTCTGGGAGGCTATTTGCCCAAGTAAACTGCCTCCCAATCATCGACACCTCTTTCAAGTCCAAGCTTTCAATTACTGCGTTGAACAAGAGTGGCCAACGATCATCAAACCGACCTCTACTTTTCTCGAAAGGAAAACGAAGCAAGTTGAAGTCCCCCCAATAATGAAAGGGTGTGGATTATCCTTTGCCAAGTTTACCATCTCTCGCAGAAAAGCGGTTTTGAATTCCGCTTGAGCAGGTCCATACACAGCGACAAGACTCCAAATGAAGTTATCAGCCTTATTCCGGATGTGCAATTTAATATGAAAATCACCTTCCGAAACAGCCAACACATCCATGGTTTCCGTCTTTACACCTAGTAGGATACCGCCAGAGCGTCCATGAGGGGGACGAGAATGCCACTCAAAATCAATACCGCCAGATAGGCGATTTAATTGACTTTGCGAGAAATCCCGTCTACCCGTCTCAGAAATAGCTAAGAAATCCAAATTATGTCCCGAACGGAATGAGCAAAGTGCAAGTATTTAGCCAAGTCACCAAGACCTCTGCTATTTGCGAATAAGCCATTCATTGGGAAACTATATTGGATTTGGATACCTTAGACCGTTTCAAGACCTTTTGTTAGAGTTAGATTTAGATTTTCGTCCGGATGATTTTAACTCATACAATGAGCTCAACCCGTCGTCATCCAATCCTATCTCCAACACTTCACCAATTAGATGAGAAGCAAGCTGACCGTCGGAGTCATTCGCTTCTTCATCATCCAAATAGGTGGCGGTCAACTTGGTCGAAGCTTTCGGAATAACCGTTGAACGGTCAAATTCCATATGCCTCAAGACTCTAGTCGACACATCAATTTGATTCTGAGAACTACCAAGTTTAATGCCTACACTATTTAACTTTGCAGAGATTGACGGAGACGAAAAAGAAAGAAAAGACTTGGATGTCGAGACATTACCATGCGAGTCCAAGTTTTGCGCCGCTTTACGACGCATTGCTCTCTGCAGAGAATCCTCGTCCGTCGGAGTGGCACCATCCGCCATGGCCCCAAACCTCTCACTCCGCCGTGGAGGAGTGGGCTGGGACACGGTGGGCGGTGGTGTACATGGCGAGGTAGGGATGTCGCCGGCGGCTGCAGGAGACTCGGTGAAAGAAACCGGGGACAGTAATGGCGATGTAGCAACTGACCCGGCCTCCCCCAAGTTCCCTGCAGCACTCAACTCCAGCGGGGGGGGGGGGGTCCGAGATGGTGAAGAAACCCCACCCGCTGTACACACATCCAGCCGAGCACCCTGGGAAGGCAGAGGCGAAGTAGGATCCTCCCCAAGGCTCGGCCCACCCGTGGCAGCCTCCACTGGCCCATCCAGAAGCAGGTCCATCAGCCCAGCTGGGCTGGTCATCATGGCCTGCGAATTGGCCCACCCGGCTGTAGCACCCGCGACCGGCAGTGGCGAGGCAGCGAGTAGCATCGCGCCGCCCACAGCAGCCGTCTGCGCCCATTAGTGACGGGCGGCACCGAGGCCCACAGAAGGTCGCCAGTGCGCTGCGAGGCCTAGCTAGCAGCCTGCTGAGTCATGGAGCCCAGCACAGTCCTCTCCTCTGAGGTTTTCAGCCCAACAACAGCATTGAAATGTGCAGCAGTAGAAAAAACCTCCGATGCCGCTGTTTCGGACTCACCAAGAGGAGCCACTATGGGACGAAGCAAGGCAGGAGCGAACTTGCGGATACCATCGACAATAGCCCTTGCTTGAGGAGATTTAGGGCTAGGATTATATGGTGTTATCGCCATCACCATAACATGCTCCTTAGCCACTGATTTGCCATGGTCCGCACCACCGGAAGATTGAGTAACATCCATCTCCATGTTGGTCACCTGCGAGCCTTGTGTGCCATCCGACCCCGGGGAGGGGCCCAAGTCTCTCCCATTTCCTCCAACATCATCATCCGCATCATCCCCTTTGCGCCTCCAGAAATAAGGGACAAAGTTGGCGTCAGGGGCAAAGTCTTGAGGCTCGTGTCGGAAGAAGAAATCAAATTCCTTGAGTTTGACCACACAAGCCACCCCCACATAGTTGCCAACTCACTATGCACCCGCTTCTCCAGAACCTTGGAGTCAATCATACCAACCTTAAGACGCACAATGCCACGGCTCCTGAGAGTGACAAGATCGACGTCCAAGGTAGTCCCAATGAGAGAGCCCACAGCCCAAATACCCAAAAAGTGGCGCAAAGTGTATGGAACTCCCTGCACATGTACCCAAACCTGCTCCAGTACCCTCGTGGGCGCAATGTCTTGTGTCTTCCATGTCGAGATAGAAGCCTGAGACTGATATGCTGGGATACACAACTTTAGACCATCCATACGGCGTAGGTCCTCGAACGATGGGAAGCCTATGAGAAAAGCATTCTCACCATGCGGTAACGCCTCCCAAGTCCATGACGAGCTCGAAGAGCACATCCTAGATATGAGGCTCTGGATGGCCTCCACCGGAACAGCAGCCCCAGTGACAGTGATCAGAGCTGTAGGGGAACTCGCCGGTGCCAAGTGCGCCTTGTAAACACTGTCTGGCAGCTGCAGAAAGGCTGTGTCATCTGTCCCATCCCCTGACGTGAAAGCAATCGGATTCAGAAGCTTGAGTGTGGGGCATCTGTGAGTTGGGTGAGCAGCATTGTCACACACGAGGCAGTAGTACTGAACCGGGCATTCCGCGGTGGTATGCGCCTCAGCGAAACACTTCCGACACTTTGATGCCTTCTTGGTCTTGGCAGTAGCCGCAACCGTCTCCCCTGAGGCAGCAACATCAACCACGCCCGGCGTCACTGTCCCCTGAGTCATCACAGTGGGAGGAACCAACTGCCCCTGATACACCGTGGACTGAACAAAAGGCGGTCGAGGTGCCGGTTGCATCTGTGCTGTCTGTACCAAAGGTTGGGGCACCTGCTGGTGTGCCAGATGACCCGGCTGTTGCGGCTGCAGCGTTCTCTTCTTCTTCCTCCTTGGCTTGTTCACCGTCTGCCCCACCGGTGCTTGCGAGGCGAGCGGCTGGTTCGGATGCCCCGCGTATTGATACTGCTGGTTTGCGGGGATGTACGCCGGCGGCCCCGGCTGGCGCGACGGCTGCTGCAGCGCCTGCATCGGAAAGTTGAACGGAGGGCGGAGCTGGGCATACCCCGGTGCACCAAGAGCCGCCGCCCCTAGCCCCATGGATCCACCAGCACCGGCGGCCTGAGCCGGGAACGGCGTTGGTGACGGCGACGGCGGGCGCATCGGCCCCATCCTGGGTCCCCTCGGATGCGGAGGACGCTGCGGAACCCCGGCCATCCTCGGCTGCGCGGGTGCGGCTGCGACGGAGGCGAAGGATCGGCAGCGAGTCGACGAAGTTGGCGGTGGCGGCGTGAACCGGTGGCGGCGCAGCGAAGCGAGAGAAGGATCTAGTGAATCCCGCGTCGTGCCCAGTCTCGCCCGATAGGTTGCGAGGCGACGGCCGAGATGCGCCCAACCTTCTGTACGGCCCTGATGCGTCGCGTGGGCCCCACTTTGCATGGATGGAGGAGTTTGAATTTCCTTCAACCGCTCCTGTGATCCCGCCGCGTCGAGCGGATCGTCCAGCCTCGCCGCCGCCGGTGTCACTGCAGCAGCCGCCGAACTCGTCCGTGTAGCTGTCGCCGAGCTCGTCCGCACCATGAAGGCCTTGTCGATGAAAGCTCCAATGACTGGCCTCGGCGACTCCCGGCGCGGCGGCAGAGGGCCTCTCCATGGACCCATACGAGGTGGCGACCTCGGGATCCGCAGCCCCGCGGCGAAGGTCGCTTGGCCGAGCGGCGCCGAACCTCCACCTTCTTGCTTTCCCTGTCCACAGCAACACGGTCAGAAGAAGAAACCTCACCTTCGGTCGACGATGATCCTCGTTCCCAGAAGCGGCTCGCCGACGACGGGAAGCCCGCGTCCGTCCAGAACTGCTGCACAATGGCCGCTTCCGACAAGGTAGGGCGGCGGCTCAGCGGCGGCGACACGCCCACGACGTCCATGGCCGCCTGGACGGTGACGTGGTCGCCATCTAGGTCAGCGTGATGATCCTCGAGGCCTGGGTCTTCCGCTACCAAACCCCCTAGGCAGGAGAACCGAGATCCGATGCCTCCCGCGCCCACGCGGCCGACGCCAAAGTCCGGCGCCGGCGACTCATGCCGCCACCACGGCGAGATTCGCGTGGTCCAAATTTCCTCACCACGGCTTAACACAGCTGTTGTGTGTGTGAGCTATGGAAGCGTGGTCCAAATTTCTACTTGCACCAAAGAATCACCGTCACAGTGATGCCGCAACCTGAGTCAGGTCAACATCTCTAAATATACAGGTAAAAGCATTTTCTTCTTCAGGAATTTTTTTTTATAAGGGGAGAGAGTCTTCTTAGGAAGTTGCACAACCAACCCCTGAGCCTTTTTTTTCCTAAAAGGTTGGTCAAGATCCCAGGCTCTGGTGCTTTCCCTGTGCTAAACAGCTAGAGAATCGAAGCCCAGTTCAACTGATCCATGAGCAAAAGAACGAGTTCGCACTCCAAACTAAACATGGAAACAAGAGGGTTAGCCCTTCTTGAGGGGAATCAGCTTCCTGACTTCGCCGGATTCACCTCCGCCGATCCACAAACGCCACTGCTCCCCACCAAATTCATCCGATTGCCTTCGAATCGAGGCGCTAAAGCCAACACAAGCTACGGAGCAAGCAAGAGGCAGTAAAGCTCACCGAGAAGTTCTTGCAGCGGGACGGATCGATTTTTTTTAGATAAAGGACTTTCATTACTAGAGACAATAGGCCGAAGCCCAGCGTTAAATTAATGACGCCAAAGGCGGAGATACAAAGTGCTGAAACAACTTACAAACTCACACCCACACACGAAAAACAAGCCAACGGCTTGTAGAAAGAAAAACCGAAAAAGCAAGCTGGGTCGACGGCAACGCGAAGCAACAACAACAACACTTGCGGAGAACAAGACACCGACGAAGATGAACGATGGAAACAAAGGGGTAGCGTCGCCTCGTCTTCAAGCATTGCCACCAGAGGGACCCCTATCCCTGGTTGACAGGAAAGATGGTAAGCGGTGTCCTAGAGCTCCCCCAAGAACTCAGGCCACGGCACAAGCACACGCTACACCCTAAAGAGATGGGCCATCTCCGAAGCCGTCTTCGCCGCCAACAAACGCCACCGCCGCTGCCACCACACAACCACCGAAGGAGAGATGATCCATGGACTCCAAATGTGGTGCCTTCAAGAAGGGAACGGCACCGCAGTTCCGCCACCACCCAATCTAGAGAGATCTAGGGTTTTCACCCGGAGCCTCGGGGAGGACGGGAGAGGATCCGCGGCGGAGCCTCCAAGAAGGGAACGGTGCCCTTGGGCGTCGCCACCGCCGGCCGAGACAAGCAAGGCAGGTTTTCACCCCGGCAATCCAGCCTCCGAAACCGAGAGCGGCCGGCCGCTGAGATGGCAGCCAACCACCTCCACATCTCGCCGCTCGCCGACGAACTGCCGCCCACACGGCCATGGCCGCCGGCCAGCACTCAGGACACGACCCCCGCCTCAGCGCCGCACCTTCCACCTTTCCGGGGCCACCGCCCTGGCTTCCAGAGCTCCCATCGACAGCCACACCTGCAGCCTCCCAACACCGGAGGTCACTCCGACCCGCCACGCTCCAGATCTGACCACCGCCGACGAGGGCGCGACCGCTGGAGACGCCGGCCAGGGGAGAGACGCGGAGGGAGGAGGCGAGAGGCGGCGGCGTGTCGACGGCGGGCCGGCCCTGGCCCGAGCAGAGGAGTCCTCCCTGCCGCCGCGCGAGAGCCAGGAGGCCAGATCCCCGCCGCCCCTTCACCGAGAGCAGAGGTGGCGGCGCGGGGGGTTAGGGTTTCGCCCCTGCGTCGCCTGGAGGGACGACGCGAGGGGGACGGGGGGGGGGGGGGGTTATGGAGAGATCTCAAAAAAAATGCAGTAGCGTCACTTTCATTACTTAAAAGGTTTAAGCATTACACCCGGCCTCTGCATAGCTAAGATGCACACAGCCACCAGTTCACCAACACACAAGTCTGTAAGTAAAAAATACAAAGCGAATTACATATCAAAATGAGAAATTGTAGATTCGCCTAAGATGCTGGTAGGTCTATCCGGAGTCTATGTTGCCACCCATGCCGGGAAAATAACTCCCTGGCCGCAGCCTCCAGTCTCGACGCCACCTCCAAAAATAAGTCTCGGTGCTCCACACGCTGCAGGGATGACCATGCTCGTAGCGTCGCTGTGCACCGGTAGATAACCTGCATAAGAGAAGCATTTATATCATTAAAAACCTTGTCATTTCTATGTAGCCATAGCGACCAAATAACATCAATCGCTCCCACCCTATTGAATAGTTCGAACCTAGGATCCACTCCATTTAACCAGTTGCCAAAAATGTTAGCAACAAAACTAGGGGGATGTAAGGTAGAACCTATCTGGATGGCTGACCATATAGACCTAGCGAACTCGCACTGGAAGAATAAGTGTGTAATGGTCTCGTCATGTTGACAGAAAACACACTTTTTACTTCCATGCCAATTGCGTTTGGCAAGGTTATCTTTGGTGAGAATTACTCCCGACGTAAATACCACGCAAACACTTTAGTTTTTAGCGGTATCTTCATCTTCCAAAGTTTGTTATTATTAGAACTATCGACTGAAATTTCAGGTAGAATGAGTGCTCTATACATAGAATCAACCGAGAATTTGCCGTTCTTCGTGAGATTCCATTGAAACTTATCTGAACCTTCCGACAAATGGATTGAGTCCAGTCGGATGAGCAAAGCATTCCAAGATGCTTGCCGTGTTCCAAGTAAATTTCTTCTGAACAAAACATTTGGTAGGAAAGTCTCCAACACCTTCGCGATCATGTCACTTTTGTTTTGAACAATAGAATATAGAGCCGGATATTGTTCTTTGAGGGCAGAATGGCCAAGCCAAATATCCTCCCAGAAACGAATTTCCGATCCATCCCTAATTGAGAAAGAGCCATGTGGGAAAAAAACTTCTTTGTAGCCATGAGGCCTGCCCAGAAGTGTGAATCATCAGGTTTCCAAAAAACCTGTGAAACAGCTTGATCTCCGACATATTTTCTCCTAAGGAGGGTTTGCCAAACTCCATCTTCAGAAAGAAGTTTAAATAGCCATTTACCTAGCAGCGCTCTGTTCTTGACCTCAAGGTCATGAACTCCGAGCCCTCCTTGGTCTTTAGGACAGCAAACCACACTCCACTTAGTCAGTCGATATTTTTTCTTCTCACAATCCCCTTGCCAAAAGAATCTAGATCGGAAATAATCCAATCGTCTTAAGACCCCTTTTGGCAGTTGGAAGAATGAAATCATATACAGTACCATGTTCGTAAGTACCGAATTTATGAGAACCAATCTTTCACCCAGAGATAGGAGTTTGCCTTTCCAGCTATTTAAACGTAATTGAAGCCTTTCCTCCACCCTTTTCCATTCAGCATTTGTAAGTCTCCGATAATGAATCGGGATACCCAAATAGTTGATAGGAAATTGTCCTTGCTCACAGCCAAAAAGCTCTGCATACAGGGCGGCGTTCTCTTGGGCCTCGCCAAAGCAAAACAATTCACTTTTATGGAAATTTATCTTAAGACCCGAAAGTTGCTCGAAAGCTGACAAAATCAACTTAAGGTTACGAGCTTTTTCGATATCGTGTTCCATAAAAAAGATTGTATCGTCGGCATATTGAAGAATCGATAGTCCACCATCGACAAGATGTGGAATCACTCCTTCAATCTGACCCTCAGTTTTAGCGCGTTCGATCAGGATTGCCAGCATATCCGCCACTATGTTAAATAGTATTGACGATAGCGGGTCACCCTGTCGGAGGCCTTTTTTCGTTTGGAAGTATCTGCACTGTCTTCATTGACCTTAATGGCTACACTTCCTCCGGAAACAAAGCTACTAATTAACGCGCACCACTCAGAGGAAAAGCCTTTCATCCTGAGAGTTTGCTGGATGAAAGACCACTTCACTTTATCATAGGTTTTCTCGAAATCAATTTTCAGGATAACCCCGTTCAACTTTTTCCTATGTAGTTTGTGGACTGTTTCATGTAGGACCGCGACTCCATCAAGGATGTTGTGACCTTGCATAAAAGCCGTCTGAGATGGGCGAACCACATGATCTGCCACAGTGTTCAGTCGAATCGTGGCCGCTTTGGTGAATATTTTAAAACTAACGTTAAGGAGGCATATAGGTCTAAACTGCTGGATCCTTTCTGCCTCGTTAACCTTAGGTAATAAAATTATCTCACCAAAATTGGACGAAACAACTCTAGTTGTCCATTGTGAAGACAAGCGAACAACTGAAGCAGATCGGCCTTGATAACATCCCAAAAGTTCTGGTAGAACTCAGCAGGAAATCCATCCGGACCAGGGGCTGAATTATGTTTCATTTGGAAAACTGCTTTTCTCACTTCCTCCTCTGAATAGGGTTTAGTAAGTAGGTTATTTTCCTCCTCTGAAACCTGGGGTATATCCTCTGTTCGGGACTCATCCAAGGTGAAGTTCCCTTCCTCAGGGTCACCGAACAGGCCTTTATAATAATTTGTAACTAGCTGGAAGGCCCGCGCAACTGCGCGGCTAGATTTAAAATTGGTAAGTCGGTACGTACTTAAGTAATAAACAAAAAACAATAATGGTAAAAGGTAAACAGAAAAAATTTAGCTAGTGTTTCTCGGCAATAATTTGCCCTCACAGAAAAATTTGATTTAATTCATCATATAGAAATGATTTAGTCAAGTATGTTATGAGTTTACTAAACTTGGCGGAAAATCTTTTGGTCATGTCATTTCTGATGTGCCGAGGGATTTGCTCTTTCTGGGGCAACCTGACATGGCAAGGAAAATACATGATTCTAGTGACATGCTATGTTTCTGGATGCCTTGTTAGCTACTCGAGGCAATGTTGCTAAAATTCCTAGATCAATATTGTTTCTCAGGTGCGATCAGCCGGAAAGTGAAGAATAGGGCTGGAACCGGCCAGGGACTAAAATTCAATTGGATCATATAATGTGGCTTTTTGTCCCTCTGCAACTTTCTGTGCCTCTGCTTACTTCCCGCAGCCAGCGCTATGAGTGTCTTGCTGTCATACCTTCCTATGTCCAAGGACAGTCAGAGCCCAAATATTTCTTGGCGCCACGCGCTGAGCCGACATATTGCTCTGTTAGAGTGTAGTATATAAAGTGAGAGATGAGAGGAACCTGCTAAAAATATAAATTTTCTAGCTCTGTTAGACTGTAGTATATAAAGTGAATCATGTCAAAGAAGTACACGTGAAAGCATGGTAAGCAAGCAGTAACATGCTACGATGAACTAATATTTTCTAGCTCTAGCTTATAGTTTAATTTGTTTCCCATATTATGGCATGTTTACTCTGTGTTTTTTTTTATTATGAATCCACTTCATCAGTCAACGCTGTAAACTTCTCGTACTGCACTATAAATTAGAATATGTCCTTGTAAGTAATATTCTTTGCTCTATGTTCACCTGGACACTCATTTGCCTTCTGGGTAAATTTTAAGAGATCGTATTCAGATTATCACTTATTTTTGCACTCACATATTCTTTCTTGGTCATAGCATGCACACGTTTTGTCCTTCTCTTATCCTCATAGAATGAAGTTCTATCATAATAAACCGACTTTGAATCTTAGCCTATCTGTTCTACTATAAAAGTGGGCACACTTTACACAGGCATCATAACATTGTAGGTGTTTTCCAAACTGTATGTCTCTTCTGACAGTAATTTATGACAGTGTCGGAGCCACGGCTTTTCTATGTAGTCAGCCGACTACACCGGATTTGGGAAAACGTCATGTATAGTGTCATCGTATTAAAATATGCAAAAAATCGTACAAATGCATGTATTTGACAACACAATTTTAAATTGACATGACAACTTTGTAATTCTGGCTCCGCCACTGATTTATGAATAGCTTTAGCGCCCTATTTAAATTAATTCAGTGTAAAATTTGCGCACCCCTAATGGTCAAAATAGAAGACTTCAAAAATATTTGAAATGACTATGTGTACGGTTTATGAAATATTGTACCCATTCCATTAGACACTACAAATTTTATTAAGAAGTTTCTGTGAAATAATGAAGTTTTTTTTCTTGTTTTATTAAGAAAATTATCAACATTTCCCGGCTCTGATCCCTTCTTGTATTTACCTATGACATCGCTACCAATAAACACACATATTTACCTGTTCAACTGCAGATATACGAACACCTGAATTACTTCATAAGAAAACAGGAAAAAGGATGGAAGATGTAAATCTACCTGAAATTCGCCCAAGAGAATATACGGAAATCATATTGTTCCACCAACCATTATCCAAAGGGTATCCCATCTGCAAAAATATGCGATACCACCAAAGGACAGAATAATCACGCTGCAATTGATCCGTCCAATAAAAAGAAAATTAATAGCAACAGAAGTGGAGAATTAAGATATGATTCTAGATAAGAGAACAGAAACTGAGAACGGTGGAATAACCTAATCTCTTGCTAGCAAAGAAAACCACCACAAAAAATATGAGCAGCAGTTCACCTTGAATCCTGAAAGGAACTTCATTTACTTCCGCTCAGTCACCAACTAATCATCGACAATATAGAAACATAGGATTTTGAATCTGACGAATCACTTGCATGATGGTTAGGGTGCCAGTGCTAAGACTATGGAAAGTATTGGATGCCGACGCAGAAATCACAGCGTGGTGGCAAACGACTTCAGTAGCTGCTGCCGAATATTGCCGAGATAGTCTCCGTCTACTCATGTATAAAGATCGCACAAACTGCCCTGACTTGTCGTATACAGTCAGAGGACGATCTGCTACTCCTGAAAATTGCTGAGATTGCCTCCGTCGACTCATGTATAAAGATCACATATGCTGTCTTGACATGTCAAGTACAGCCCAAGGAAGATCCGTCGCTCCATTATTGACGGAAATCTCGATTTCGAGTTTGGGTAGCGAGGGAAGTCCGGCGAGGTCGTGAGATCGATTTGATGCCAACGAAGGTTGTAATATTTTACATGAACCAAGGCTGTAAGCTGTCATGTTCTTGTCTCACGGCAACGCATATCCTGATGGCCACCATGATCTAGGCTTAGCGTGATTGGCTGACCGGTTCTGATGTGGCCGAGCGATGAAACCGGCCGTCCGATCTTGCTTTTCTTGATTCTAGCAAGTTTGCCTGGAGAACAATCGTAGCACCTCTCCTCCTTGCATGCTACTACATGAGAAACAAAAGACGATTCCAGATTTGGCAGAGCGAGGCCGCCGGCCGCCCGGCCATGCCTTTCTGAAGCTAGCAAGAGTACTCCGATGCGTTCTTATGTTACAATTTTGGACAAAGAAGATGACGCCATGATGGGCCAATTGAAGCCACGACTGATGCCGATACAAAGAGGCTTCAAGGTAGATTGATATCGCCGATTTGCCACACGGACTCGTGGAAGAGATTGAGATAGCTTCAGGGTACCTTGTGTGTTCGTCAGCATAGTTGGTGCAAGATCGTCAGCAATCCTTCCCTAGAGCTAGCTTCATCAGACCGAAATCCAGGTTGTCGCTTCCAGCTCATCGATCGGAGGAACCCGGATTGACTTTGTTGCTTCGAGCTCATCGATCAAAGGCGAGAGAAATAGTCGTCGCCGCTTCTAGCGCATCGATCGGGTCGGCTTTATGCTGGGCCGGGATGCTACTACTTGTCCGTCACGACATATGGGCAGAGTTCTCTCGTATTTTTTGGTAGAGATAATAAATTGTAAAGAGTCCATGTCTCGTACTAATATGAATCGACCTACTATAGCTGCGTACGGGATAGTGATTTTTGTTCCGAAGATATACCCATGTTGTTTAATCTCGTCCTTTAATTTCCTCTAACATAAAACGGATGCATCCTGGCCGTAGATTGTCTTGTGTTTTAATTATATAATAGATATACGACTTTAGTTGTTCCTGGCCCTCAATCGTTCCTTCATCCTGGACCAGAGAATGAATATGCTTTTTCCTGTGTCTGCCATTGGCAATACTATGGAAATAGCGAGTATTCGAGTCCCCTTCTAGAATGAATTGAGCTTTAGAACGTTGATACCATTTTAACTCCTCCTCGCGCAGTAGTTTCGCTATCTGTGCATTTGATTGGCTCTTTAGCTCAATTTCTTGCGCGGATAGTAATCGAACTTCTGCTAATGCTTCTAGAGCATCGATTATCGAGGAAAGTCATACTTTTTATTTTTTAATTAGACCAGTAGTATGACGAGCCCAACCAACGAGGTGAGTACGTAAAGCACGTATCTTATTGTTCCACCGTTGGATAGGCGTATCACCCGCTATCGGTAAATCCCAGATTCTCTTAACCATGTCATGGAAGCCCTCGCGGTGAAACCAACCAAGCTCAAATTTGAACCGTGGTTTACATTGCGGTCTAGCCACTCCAGTGGTCAATAGAATGTGAGCATGATCCGACAAGCCCTCAATACGTTCTAGAGCCCGTACCGACACCAATGGGAACCTAGCTTCCCAATCGGAATCCATCAGTACATGGTCTAGTTTCTCGTAAGTGGGTTCAGAGGGAATTAGCCCATGTGAACTGTCTTCCCACCATAGTAATCTCTCTTAAGTTCAAGCTGTCAATGACTGCATTGAATAAAAGAGGCCAACGGTTGTCGAACCGACCCTTACTTTTCTCGAACGGAAACCGTAGCAGGTTGAAATCCCCACCAATGATAATAGGGTGTGGGTTATCTTTTGCTAGGTTTACCAATTCAACGAGAAAAGAAGTCTTAGACGCTTCCTGAGCCGGCCCATACACGGCGACAAGACTCCAAATGAAATTATTGGATTTATTACGGATGTGCATTTTGATATGAAAATTGCCTTCCGTAACCTCCAATACTTCCATGGTATCAGTCCCGACGCCAAGTAAATGCCGCCGGAGCGTCCATGAGGAGGACGTGAGTACCATTCAAACTCAATACCGCCTGATAGTCGGTTCAAAAGAGATTGTGGAAATTCACGTCTTCCCGTCTCAGAAATAGCTAAGAAATCCAAATTATGGTCTCGAATACAATCAGCGAAGTGCAAGTGTTTAGCCAAGTCACCAAGACCTCTGCTATTTTTGAACATGCCATTCATCGGGAAACCGTGGGAGATTTGGATAGCTTGGTCCGTTTCCTGGACTTGTTGGCTGTAGATTTAGATTTCCAAGCGGATGGTTTGAGCTCATATAATGAACTCAAGCCGTCGTGATCCAAACCACCATCCACCACTTCACCAATTAGATGAGAAAGAAGCTGACCATATGATGCGGCAATCGCTTCATCCTCGTCATCATAGGTGGCAGACAACCCAGTCAAGACTTTAGGAATAACCGTAAGACGGTGAAATTCCATATGCCTCAAGACCTTAGTTGAAACATGAACTTGAGATTGACTATTACCAAGATTAAAACCTACACTACTCAGTTTTGAATGAATGGAATGCGGTGAAAAAGAAAGAAAGGATTTCGAATCCATACCAGAAAAGTCCAAGTTACGCGTCGCCTTGTGGTGCATGGCCTTTGTCATGGAATCCTCGTCCGTAACGGAAGCACCATCCGCATCCACCCCAAACCTATCGCTGCGGCGAGCCGGAGGGGTGGATGGCGTGGCGGTGCCTCCGCTCGCACGCGTCGCCGTCGGAGTGGTAGTGGCATGGGCCGGCCTGGACGAAGAAGTAGCCTTCCCAGCCATCACCGCAGCGTCGGGCGGAGTCGCGTGGGGCGAGTGAGCCTGTGTCGTAGTCGAGGCCTCACTCGTCGAAGTAGCGACGGGAGTCAGTCCATCCACAGGGGCCTGTGGCATAGTAGAAGCCCCCTTGGAGACTGACCCCTCAATATCTCCCTGAAGCGCCATCCCATCGGGAGAAGGGGCTCCCCCACTGGTCGGCGAGGGCGAAGGCCACTGGTCGAGCAGGAGGCCCATGGTGGCTGGGCTGGAACCCGGCGCCTCGGATCCTCCAGGAGCAGCCGGCCCATGCGGAGCAGCCGGGGAGACGAGGTCGGTGTCGCCACCTCCTCCCGGCCCAGCCCAGCAGCCACCAGCGCCTCCTCGCGTCCGTCGCCAGAAGCTACGAGGCCCTGCCCAGCCACGGCAGAGGCACCCGCCGGGCTGCAAGCAGCCGGCCACGGGCCAACACCCACTCCACCCCCAGCCGTGCCGAGTGGCGACACTGACTCTGGCGAAGGGCGCAGCAGACTCGGCGAAGAATGGCAAATCATCTCCACAATCTCCCGACCTCTCGGAGTGCCAGGACTAGCATTATACGGAGTAATCGCCATCACATAACCACCAGAATCACCGGGAGCAGCCAACTTATTACCACTCTGAGTCACAGACGATGTACTAGCATCAACGTCCATGCTGCTGGAGAGTGAATCAAAGGTGGTGTCATGACCCAAAGAACCCTCCATGCCATGCTCATCACCCTCCTCATCATCGGCATCGTCACTCTTACGGCGCCAAAAGAAGGGAACAAAGTTGGCATCCGGAACAAAATCCACAGGCCCGCGACTGAAGTAAAATGCATATTCCTTGAGTCTCACCACACACGAGGCCCCAACATAAGGACCATCCACTCCAGTGTGCTTTTCCAGCACCTTCGAGTCCAACATGCCCACTAGAATGCGAACAATACCACGACTCCGATAGGTGACTAGATCCACATCAAGTGTCGTCCCAATGAGAGAACCCACCGCCCAAAAGCCAAGAAAGTGCCTCAGTGCGTAAGGAACACCCTGAACATGAACCCAGACCTTCTCAAGCACTCTAGTTGAGACAGCATCATCATTGGCCCTCCAAACCGAAATAGTGGCCTGAGAATTATAAGCCGGAACATTCAGCTTAAACCCGTCTACCATGTGAAGATCCTCAGCCGATGGAAAACCAATGAGAAAAGCATCATCGCCATGGGGCAAAGCCTCCCATGTCCACTGAGCCGAGTAACACATCCTGGAAATAAGATCCTGAATAGCAGCAGCGGGCACCATATCACCCTCAATGGAAATCAGAGCCGTGGGTGAACTCGACGGAATCAGGTGAGGCTTATAAACACTATCAGGGAACTGCACGAACATCGTCTCTGCTTTGCCAGTGCCCGTGGGGAAACAAGTGGGCTTGGGTAGCCTAAGTGTCGGACACCTGAAAGTGGGGTGAGCTGCATTATCACAAACTAGACAGTAGTGCTTTATCGGACATGCTTTAGTGGTATGAGAATCCACACCACATTTGAAACACTTGCTGCCCTTTTTAGCTTTCCCTTTACCCCCTGTCGCTGTCTCGGTGTGCTGCAACGGTGGTGTATCCGGCCTATCGTCAACTGCTGCCACCCCAGAGACCACAATTGCGGTGTTAGCACTCGCACCCAAGATGGGGGGAGGTGCCACTAATGGCTGTCCCTGAATAACACTACCCAGTTGAGGAGGCACCGACGGCTGGGCATACTGCTGCTGCATCAAAGGCTGCTGAAACGGAGCTTGCGGCATCATCAGAGGCCTCATTTGCGCCCCCGGCATCGGCTGCTGAAAGTGGAAGCCCTGTTGGCCGGCTTTGTTCTTCTTCCGCTTAGGACGGGGAGCAGCCTACCCCGCTGCAGCCGGAGGTTGCTGCATCTGCTGCTGGTAAACAGGGTACCCCGGGTTGATGAACGGAGCCGCAGTTGGAGGTTGGAACTGCAGCTGCTGCTGTACCGGAGGCATAAACGCCGGCGGCCCGTACTGCATCGACGGCCGCTGCAGAGGCATGACCGACGAGGACGCCGCACCCGTTCCAGCCGACGATCCCCCGAGGAAGAAGCTGGCGGGGAGGATGTTGGGCGCGGTCATCTGGAGCTGGGGACGGGCTTGAGCGGGCACCGGCTGATGGGGACGAGGCTGCGCCGGCGCCGGCTGCTGAGGATGAGGCGCGCCCGTCCTGGTTCCGAGACCCTGCTAGGGACGCGACGGCGGAGCTCCGCTCATCACCGGCGTCGGGGCGGAGGCCACAACGGACGCGTACGTATGGCTCCCCCGGGGCGGAAGCGCAGTGGCGCTTAGGCGCGCGACACAGTCGTCGGGGCGCGAGCGGCGATGGCGAGAGGACGACGCGGGAGGAGGCGAAGACGCGGGGCGCTGTCGATGGGTGAATGGCGGCGCTGGAGGAGACGGGGCGAGGGTTGGAGGAGGCGGGCAGTGCGAGAGCCAGAACCAGTCGAATCGACGGCGGAGATGCAGCCATGGGTCTGCACGGTCCGGATCCTCCGACTCGCCTCTGGGCCCACTCTGCATGCAGGATCGATTTCGAATTGGCGCCGATGCCCCGATTGGCGGATCGGACTGCACGCCAGCCGCCGCGACGATCGCCGGCGAGGTCTCCTTCACCGAACCCGACGCCGACCTCGCTTGCAGGGCCTTGTCAATGAGAACGCTGATGACCGGCGCCGGCGAGCTGTGCCGCGGTGGCAGAGGGCCGCGCCACGCTCCCATCCTCGGCGGCGGACGCGAGAGCCGAGTCCCGGCCGGCGGAGAGGGCGGGCTGCGGCGGGCAAAAGTCTCCACTTTCCTCGAGTTCCTGCACACCGAAACCTCATTAGGGCGCTCACCTTGGGACGATGTCGCTTCAGCCTCCCAGGACTGGCTCACCGGCGTCGGGAACCCGGCGTCTGCCCAGAACTCCTGGACGAGTTCCACATCGGAGCACGGGGGACGAGGCAGAACCGGCCCTTCGTCGCGGTGCTGCTCGATCTTGTCCAACGATGCCAAGGCCACCTGGATGGAGACGAGCTCGTCGTCAAAGCCAGAGGGCGCTGCAGACAGATCTCCTAGGCACGCAAAACGTGAGCCCGCCAAGCCCGAGTCCCACGCCGGGGGCACGAGCGTCTTCCGGAGGCGTCCCCCGGTCGAGGCTACCGGCGGCGAAGGCTCGGAGCCTGCCCAGAAACGGCCAGCGAGGGGCGCCGCGGGCACGCCGCCCAGACCGCCAGGATCGCCAGACGCGCTCATTCTCATGGGACGGATGGATCAACCTAGCGGGCGAGGAGCGAGGATTTGCTTGGGTCGATTCGCGTGGGGAGTGGGATGGGCAGATGAATCTTGTGTGGGGTTTTGTTGGCTTGTCGTCTAGGGAAGAGAAGCTCGAAAAGGCACCGATGATGTGACCACTCGTCAAAGATACTGAAAATATATAAGTCATGAATATTCAACATAACGATCTATATGGATATATAAGTCTTTTCCATTATACCACCACATGTAGCGTTTTCTTTCCAGCCAAACACCAATCAATTTATTTCAACAAAAAACTCTCTTCAAGATAATCATAATAATGAAAGCAAGAGAGTACTAATTCTAAAAGAACGAAAAACTCTAACAAGAGATGCATGAAAAACAGGAGCTAAAAAACATGGCAATAGCTAGACAAGACTACTCAACAAGTATAAGTGAAGAATACGAGTATTCACATGAAAACGCGGAGCGTGTCTCTCTCCCAAATAAGAGTGCAAGGATCCAATCAAGTTTATTCAGAAAATAACAAAGCAAAAATAAAAGCACACATACGCTCCAAGTAAAGCACATATGATGTGAAAGAATTAAAATATAGTTTCACTAGAGATGACCTGATAAGTCGATGATGAAGAAGGGGATGCCTTGGACATCCCCAAGCTTAGACGCTTGAGTCTTCTTGAAATATGCAAGGGAGCCTCCCCAAGCTTAATCTCTTCAATCTTCTTGATCACATTATATCATCCTTCTCTCTTGACCCTTGAAACTTCCGCCACACCAAAATCAAAGTAATTCTCATGAAAGGGTTAGTGCATAATCAAAAACTCACATGTTCTACCTAAATAAAATTTGACTTTTAGTTTAAACATTAGCTACAGCCACTGATGTTATGTGAAGCTCTTCCACCTAAAAAAGAATTCCACTCAACACAAGTAAAAGAGAGAATACAAAATAAAAGACAAAATCTGCCTAAAACAGAACAGCCCCTAAAGACGAATTTTTTCGAGGCCCTTACATTGCTCAGATCAGAAAACTTTGAACTAACGAAAGATGCATACATATCTCAGGATTACGCATAATTTTTTCCAGATTTTTGCAATTTTTTGTGATTTTACAGAAAATAAACGGTGAACAGAAGAAATCTGTTCCTGCGCAGAAATCCAAATCTAGCATCATCTTTATATTAGAGACTTCACTTGGCACAACAATGCAAGAAAATAAAGATACAGAATTAAACGACACCTAGAATCAGAAAGAAAAGAAAAATTGCAGAAATAAAACAGTGGGTTGTCTCCCATAAGCGCTTTTCTTTAACGCCTTTCAGGTAGGCGCAGAAATTGAAAATCAAGTGTTTCCAAATGTACAGGCATCCAAATCATCAAAAGCTTCCTCCAAAACACAGCTTGTCACAATAGGCACTTTTGGTTTAGGTAAAACTTGGGAAGAAAATTTAAATAATTCATTGTGTGATTCACCCCCAATTGTACTAAGTGTTTTATCAGTTTTAAGCACATTAGGTGGTTTTGGCTTTGGAACATACATGAATTTTTGCTCTTTTCCCACAAAAGCTTTATGCTTCTTTTTAAATTTAATAGGGGAGAAAGTCGAACTGAGAGTATTCATAGCTTCCTCTAATTCATCAATCCTAAGGCTTTCATTATCATGGATATTGCTGGCTTCTAAAATAGTAATTATCTTATTAATATCTCCCAGTGACTCATTAACCTTGCTAGAACTACCAAACAAATCCGGTAAATTTTTCTCTATGGACTCCAATTTTTTCATAACATCTTCCAAAGTAATATCAATCTTAAGATCATTAATAGGCGATATTCCTACCAAACTTTCAATTATATTGCATGCTTCCAACGCTGGAGTTCCTAGGAAGTTACCCCCTGTAAGAGTATCTAGAACATACCGGTACCAACTAGTGATACCAACATAAAAATTTCTAAGCAGGATCATGGTAGAATATTTCTTAGTGCGTCTACGATGAGAATCACTGATCCTATACCAAGCATCTTTCAAACTTTCTCCTCCTTGTTGCTTAAAGGACCGAACTTCAATTTCAGGGGTACTCATTTTAGCAAGATTAAAACAGAACAATAAAATAACAACTCGAAATAAGCAACTAATTTTTTTGTGTTTTTGATAAAGAGAGCAAACGAAGCAAGATAAAAAATAAACTAAGCAAGACAATAACAAAATAAAGAGAATGGAAGCGAGAGACTCCCTTGCAGAAATCTTCTATCTCCCCGGCAATGACGCCAGGAAACAGGCTTGATACGCGTAAAGCACACGTTCGTTGGGAGACCCCAAAAGGAAGGTATGATGTAATGTAGCAGCAAGTCTTCCCTCAGTATGAAACCGAGGTTATCGAACCAGTAGGAGTAGAAGCCCTTCGGAAGGTTGTCAACGCGCCAGAAAACAGGCTGTTGCAGGGAGGTCTGACTGTTGACTTGGAATATGCACACAACACAATCAAAATACTTTGCCCCAACGATACAATGAGGTTGTCAATCTCACCGGTCTTGCTGAAAACAAAGGGTTAACCATATAGTTGATTAATCTTCATTGTTTTGATAAGTGTTGTGTGGGTGAACCTATGCTAATGCACCGCCCGTCCTAGGACTAATACATACTTGCGATTATACCCCTTGCAAGCATCCGCAAATACAAGAAAGTAATTAAGATAAATCTAACCACAACCTTAAACTCTGAGATCCTGTCATCCCTTATGCATCGATATACCAACGGGGGTTCAGGTTTCTGTCACTCCGGCAACCCCATAATTAATATTCGAATACACAATGCATTCCCCTAGGCCCATAAAGGTGAAGTATCATGTAGTCGACGTTCACATGACACCACTAGAAGAATAACACCACAACTTAAATATCAAACCATTAAATATTACTCAACATAGTTCACTACTAACATCAAGACTTCTCCCATGTCCTCAAGAACTAAACGAACTACTCACAAGACATCATATGGATCATGATCAGAGGTGATATAATGATGAATAACAATCTGGACATAAACCTTAATTCAACAGTTTCACTCAATAGCATCAACCACAAGGAGTAATTAACACCGGGAAAGCTTCCCCTATGAACTAGACAAGATTCAACCCTAGATGTTACAGCGAACGGAGTGGAGTGGCGGAGATGATGGTGCTGGTGGTGGAGATGATGATGATGATCCCGATGAAGTTCAGCTCGATGACGGTGACAATGGCGACGATTTCCCCCCTCGGGAAGGAATTTACCTGGCAGATTTCTCCCTGCCGGAGAGCTTTTCTCTCTCTGGTGTTTTCCGCCTCGTGGAGGCGGCGGAATATTTCCTCGATGATCCCCCCGTGCTTAGGGTTTCCTGGGGATGAAGTACGTGAAAGGGCACCGACTGAGGTGGGCCAGGGCAGCCACACCACGTGGCGGCGCGCCAGCATGGTGGGCCGCGTCACAGCATGGTGTGGGCCCATGGTGGCCCACCTTGGCCTCCCCTTTTGGCTGCCTCGCCATCTGACAAAATAGGAGCTTCGGGATATTTTCTGTTAATTGTTGATCTTCAGAAATATGGTGTCTTGACGGTCCTTTTTCCAGCAGAATCTGACTCCGGTGGTTAATTCTCCAATAATCATCAAACATGCAAAATAGGTAAAATAACATAAGTATCATCTCTAAATATGAAATATATCAATGAATAACAGTAAATTATGATATAAATAGTGATGCAAAATGGACGTATCAACTCCCCCCAAGCTTAGACCTCGCTTGTCCCCAAGCGAAAGCTGAACTCAGTAAACAAGACCACAGGTTTATGGAGTGAAGTGTCGATAAACAAAATACGGACAAGAAGCATCACATTTATTAATATACAAGTCATCTTAGACAGCAACTTCCTTCATATAACTTAACTTGAAACAAGTAAAGGGAGTCACAATAAGGTGCATAGAAAAATCATAATTGGTGATGGCAAATTTGTTCTTGGTCAGAGAACAATTAACAATTGTACTTATCTTTCGAGCAGAGTCTTTATATTAGAGCTTATATTGCAGAACTTACATGCTCAATCATAACAGTCTCCTTACAGTCATTGATAACTTCAAAGTTATATTCATTCAGATAAAAGCTTTGTGCTAAACAAGGAAACATAAAAGACATGATTGTAGTATCAACATATAGATGGTTGGATCACAACAACACAAATGCTTGCTTGAGATAGAAGGGAATAGGTTTACTGACTCAACATGAAAGTAAAAGATAGGCCCTTCGCAGAGGGAAGCAGGATGAAATCATGTGCTAGAGCTTTTAAGTTTTGAAATCATATAGAGAGTATAAAATAAGTTTTTAGCTATGTATGTCGTTGTCAACGAATGGCAGTGGGTGAAAACAATATTTCCCATGTCATCCAGACTTTCAAGAGTGGCTCCCATGAAGGACGTTATTTCTACCCAAGGGTAGATCATCCCTCTTCTCTTTTGTTTACACATGCATATTTATAAATTGGTATGACACTCCTCCCAACCTTTGCTTACACAAGCCATGGCTAACCGAATCCTCGGGTGCCTTCCAACAATCACATACCATGGAGGAGTGCCTATTTGATAATGTTTAACACTTTGAAATTTGCTTCTGATAAATCATTGGCAAAACATGTGAAGAGAATAAAGTGGTTATAGTTGTAATTAATTGGGACTGGGCACCCCATTTGCCAGCTCTTTTTGCAAAATTTTGGATAAGCGGATGTATATGCCACTAGTCCATTGGTGAAAGTCTGACTGACAAGTTAAATAGAGAATAACCCACATACTTCCTCATGAGCTAATAAACAGTGACACACATAAGAGATAATAGTTTTTGAATAGTTAAAGGTAGCACATGAAGTATTTACTTGGAGTGGCAGGAAATACCACATAATAGGTAGTTATGGTGGACACAAATGGCAATGGTTTTGGCTCAAGGTTTGGATGTATGAGAAGCATTCCCTCTCAATACAGGTTTTTGGCTAGCAAGGTTATGTAGCAAGCATAAGAGTTGAGGGATACAAAAAAATATATGTAGTAAAAACAATCATGCAATCTTCCTTGGAAGCACAAATAATTTTAACTTGAGAATACTAAGCTTATGAGCCAACAAGAAAGAAAGATCATGGAATAATATATCTACATGCACTTCCCTCTCTCTACTTAAGCCTCAAAGTATTGTTGCTACTGACCAATGCTAAGTTTGCCAAAACCAAAAAGATTTACTTGATGCTCCCAAAGTGATACCAATACTAATAACAAGATCATCCATATGACAGAATTTGCAAACTAAAATAAAGTGTGCAGAAAGTAAATGATGAAACTTCTCATTAATATTCCATAACGGCAACTCACACCAAGGGATACATAGATAACCAACTAAAAGAGAGATACTTCCACACTGCAAACCATCCTATAAGATAACTTCCCTACTCATGATATGACTCTATTGAAAGGTAAAAGGTAAAGATAATGGTGTGATACCGCGGCACTCCCCCAAGCTTGGAACAAGCCAAGGGGATGCCAATACCAATGATGAATTACTCCTTCGGCGGTGATGGTGGGACGACTTGGAGCGGGGTCAGGAAACGCTCCAGCATTCGGCGAAGCCTGATGTTCTCATCTTGGAGTATTTACCTCCATCCTCAGGACTCGATACTGATCACAGAACTCATCAGTAACTCGAAGGGCTTCAGTTACCACCGGGAAAGAGCTAAAATCTGGAACAGTGGTGTTGCTCCCTGCAAGTTATGAGAAAAAGCACGTTGAGTGTTAACCGATCCCACAAAGGTGGGCTTGCTAGCCTTTGATCCTAGCTGGCTGTCCCCTTCTGGCTGATGACATCTTCTTCACTTCCTCCTTGACGCTCTCATCCATGTCCTTGCGCCTCGCCGTGACTCTTTCCTCTTCCGCCCATCCAACGAAAGTTCCTTGATCAAGGTCTCGAGAAGCTCACGTTTACGACGCAGCACGTAGTCTTCCGAAGATGAACCTTGGGACGACATCTGGACAGAAACAGATCGAAACGAAAACACGACGAAAAACGATATACGGACCTCGGGGGATCCAGGGGATTATATAGCAAAAAGTTTTACAACAAAAGGAAGGTACTGGAAGAAACCTGGTCGGAGACGGGCTCCGAGGCGCCCACACCATGTGGTGGCGCGGCCAAGGGTGGGCCCGCGCCGCCACGTGGTGTGGTGCCCTCGGGCACCGTTTCCTACCCGGTTTGGTCTCTTAATTTTTCCATATTTAATAAAAACACGAAAATAACTTTGGAAAGTTAAACGCGAATTTTTCTTACGAAACTATTACCTATTTGAAAACAGACTCTGCAGTCCCTGAATTTGCTTTTCAATAAAACTTCCGGAGTCACCACTTGAATATATCAACATCTTCATTATAAGAATCTCCAGAAATATAATGTTTGAGTCTTTGCCCATTCACCACTTGTGTAGAGTTATCTTTGAGTGAAGCAATCTTTATTGCACCTGAACGATACACCTCCACAATAAAAAAGGTCCTTCCCATTTTGAGAGTAATTTTCCTGCAAAAAATCTGAGACGAGACCTATACAATAGAACTTTCTCACCAACATTAAACTCTCTTTTAAGAATTCTCCTATCATGCCATTTCTTAACTTTCTCTTTAAAAAGTCTAGCATTTTCATAAGCCTCACTTCTCCATTCATCTAAAGAACTAAGAAGCAATCTTTTTCACGCAAGTTTAAAGTCTCTATTAAGTTCCTCACTGCCCAATAAGCTTTGTGTTCTAATTCTAAGGCAAGTGACAAGCTTTACCATAAACCATTTTATAAGGAGACATACCCATAGGGTTTTTATAAGCAGTTCTATAAGCCCATAAAGCATCATTTAACTTACTAGCCCAATTTTTTCTAGATTTATTAACAGTCTTTTGCAAGATAGATTTAATCTCTCTATTTGATAATTCTACTTGCCCACTAGTTTGGGGATGATAAGCTGAAGCAATTCTATGATTAACACCATATTTAGCAAGGGTCTTTCTAAAACCACCATGAATAAAATGAGAACCTCCATCAGTCATAAGATATCTAGGCACACCAAACCTAGGAAAAATAACATCTTGAAGCATTTTTAAAGAGGTCTCACCATCAGCACTTTTTGTAGGTATAGCTTCTACCCATTTAGTAACATAATCAACAGCAACAAGTATATGAGTATTACCTTCTGAAGGAGGAAAAGGACCCATAAAGTCGAATCCCCAACAGTCAAATGGTTCAATAACAAGAGAATAACTCATAGGCATTTCATTGCGTCTAGAGATATTACCAACTCTTTGACATTCATCACAAGATAAAATAAACTTTCTTGCATCTTTAAAGAGGGTAGGCCAATAAAAACCTGATTGTAGAACCTTTTGTGCGGTTCTATCTCCAGCATGATGTCCTCCATAAGCACTACCATGACATTTTCTCAATATCTCTTGTTGTTCATATTCTGGAACACATCTTCGCATAATACCATCACTCCTTCTTTATATAAGTGTGGGTCATCCCAAAAATAATGCCTCAAGTCATAAAAGAATTTCCTTCTTTGCTGAGCTGAAAAGGTTGGAGGCAAGTACTTGGAAACAATAAAGTTAGCATAATCAGCATACCAAGGACTATCTCGCGAACTTACCCTTATTGCAGCCAACTGTTCATTTGGAAAACTATCATTAACAGGAATAGGATCATAAGCAATGTTTTCCAATCTAGACAAATTATCAGCAACAGGATTTTCAGCACCTTTCCTATCTACAATATGCAAATCAAACTCTTGCAAAAGCAGCACCCATCTAATAAGCCTAGGCTTAGCATCTTTCTTTTCCATAAGGTACCTAATAGCAGCATGATCAGTATGAATAATGACTTTTGAATCAACAATATAAGGTCTAAATTTGTCACAAGCAAAACTACAGCTAGGAACCTTTTCAGTAGTGCATAATTCTTTTGAGCAGAATCAAGAGTCTTACTAGCATAATGAATAACATTCAACTTCTTATCTATCGCTGTCCAAGAACAGCACCAACAGCAAAATCACTAGCATCACACATAATTTCAAAAGGTAAGTCCAATCAGGTGGTTGAACAACAGGAGCAGTAATTAAAGCCTTCTTTAGAGTTTCAAAAGCTTCCTTACAATCATCATCAAAAACAAAAGGTACATCTTTTTGGAGAAGATTAGTAAGAGGCTTTGAAATTTTAGAGAAATCTTTAATAAACCTCTATAAAACCAGCATGACCAAGAATACTACGAATACCTTTGACATCTTGGGGCAAGGCATTTTCTCTATTGCCTCAACTTTAGCTCGATCAACTTCAATGCCTCTTTCAGAAATTTTATGTCCAAGAACAATTCCTTCATTGACCATAAAGTGGCATTTCTCCCAATTAAGAACAAGATTAGTTTCTCACATCTCTGCAAAACTTTATCAAGATTGTGCAAGCAATTATCAAAAGAAGTTCCATAGACGGAGAAATCGTCCATGAAGACTTCCACAATTTCCTCACAAAAACCATGAAAAATAGCAGACATGCATCTTTGAAAAGTAGCAGGAGCATTACACAAACCAAAAGGCATACGTCTATAAGCATAAGTTCCATAAGGACAAGTAAAAGTGGTTTTCTCTTGATCTTGCTTTCTCACAGCAATTTGAGAAAACCCAGAATAACCATCAAGGAAACAAAATGAGTTTTCTTAGACAATCTCTAACATTTGATCAATAAAAGGTAAAGGATAATGATCCTTCTTAGTAACTTTGTTAACCTTTCTAAAATCAATGCACATTCTATAACCAACTACTACTCTTTGAGGAATAAGTTCATCATTTTCATTAGGCACAACAGTAATTCCTCCTTTCTTAGGAACACATGCACAGACTTACCCATCTACTATCAGCAATAGGATAAATAATACCAGCTTCAAGAAGTTTCAATACCTCATTTCTTACCACTTCCTTCATCTTGGGTATTAAACGACGTTGATGTTCAACAACTGGCTTTGCATCAGGTTCCATATTAATAGCATGTTGACAAATAGCAGGGGAAATCCCTTTTAAATCATCAAGAGTGTAGCCCATAGCTCCACGGTGTTTCTTCAACACTTCCAACAATCTTTCTCTTCTCTACCTGAAAGTTTAGAACTAATAATAACAGGATATGTTTTCTTATCATCAATATGAGCATATTTAAGATTATCAGGTAAAGGTTTTAAATCGAAAACAGGATCCTCCTTGGTGGTGGTGTGGTACCCAAATCTTCACACGGTAATTATGTTTAAGTATTGGTTGACGAAGAATATTTCGTCAAGCTCATTCCTTTCTTCCATAAAGACCTCACTTTCGTGGTCCTCCATGTGTTGCTGCAAAGCATTGTTAGGAGCAAGAGCAATAGAGGCAAGCTGAGCAACTTTAAAATCTTCATTAGGCAATTCAGTTTCATAAGGAGCTTTAGCAAATTTAGAGAAATTAAACTCATAAGATTCACCAGCAAATTTAGTAAAGATTTTCTCTTTCTTACAATCTATAACAGCACCACAAGTATTCAGAAAAGGTCTACCAAAAATGATAGGACAAGTTTTACTAGCAGCTGAACCAAGTACTAGAAAATCAGCAGGATATTTAGTCTTACCACATAAAACTTCCACATCTCTAACAATACCAATTGGAGAGATAGTTTCTCTATTAGCAAGCTGAATAACCACATCAATTTCTTCAAGTTCACAAGAACCAATTTCATGCATGATTTCCCTGTAAAGCTCATAAGGAATAGCACTTGAACTTGCACCAATATCACATAAACCATAATAGCAATGATCACCTATCCTAACAGAGCACAGGAACACTAGTTTTCCTAGAGCTTTTAGGATGTGAAACAATATTAGAAGCATCTTCACAAAAGATAATGTGCCCATCTTCTATATTTTCGGTGACAAGGTCCTTTATTATTGCTACAGCAGGTTCAACAGTTATTTGTTCATCAGGTTCTATAGCTTTCTTGTACTTTTGTTAACAACACTAGCTATAATAGAATGTTCCTTTATTTTAGCAGGAAAAGGAACTTTTTCAATATAAGGCTCAGGAATAATGTGATCAACAGTGTTAACTTCAATTCTAGTCATAGGAGAAACAAGTTTATCTTTATAAGGTTCATGATATTTCTTAAAACCCTCCTTAGGCATACCGAAATAAGAGGCAAAGCTTTAAAGTAATTTGCAACAACTTGAGAGTCAAGGCCATAAACAGTACTAACATTTCGAAAATCATCAGTATTCATGAAAGTTTTAATGCATTCGAAATCATATTTTATACCTGACTCTCTACCTTTGTCGTTCTCCCATCCTTCAGTGTTCTCCTGAATCCGATCAAGAAGGTCCCATTTAAACTCTTCTTTATTACGAGTGAATGATCCAGAACAAGCAGTATCCAATAAAGTTTTATCCTGAAAAGAAGCCTTGCATAGAATTATCAACAACGACATTACCAGGAAGCTCATGAATGGGGCATTTGAGCATTAGTGACTTCAATCTCCCCCACGCTTGGGCAATACTCTCTCCATCATGAGGCCAAAAATTATATATGAGGTTCCGGTCTTTGTGAATCTCACTTGGAGGATAGAATTTAGAATAAAAGAGAGGTACAATTTCCTCCCAACCAAGAGAACGCCCATTCTTCAGCAGTTTATACCATTGTGCAGCTCTACCAGCCAGCGATATAGAGAATAATTTTTCTTAACTTCATCCATTGAAATACCTGCACACTTGAATAACTCGCATAATTCATGTAAAAATAATAAATGATCACCAGGATGGACAGTTCCATCCCCTTCATAGCGGTTATTCGTAACACGTTCAACAATTTTCATAGGTATTCAAGAGAAGATCTCTCCATGATAAAATATAGCAGCAGACAGAAATAAAAACAGCACATACAGTAAGAATTTTCCTTACCAATTCCACTTACCAATAGCGCTTCACTCCCCGGCAACGGCGCCAAAAAATAGTCTTGATGACCCACAAGTATAGGGGGTGTATCGTAGTACTTTCGATAAATAAGAGTGTCGAACCCAACGAGAAGCAGAAGGTGCTGACAAGCAGTTTTGATTAGAAATTCACTGTAAATACTAGCAGACAAGTTTTTAGGGGTTTTGATATAGCAGATAAATGAAGTACAAGTAAATAAAATGCAGTAATAATAATTGCAGCGAGTGGCCCAATCCTTTCTACAGCAAAGGACAAGCCGGTAGGTTTACTTATGATGACCAAATGTTCTTGAGGACACACGGGAATTTCGGCAAGTGCTTTCGCTTCATATAGTTGATTAATCTTCATTGTTTTGATAAGTGTTGTGCGGGTGAACCTATGCTAATGCACCGCCCTTCCTAGGACTAATACATACTTGTGATTATACCTCTTGCAAGCATCCGCAAATACAAGAAAGTAATTAAGATAAATCTAACCACAGCCTTAAACTCTGAGATCCTGCTATCCCTTATGCATCGATATACCAACGGAGGTTCAGGTTTCTGTCACTCCGACAACCCCACAATTAATATTCGAATACACAATGCATTCCCCTAGGCCTATAAAGGTGAAGTATCATGTAGTCGACGTTCACATGACACCACTAGAAGAATAACACCACAACTTAAATATCAAACCATCTATTATATAATTAAAGTACAAGATAACCAATGGTTAGGATTAACCAACTTAAAATAACGGCTGAGATTTTACGAGAAAGAAGATACGGAAAGAAGAGACGTACGCGGAGCCACGGTCCGATCAAGGCATCGTATGATAGAAGGGAACTTTTAATAGAGGTCTCTAGGTTAAGAAAAGAGTCCGCAACAAATAGGCAACCGATTTGTTTTTGCTTGCACGAAGATTTCTTTCGCCAAACTGCAGGACGGCACACCGGCCGGTGACGGAGACCTAAATCTCGATTCCAGATTTATTAGCTGCGTTTCATCGCCATGCATGAAGCAGCATGCCTGCATGCAAAAGGCTCATCAATTAACTGCAGGTTCATGCATTCACCGACCAGATTTTCCATCCAGTTGATTTATGGAGCTGCCGACGCTGACGAACGTACTCCTGCCCATTGATCTCAGGTTTATTATCTTCTACATTAATCTGCCGATTGATTATTGAGCTACCGATGCCGACGAAGCCGGATCAATAGTAATCCTACTTACTCCTGCTCATTGGTCTCAGATTTATTACTTCTACATTAATCTGCCCGTTCACTATGAAACTAATTTGAAGAATCTGAACTAATCGATCCAGTGATAATTGTTTCCTCTATGATAGAAGTAACATATGTGTCGTGTTCCCCCGGAAAGGACGACAGCAAACCTCATCAGGCCCTGATTTTTATCGCCATAGCTGGTGGCCATCTCTCACACCGCGTTCCTGTCCCTGATTTCACCTGAACAAGAGATGAGCATGGCCGATGGAGATAAGTTACATGCCAGACCGGAAGGTAGCTGGACCAGCAAACATGCCCCACTAGCTGCCCGACATGAACCTAGCTGTAGCCGACTTGGACAAGAACGAAGCTACGTTAATTTCCACCTTTCTATATCCAGCCATCTATTCCTTTAAAAAAAATTAGCCAAGCAGCCGCCTCCGAGGTCGACGAATAGAGAGCTCTGGTCCTGATTGATCGTTGTTGATGCAAGATGATGGAAGCAATTTATACAGATTTATTTCACTGGCTGCATTAGGAGTTACTTCTTTTGGATGACACAAGATATATTCGCTGATATTATGCTGAGACATACACATGGGCCAATAGTTTTTATCCAGACAAACAGTTTTTCCAGCTTCTCATTTTCCTTCTATCGGTACCAAACTAACTGCAACAGTAGCATTGTAGCAATACTCAGTAGTTGTTATTTTTGTTGTTTGGTCCTTTCATTTATATTATGGATTTTGTGAAGAATATATAAATCTTGATGGAGCCCAGGAGATCAATGATCAAGTACTGTTGCTTCTTTGCTTATAGTCATTGGAAGTTTGGAACGGAATCTCTTCCATCAAGGTATAAAACTAGGCATTACAGTAACCAATGTGAGATTTTATTTTCAAATGTTTTTTTATGAACCATGTTGAATTACAGTGTTTTTGTGATCTGACCTATTTAATTTATTTCTTAATTAAGGTACTCACTGGATGTAAGTTTCGGTCACTCTGAAGATAGAAAGTGTCATGTAAAAAATGTATCACTGAGGTAAGACGATGAGAGTAATCTCCAAATACTGATATCATTTTTTGCACATTCAGAGATTGTTTTGGAGCTGCAAAGTTCCCATTAGTAATTAGGTATTCATAGATTTTTATTACGTCCATCTTAAAGGACACAATTAGTAAATGTGTACTACTCCTTCAGTTGTCAGGAGATCATCCATTGCAACAAAGTGAGACCGATAGGGAAATTCACCATCGCCATATTTGCTACCATATCACTTCTCAATGTATACTGGGTTGTGGTTCTCTAAATGGTTGAAGATCGGACGTATTTACAAACAACGATTTAGAGGTGACTACTGCTATACTTCTGCAATTCGCGTTCCTGTATGCACATTAATGTCTCTCTCTCTCTCTTACAGTTAGATGACATGGATGGATTAATTTTAATGCACTGATGAGGCTGCCTTCAAGAAAAAACATGCTCATGGTGCGAAAGATGTTTTGTAGGTAATTAATATCCCTCTAATATCATCTACGGCAGATGTTTTCAGTTTCATCTGTTAAATTTTATTTTGGCTCCCATGCCAAGATTCTCGGTATATCAATTACCACCATCAACCTAAGCATCAATAAAGCACTACAAGGGTGGTCATTACATGCAACTATCGTACGAGGAGTATCCATGATCATGACTTTGTCCTTCTGCAGCTGAAACTTTGATAGTTTCCTGATGCCGTTGAGAATTTTTCATCACTAAGCAGATACTTCTCTGTAATCTGCATGTAGACTTCCAATTTTTTTGTTCACGTTTTCAGTGCTTTTGAAATTTGTCGATCTAGGGAAAGTTTGATCCAGTTTGAGAATAGACAGTAGATTACCAAAGTTTATAAGAAAATGCAGCTGGTTGGCTTCATGATGCATCATTTACTACATGGTAATTGAAATATGTTTGGCACAACAAAAAGTAAATTAGCCATAAAGCATTAAATTTGGACTTACCCTTTGCTTATCAAATGAAACAATTTTAGGCACCAAGCTAATGCAAATAAACAGAAAGCGCCAATAACAATACAATATTTTGGCCTGGCAGGTAATCACTCAGTTAAATGAAATTAAATACATACGCAAAGCATAGATGCATGCAAATGGGCACGTTGTACTGGCTGTGCCTGGAATATACTGTTTACCTATATAGCCCCACACCGCCAAGGATTAAACAATATGATGGCAAACACGACCATACAGCACGACCTGACATCAAGAAGAATATCAAATTTTGGAACTGCAAGGTAGCAGAAATACTGAAATTAAAGATATACTTAGTATGGATCTGCAAGCAATTATTCAACTCATTTTAAATAGAGAAGAAATCGAATCTACCATGTGGGAATGCCCCATATTCAGTTAAGAGTGCATCTCTTTTTTTCCTTCAGGGACGATGCATGGTATTGATGTCAATGATATAGAGTTACGGTGGAAGATATGTTTCTTTCTCTCATATGCTTGCTAGCTTGATTTATTGCTTCAATACGGAGTACATAATTTAAATGCAGGAGTTGACAAGCTGGATATTCTTGCGTTCTGATTTCTCACAATCATATTTCAGATCAATATTCTGTGCTGGTCACATGCTACGTCTCCCTCGCCAGCGGCCGATCCAGTTCAAGGACCAAGTATGGCCAGTAACCATGACGCATCCTCTATCGTCAAATTCCGACTGCCGTCGTAGCCGACAAGGAGATAGAACTCTGCTCTTGGCCGCTGATCCTTTGCTTATGCTAATCTCTTCATGCAAAGTTAAGATAAAGATCTGCTTTCACATTTTTTAATATGATGTTTGATGTTATAAACACGTGTTGTGTGCCCTGGCTATTTAATTTACCTCTTGATCAAGATGTGTTCCTCGGTCGAGCTTTTGGTCCATCTGAGGGTACAAACGTTAACTAATCTTCATATATCCTTGAGGCACGACGACAAGACGAATCTCCCAGATTGATTACATTGTTTGCACAGTTATGTTTTAATGACATGCAATCAATATCTGAACTTTTACAGCAAGGGAACATGGACAAGATAAGAACAATGTTCATGCGTCGTTGATCCGTGGGAAAACTGAATTAATGAACAACGTTAGAGCATATGGTCAACTGGATCAACAAAGTTTCATCATCATTGTTTAGTTCACACGTTAGCTTACTTAGCTTCATCGGTCGACGGTTGTTTTGTAAAGCCAACTGGTGCAGCAGGCTCTCTCCGATGAAAAGATAAAATATATATGACATCACGAAGCTTTTTCCATTACAGAAGCGAGACAAGTAGTGGTACTTGCATTCCTTTTTCAAAGGTGGATTATAAGTAGTGGTGTAATTTGACTGATGTTTCTAATACTTAAAAATAATGCACAAGTAGAATAAGGTTACTCCGATATGGCGAGTGATACATTGAATGGGTGAAAACAAGAGATAGGTGTGACGAAAAGTTTTAGATTTAATTCTTTGCAAATATAGTTTCAATATAAAAAATGTGTGCCGAGATAGACTTTGAGAGACCAAGAGGAGTGAAAATTAAAATGTACAAATTACTAGAACATATTCTGCTCCTGGCATCACTAGCGAACCTCAATGAGCCCGCCTTCAGGTATCACAAGCCAAATCCTCACAGTCTTCGACAATTTTATCAATCAAATCATTTATATTTCTTCAAGAGTTACTTTTGGATATAAGTTTTTCATTGGTAACATATCTAAATAATATCACAAAAAAAAATTGGCGAGTAAAAACATAAGGCCAACAATATAAAAATATGGGAATCTAAAATCATTCTAGCCGCGCAAATGAGCGGGCACCCAGCTAGTTAAATATTACTCAACATAGTTCACTACTAACATCAAGACTTCTCCCATGTCCTCAAGAACTAAACGAACTACTCACAAGACATCATATGGATCATGATCAGAGGTGATATAATGATGAATAACAATCTGGACATAAACCTTAATTCAACGGTTTCACTCAATAGCATCAACCACAAGGAGTAATTAACACCGGGAAAGCTTCCCCTATGAACTAGACAAGATTCAACCCTAGATGTTACAGCGAAACGGAGTGGAGCGGCGGAGATGATGGTGCTGGCGGCGGAGATGATGATGATCCCAATGAAGTTCAGCTCGATGACGGTGACAATGGCGACGATTTCCCCCCTCTGGGAAGGAATTTCCCTGGCAGATTTCTCCCTGCCGGAGAGCTTTTCTCTCTCTGGTGTTTTCCGCCTCGTGGAGGCGGCGGAATATTTCCTCGATGATCCCCCCGTGCTTAGGGTTTCCTGGGGATGAAGTACGCGAAAGGGCACCGACTGAGGTGGGCCAGGGCAGCCACACCACGTGGCGGCGCGCCTGCATGGTGGGCCGCGTCACGGCATGGTGTGGGCCCATGGTGGCCCGCCTTGGCCTCCTCTTTTGGCTAGCCTCGCCATCTGACAAAATAGGAGCTTCGGGATATTTTCTGTTAATTGTTGATCTTCAGAAATATGGTGTCTTGACGGTCCTTTTTCCAGCAGAATTCTGACTCCGGTGGTTAATTCTCCAATAATCATCAAACATGCAAAATAGGTAAAATAACATAAGTATCATCTCCAAATATGAAATATATCAATGAATAACAGTAAATTATGATATAAAATAGTGATGCAAAATGGACGTATCATTATCCAACAACATCTATGACTAATAATCCACCTACAGGTAGTCATCCGAGTTCCCCGTTGGTATTAAATTGCAAGCAACAGATTATTGCAATAAGCAAAGTGCATAATGTAAACAACACATTTATGCTTAGACAAAGCATCATTAGGTTCACCCAACTGGCAACTGTACATCCACAACCTTATAGGTTGCTGTCACTAGCCCAGATTCAATGGAGACTGAACTGTAGCGTACCTGCACTTAAAATATGGCGAGGTACCTGTGTATAGTGCAAACCCCTGGATCGTTTCATTTGCACACACAGTTTAAGATGTAGTATCCCAACAAAGTATCATTATTACATCGAATGATCCAGACTTGGTAAAATATTCATTACAACTTGCATAGCACATAGCTAGCTTGAAAGAGTAAAGCAGCGGAAATAATAATCTTCATGGATCCTTTGCATGTGCCACAGGCGAAAACATGTTGGTTGCAGACTCGAAACCCCCTAACGAAACTCACTCGTCGTCAGAACAATCTGCAACACATAAAAATTTGCAACAGAGTGGGTCAGATACCATTTAAAAATGGATCTGGCAAGTGACACTATGTGGACACTTAGTGGAATAACTCTATAGCCTATATGCATATTTGGCTGGTGGAGTTTAAGGCTATTTTGCATAAAAGCCAATTTTGCCTAACATTTTGTAAAACATTTTCTTCAAAAGTTAGAGACGATATGGTATAAGACCATAGTCTCATCTACCCTTGTTCACCATCAAGTTTTACTTTCGAAATTGGAATGATGAAGCCTCCGTTGAATCCTTGATCAGCTGCTCAAATTGTCCGTAACCGGGGACACGGCTAAGTACTTAGTTTTTAACTCTGCAGAGGTTGTGCACTTTCACCATTAGACCCAACAAACCCAAACTATCCTCAAGCACTCAATTTGTGCTAAGGAAAAGGAGAGAGTTGAGACGAGACTTTTCAGAAGCATTTTCCCATCCCATACCGACTTGACGCGCTCCCATTCTAACCATTCTACCACCACCTGTCAAGTCGGGACGAGTCCACGCAACTTAATCCATCTAGCCAGAGCCCATATGACTAATGGCTGCACGGGAAGCAATCTTCACTTGGAGAAAACATTGGCCCCTTAATACCCTGGGTGGCAACCACAAGTGACCATCCCTTAGAGATCACCCCTAAGAGATGACACTCAACCTTTCCATCATCTTTTCATAACCAAGTCCACCCAGGTGATAAATTACTTAATAGAATTAAACTTTAAAGAAAACACATTTGCATAGCATCAAATAATCCACTAAGTTATCACAGGGGTTCTAGACACAACTAGTGTAAAGGTATGGTGGGTTTAGCATATAGCAATAATACTATCCAACACATGCATAGAAGAAATACACTAAGTAATGCATAAAAAAATACTTAGGGAATTTATGGGGGTGTGCCACTTGCCTTGGCAAACAGTAGTGTAGTAGTAGCAGTTGCAACCACTTTCGTCTCTCTCCGGAATTTCTAACAAGTCAAACAAACCGCAAATAAACATTCAATCATAAATGCAACACTTAGAAAAATTATGATGTGCATGCGATGCAGGATGATACAAAGAAATGTGGTATGAAAGACAAGCAAAACAAAATAAGGGAGAGACAACAAAATAACATTATCCCATTCAACTAAGGCAAGGTCAAGATAGAGTAAAATAAATTTGATAAACCACCACTTGAAGGTTGTAAAGCTACTCTAAGTCTTCACAAGTTTGGTCTTCAAATAATCTTCAACTCCTTTGCAGCTTCATTGATCTTCAAATAGCACTCTATGAACTTAGTCTTAAACAACAAGGTCTTGGCCTTTGTCCAAAGTGAGACAAAAATAGAGAGGAGATAGAAAGAAAAGAAGTAGTTGGTCTTCTAAAATTCTTCTCTTTGCTTCCTTGTAGTTTTACTTGATGTGTTGACTTCATTGCACATTTGTGGACTTGTTGATTCTGAAGACTTGATGATGTTGGCAGCTGGTTGATCTTGAATATAACTTAGCCACCATGTAGTTTAAGGGAAGGAGGAAGAAAGGAGAGAAAGGAAAGAAAGACTTTGAAAATGTAGCTGGTTGGTCTTCATGAACTTTCTCTTGATTTCTTCTAAGTACTTTTCTTCTTGGAGATGTTCCTGAGTCTTGTCTTTTTGGCTAAGTCCTTCTTTGGTTCTTGATTGTTTCCACTAATTTCTAACTTAGTGTTTTTAACTAGAGGGGTCAAAAGAGCTAGCATTCATCCTCAAAAATTTCTAAGGAGGAAGTCATGTGAAAGTATAAAATAATACTAAGGACTTAATTATGCATGCCATGCTTATGTAAAATCTCTAAGGAAATGCAAGCAAACAAGATGGTCCAAAATTCATTAAGGACCAAAGGTCCAACAATGAGTCCAAATAATTTCTAAGGAATGTAAACAAAACATAGCTGCTAAATTTTCTAAGGAAAATACTTTAAAACGATAGTTGATAATTTTCTAAGGACAAACATTTGTCAAAGCAAGTACTTAGAATATTTTCTAAGGAAAACAACTAAGTTTTCAAGATGCTAAATTTCTAAGGAAAAGATTTAACACATTTAGGATATAGAAATTTTTCTAAGGAAAAAGTGTTGTTAAAATTTTATCAAATATTTTCTAAGGAAAGAATTTACTTTGTTTGGGGAGGCAAAAATATTTCTAAGTACTTTTGTCACTAAGGTGACCAAAATATGACTAAGTCATTTTATTAATCGAATATATGAAGAAAATTAATTTTAATCATTTTTAATTATTAAAATACCACCTAAAAGCATTTATTTCATATTAATTACGAAAAACATAGAAAAATACTTTTTCAAAAATAGTAGAGCAAACCTACAGCCCATACTTAGGCATACAAAATTATAGCAAAAGAATTTACTCAATTATCAAATTTTAATTTAGAGTTATGTTTAAAACATTAATTAAGCCACTTTTTAAATTAAACAAATTTAATTCGACAAAACCTAAGATTAAGCATGCCAAAAGTTTCTGCACATCATAAGATTTCCAAAAATATAATTTTCATAAAAATTGGATAAACGAGTAAAAATTAATAATAGATCTAAATCGCAGGGACTAATCTGTGATGCGCAGGGGCTAAACTGTAAAGAAACTAAAAGATTCCTCGCTCTGAAGTCCCCAGGCGACGTGGCGCTTCCTGATTGGTGCGCGTTTCCTTCGCGGGCAAATGCGGGCGCGGGCGGACGGACGCGGACGTGGGCAATGCGGGCGACTTCGTGACGTGGCGGCTCCTCATTGGTTGATACCTCTTCGCGGCGTCGATCTAATCTGGGGCGTCCACCTGTGATCTAACGGCCTAGATCTATGCGACCGAAGCGTTGCGGCGCACCGGCCATATTTTCTCCAGCGACCGAGTTCTGCGGCGGCGCCATGCCGGAAGTTCGCCGGAAAAGCACAAAAAGCGATCAAGCGGGCTTGGTGCATACCGTGGTGTGCAGAGCTTCAAGGCGAATCTGATGGTGGGGTCGAGGAGGTCGCGGTCTTCCTTCTCCTCCAGGTATTGTCCTGCTTCCGCGGAGGTGCTTCCAAGTCGATGATCTCCCCGTCGTTCTAGAGCTCGAAAAAGTCAAAGAAAAAAATGAGGAGGTGCGCCGGGGTGTGGGTAAGAGAGGGGAGGAAACGAGAGAAGCTGAGGAAGTCGAGGCTCACCGGAAACCTCGATGGATGGCGGCGGCAATGGTGGCACGGCGGGGCTTAGTGCGCGCAGCCTGGTGGCGGAGGAGCTAGGGTTTTCGGGGGTTTTCGAGGAGGGGGTCGTGGCCTATATATAGGGGCAAAAGGATTTGCTCAAAGCGGTTTGGAATCCCCGAATCGCGGAGATGATTTCGTGCTCGACATGGACTCGTTTTCGTGCGCAGGAGGTTGGAGACGAGTGACGTCATTGCTGACGTCATGGATGGGTCCCACACGTCAGCGACAGAAGGAGAGGGACCGGGGTTGGGCTGCTGGGCTGCTACTTGCTGCGCTGAGCGGTAGTTAGTTAGGTGGGCTTGGCCCAGATAGCTAGGGTTCGCATTTTTTTTTGTTCAAACTCTTTTCCTTTTTCTTTTTCCGAAATTTTCTAAAATCCATAACTTTTAAAATATGAATCCTTTTGGATTCAAACCAAAACCTATAGTTTTGTAAAATCAAACACTTGATTTTGGAACTCTCAAAACACATTTTCCAAAACATTTTATAAACAAACTTTTTGAAAAGTGTTTCAATGGAATTTTGGACTTTATAATGTCATTTTAAAAACTAGAGGGTTTACATAAATTCTTTTTGAACTTATACTTTAAACCAAGCAGAATATGAGTAATATAATTAATATCACTCAATAAAATAATTTTGTATAAAACTCAAATAGTTTAAAAGGGTTTGATAAATCGAAATGATTTCAGAACTCATTTTAAAAATCCAAATAACTATTTTCTTTCAAAAGTAAAACTATAAAACTTGAAAATAGAGAACAGGTAAGTAATAGAATACTTCTCAATACCTATAAACTATTTACAACCAAACACACTTTTTCAAATAGAAATCATTTTGATTTCCATACTAGGTTTTTAACAAATAATATGACACTTGATGTCAAAATTTAAAATAGGTTTTAGAACAAACAATTGTGGCATAAGTAGATCTTAAATACCACAAGATAAACATTTACAATTATTTATTTTGCAACAGATTCAAACAATTTCACAAGCAACATTATCAGAACAAAACATTCATACAAATCAGAAGAAAACTTGGAGCATTCTTTGCTCTACTAATACATTTTCTTAAATATGTTTTCAAGTGGAAATTTATTTCCCACTTTTGAACAACCAAAAGCAAACAATGCTATATGAGTTGATGAATGCATGCATGATTTTTTGTTTTCAAAGCAAAATACATAATAGTTTTCAAAAGTTTTAAATTTTTCTGATTTTTCAACTTTTTGAAAAACTTGGGATGTTACATGAACCCACTATCTAGCATAAATACTCCCTCTTGGAGTCTCATGCATCTACTTGGCCAAAGCATCTACTAGCAAGAGAGCATGCAAGATCATAAATAACATATAACATAGATTGATAATCAACTTGACACAGTATTCAATATTCATCGGATCCTAACAAACACAACATGTAGGATTACAATAATATGATCCTGATCATGATATACAGCTCACAAGATCTAAACATGATAGCACAAAGTGGAGAGACTACCAACTAGCTACTGCCATGGACCCGTAGTCCAAGGATGAACTACTCACGCATAACTCTGGAGGCAGGCATGATGTAACATCCCAGGTTTTCAAAAAGTTGAAAAATCAGAAAAATTTAAAACTTTTGAAAACTATTATGTATTTTTCTTTGAAAAGAAAATCATGCATGCATTCATCATCATATAGCTTTGTTTGCATTTTGATATTTCAAAAGTGGGAAATAAATTTCCACTTGAAAACATATTTAAGAAAATATATTAGTAGAGCATTTATGCTCCAAAATCTTCTTTTGACTTTTATGTATTGTTCTGTTAATGTTGTTTGTGAATTGATTGTATTTGTTGAAATATAAATATTTGCAAAAGGTTTATCTTGTGATATTCAAGATTTATTTAAGCCACCTTTGATTGTTTTAAACCTATTTTAATTTGGACATCAAGTGTCATATTTTTTATTAAAAACCTAGTTTGGAAATCAAAATGATTTCTATTTGAAAAGTGTGTTTGGTTGTGAATTATTTGTATGTATTGAGATTTATTCTATTACTTACCTATTCTATACTTTCAAGTTTTATAGTTTTGTTTTTGAAAGAAAATATTTATTGGGATCTTAAAATGAGTTTCGAATTCAATTTGAATTATCAAACCCCTTTTAAACAAAACGAGTTTTATGCAAATTATCTTTTGAGTGATGTGTAATATTATTACTCATATTTTGCTTTGGGTTAAACTATATTTCTAAAGGAATTCATAAAAACCCTATAGTTTTTAAATGACCTTATTATGTCCAAAATGCATTTAAACACATTTCAAAATTATATTATAAAATGTTTTGGAAAAAGGGCTTCGAAGGTTTCATTAGAAAGGTTTGAATTTTACAAAAATTTATAAACTGGTTTGAGTCCATTTGGACATTTATTTTAAAAGATATTAAAGTTTCCTTTTTGAAAAAGAAAACCTTTTGAAAAAAACAAATTGGACGCCCTAATTGTCGCACGGTGCAGTACGCAGTAGCCCAACACCAGCCCATGGCCCAACTCCCCTTCTGTATGACTAACACGTGGGACCCACCCAGGACATCAGCGATGACGTCACGCGTCTCCAACCTCCCGTGCAAGGCAAGGATTCCGAAATCCTAACCAAATCTTCCCGAAATCGTTGCGATTTGCAACGAACCCTGCGTGTCTCTGCCCCCATATAAACCCCCTGCTCGCCCCCTCTCTTTTGCCCCCGAAATCTCCAACTACATGCCGCCAGGCTGCTCCCAATCGACCCCGCCGTCTCGCCATTGCCGCCGGCGAAGAGCTCATGCTTCGGTCAACTTCGTCGACCCCGAGCGCTCCCTCCTATTCCATTCTTCCTTATTCTTCGTTCTGCATCTTTCTAAATTATCGTGGTATTTTATTTCATAGTGGAACGAGCTGTGCATCATCGTCCCGCCGCCGCCGTCCGCTTCCTTGACTTCGGCGAAGGAGCCCCGGCGAAGCAGACCACCCCCGCCACCCGAGACCACGCCATCGACTTCGCCTTGATCTCCTGCTCCCCGCGGTATGGCCAATGCCCCCCTTCTTCTCTCGTTCGTCGGGTGCATGCAAGCAAACCATGGCGCCGCCGCGGAACATGGCCACCGGAGTAACTCCGGCAAGCCGTGCCGCTCGTCTTTGGTCAGCAGATCCAGCACCGTTAGATCCGTTTTGGACGGCTTAGATTAGATCTTCTACGCGAAAGGGTACCGACGAATCGGAGATCGCCACGTGGATGCCGCGTCAGCAGCACAGTCAGCACCGCCAGCCAGTCAGATCTCGCTACGTGGCCAGGGACCTCAGCGCGAAGCTTTTTCCTGGTTTCTTTACGTTTTAGGCCCTGCGCATCACAGATTAGTCCCTGCTTTTTTAAAACTATTATTAATTTTTACTCGTTTATCCAAATTTTAAGAAAAATATAGTTTTGGAAAGCTTATGATGTGTAGAAACTTTTGGTATGCTTATTTTGAGGTTTTGTCGAAACTAAATTAGTTAATTTTTAAAAACGGTTTAATTAGTATTTTGGCTATAATTTGAGTTTAAAAATATATTTGTGAGCAAACACTTTTGATGTAGTTTTGTATGCCTAAGTATTGGCCGTAGGAATACTCTATTATTTTTGTAAAATTATTTTTAATGATTTTTTAGTAAATAAAGATTAAATGCTTTTCAAGTGTTATTTTAAATAAATAAAATGTATTAAAAATTATTTGTTCTTATATTCGATTTATAAAATAACTTAGTAGTATTTTGAAGACTTTAGTACCTAAAGTACTTAGAAATATTTTGTCTCTCAAAACAAAACTATTTCTTCCTTAGAAAATATTTGACAAGTATTTGACAACACTTTTTCCTTAGAAAATTTTAGCATCTCTTATGTGTTAACTTTCCTTAGAATAATTTTAGTGACTTGTTGTTGACCCTTGGTCCTTAGCTATATTTTGACCATATTTCTTGCTTGCAATACCTTAGAGCATTTTCATAAGCATGGCATGCATATTAAGTCCTTAGTAATATTATGTACTTCTTACATAACTTCCTCCTTAGAAATTTTTGAGGATGCATGTTAGCTCCTTTGACTCTCCTAGTAAAAAACCACTAAGTTAGAAAATTAGTGGAAATCAAAAAAGGACTTAGCATGAAAACAAGACTCCAGAAGCATCTCCAAGAAGAAAGGGCTTAGAAGAAATCAAGAGGAAGTTCATGAAGACCAACCATTCTACTTTTTTCTTCACTTTCTCTCTTTTCTTCCTTCTTCTCTTAAACTTCATGGTGGCTAAGTTATATTCAAGATCAACCTTCTGCCAACATCATCAAGTCTTCAGAATCAACAAGTCCACAAATTGCAATGAGGTCATCACATCAAGTAAAACAACAAGGAAGCAAGGAGAAGATTTCTAGAAGACCAACTACTTTCTTTCTATCTTCTTTCTTTCTGTCTTTGTCTCACTTTGGACATAGACCAAGTCCTTGGTGTTTAAGACTAAGTCCCTAAAAGTGCTAATTGAAGATCACTGAAGAACAATGAAGCTACAAAGGGGTTGAAGATTAATTGAAGATCAAACTTGTGAAGACTTAGAATAGCCTTACAACTTTTGTCAAGTTGTTTGATCAAGTTTACTTTGAGCTTGACCTTGCCTTAGCCATTTTGGATTAAGTTAGTTTATGTCCCCTCTCCTTATTATGTTTTGCTTGTCTTTCATACCACATTTCTTTGTATCGTTCTGCATCTCATGCATATCATATTTTTCTAAGTGATGCATTGTGATTGTATGTTTATTTGTGGTTTGTTTGACTTGTTAGAAATTCCGGAGAGAGACGAAAGTGGTTGCAACTGCTACTACTACACTTCTGTTTGCCAAGTCAAGTGGCACACCCCCATGAAATTTTCCTAAGTATTTTATATGCATTACTTAGTGTATTTCTTATATGCATGTGTTGGATAGTATTATTGCTATATGCTAAACCCACCATACCTTTACACTAGTTGTGTCTAGAATCCCCTTTGATAACATAGTAGAATATTTGATGCTATGCAAATGTGTTTTCTTTAAAGCTTAATTATACTAAGTAATTTATCACCTGGGTGGACTTGGTTATGAAAAGATGATGGAAAGGTTGAGTGTCATCTCTTAGGGGTGACCTCTAAGGGATGGTCACTTGTGGTTGCCACCCAGGGTATTAAGGGGCCAATGTTTTGTCTAAGTGAAGATTGCTTACCATGCAACCATTAGTCATATGGGCTCTGACTTGATGGATTAAGTTGCGTGGACTCGTCCCGTCTTGACAGGTGGTGGTAGATGGTAAGAATGGGAACGAGTCAAGGCGGCATGGGATGAGGAAATGCTTATGAAAAGTCTCGTCTCAACTCTCTGCTTTTCCTTAGCACAAATTGAGTGCTTGAGGATAGTTTGGGTTTGTTGGGTCTAATGGTGAAAGTGCACAACCTCTGCAGAGTGAAAACTAAGTACTTAGCCGTGTCCCCGGTTACGGACAATTTGAGCAGCTGATCAAGGATTCAACGGAGGCTTCATCATTCCAATTTCGAAAGTAAAACTTGATGGTGAACAAGGGTAGATGAGACTATGGTCTTATACCATATCGTCTCCAACTTTTAAAGAAAATGTTTTACAAAGTGTTAGGCAAAATTGGCTTTTATGCAAAATAGCCTTGAAACTCCACCAGCCAAATATGCATATAGGCTATTAGAGTTATTCCATTAAGTGTCCACATAGTGTCACTTGACAGAATCATTTTTAATGGTTCTGACCCACTCTGTTGCAAAATTTTATTTGTTGCAGAAATTTCTGACGATGAGTAAGGTTACGTTTGGGTTTCGAGTCTGCAACCAACATGTTTTTCGCCTGTGGCACATGATGATGATGTAGACTCCATGAAGAATAATTTTCCGCTGCTTTACTCTTTAAAAGCTAGCTTCGTGCTATGCAATTTGTAAAGGATATTTTCCTAAGTACTGGATCCGCGTGTAATAATTGATACAATGTTGTGATAATTCATCTTAGACTGTGTGTGCAAATGAATCGATCCAGGGGTTTGCACTATACACAGGTACCTTGCCAATTTCTAAGTGCAGGTACGCTACAGATGGTATCAGAGCACTGTGTTGCCTGTAGGTTCGAAACCCTAAGTCTGGTTAGAAATAAGAAAGCCCATAGGACAAAAATTTATTTGTACTTTGTCTAAAACTTTGGATATCATTCTTGTAAGTTCTTAACTATTCGCGTTCTAAATGCCTTCTCTTATTTATAGATGTCCCGCCTCCTGGAATCACTCAAGAAAGGTCCAGCAATGACCATGACCTTGGAATGTGAGACTGAGTTTCCAAGAGCTTTGAAGGACCTCATGTTGAGCATGGGACTTGAAGGAGCAGCAGTCTACAAAGGTTTTCCTTTCACGGGTGAAGGTCAAGAGTACTGGTGGGTACAACTCCATCTATACAAGAACAAAGACGATGACCACAAGACCAAAGGTTACTGCATGTTCACAAACCCAATAATTCGAACATCATTCTTTGATTCAGCAAGAAGTGCAGCATGGGAGGCCATCGAGAACCTTGGAAGAAGACTTCGATTTAGACTCCACAACACTCAGAAATACCTTGATGAAGTCAAGGATGTAGAGGAGGAACTCGATGCACTCAGGAAGGAGATAGACTAGACCCCCTTATGTATTAGAATAAAGAAACCATGTTGATGTATTGACCTATCAAATTGTGGTATGGCAGTACTATCATATTGTTTCCCCATATCCTAGGTGTACTTCGATCCAAAAACGACTAGTTTGGTTTTTTCAAAAGTTTGTGAGTTTTTATCATGTGTGGTTGTTTGTGTCAAATTGCTTGTATGGGTAGAAATTTTCCTCTTAGATCTTTCTATCTTGTACTCATCTATTCTAAAACCCACAGATGTCTCCCCATAGTGCACCTGAGAACAACAACAACAACGACAACAACATTGAAGCAATGTTGCAGCAGATGATGGCAACACAAACCCAGCTGATGACCATGATGGCTCAGATCAAGGCAAATCAAAGTGAACCACCGCCACCCCTAACCCGGGAGGATAGACTTGTCAAACTTTTAAGTCTTGAACCTTACACTTTCGACCCTGCAAATGAGCCGATTGCGGCAATCGACTGGCTACAATCAGTAGAAAAGGATCTAGTAACCTGTGAGTGCACCGACAAAGAGAAAGTAGATTTTGCATCTTATTTCTTGGAAGGACCTGCTATTCAATGGTGGAGAACTTATCAAAGCACTCGCAATTGTGGTACTATAATTTGGAAAGAGTTCAAGAAAGAATTTTGCAATGCTCACATCTCCTCTGACATTTTGAAATTAAAGCAAGAAGAGTTCCTAAACCTGAGGCAAGAGGACAGGACACTCAAAGAGTATAGAGATGACTTTTATACGTTGTCTCATTATGCCCCTGAAGGTATAGATACCGAGGAGAAGAGGAAGGAAAGTTTTCTCAAAAGACTCTGCGACGAGATGAAAGTCCCCTTCACAGTCACACACGCTTCGGATTATCATGCCTTATTGGACCAAGCACTCATACTGGAGGATAATATCAGGAATACTGGAAATATGAAGGGAAAGCTGAGTATCAACAAACACCATTCTGAGCCTTCATTCAAAAGACACCATACTCCTGAGGTGAACCACAACCACAAACAGGAGAATCACCATAATAGAGGAGTCACCTCAAACAACATGATCACAAGAGTGAATTCAAGGGAAGCAGTGGAGGCTACAACGGAAATGGACATGCTGGCCCAAATCCAGAACTCAAGAAAGATATCAGCAAAGTGCTTTGCTTTAAGTGCAATAATAAGGGCCATTATGCCAATAAGTGCCCGGAAAATAAACTCCAGAACAACCCTCCCCAGAAAGACATCAGCAAGGTGATGTGCTTCAAATGCAAGAATAAGGGGCATTACGCAAATGATTGCCCAGCAAAGAAGAAGGCCGAAGAAGCTGCCAAGTCAAAGCCTTTTGATAAAGGACATGTGAACCACATCAATGTGGAAGAAGTGTTTGAGGAACCTAGCTTGGTGAACGGTACATTCTCAATCGAGTATCCGCTTCGAAGTTTTCACTACCAACAAAATTCTTTTAAGGGTGGTAGCCACCCGGATATCCCAGTCACAACCTTTTGCTAGCCTTCCCGAATCTCGGGACGAGATTCCTTTTAAGGGTGGTAGTATGTAACATCCCAGGTTTTCAAAAGTTGAAAACTCAGAAAAATTTAAAACTTTTGAAAACTATTATGTATTTTTCTTTGAAAAGAAAATCATGCATGCATTCATCATCATATAGCTTTGTTTGCATTTTGATATTTCAAAAGTGGGAAATAAATTTCCACTTGAAAACATATTTAAGAAAATATATTAGTACATCATTTATGCTCCAAAATCTTCTTTTGACTTTTATGTATTGTTCTGTTAATGTTGTTTGTGAATTGATTGTATTTGTTGAAATATAAATATTTGCAAAAGGTTTATCTTGTGATATTCAAGTTTTATTTAAGCCACCTTTGATTGTTTTAAACCTATTTTAATTTGGACATCAAGTGTCATATTTTTTATTAAAAACCTAGTTTGGAAATCAAAATGATTTCTATTTGAAAAGTGTGTTTGGTTGTGAATTATTGTATGTATTGAGATTTATTCTATTACTTACCTATTCTATACTTTCAAGTTTTATAGTTTTGTTTTTGAAAGAAAATATTTATTGGGATCTTAAAATGAGTTTCGAATTCAATTTGAATTATCAAACCCCTTTTAAACAAAACGAGTTTTATGCAAATTATCTTTTGAGTGATGTGTAATATTATTACTCATATTTTGCTTTGGGTTAAACTATATTTCAAAAGGAATTCATAAAAACCCTATAGTTTTTAAGTGACCTTATTATGTCCAAAATGCATTTAAACACATTTCAAAATTATATTATAAAATGTTTTGGAAAAAGGGCTTCGAAGGTTTCATTAGAAAGGTTTGAATTTTACAAAAATTTATAAACTGGTTTGAGTCCATTTGGACATTTATTTTAAAAGATATTAAAGTTTCCTTTTTGAAAAAGAAAACCTTTTGAAAAAAACAAATTGGACGCCCTAATTGTCGCACGGTGCAGTACGCAGTAGCCCAACACCAGCCCACGGCCCAACTCCCCTTCTGTCTGACTGACATGTGGGACCCACCCAGGACATCAGCGATGACGTCACGCGTCTCCAACCTCCCGTGCAAGGCAAGGATTCCAAAACCCTAACCAAATCTTCCCGAAATCGTTGCGATTTGCAACGAACCCTGCGTGTCTCTGCCCCCATATAAACCCCCTGCTCGCCCCCTCACTTTTGCCCCCGAAATCTCCAACTACACACCGCCAGGCTACTCCCAATCGACCCCGCCGTCCCGCCATTGCCACCGGCGAAGAGCTCGTGCTCCGGTCAACTTCGTCGACCCCGAGCCCTCCCTCCTATTCCATTCTTCCTTATTCTTCGTTCTGCATCTTTCTAAATTATCGCGGTATTTTATTTCACAGTGGAACGAGCTGTGCATCATCGTCCCGCCGCCGCCGTCTGCTTCCTTGACTTCGGCGAAGGAGCCCCGGCGAAGCAGACCACCCCCGCCACCCGAGACCACGCCATCGACTTCGCCTTGATCTCCTGCACCCCGCGGTATGGCCAATGCCCCCCCTTCTTCTCTCGTTCGTCGGGTGCATGCAAGCAAACCATGGCGCCGCCGCGGAACATGGCCACCGGAGTAACTACGGCCAGCCGCGCCGCTCGTCTTTGGTCAGCAGATCCAGCACCGTTAGATCTGTTTTGGACGGCTTAGATTAGATCTTCTACGCGAAGGGGTACCGACGAATCGGAGATCGCCACGTGGACGCCGCGTCAGCAGCACAGTCAGCACCGCCAGCCAGTCAGATCTCGCTACGTGGCTAGGGACCTCAGCGCGAAGCTTTTTCCTGGTTTCTTTACGTTTTAGGCCCTGCGCATCACATATTAGTCCCTGCTTTTTTAAAACTATTATTAATTTTTACTCGTTTATCCAAATTTTAAGAAAAATATAGTTTTGGAAAGCTTATGATGTGTAGAAACTTTTGGTATGCTTATTTTGAGGTTTTGTCGAAACTAAATTAGTTAATTTTTAAAAACGGTTTAATTAGTATTTTGGCTATAATTTGAGTTTAAAATATATTTGTGAGCAAACTCTTTTGATGTAGTTTTGTATGCCTAAGTATTGGCCGTAGGAATACTCTATTATTTTTGTAAAATTATTTTTAATGATTTTTGAGTAAATAAAGATTAAATGCTTTTCAAGTGTTATTTTAAATAAATAAAATGTATTAAAAATTATTTGTTCTTATATTCGAGTTATAAAATAACTTAGTAGTATTTTGAAGACTTTAGTACCTAAAGTACTTAGAAATATTTTGTCTCTCAAAACAAAACTATTTCTTCCTTAGAAAATATTTGACAAGTATTTGACAACACTTTTTCCTTAGAAAATTTTAGCATCTCTTATGTGTTAACTTTCCTTAGAATAATTTTAGTGACTTGTTGTTGACCCTTGGTCCTTAGCTATATTTTGACCATATTTCTTGCTTGCAATACCTTAGAGCATTTTCATAAGCATGGCATGCATATTAAGTCCTTAGTAATATTATGTACTTCTTACATAACTTCCTCCTTAGAAATTTTTGAGGATGCATGTTAGCTCCTTTGACTCTCCTAGTCAAAAACCACTAAGTTAGAAAATTAGTGGAAATCAAAGAAGGACTTAGCATGAAAACAAGACTCCAGAAGCATCTCCAAGAAGAAAGGACTTAGAAGAAATCAAGTGGAAATTCATGAAGACCAACCATTCTACTTTTTTCTTCACTTTCTCTCTTTTCTTCCTTCTTCTCTTAAACTTCATGGTGGCTAAGTTATATTCAAGATCAACCTTCTGCCAACATCATCAAGTCTTCAGAATCAACAAGTCCACAAATTGCAATGAAGTCATCACATCAAGTAAAACAACAAGGAAGCAAGGAGAAGATTTCTAGAAGACCAACTACTTTCTTTCTATCTTCTTTCTTTCTGTCTTTGTCTCACTTTGGACATAGACCAAGTCCTTGGTGTTTAAGACTAAGTCCCTAAAAGTGCTAATTGAAGATCATTGAAGAACAATGAAGCTACAAAGGGGTTGAAGATTAATTGAAGACCAAACTTGTGAAGACTTAGAATAGCCTTACAACTTTTATCAAGTTGTTTGATCAAGTTTACTTTGAGCTTGACCTTGCCTTAGCCATTTTGGATTAAGTTAGTTTATGTCCCCATTCCTTATTATGTTTTGCTTGTCTTTCATACCACATTTATTTGTATCGTTCTGCATCTCATGCATATCATATTTTTCTAAGTGATGCATTGTGATTGTATGTTTATTTGTGGTTTGTTTGACTTGTTAGAAATTCCGGAGAGAGACGAAAGTGGTTGCAACTGCTACTACTACACTTCTGTTTGCCAAGGCAAGTGGCACACCCCCATGAAATTTTCCTAAGTATTTTATATGCATTACTTAGTGTATTTCTTATATGCATGTGTTGGATAGTATTATTGCTATATGCTAAACCCACCATACCTTTACACTAGTTGTGTCTAGAATCCCCTTTGATAACTTAGTAGAATATTTGATGCTATGCAAATGTGTTTTCTTTAAAGCTTAATTCTACTAAGTAATTTATCACCTGGGTGGACTTGGTTATGAAAAGATGATGGAAAGGTTGAGTGTCATCTCTTAGGGGTGACCTCTAAGGGATGGTCACTTGTGGTTGCCACCCAGGGTATTAAGGGGTCAATGTTTTGTCTAAGTGAATATTGCATACCGTGCAACCATTAGTCATATGGGCTCTGACTTGATGGATTAAGTTGCGTGGACTCGTCCCGTCTTGACAGTTGGTGGTAGATGGTTAGAATAGGAACGGGTCAAGGCGGCATGGGATGAGGAAATGCTTCTGAAAAGTCTCGTCTCAACTCTCTCCTTTTCCTTAGCACAAATTGAGTGCTTGAGGATAGTTTGGGTTTGTTGGGTCTAATGGTGAAAGTGCACAACCTCTGCAGAGTTAAAACTAAGTACTTAGCCGTGTCCCCGGTTACGGACAATTTGAGCAGCTGATCAAGGATTCAACGGAGGCTTCATCATTCCAATTTCGAAAGTAAAACTTGATGGTGAACAAGGGTAGATGAGACTATGGTCTTATACCATATCGTCTCCAACTTTTAAAGAAAATGTTTTACAAAGTGTTAGGCAAAATTGGCTTTTATGAAAAATAGCCTTGAAACTCCACCAGCCAAATATGCATATAGGCTATTAGAGTTATTCCATTAAGTGTCCACATAGTGTCACTTGACAGAATCATTTTTAATGGTTCTGACCCACTCTGTTGCAAAATTTTATGTGTTGCAGAAATTTCTGACGATGAGTAAGGTTACGTTTGGGTTTCGAGTCTGCAACCAACATGTTTTTCGCCTGTGGCACATGATGATGATGGAGACTCCATGAAGAATAATTTTCCGCTGCTTTACTCTTTAAAAGCTAGCTTCTTGCTATGCAATTTGTAAAGGATATTTTCCTAAGTACTGGATCCGCGTGTAATAATTGATACAATGTTGTGATAATTCAGCTTAGACTGTGTGTGCAAATGAATCGATCCAGGGGTTTGCACTATACACAGGTACCTTGCCAATTTCTAAGTGCAGGTACGCTACACATGATGATGTAGAGCCCTCCGGTGATGATTCCCCTCTTCGGCAGGGTGCCGAGAAGAGCTTCTGAACCCCCCCGAGCTAGGGTTGACGACGGCGGCGTCTCTGGAACTTTTCGTGGATAATGTCTCGGGTGTCTAGGGTTTTCCCGAATAGATGAATATATAGGCGAAAGGGTGGCGGCTGGAGTGGCTCGTGGGCCCCACGCCATCGCATGGCGTGACAGAGAGGGGGGGGGGGCGCGCCGTGCCCTGGCGTGGCCGGCCCACGGCCCTCCTGCTTCTCCCCTCTAGACTCCGTGTACGTGGTGGAAAAATAGGGACTTCTGCTTTTGTTTCGTGCAATTCCGAAAATATTTCCAGAACAACTTTTCTGAAATACAAAAACAGCAGAAAACAGGAACTGGCACTGTGGCATCTTGTTAATAGGTTAGTCCCAGAAAATGCATAAAAATGATATGAAGTGTATATAAAACATGTAGCAATTGCCATAATATCAACATGGAACATTAGAAATTATAGATACATTTGAGACGTTGGTGCATGTAAAATGCATACATGAACTTTTCATTATTTGACTTATATTCCAGTCATATTTGCATCATATAAGGGTTATGTCACTGTTTTATAATGATTTTGGGAATATTTGGTATGTTTCTATTTTTATGGAATTAACCCTGCACAGTCAGAAAACATCTTTTTTAGTGTTTTGGACTTTCCGGGAGCTTCGGGACTCCAAAAAGGGCAAGGTCAGAGAGCACGGTTCAGAATTTTCGAGATGAACGCAATGGGCTGAAAATGAAGACCAGAAGCCCAACCAGCTGGGAAATAGAGGGCCCCACGCTGCACATGTACCTGGCCGCGTGGGACCACCTCTTTTGGGCCTCGAGGCTCCGCTGCCGTCGATCTTTGCTCCACCGACCTAGTCCTGACCTAAAAACGCCTATAAAAAAGGTCCCCCGATGTTCTCTGGAAGGAGCGCCGCCAAAACATAGAAACACCGAAACAGAGACCTGGAGCTGCAGATTGGAGGGGGGAAACTCCGGCGGGGCACTGCCGGGGTGGTCTCCGTCTTCTCCAATGATTTCTCCACCGTCTCCATGATGAAGGGGGAGTAATCCACCCCCTGGACTTAGGTTTGTGGTGGTAACTTATGTATCTCTCCTCTCTTGGAGCTTCACTAATTAGTACTGTATGAGCTGTTGAACATGATTACGGTCATCTATGTAATTCCTATGGTGGATATTGTGGTATGAGATGATTTGTTATGCATTCACCATTGTGTTGGATCTTTTATGACTTGTCATACTTTGGTATAATATTGTTCATTAAGAAGTATGATGTATGTGGGTATAGGATGGCCGATGTAACACGTCATATGTATTGAGTGACACATGAATACATCCCAACATCCTTTATCTGGAGGTAAAAAGAAAGAGTATGATGTGGGAGTGACAACAACAACGCTAGCCTTACGAGGGTGACCTAGCAACACAAATGAGTATTTCTTTTAACTATGTGTTTTAGAACATATAGCCGTCATAAAAGCTACCATTAAAACATGACAATTGTGTGTACTTTATCTATAACATGATAATCACCATAGATGAGAGAGAGAGGATTAAGTGAACCCATGAACCCATGTCCATTGTTCCTATAAGAGAAAACATTTGTCTTGTCCTCTTGCATTGAAGAGGATTGGGACACTTTTACATTCTTATTTTGTTACATTAAACTTCCATCCATTAAATCAACCACCTTGTTCTTTAAACTTGTTTAGTGCATAATCAACTAAAACTTGTGACACTTTAGTTGTACGGAATAGATAACTTTTCCTTCTTGCTCCTGCGGATCGATACCTTACTTCCACATTGAGAGGTGCTACAGTGATGCCCTGCTCTTGGGGGTTATCAAGTACTTTTCTGGCGCCGTTGCCGGGGAGCGTAGCGCTTAAGTTTCTATTCTTTGTGCACTAGACTAAGCTTGGGGAGGTTTCTTTAACTTGTTTTATATCTTGCAATCATCTAAGCTCGGGGAGGTTCCTTTAAACTTGTTTGGTTGTGAGTTTCTCATTAGTTTTACATTCAGTTTTATATATCAAAAACCCAAAAAAATTAGAAAATGGAAAACAACAAAAAATTAGAAAATTATCTTGAGTTAGGACATGATGTGTTTGAGCAGAAAATTAAAAATCTATGGAAAATTATTTGCATGATGGTAGCAATGTTATTTCTATAAATTCTTTGCACACTATTGCTAATGCTACGGGAAAGTCTAAGCTTGGGGAAGCTAGTTCTTATGAACATGATCCTTGTAGTTCCCCAGCTTTGGAGGAGAAAATTTGCTTTGATAATACTTTGTCTCCTATATGTGATAATTCTAATGATGCTTGTGATATTCTAAATCCACCTACTGAAAGTATTCCTTTTGAAATACCTATGGAAATTTTTGAAATGGTTATGGATGAACGTTATGCAGGGGATGGAACAATCCGTCCAAGTGATCACTTGCTGAAACTTAAAGAACTTTGTGAGTTGTTTAAGGTTGTAGGTTTATCAAGAGAAAATGCCATGAAGAAATTGTTTCCATTGTCACTTAAGGACAAAGCAAAGGAGTGGTATGAGCTACTGGATGATCCTCGTCATTTGGAGTGGAAGGAGCTTGAACTCTCATTTACTCTAAATTTTATCCTCCTTATGAAGTGTATTTAGATAGGAGTTACATTTTTAATTTTTGTCCTCATGATGGAGAAAGCATTGCTCAAGCTTGGGAAGGCTGAAAACATTATTACTCAAATGTCCTAACCATGAGCTTCCTAAGAAAATAATTGTCACTAATTTTTATGCAAGGCTTTCAGCTCATTACAAGGATCATCTAGATGCATGTTCAGGAGGATCTTTCACAAGTAAGAAGGTTGAAGCTAAGATTGGGATAACGACAAAGGTAAAGAATCGGGTATAAACTATGAGTATGCTTTGCATTAAGTCTTTCGCTGAAACTGCTAGTTTTCATGAGCTTAGTGCTAAATTTGGTATTGATTCTCAAATTATGGTTAACTAGCAAACGTGTCCATGCGTTGCAACGGGAAAAAAAACAGATTAAAGTACTTTGTTGGATTAAAAACATCGGTTTCACCCAATTGTTTTTGCAACTCTATCCTCAGTTCACACCTTTTCCATTATCTCCTGTAACAAAGCACACGTGGGCAAGCTCATGGTCTTTGCTTCTGGACGTTCACTCCTTGTAGAAGAATTAAAATTTTCAAGTAATTTAGATAATATATTTGTCAGATTGTTATATTTACACGATGTAATTACTTGTTTTTTAGTCATTCCCCGCCTTCTATTGCAGCATAATTACAACTAACATCCCTATATTTGAAATATTTAATTATTGTTCGGCTCATGAAGTTTAGGAAGATATGAATATCCTATACTGACCATTCGGTAGAGAGAAGTGGGAAATGAGCTGCAATTGTTGTTCAAAAACCACTCATAGAATATTTAGTCTTGTTCTGATCATCAAGAAAGTTCATTAGTCAAACTACAGGACAGATTAAAACCGCTTGACTGAAACGCAACACCGCCCTTGACCGATGAGTGAACGCTTGTCGACAGCTCAGTAGAAAAAATCTCCAACGCAAAGAGCTGAGGCCACAGCCTCGTCGGGTCCCACCCTCTCTCTCTCCCGATATTCTTTTCTGCCTCATCTAAGCCTTATCATGTACAATTCATCTTCCTCAACACGGCTTTTAGATCAAATCCTCAACACAGCTTGTCTCAAGCTTCTTGTTCTTCCTCCAAATTCATCCCCAAATCGACAGTAAATCTAGCAAGTCTTCGAATTCGAAGCCCAAATCGACCACTTCATCCCTTTCCTCGTCCGTTTTTGCCTCTTCCGGTCACTCACGGTGGCATAAAACCCGATACCCGAAACTCGAACCCGAAAAACCCAAGCCCGAACCCGACAAACCCAAGCAGTACATCGTGTAGCAGTTTTGGAAACCCGAAATTTATTCAGAAATTTTGGGTTACATGTCACAGCACCCGAATTGCCTGAACTACCGGAGATATAAAAAGCCCAATACAAAAAACTGATATTAGCTAGGCCCAGCCCAACTCCCCACGTAATCTAGTCAAGGTGGCACCCCATCACGACCACATGTCCACATCTCGACCTCATCCCCTTCTCGTTCTCAGTCTATTCCTCTTATCTCTGTATCCCGTTCCTGAGATCTTATCTGTTCCTCACACGAAGGCGCCAGATGCAGCCACCGTCGACCTTGTTTCCCACCATGAGCACCAGATCACAAGCAGCGTCGCGCTGGCCGGCGGTCGCCTCGCCTCGAATCCCTCGTATTCCACCGTCGAGGCCATAACTATGGCGGCAGGAGCACCACATCACCCGCCGCCGCCCGAGCGTGACGCGGCCATGCCTCTGCCGAGCGGCTGCGCCTAGCCAGGATCGCCATGACCACACTCGAGACCATGGAGTCCGATAGCATTTGTGTGCTGCATGTTCCAATCTCTCTCCCTCTTCCACTTTTTCCTCTCTTTATTCCCATGTTCCCCTACCCCTGCACCTCCAACCTCTGCCGCCCTAGTCCTCAACACCCGCCGGCGCCCCTCCGAGATCTGCTTCTCTGTCCCCTTCACGAATCCCGCCTCACTCCATGGAGAGAGATGCGGGAACAAGAGAGGATAGAAAGGTCGGGGAAGAAAAAAACGTTTCAGAATATTTTGTGAAGAAAAAACTACGGGTTGATTTACCAAAACTGGAGGGGCCAAATTGCAAAATCGCCGCGACGTACGTACGGTCGTTAGCGCGCTTTATAGTTTAGATTGTTGTAAAACCTTTGCCTCTCATATGAATGTTCCTAAAGAAAATTGGGACAAGTATCACGAACCTTTTAAAGACACTTGCATGGAAAATGAAATTGTTATTAATGATTGCAATAAACATGCTGAAACCTCTGAAAATACTATTTCTTATAAGCATGTTAATTTCTGTGGAGCACTTAGACCTTGTGAAAAGAATCAAATTGAAGAAGAATATTGTATCCATCATAGAATGAAAAAACTAGAATGTGGAGCAAGGCACTACATGATCTTGGTGAAAAAGTTTGTGCCATCTATCCTTTTGTTTGTGAACTTTGCTATAAAGAGGGGCATTTCGAATTCCAATTCTCAGTTTCTAATAAGGATATCGCGGGAGACTTTTGTGATAACATGATCACTCCTAATCAACATGATGAACTTACATTATTTTTGGGGTGTGAAGAGTTATCAAGGAAAACTTCTTCGTTAGATATGAGTGCTTTTGAAATGAATAGCGTGTTACATGGATGTTATCTCTATTGTGTTAATAATTGCCATGCCAAAACTTACATACAAAATATTATAAAAGATGGAACTACTTTACCAAAATATGAAAGGACTAATGTTTGTTTTACTCTTATTAATGAAAAAGAGGAAACGATATCTTCCCCTAAGCATGTTACTCCTATTATAGTTGTTGCTGATGAGTCTGAATTCGACGATGATCCTATGCCTGTTACTTATAGTAGTGATCATGATTGGGAAAAACATAGTACTTTTGATATTGAAAATCTCTTTGGTACTAATTCTGAAAATGATCATGCTAATAATTACAATCATCCTCATGAAACTTATCATAGTTATGGGGGATTACCCAAAACCATCCCTTTAATATACAACTTGTCTATCATGTTCGAGTTCTTTACGATGATCCTACTCCCATTGCCATTAATAAGAAGAACTTTATTTATGTGGAAAATATTGATACTCTTATGCATATGGATCATGGTAAGAATGTTTCATGTGGTGGTTATATTGTGGATTTTATCAATGATGCTACTGGAAATTTTATGAGAGAGGGGGACATGACTTCATATACCACGATAATATTAAGTCTCCTCTCTTTTTGTTGAAGATTTTGAAGTTGCACTTGCTTTGCCTTCCTATGCTAGTCACTTTGTGCTTCATTGATTTATTTTCTTACAAGATCCCAATGCATAGGAAGTGGGTTAGACTTAAATGTGTTTCTGTCGGCCCAAATGGAAACTGGGGTATTATGGGCCGACCTTTCTAGCCCTAGACCTTTAGATACCCGAGGCGCGGCTAAGGACCAGGCCTCGATGCCTGGCGAGCCCGCGAGGTTTCTTTCCTCACGAGGGCCTCGATGCTGAAGAAAACGACTAAGTCCCCGCGGCCAGGGGACCGCCTCGGGAGACATTCCCCTCTCGAGGCGTCGTAGCACTCGAAGTGCTTGGCGAGGCTCTGCCACTTTTGCAGGGCACACATGGGCTCTGTGCCCCGCGGCAGGGCAACGCACGCATCCGTGCAGGATGACGAAGGGGCCGCAGTTGCCGTTTCCATGCTTAAAGGGGAGCGGCAAAGCTGCCCTAAGCAGGGAGGATTACCAAGCATACCATTCTGCTGATAAGGGGCAACCTACCCCTCCGCTCCAACAATGACGTCACCGGGGTGACACCGCGAACAACTGAGCGCCGGCCACCGCTCTGGCCGAACGGTGGCAGGACCTGACGAAGACCAGCAAGACCAACACGGTGGACCGCGTCCACAACCCCCTGGGCCAGGGTGCGCCGCCCTCCTACACCGGCATTGCGGAGGAACCCTAGCTTCCGCCCCCGAGCCTATATAAGGAGGAGAGGCGCCACTGGAGAAGGGGATCGATCATTCCTTCACGCAAGACCACTAGTCCAAAGAGAGAAGAGAGCTCCTACACCCAAGGAGTCCCACCATTGTTGTAAGCTTCGCCCTCGGCAAGCAACTCTGTACTGTAACCTCTCGAAGCAGTGCAATACAACACAGCAGAAAGTAGGGTCTTTACTCCACAAGGAGGGCCTGAACCTGGGTACGAGCTCGTGTCCATCTCTGCCGTCATGAGTTCTCGCAAGTTCGTCGAGCGTGGTCGCCGAGGTTGCCGAGTGTTTGTTAAGTGCCGCGTTCAGCCCCTCTAGATTCCTGGTTCTCGGGGACTATTCTTCGACATTTGGCATGCCAGGTAGGGGGCTGAGGCGCGCTTTTCAACCTCTTCTTCGACCTCCCCAGCCCCATGGCTCAAACTCGAGCTGAGCGTCTCGCACGCCGTGCGAACGCCAACGGCAGGGCCACCACCTAGCCCGCTCCAGGCTGCAACCCGCGTGGCCGTCCCCGTGCCAACCGCGCGGCGCGCAACGATGACCCCGAGCCCCACGTTGAGGAGCCAGGGACGAGGAAGCCTCCTCTCTGCATCCTTCTAGGACCAGGGGCTTCATCGCAGAGCCGGCCGCGCCAAGCCCAAGTGCCGCGCTATTCATGGCGCAAGAACTTCTGCGCTATCGCCCCACCGAAGAAGGCCACGCCAACTGGCTGGCGCTCATCACTGAGCTCGTACACGCCGCCGGTGTCCCCGCAGCCCCGGCTGCCTCCCGCTCAGTGGTGCGCCACTCCGGGCGTGCAGGAGATCCTGCACCAGGCGCTCCTCCACCTCCTCCGCCCCCATCACCGGCGGGGGACCACCGCGCCCCGTCTCACGCCTCCTCACCGCGCGATTGTCAAATCGTGGTGAGAACGGCGCCGGACTTGCGGGTGCAGATTGAACGCCATAAGGAGCACGACAACCGAATCAGCGACGACATCGCTGCTGCAGGGCGCCAGAACCGCAACACGAACGCCATCGTCACGACGTACGCCATAGGCTGCGCTGCTTTCACAAAGAAGCTGCGCAAGGTTGCGTGGCCATAAAAGTTCAAGCCGGACCTGCCTCCGCGCTACGACGGCCGAACCAACCCTCTGGAGTTCCTGCAACTCTACACCATGGCCATCCAAGCCACGGGAGGCGACAACAAGGTCATGGCCAACTGGTTCTCCATGGCCCTCAAAGAGTCGGCACTCTCCTGGCTGATGAACCTCCCCGACGATTCCATCGACTCGTGGAGGACCTCTGCAGGCGTTTCGTGGCAAACTTCAAAGGCACGTCAGAGCACCCCTCACCTACAACGACCTTCGCGTTGTACGTCAGAAGTCAGGTGAATCCCTGCGCAAGTTCATCCAACGTTTCAGCCAGGTCCGCAACAAGATCGCAAACGTCGAAGACTCGCAGGTTATCGCCGCCTTCAGGGAAGGCGTCTCGAACCGCAGGATGCTCGAGAAGCTCGTCATCCATGACACGCTCACCTCTGTGTCCAAGCTCTTTGAGCTGGCAGACAAGTGCGCCAAGGCTGAGGAGGGTCTCCTCTTCAAGAAGGAGGTGGAAGAGGATGACAAGACCAAGAAGAAGAACGCTGAGAAGCGCAAGGTCACCACTGTCCTCGCTGCGGAGCGTGATGACAAGTTGCCTCGCGGGATCCTTCGGGGGTCACGAGCAAGAAACAAGCCACCGGCATGTACTGCATCTACCACAACAGGACCAACCACAACACTGAGGACTGCTGGGAGCTGAAGCAACTCTCCCAGAAGCGTTAGTAGCAAGAGGACCGCGGCGGCCACGGGAGAGGCCGTGGCGGCCGCGAGGTGAATGCTACAGCGCCAATGGCAACCCGCTGCCTCAAGAGGGCCAGAACACCGCTGGGCAAAACAACAACCTCCCTGACGATAACCCTGGGGCTACCAAGCTCCCAAGGGGGTCGCGGCTTGCATCCTTGGCGGGGCTCAGGCGCCACGGTCGAACAACCACTTCAAGCAGTTCGCTCGAGCGGTCAACACCGCCCTCCCGGGTACCGAGGCCACTCAGACCCTCAAATGGTTGCAGTATCCAATCGCCTTCGACTCCAGCGACCACCCCAAGTCCACCCAGACGGTGGGAACCATCCCGCTGATATGCACCCCCACCATCAACAACATCGCCGTCACAAAGACGCTCATCGATGGTGGGGCTGGCCTGAATGGCAACCTCGACAGAGGATGATGAGGGAGAAACCCTCAAGAAGCCCTCCAAGAAGAAACAACTGTTCGTACAAGAGAAGACCGCCACGAAGAAGGTGTCTCTGGATGATAGAAGCTCGGGGCTAGCGTCAACATTGGTGCTGGGTTGCATCCTAAATAGGAAAGCGCACTCGCCTTCCTCAGGACAAACTCTGACATGTTCGCTTGGACACCGTCAGATATGTCCGGCGTACCGAGGGAGGTGATCGAGCACCACTTAGCCGTGTGTCCAAACACGCGTCCCATGAAGCAAAAAGCATGGCGCCAAGCGCCCGAGAAGCAGGAATTCATCATCAAGGAAGTAGAGAAGTTGAAAGATGCACATGTAATCCGCGAAGTCGCACACCTCGATTGGCTCGCCAATGGGGTTGTCGTCCCCAAGGCCACCGGAGGAGGCCGCCTCTGCATCGACTATACAGATATTAACAAGGCTTGCCCCAAGGACCCTTACCCCATGCCCATAATCGACTAGATTGTGGATTCCACAGCGGGCTGCGACCTCCTATGCTTTCTGGATGCCTTTTCCGGCTATCACCAAATCAAAATGGCAAAGGAGGACGAAGAGAAGACAGCTTTCCTCACCCCTTGTGGTGTGTATTGCTACACGTGCATGCCCTTTGTCTTGAAGAACGCCGGCGCCACCTTCCAGAGGCTCATGAGGATCGCCTTGGGGGCTCAGATGGGGCGGAACACGGAGGCCTATGTCGGTGACATCGTGGTCAAGACTCGCCAAGAAGACACCCTCTTGAAGGACCTCGAGGAGACCTTTGCCAACCTGCGCAAGGTGAACATCAAGCTGAACCCCGCCAAATGCGTCTTCGGGGTCCCTTCAGGCAAACTCCTCGGGTTCCTAGTGTCTCACAGGGCATTGAGGCAAACCCAGACAAGATCAAGGCCATCAAAGAAATGCAGCCGCCTCGCCGCCTGAAAGACATGCAACGTCTAGCAGGTTGTATGGCCAGCCTAGGCCGCTTCATCTCGAAGTTCGGCGAAAGGGCCTTGCCTTTCTTCAATCTCATGAAGAGGTCGGGCAATTTCGAGTGGACCCCAGAAGCGGACCAGGCGTTTGAAGATCTCAAGAAGTACTTGGCCAGCCCACCAGTCATGGTTGCCCCAAGGCCTGCGAGCACCTGAAGTTGTACCTTGCGGCAACTCCGCAAACAGCCAGTGCGGTCTTGGTGGTAGAAAGGGAGGAGCCCGTACCCACTAAGAAAAGCACTACCGCTCCCCCCATGAGCCCCCGAATGAGGAACATGCCTCCCCAAGCCCTGGTCCTCAAGCCGGGCCCGAGCTTCAAGCGGGACCCCTCGCCGAGGGCCAACCACAAGACAACCCCCTCAAGGGATCTGAGAAACAGCGCAAAGAGCCAAACTGTGAGACACCGCTCACCACGCTCGTCGAACACCCAGTGTACATCGTCAGCACGGTGCTTCGGGATGCTTGCGAGCGCTACACCATGCAGCAAAAGCTGCTCCTCGCACTCCTCGTCGCTTCAAGGAAACTGCGCCACTACTTCCAGGGCCACCCCATCACGGTGGTCACATCATATCCCCTAGAGCAGATCTTGCGTAATCCGAACGCTACGGACCGTGTCGCAGGATGGGGTATCGAATTGCAGCCTTTCGGCCTGCAATTCGACACCACCAGGGTCATCAAAGGAAGGGCTTTGACTGATTTCGTCGCCGAATGGACAGACCCACAACAAGGAAAACCTCGGGAGGAAGAAGACCCGGCTGAACCTCCAGAGGAGGCGGTGCCGGGCCACTGGACCATGCATTTCGACGGGCGTTCGTGCATCAATGCGCAGGGGCCGGCGCTGTCCTGACCTCGCCGACGTGAGACAAGCTATACTATGCTGTCCAAATGGATTTTACCAATGAGGACAAGGTCTCCAACAACATTGCCGAGTACGAAGGCCTCCTCGCCGGGCTCAGGGCCGCGACCGCTCTAGGCATCAAGCACCTCCTTATCAAGGGCGACTCATAGCATCTTGTCAATTTCTCCAACAAAAGCTACAAGCCCAAGGATGACCATATGACAGCCTACCTGGAGGAGGTCCGAAAGATCGAAAAGAACTTCAAGGGCATGGAGCTCATGCACATCCCGCGTAAGGAAAATCAGGAAGCAGATGAGATCGCCAAGCGAGCGTCAAGAAGGGAGCCCCAAAGGCCGGGTGTCTTTGAAGAAAGACTTCACAAAGCCTTTGTCAAGCAGCCGAAACAGGCTCAAGCAGAAGCTATGGATGTTGACGAAGAGCTTCCGCTACCACCGCCAACGGGAGCGTCAGACTGTGGTCCACCTTCGGGAGTTCGTTTGCTAATGGCTATGGCATCTCAAGAGGAAAACTGGATCGTAGAGATCAAGGCTTTTCTGAGCACAGGGACTCTCCCCGAGGACGACGCAGAAGCGAAAGAATCGCTCGCGTGGCCAGATCATACTACATCATCGGAGAGGATCTATACCGCAAACGCCCCAACGGCGTCTCTCTGCGGTGTGTCCCCACCGAGGAAGGCCAGCAGCTTCTGGAGGATGTGCACAATGGAGAATGCAGCCATCACTCATCTTCACGCACCCTCGCCGGAAAAGTTTTCCGGAGCGGGTTTTACTGGCCCACAGTGCTCCAGGACGCCACCACCCTGGTTCAAGCCTGCGAAGCATGCCAATTTCATGCCAAGCAGGTCCATCAGCCAGCATTGGGACTCCAGACCATCCCGCTCACCTGGCCCTTCGCGGTCTAGGGGCTGGACATCCTGGGGCCTTTTGCCCTCGTCTACGGAGCTGAAGCTGTCCTTCCCAGCGAGATCAAACATGGGTCTCTGCGGGTCCTGGCATTCAACGAGGATGACCAAGATGCACTCCACAACGACGACATGTTGTTGCTTGAAGGACTGCGATGCAGAGCGGCAATCAGGGCGGCGAGGTACCAGCAAGCCTTGCACCGGTACCATAGCCGCCACATACGCTCGCGCTCCCTCGAAGCTGGCGACCTGGTCCTCAGAAGAATACTCTCCAGAGAAGGCCTCCACAAGCTCTTACCCATGTGGGAAGGACCCTACAGGGTCACGCACGTCGCCAGGCCTGGAGCAGCACGGCTGGAGACTCAAGACGGCATACCTGGCAAAAACCCATGGAACATACAACATCTCCGCAAGTTCTACCCGTGACCCAAAGTCACCACAGACATTTTTTGTCTCCAGAGGGACGCTCGAGACGTCACCTCCCCAAGCTTCACAAAAGCTTTTCCCTCCCCGAGGGCCACTCCATCTGAGCTCTCTCTACCACGCGTCGCCACGTGCCGCGAGAAGTCTCAGCCACATCCTGTGGAACCCCATGCCCAGACATGGCCGGTTGTAACTTGGCTACTCCAAGTATAAAAATACCCATGCCCCAACATGGCGAAGTGTAACTTGGCTACTCCAAGTGTAACCGACTAATGCTTTTTGGCATAAACGCGCCCCCGCGCCCCTTTTTAATGTTACGTCGGTAAGCAGATAAACCCTGTCTTTCTTGCGCCCGTTTTCTTCCAATCTATACCTCGCAAGCGGGGGCTGGGCACGGTGACTGTGCCTCGGGAGTATCCCAGCAGCACCAAAAACCCAAAAGGTGCTCGTCTCTCCTTGCGAGATACACATAAGGAAGTCTATGGGCGCGAGTGGGACCTTTCAATCATGCAAAACGCCCATGGATACGCCTCTATGTTGAGCAGGGAACAGGACGTCCCCAACGAAGAAGGGGTCCACCGACACAAGGCAGGGAAGCAAGAACAGGCGATAAGCACCTCACGAGAGGAGTATACGCCGGCTCAGTTAAAGGTGTCTTACAGGTTCTTTCACAAATAAAACCCTACTGGATAAGTACATTGCAGGCACACCCCGCCGCAGGGAACAGCTTAAGCCTTCTCTTCACCGAGCTTCGCGCCCTGGGATTTTTCTTCGTTTTCCTCGGCGCCTTCGTCATCGTCCATGGCCTCAAAGCACTTGACGTAGGCGCCCACCTCCTGCTTCACCTGGGCCTGCACCTCCGTGGCGTTCGGCCCCTCGAGAGGCTCTGTCATGCCCTTGAAGTCGAAAGAAGGCTGGAGGCAGCGAAGGTTGGCGAAGATTCGACCAACTGCGACTGTGAGGAGCTGGCGGCTTTCCTCCTCAAGGCGATCATCCAAGCTCGTCGCGGCCTTCACGAATTTGGACATAAGCTGCCCGAAGAAGCCCAGGTGAGCCTGCACGCTGGCGTCTCCCTTGGTCGCAAGGTCAGGGACATCAGCACCCAGGCGCTCTGCAACGGCCCGTGCATCGGCCACCAAGGACGCCATCATGCCTCACTGCTCCTCCTGCAACGCCTCGTCAGCAGCCACCTTGACCTCGCAGCTCTCCAGCTGCTGTTTCGCCTCGGCAAGGCCTTGCTCCATCTGTTTGGCTTCACCCTCGCGCCTGCGTAACCCCTCCTCGCGGGTGTTCAGGGTCACGCGGAAGTCCTCCAGATTTTTCTTCACGGACTCAGATTCAGCAATAATCTTCCTCTCACTCTCGAAGAGTTCTCGAAGTTTGGTGGCAATTTCCGCCTCCCGAGCGACAGCCTGCGCCTCGCGAAGCGAGACCTCCTGGAGCCCGGTGCGACGGTAGCCTCACGCGGAGAAAGCTCCCCGTGCTTGGCTTCGGTCTCCGCCTGCAGCGCTTGGAAGCCAGCTCCGCGAGGACCTCCTCCGTCTCATCTATCATGCTGGCATGCATCTCCCCGGCAAATTGTCGTGCTTCCGCAAGCGCGACCTCGGCCTCACGGCGGCAGTTGCCCACTGCCGTCTGGAGGTTAGCCCACCCCCGCGCCAGGCTTAGGTGGCTTGCCTCTCGGATGTGTTCATCGTCGATGAGACGGACCTCGAGTCCGCTGAGCATCTCCCTCACCTCATGGAAGAAGACTTCACGGTGGACGGCGTCGCGTTGGACTCCGCCAGGAACCATGCCCCAGGAGTCGACAGACAGCCCGTCGAGCCTGGTGCCAGGCGGAGAGCCGGGGGCTATGCAGTCGGGACTCGGGGCGACCTCAGGCCCCCCTTGGGGGCTCGCGTGGCTCCCGCCACCAGCCCCGACGTCTTCCTGTACGAGAGGGACGTTCTCCCCCCCCGAAGACCTCGCCATCTTGCCCCACCGGGGCCCCGTCCGGAGCAGTTTCAGGAGTCGCCGCGGTCGCCGGTGCCTCGACCCCGACATCCAGCCCAGCTTCTCCTGGGTCCTCCTGCGTGGGAGGCGGCGATGGCGCCCCCTCCTCCATCACAACGTCAGCATCCTCCTTGGCCACCTCCACCTTGTCCTCCTCGGCCTTTTCCACCTCTCCTTCTGCCGTCACCGCCACCTGCACGGAAGAGTTGTCGAGGCGTGCAGGAGAGGGTCGGCAGCCTCCCGTTCCACCCTCGCAGCCCGTCCCCGCCTCGGAGAGGCCTCGGCCTGGGGGGAAGGATCGGGGGTCCCTCGAATTCGGGAGCGAAAGATGCGCCTGCAAGCTCCGACGCCTCTCCGAGCTTGCGGAGCCGTCTCCGTGGCGGCGCCTTGGAGGATCTGGAGAAGGAAAGATCAGAAGGTGGTCGAGGGAGACACTGGAAGCTGCAACAGGAACAAGGAAGAAGGGAGGAACTTACGACGCGGCCGCATCCACCCACTTTCTCTTCCTCTTGTGCTGAGGCTGGGAGTGGCCACCTTCGGTGCCTCCAGAGTCTTCTCGCCTCGGAGGCCTCAGGAAGAGTCCTGGAAGGGCGATCATGGATCGCTTTCGAGCGAAACTTGTGGCGAGGCAAGGGAGACTCTTCAGGGGACTCCTCCTCATCGTCCTCCTCAACGCGTTGCGATGGAGCGACGCGAAAGGGGCTCTCGTCGTGTGCCTCGTCTCCCGACGAGACATCAAGGACCTCCATGGCCGGCTCAGCCACTCGCGGCGGGTCCGCATCCCCTCTTGCGGATCCGGCGCCTTCCAGGGACCTCTTGCCATCTGAGGTAGAACCCGACGCCTCGTCGTTCCCTTAAGCCGGCCCCACCAGAGGCGCCTGGAGGGAGGCCTCCGCAGGCTTCTCCCTCCCCATCGAGATCAGGCCCCATGCCGAAAAATCTGGCATCGGTGTCAGACGCTCGAGGCGCTCCGGCATCGACAGCCGGTGCAGCGGCTTGGCGCGCTTGTCCACTGGCTTAGGGATCTCAGGAGCCGTGAATAGGGTGTTCAGGATGCCCCTCACCACTGCTCCCTTCAAGCTCGAGTTACCCAGGCGCATCTTGTCCAACTTCACCGAGAATAGCCACATAGGCTTCACATGGGACAGGAGCGGAGCGATGCGCCGCATCACGAAGTCCCTGGTCACCATCTGGCCAGTGAAGCCGAGCGCACGGGCCTCGGCAAGGCGCCCTTCCACATGGCTGAAAGAAGAGTGGCACAGAGAGAAACTGCCCCAGCCGTCGTGCTTCATCGGGGGCCCCGAAGGAAACTCGAAGAAGGGACTCCCCCCGAGATCTCCATGTCGAACCACCTCTTGCGGAAGTCCTCCACCTTCTTCATCATGCAAGTGATGGGGACTGCTTCCTTCCAGGCAATGGGGATGTAGCGCTTCGCCATGCTGTCAGTAATCCGGAAGGAGACGCACCCCGTGGTCTCGGAGGGCGCCGTGAAGTGCAGGGCGTAGTAGCTGCGGAAAAGGTCTACCGAGGGCATAACCCCAACATACGCCTCGAAGAAGTAGGCGAAGATGGAGAGAGTAAGAACAGAGTTGGGGTGGAGGTGAAGCAGGTGGATTCGGTAGTGCTTCAGGATGGCGAGGAAGAACTCAGAAAAAGGGGGACGAGCCCCGCGTACAAGGTATGGAGGAAGATGGGGTAGTAGGGGCACCAAGGCCTCCGGGGAGCCCTAGGACGGAGCTTCGTCTTCCCCCATTCGCTGAAAGCAGAGGAGGCCATGAACCGCACCCCTCCAGCTTTTCGAGGGTCTGCATGCGGCTGTCCTCCAGTGCAAGCTTCCGGGCACGGCCGCGCCTTGCCGAGGCTCCTCCATCGGATGAGGCCGCGGCCTTGGCTTTCTGCGCGGCGGTGGCTTTCTTGGGCGACATCGCGGCGGCGGCGGAGGTCCCGAGAAGTTACGGCGCTAGGAGAGAGAAGGCGAATGGAAATGTGGAGAGTGATGGGGAACCACGCCGGTTCCTCTGCCTTTAACCTCTGCGTGGTGCAGTTCCGTCAGACGTGGCAGGACCTACCCCCACGGCCGAGGTACCGAAGAAGCCGAGGCGGCCCCGGGCGGTAACCGCACAACACGTGTCTTGGCCCAGAACGGCCGTTTTGGGCCCTGGACGCCTCGCCTCCGCGCGTGGGCTGCGGCATCGCCGTCAAGGGCACAGGGGCTACTGTCGGCCCAATGGAAACTGTGGTATCATGGGCCGGCCTTTCTGGCCCCAGACCTTTAGATACGAGGCGCGGCTAAGGACCAGGCCTCGATGCCTGGCGAGCCCGCGAGGCTTCTTTCCTCGCGAGGGCCTCGATGCTGAAGAAAACGACTAAGTCCCCACGGCCAGGGGACCGCCTCGGGAGACCTTACCCTCTCGAGGCGTCGTAGCACTCGAAGTGCTTGGCGAGGCTCTGCCACTTTTGCAGGGCGCACATGGGCCCTGTGCCCCGCGACAGGGCAACGCACGCATCCGTGCAGGATGACGAAGGGGCCGCAGTTGCCGTTTCCATGCTTAAAGGGGAGCGACAAAGCTGCCCTAAGCAGGGAGGATTACCAAGCATACCATTCTGGTCATAAGGGGGCAACCTGCCGCTCCGCTCCAACAACGACGTCACCGGGGTGACACCGCGAACCACTGAGCGCCGGCCACCGCTCTGGCCGGACGGTGGCAGGACCTGACGAAGACCAACAAGACCCCCTGGGCCAGGGGTGCGCCGCCCTCCTACACCGGCATTGTGGAGGAACCCTATCTTCCACCCCCGAGCCTATATAAGGAGGAGAGGCGCCACTGGAGAAGGGGATCGATCATTCCTTCACCCAAGACCACTAGTCCAAAGAGAGAAGAGAGCTCCTACACCCAAGGAGTCCCACCATTGTTGTAAGCTTCGCCCTCGGCAAGCAACTCTGTACTGTAACCTCTCGAAACAGTGCAATACAACACAATAGGAAGTAGGGTCTTTACTCCGCAAGGAGGGCCTGAACATGGGTATGAGCTCGTGTCCATCTCTGCCGTGATGAGTTCTCGCAAGTTCGCCGAGCGTGGTCGCCGAGGTTGACGAGTGTTTGTTAAGTGCCGCATTCAGCCCCTCTCGATTCCTGGTTCTTGGGGACTATTCTCCGATAGTTTCATATTTCTCTCTTGATGCTCTCTTTCCGATGTGAGCATCATTAAAACTATCAAAGCCTAGCTATATGGTTATAAAGAAAGCGCTTTGCGGGAGGCAACCTGGTTATTTTTATGTGTGATTTTCTTTGTGTCCTCTTGCTGTAACAAGAGACTTTTGTTTTTAGTTCAGTTTCTGGAATTTTCAATAAAGTGCCAAGTTTTACTCATTTTGGTTTGAAAAAGTTGCTTATAGCGTTCGGAGATTTCATTCCTGCACAAATCTGTGCACGGTATGATTTTAATTCTTATTCTGTAACTCCGAATGAGCTCATATTTGAACTGTAGTTGCAACGTTTCATCCTCTGTACGCATGAATTTTTGCGGAATTTTTCGGAAAAGTTTGGAAGAGTAGAAAATACGTTTTGCTGCTGCTGTTTTCTGGACAGATTCTGTCCCATTTTGTTTTATGCATGTTTTGAACTTTTAACTTGAATCTTTTTGATTCAATTGAGTTTATGAGTAGGCATACAACATTATATACTTTCTGACATTTATATGATGTTTGTTTAAGGATTATGTGCAGCAAGAAACCTATTTGTTTATCACTACTAATGCACCCCACAAAAAAGAAATGGGAGAAACGGTGTTTTGAAGTTTTTTCACAGGGATTGGAGGCGATGCACCAAGATCTATCCAAGGATGGTGAAGACCATAAGCTTGGGGATGTGAAGACAACCCAACTGGACCTACACACTCTCGGCTTGCACATGTCTAACTTCTGTTTTTCGATCGAAACACTTTATCGCATAAATTTGGAGCGTCTTTTTGTTTGCTTTGGTTTGATTTTTGTTTTTGTGAGACCACCACATTATCATTTATATGTAAAAGAGTTTCTGGAAATATGGATTGAAATATGTTGGATGCTATTATAAGATTGGGAAAAGGGATGTTTAGGTTGATTTTTAAAGTTACATATAATTGCATGATTCATGAGCTTGTTAATGAGTAATAATCTGCAAATGCTTTATCAAGAGCTATCACTTATTCATGTTTCGATGCTGAAGGTTATTTTACTTTGTTTAACATGGATTAGTTAGTTCTATGGACACTCATGCATGCATTTAGATGGTCAACTTTCTCTTTCATGCTAGCCCAAAAATTCCAGCAAGTAAAAACTTGTTTCCAACACCTTCAACCAAAGTTATTCTAGTGAGTCCACTATATCTACCTATTAGCTTTATGCTATTCCGAGTATGTACATCATGTTATTTGTGTTATCTATACCTCTCAATGGAAATGTTTATGTTATTGATTATCATGGGAAAAGTTGGTTATATAGCTCTCACGAACTTGATGCACACCTTACTTTATTGCATAAATAAACCATGACTCATTGTGACTAAGATTATGATGTTAGTGGCTTGATAAATGTCCGAGGTTGGGAGTTAGCCCATATGTGCTGTCACATGCAAAGCTTTCAACATGCTCCTTCATCATTTAGTTGATATCATGTACTTTTGTCTATGGATGCCTATCATGGTGAAATGAGGTGGAAATGAAGTAGTTTAAATGAGTTTGTATAAATGGTTAGAGAGACGCCTGGGCCGCTAATCTAAGCATGCATCATTCATGGTGGAAATTTACTTACATGCTATGGTGAACCGTCTGTGATACACCTTATAATAAAAAGTTATTCCAATGGTAAATAAAAAGGGTGTTGAGGTTGTTCATCTTGTTTGTTTGTCTTGTCATTTTGATATGGGCTTGTTCCATATCCTGGGACAAGAGGTACCCCAGTTGACGCTCTTGATGATACTATTATTACTTACAATGATATATAACTTGAACTTGCTTTGTTTTCCAAGTTGAGTAACTCATGGTGTAGGTACTTGTATTCAAGGGGCATGAGACATCAAACCTTTACTTCGTCAAGCACACTACTCATATTTGCTTTCACATTAAACTTTAATCATTCAAGATGCTATGATAGGAGTAATGAGAGCTTGACACCAAGGATTCCACATTGCAATCATTAACTTAAGTAGAAGAGTTTGGAAGTTAGATGAAACTTATGCATGCTTTACCTCTACTCATATATATATCTTTTCCAAAGTGTCCACCTTTTATATTCAGATTTTCATCTACACTCTATGACCAATGTAGGATATTCTTACTTATCATTATGCATACATGTGGTTCATATTATTTTCTTTCATGTTACACTTTGTGAACTATCATTGAACATCCTTGCTTTGAATACTTGATATCACTTCATAAACTATCTTGCATATTGCTACTCCTTTGAAGAATGAATCATTTGACTCTATGTAGCAATAGTAATCATCTTTGATATCCATTGATAGTATTAAACTGCAAAGTCCATGTTAGTTTTATCACCTTCATACTCGAGGACGAGTATAGGTTAAGCTTGGGGATGTTGATGCAAGTAAAATGCATACATGAACTTTGCATTATTTTACTTATATTCCAGTCATATTTGCATCATATAAGGGTTATGTCACAGTTTTATAATGATTTTGGGAATATTTGGTATGTTTCCTATTTTTATGGAATTAACCCTGCACAGTCAGAAAACATATTTTTTAGTGTTTGAACTTTCTGGGAGCTTCGGGACTCCAAAAAGGGCAAGGTCAGAGAGCACGGTTCAGAATTTTTGAGACGAACACAATGGGCTGAAAATGAAGACCAGAAGCCCAACCATGTGAGAAATAGAGGGTCCCACGTGGCCCCTGTACCTGGCCGCGTGGGACCACCTCTTTTGGGCCTCGAGGCTCCGCTGCCATCGATCTTTGCTCCACCGACCTAGTACTGACCTAAAAACGCCTATAAAAAAGGTCCCCCGACGTTCTCTGGAAGGAGCGCCACCAAAACACAGAAATACCGAAACAGAGACCTGTAGCTGCAGATTGGAGGGGGGGAACTCTGGCGGGGCGCTGCCGGGTGGTCTCCATCTTCTCCAACGACTTCTCCACCATCTCCATGATGAAGGGGGAGTAGTCCACCCCTTGGACTTGGGTTTGTGGTGGTAACTTATGCATCTCTCCTCTCTTTGAGCTTCACTAATTAGTACCGTATGAGCTATTGAACATGATTACGGTCATTGTCGTGGTGGGAATCACGCAGATGCCATGGGTATGGCTTAGTCTGGGGCCGATTGGACGCTTGAGGATTCGGGGAGGGATTGCGCGACGGAGTTGCACACGAAGAACACTACAAACACAAAGAGCTACCCTGCTTCGGGGCCCTCGTGGGGAGGTAAAATCCCTACTGCAGCATCTATCCTACTTTGGTGTATTATCATCTCATATGCGGTGGGCTACAAATGCTCCTCGAGCTGTTTGATGCAACAATGGTCAGAAGCTCTAGGAAGAAGAAGAAGAGGCAAAGGGGAAATGAGCCTCGGGTCTCTGCGCGCACCCGCGCGTGTCTCCTCTGCGCGCCCCCGCGCGTGGCTTGCCAGAGCTCTCCCCTGGTGCCCTTTATATAGGGAGAGCCCAGGGGACAAGGGGACATGGGCTGGCCCACACAACACTGTACAAACACTGTTCATGACATGACTACTGGGGTCTTGTCGCACTGTAGCTGCGTCATGTCTGTAACATCCCAAAATTATTAACAAGTTTTATTAATTCCAAAAATGGGAGCCAACAAAAACTTTTGTTAAATTATGTGTGTTGATCTCATGTTCTTGCTTGTGTTGCTAATTCCTCTTGTTTGTGTGTTGTTTGCTCTATTTAAAAACAAGAAGAAAAGAAGAGAATTAAAAAGAAAAGAAAAGCAAGAAAATAAAGTGACAAGTGTCACTTAAAATTCTCCAAGTGAGGATCTCATTTTTTTCCAACAAAATGTAGTGGAGTGGTATTGCAAACCCTCCCATTTTATCCTTACTACTTATCTCTCTCAAATATTATTTTCAAACTAGTTTTAAAAATTCAAAAGTAAACAAAGTAAAAATAAATTAAAATACCTTAATTAAAACACTATAAAAGAAAATGTTTCAAAACATTTTATTAATTTATGCCAATTTTTGTGGAGCTTCTGTACCTTATGGGAAGGCCCCACAAATTTTGTCAAATTTTTATAAATTGATTTAGTGCCTCAAATTAAATCCAGAAGTGCTTCTGGTTTTAAACAGAAGGACTAAACTGTAAATTAGAGAAAGAAGAAGGAAAAGAAACAGAGCACAGGAGCCAGGGGGTTTTTGCAAAACCGTCGTCGTCTACCTCCCCTAGCTCACTGTCGCCGTCGCCGTGGCGCCTTGCTCGACGTCGCCGTTCCCAGGCCCCCCAGGGCCCCCTTGCCCGCGCTCTCCTTCGCCTCCGAGCCACTGCAACCTCTGCGGGCAGAGGAGAGCCTCTCCCCTCGCCTTAACACCGTTGTCCCCCGATGCTCGCCGCGGAAGCGTTGGACGGCGACCGGCCAAATTGGCCCAACTCACCGCACCTCGCCACGCGATCCTCTACGCCGCGAGCCCTAGCTCCATCCCGGACCCCCCAGACATCGTTCGCCGGCCTCTCCGCCCCTCTGGAGCTCTCCTGCACCCGAACCACCGTGGACCGACCGCGGCCGATAAATACCCCGCCCGCACCGTGCACTCCCTCCACTCCACCCCGACCCCTCTCACTCTCTCCACTCCTCAGTGCACCGCCAGGAGGGCGGAGCCACGCCCTCGAAGCTCCGGCTGCCCGTGAGCTTCCTCGACGCTCCGCCGCATCCGAAGGTGAACGCCGACGCGGCCGTGCCGTGTTGCTGCTCCCCTTTCTCCATTGACCACACCACCTTGATCCCCGTACTCCCCGCACTCACCTGAGCCTTTTGCCCCTCTGTTTCGTGCACAGAGACGCCGCCAGGACACCGCCGGAGACCGCTGCCGTGGCCGTGGAAGTTCAGCGGCTCGCCGTCGACGATTCACGCCGCCCCAGCAAGCTCCAGTCGCACCACGAACTTCCCCGAGCCTCCGCCGTCGCCCTGCACCATCCCGAGCTTTCCCGAGCCCTCTAGGTGAGGTTTTGCCCAACCTCGCCGTCGCCGGAGCCACGGCGCCGCCCAGTTATGGTCGTCGCCGATGGATTCGTCGTGGACCGTTGGATCTCCATCCAACGGTAGCTTACCGTTTCGAATAGAAAAGAAAGAGAGAGAGAGACTGATGAGCGGGCCCCGCTCGTCAGGGTTTTATTATTTTCCCTGCGTGCGCTGTGCCGCTGACCAGTGGGTCCCCCTTGTCATACTTTTAAACATTATCCACACTGGGCATATTTTCTATTTTTAGTTTCAGAAGAATTTCAGTACTGATATCAACTTTAAAAATCAATAACTTGAGATTTAGGAATCCAAATAAATCAAACTCAATTGTTCTGGAAAGCTTATGAAATTGTTGAACCAACCAAATTGACTCATGTCATTTAATTAAATAATTAAAAAGTATTATTGAAAATGCCACAGAAGGTTTAAAATCTAAACTTGTTTGTTTCTGATACTCTGTTAGTCCAATTAATTCCAAACCAATTTTGCTAGCTTAGTACTGCCTTGTATTAGCTCCCCTAATTTTGGAAGAATTAATTAAGCAGTACTGGTTGTTGACTTTAGGATAAACCCTTCTAGGCTAAGACAAACAAATATGGTTATTGGTTGACCAAATGGGTTAGGACCAATTTTGTTAGCTCACATATAGCTATGTTTACGTACCCCTAAAAGGATTTAATTTTAGGAACAACAGAACTTATTTAATTGCCAAAACTCTATTATTAAGCTACTGGATTCAAACCAATGTGTAGGGAGTTTGGTAACCCCAAATGATCCAATTCAAATTGGGTTGTGTTCTACACATCAGTAGCTTTCTATAGAAATTTAGTTTGTATTTTTGTGACCAACATAACTCAAGTTGTGCAATTAAACATGTTTAACAAGTTTCTGCAATAATTTGGGCATAAGCAAATAGTGTTCAATTCAATTATTTTGAAATCACTTTGTATGGTTTGATGAATGCAGTGGCTAGTTAGAGCATTTAGGATTGTGATGATGTGATGATGTTTGAGTAGTTTAGTGATTGCTTGTATTTGTTTGTTTATCGATTAGACGAGAACGTTGCTGGATTTATCGAGGAAGGGGAATTTGTTGAACCTGAAGATCAAGATCAAGGCCACTTTGCCGAGCAAGGCAAGCTACTCTCTGAGCTTGCACCTAAACTTATATGCATCTACTTTGATCAAATGATTTACTCTGAAAACCAATGGTTTATAAAACCTTTTCATAAAGTGTATGGAAATTATTTTGCCACCCTATGTAGTAGTTATATGAAACTTTAGGATGGGAAACAATGTTGTTTATTCAAAACTCCTTTGGAAATACTTGTGTGGCTATGGAATGCCGAGATGTCGGTATTAAAATGGAGAAATGGAGGATGTTGATATTTATGAAAAATGCACAGTGTCCTAGTACTATGACAACCAATCTTAATCTGTGCGACCACATTTACCCCCATATGGGAACGGGGCTTAGTCATATAATTTGCTCTTATTAGTATGGGATACCTCATCAATGGAGATGACTCTGTTATGCATGAGGGGATGGTTTGTGAACTCCCCTGACCTGGGTCCTCGCTCAAACTCTATAGAAAGATAAGGAGGGGGATTGAAGACTTCATCAATGTGGTCGCCGGGAAAAACATATGAGTCCTCACACTTAGGGTTGCCGACGGGGACCGGACTAAGTGTTGGTGGGAATTATCATATGGGTAGGATCCTATACTAGCATGAGCAAAGGAGAGGCTAGGGTCGGTGGCTCAACTTCGCATACACCTTGTATGGCGGGACGTGGCTGACACGATGAGTTACCGGATGGATGTGGGTTAAAAGCGTGCTACCTCTGCAGAGGGTAAAACTATTCGAATAGCCGAGTCCTCGGATATGGACAATTGGGAAGCTGTCCTAAGATCATGTGCAAGTTTTGAAAAGAATTCAGTTTAAAAAAAAAAGTGAAGTGGAGGTGTTGGTTAAAGTGGACCATGACAGACTATGGTCTGAAAAAGGTGGAATTTTGGGAGAAACCGATAAAGTGTTGGTCTTTATTCAAAATGTTTATAAAAACTCTTCTTACCTCTTTTAACAAGGATATAGAGATGTTATAAGGAAATAAAAGTTTGAAAAGTTAAAAATAAAACTAGTGCATACTCATGTTGGGGTAGTTTGCGAGTACATTCAAATGTACTCATATTGGTTTCGTCCCTGGCTATTGTCCTAGCCAGACTACGAGGAGGAGCACTACGCCGCGCAGGAATATGGTGACTTCTATGCGAACTAAGGATCTCCACAAGTCAGCTGCCTGTCGGGTCGTCGTCGTTAGATTGAGGTCTACTACGCCGTAGCTTACGCTGATATTTTGGTTTGGCCCATGAAGGCACCTATGTAAGAACATGGTCTAAATGACCATTTATGTAAGACTTTTTATTCGGTACTGTAATGGATGTAAACTTTGGTATCCAATTCGGATTATGTGCAACGACAGACTGATCACGGGATCGTTGTGTTAAGCATAATCGGGTATTTCGGACAGCTAGTCCGGGGTCCCCACAGACTTGGTATCAGAGCCATCCTGACTTTAGGAAACCTTAGTTAGCATGGTCGTTTGTTACAAAAAGATGAATTTCTAAAGAAAAAGGAAAGAAGTATTTTTGAAAACTGCTTATCTCCAATCCTCCTACTTATACAAAATGTTACTCTCATTAAAATATCATATTTTTCTTTGTATCCTTAAAATTGTGCACACTTCTCTTTAAACTTAAACTTCGACTCACTTGTTGCCCACTACATTTAAAAATTTGGTACCCCCGTCAGCTACTAACTTAAAATTTGCTTAAAAATTTGTAGATGGCACTCCACTGGACCGAGTTCGTTCAGTTGGAGAAGGATAGCAAGCTGACGTTCGAGAGTGACTTGTTCGAGTTGACCAAGCTGTTAGGTCGCCCCGCTCCAGAGTTTGAGGGAGCTCAGATTGATGTTCACGGTGTCGGAAGGCTGAGCTGGCTCATCAGGTCGTCAGTTCGCAGGAACATCAAGTCTCCCAGTTCCAGGACACTCGTCTTCACCACCAAGGAGGCCACTTGGGTTGACGGTCTCTGTACTGCTACACAGAGGATGCTAGCCCGACTTTGTGAGGAGCACAAGGCGGAGTTAGTAGACTCCCGTTTCCGGTTCTACGGGAGGCGCAACTGCGACGGACACCCTACTCCTTCCCCTTGCCACCCGATGTTTGGGAGCTACATCATGGACATGGAGCTCTTACTTCAGCACACTCAGGATGATCTGTTACGCACTAGGATTCAGCTTCGCTTTGACCGCGAGTCGCTCGTTGAGCTTCGCGAGAGTGAGGAGAAGCTGCTGGAGGAGAAGGTCGCTCTTCTCGGGAAGAGGGCCCAGCTGAGGAGGACCATCCTGAAGCTCCGCAAAAAGGTGGCGGAGCAGGACCAGCTGATCGAGGATCTAGAGCACCATACTGACGAGATGGAGGAGGAGGGTGATGATCTCCGCAAGGAGAACAACGCTTTCCTCAGTGACGATGATGACTTTGTGGAGGAGATGGACTGTGAGGAGGAAGATGATGAGGAGGAGTTAGTTGACGAGGAGGAGGAACCACTCGAGGCAGTTCTCGAGGACGAGGAGGAGGATCCCGAGGAGCCACTCTACCAGTCAGATGCTGACGTGTTGGAGCTGGAGGTTCCACCTCAGTAGGCGAGTGACTTGATCACTACCGCAGGATTAGGTTGAACCCTATCACTAGTCGAGTAGAAGTAGTGGTTCTTTTGGAAACCAGATGCTATGTATCTTAGATGTAAGGTGATGTTGTAAGCTTGAGGTTGTAAGCTTGATGTTGTTGTGAACTCCTTGATGTGATGTTTGTGAAATATAAGTATGTTTGTCTTGTTAAATCTGTGTAAAATATTTTCATATAAATCCTTGAAATAACAACCACTTGCGAAATCGTCTTTCCCCTTAGTCGAACTTTTCTTGCCTTGTCTCTTATACCTGGTGTACTTCAGGATGCCGCCCCGTCGCGACAATACGGGAGGATCAGGATCAGCACCACCACCACCAGACCCAACCCCCACCCAACTTCTCGCACTTATCATGGAGGAGCGTGAAAATGCCCGGCAAGAGCGCCAAGCTCATCTAGCTGCCTTACAACAACTCGCAGCCGCCTACAACAACTACAACAACAACAACAACAATGGTGGTAATGGCAATGGCAATGAGAAGTTCACCGACTTATCTCGGTATGCTCCTGATGACACTGACAAAGAAGAGAAGAAGATGGAGCGTTTCATGAGTGGACTTCATGATGAACTGCAGTGTGCTCTGGTTATCCATGACTTCCGTGATCTGGAGTCACTTGTGGACAAAGCCATCCAGCTGGAGACCAAGCGCAAGTCTATGTTGAAGGTCGCAAGAGGAGGATGAATGCTCAGGAAGGTTCGAGCAGTCAGAAGCCTCGTATCTTTCAGCAAAACCCCAAACCTGCCTATCGACCACCCCAAGCTCCACGCCCCAATTTCCCTAACCGCCCAAACAACTTCAACCGCCCCAATGACAATAACCGTCCCAGAGGAAACTTCAACAACTTCAACCCCAATGCCAATGTTGTCTGCTTTGAATGTGGCAACAAAGGTCACTACTCCAAGGAATGCCCCAATCCCAAGAGGAATGTTCAGCGCCCCATGCGCCGAACAATGGTCAAGGCCGCAATGGAAATGGTAATGGCAAGAATGCCGCACCCCGCGGAAATGCTGCTGTTGTCAAGGGTCGTCTGCACCACATCAATGCTGAAGAAGCTCAAGATGCGCCGGATGTTGTGCTGGGTACGTTCCTTGTCAACTCAGTACCTGCAACTGTTCTGTTTGATTCTGGTGCAACACATTCATTTGTTACCGAGGAGTTTGTTGCTAAGGGAGGTTTAGTAGAAGGCTTCCTAACTAAAACCTTGAGTATACAAATCCCTGGTTCCACCCTAGAAACCAAGAGATTTTGTCCAAATACTGCCATAGAGATTTCAGGCGAAAAATTTGCAGCCGACCTAATTGTTTTAGGAACCCAAGGCATAGATGTCATACTCGGTATGAATTGGCTAGCCAAGTACCATGGTCGAATTGACTGTGCCAGAAGAGCTGTATCCATCACCACCGACAAAGAAGTAGAAGTGGAGTATGTGTCTGAACCCAATCACTCCCAACCAGGCTGCCATGAGAGCATAGCTCGACCCACCTAGATGAGATCCGTGTTGTTCACCTATTCCGAGATGTTTTCCTGAGGAATTACCTGGTATGCCGCCAGACCGGGAAATTGAGTTCATAATTGAGCTTATCCCAGGAACAGCCCCAATATCCCAAAGGCCTTATCGGATGAATCCGGAAGAACTGGTTGAGTTGAAGAAGCAGTTGGCAGATATGCTAGCAAAGGACTTGTTCGTCCAAGTGCTTCACCCTGGGGATCACCTATTATTTTTGTGGACAAGAGAGACGGTACCACACGACTGTGTGTGGATTATCGCAGGCTAAATGACGTGACCATTAAAAACAAGTACCCCTTCCCAAGATCGAGGATCTGTTCGATCAGATGAACGGAGCCCGAGTCTTTTCAAAGATCGATCTTCGGACAGGTTACCATCAGTTGAAGATCGAGAGACAGACATTCCCAAGACCGCCTTCACCACTCGTTACGGTTTGTTTGAATACACGTGATGTCCTTTGGTCTGACCAATGCCCCAGCCTATTTCATGAATCTCATGAACAAGATTTTCATGGAGTACCTCGACAAGTTCGTGGTAGTTTCCTTGATGACATCCTTATTTATTCCAAGACCGAAGAAGAGCATGCTGAACACCTGCGTCTAGTTTTGGAGACCCTCCGAGAGCACCAGCTGTATGCCAAGCTTAGCAAGTGTGAGTTTTGGCTCAATGAAGTGGCGTTTCTCGGACACATAGTATCTGCTGGAGGAATTTCTGTTGACCCAGAGAAGATCCAAGCCATTATTGACTGGTTATCCCCAACCAGTGTGACTGAAATCCGAAGCTTTCTCGGACTCGCCGGTTATTACCGCAAGTTCGTTGAAGGATTTTCCAGTATAGCCAAGCCCTTGACCCAACTGTTGAAGAAGGACAAGAAATTTGAATGGACTCAGAAGTGCGAAGATAGTTTCCAAGAGTTGAAGAAAGACTAACCTCCACCCCAATCCTGGTTATGCCAGACGTCACCCAGAGTTTCGACGTGTATTGCGATGCATCACGCCTCGGACTTGGTTGCGTTCTGATGCAAGAAGGCAAAGTTGTGTCGTATCTGTCCCGGCAGTTGCGACCGCATGAAGAGAATTACCCAACCCATGACCTGGAATTAGCTGCTGTTGTCTTGCTCTTAAAAAGTGGCGTCCCTATCTTGCGGGACATCGCTGTGAGATCTATACGGATCATAAGAGCTGAAGTATATTTTCACCCAGAAGGAGTTGAACCTGCGACAGAGGAGATGGATGGAATTAATCAAGGATTATGATATTGGAATCCACTATCACCCCGGAAAGGCTAATGTAGTTGCCGATGCCCTTAGTCGCAAACCCTGTACCTGAATGCCTGATCCAAGCCGAACAACCAGCCTTGTTCAAAGAGTTCGAAGATTTTGGACTAGAACTTGTTAGCCATGGATATCTCGCCAATTTGGAGTTAGCCCCAACCCTGATGGATCAAATCAAAGAAGCCCAAAAAGGTCATGAAAGCATTGAAGGAATTAGGAAGAAGATCTCCCTCAGCAAAGCACCCGGTTTTACCGAAGATGCTGAAGGAGTGCTGAAATTCAATGATCGTATCTGTGTGCCCAATGTCACGGAACTTAAGGAGTTAATCCTGAAGGAAGCCCATGAGACCCCTTATTCAATCCACCCCGGCGGAACCAAATGTACCAAGACCTTCGAGAAAGATTTTGGTGGCATGGAATGAAGCGAGAGATTGGTTCTTTGTAGCCAAGTGTGATATCTGTCAGCGAGTCAAGGCTGAACATCAGCGCCCGCTGGATTGCTTCAACCTTTGAAATTCCCGAGTGGAATGGGATGAGATTGGAATGGATTTTATTACCGGACTTCCAAGATCCAACCGAGGCCATGATTCAATCTGGGTCATCGTTGATCGATTGACCAAGGTTGCTCATTTTTACCTGTCAAGACCACATACCGGAGCTCAGTTAGCAGACTTGTATATTTCCAGAATAGTAAGCCTGCATGGTGTGCCTAAGAAGATTGTATCTGATAGAGGTACGCAATTCACCTCAAGATTCTGGAAATCCCTTCATGAAGCCCTCGGAACCAAGTTAGCATTTAGCACAGCTTATCATCCCCAGACCGATGGCCAAACTGAACGAGTGAACCAGATATTGGAGGACATGCTTCGCGCATGTGTTCTATCCTATGGTTCCAAGTGGGAAGATTGTCTTCCGTTTGCAGAGTTCTCATACAACAATAGTTATCAGTCCAGTCTGCAAATGGCCCCTTTTGAAGCCCTTTACGGCAAGAAGTGTCGTACACCCTGAATTGGTCGATACCGGAGAAAGCAAATTGTTCGGTCCAGATACCCTCCGTGAAGCTGAAGAGCAAGTTCAGCTTATTCGTGAACGCCTCAAAACTGCCCAATCCCGTCAGAAGAGTTACGCTGACACCAAGCGCCGTGACCTCACTTTCAGTATCGGAGATTATGTTTATCTCCGAGTGACACCCCTCAAAGGAATGCAACGTTTCCATGTCAAGGGAAAGTTAGCGCCAAGGTATATTGGACCCTTCAAGATCATCGCTCGTCGAGGAGAAGTATCCTATCAGCTGGAATTGCCACCGGAGTTAGGAGATTATCATGATGTCTTCCACATTTCCTTGCTCCGGAAGTGTCTTGAAGTTCCTGACCAGCCTGATGTTTTCAAAAACATCGACCACCTCTCCATCGACCTGAACCAAGATTTGACTTATCGCGAGAGACCCCTCAAGATTCTCGAAGAAGATGTTCGTGTTACCCGAAGACGTGCGATCAAGTTTTACAAAGTCCAGTGGACTAACCACTCTGAAGAAGAAGCAACTTGGGAACGTGAAGATTATCTTAGGAGCGAATTCCCAGGCCTCTTTAGTACCTAAGCCTAGCAAATCTCGGGACGAGATTTATTTTAAGGAGGGAAGGATTGTAACATCCCAAAATTATTAACAAGTATTATTAATTCCAAAAATGGGAGCCAACAAAAACTTTTGTTAAATTATATGTGTTGATCTCATTTCTTGCTTGTGTTGCTATTCCTCTTGTTTGTGTGTTGTTTGCTCTATTTAAAAACAAGAAGAAAAGAAGAGAATAAAAAAAAAGAAAACAAGAAAATAAAGTGGCAAGTGCCACAAAATTCTCCAAGTGAGGATCTCATTTTGTTTCCAACAAAATTTAGTGGAGTGGTATTGCAAACCCTCCCATTTCCTTACTACTTATCTCTCTCAAATATATTTTCAAACTAGTTTTAAAAATTCAAAAGTAAACAAAGTAAAAATAAATTAAAATGCCTTAATTAAAACACTATAAAAGAAAATGTTTCAAAACATTTTATTATTTTATGCCAATTTTTGTGGAGCTTCTGTACCTTATGGGAAGGCCCACAAATTTTGCCAAATTTTTATAAATTGATTTAGTGCCTCAAATTAAATCAAGAAGTGCTTCTGGTTTTAAACAGAAGGACTAAACTGTAAATAGAGAAAGAAGAAGGAAAAGAAACAGAGCACAGGAGCCAGGGGGTTTTTGCAAAACCGTCGTCATCTACCTCCCTAGCTCACTGTCGCCGTCGCCGTGGCGCCTTGCTCGACGTCGCCGTTCCCAGGCCCCCCAGGGCCCCCTTGCCCGCGCTCTCCTCGCCTCCGAGCCACTGCAACCTCTGCGGGCAGAGGAGAGCCTCTCCCCTCGCCTTAACACCGTTGTCCCCCGATGCTCGCCGCGGAAGCGTTGGACGGCGACCGGCCAAATTGGCCCAACTCACCGCACCTCGCCACGCGATCCTCTACGCCGCGAGCCCTAGCTCCATCCCGGACCCCCCAGACACCGTTCGTCGGCCTCTCCGCCCCTCTGGAGCTCTCCTGCACCCGAACCACCGTGGACCGACCGCGGCCGATAAATACCCCGCCCGCACCGTGCACTCCCTCCACTCCACCCCGACCCCTCTCACTCTCTCCACTCCTCAGTGCACCGCCAGGAGGGCGGAGCCACGCCCTCGAAGCTCCGGCTGCCCGTGAGCTTCCTCGACGCTCCGCCGCATCCGAAGGTGAACGCCGACGCGGCCGTGCCGTGTTGCTGCTCCCCTTCCTCCATTGACCACACCACCTTGATCCCCGTACTCCCCGCACTCACCCGAGCCTTTTGCCCCTCTGTTTCGTGCACAGAGACGCCGCCAGGACACCGCCGGAGACCGCTGCCGTGGCCGTGGAAGTTCAGCGGCTCGCCGTCGACGATTCACGCCGCCCCAGCAAGCTCCAGTCGCACCACGAACTTCCCCGAGCCTCCGCCGTCGCCCTGCACCGTCCCCGAGCTTTCCCGAGCCCTCTAGGTGAGGTTTTGCCCAACCTCGCCGTCGCCGGAGCCACGGCGCCGCCCAGTTATGGTCGTCGCCGATGGATTCGTCGTGGACCGTTGGATCTCCATCCAACGGTAGCTTACCGTTTCGAATAGAAAAGAAAGAGAGAGAGAGACTGACGAGCGGGCCCCGCTCGTCAGGGTTTTATTATTTTCCCTGCGTGCGCTGTGCCGCTGACCAGTGGGTCCCCCTTGTCATACTTTTAAACATTATCCACACTGGTCATATTTTCTATTTTTAGTTTCAGAAGAATTTCAGTACTGATATCAACTTTAAAAATCAATAACTTGAGATTTAGGAATCCAGATAAATCAAACTCAATTGTTCTGGAAAGCTTATGAAATTGTTGAACCAACCAAATTGACCTCATGTCATTTAATTTAATAATTAAAAAGTATTATTGAAAATGCCACAGAAGGTTTAAAATCTAAACTTGTTTGTTTCTGATACTCTGTTAGTCCAATTAATTCCAAACCAATTTTGCTAGCTTAGTAATGCCTTGTATTAGCTCCCCTAATTTTGGAAGAATTAATTAAGCAGTACTGGTTGTTGGCTTTAGGATAAACCCTTCTAGGCTAAGACACACAAATATGGTTATTGGTTGACCCAAATGGGTTAGGACCAATTTTGTTAGCTCACATATATCCATGTTTACTTACCCCTAAAAGGATTTAATTTTAGGAACAACAGAACTTATTTAATTGCCAAAACTCTATTATTAAGCTACTGGATTCAAACCAACTAGCGGGTGGCCCGCGCAATTGCGCGGCTAGACAAACTTTTTATATGTTTGTTAAACATTATTAGATTATAAGAATTCTGAAACTTTATTTTCTCTTAATTTTTTTGTTGTAGCGGTTGGTTTTATAGCTCCCATTTTAAGTAAACCATGAACATATGTCACTTAAAAAGGTTTTTAGCCAGGCCAAATCATAATTTGTGTTCCCAATCCGTTCAATGTTATTAGATTTGGTGAAAAGGAAAATAATACAGAGTATATTAATTATGCGATTTGAAATAACATTTGCATATCTCTAATATGGCGCTGTGCCACAAAGTATGTACATTTCTCACTGCACCACGTTCCTTTTTTTTTTGCCCAACGATGAAACTTTGGAAGCAATTCTTTATTACCAGCATTCCTTTTTGTGGTAGGTAAGGAAAACTCTCTGCTGCTCTCGTCTTGCGCAGCTCTCAGTCCTACCTCGTCGACGATTGATGGGCAGCGTCCATCGATATCGGGAGCTTACCCACTGCCTGGAGGTCGACCTGCGGCACAGGACTTGAGCGCCGCGCCACGGCGTCCGCCCTGAAGGCTCGATCTGAACGTCCCGCGGTGCCGCCTGGCTGTTTCCGCTCCGGCGCTCGCCGTTCGCCGCTCGCGTCGCACTCCTTCAGTGGCGACAGCTGCAGCATACATTCAGCAGGAAAGGTGTCTCATGCCTCGTTGCTCCAGTCTCACCTTGCAGTGCTGCACTATTGCTTCCGCATTTCTATTTGTAATTTGTTTTTTCCCCCAATTTGATTGTAGCATTGGATCTAATTTCAGCAAGATTCGTATTGTCATTGGGAAACATAACAGTCGTAGCAACAGAGCTATTTCATCTGACTTCACTTCTCGTGTTGAGCTTGCCGCAGGAGGAGGCACAGGTAAATCCATCATGCTTCTCCATCCCAGATCTTAATTTTATCCCCGACTGATTGTTGGGTTTGAAGTTGTGTAACTTGATATAGATTAGAGGAGATTCCCGTTTGTGATTACACTGTTTGATCTGAGGTACTTTGTTATCTGAAATTAGTTTACATGCACATAAGTAGCAAATGTAAATATGAAGGTAGAATATATGTATGTAGGTATTTAATATGAAGCATAGTAAGACCAGTTCATTTTACTGTTTTAATGTAGACGACATTTTCATGATTGAGATATTTTCAAGATATATTATCCCATTTCTTTAGAAAGAGATGTGGATTTTGTTACTATTCATGAGAGATACAGGGATATGGCGTTGATCTTTGTCTAGGCTTTATCTTGCCGTCCCTTATTTTGAAAGGTAGATTGCAGTTGCCGGTAATGTTGGCCCGCGCAATGGCGCGGCTAGACATTCCATGGTTGTTAGACATTTTGTTGATGTTATATGTTGAAGCTAAAAATTTAAATTTGGATCTTTTTTGTCTTATGTCTATATATTATTTGTTAGTTCTGAACGTTTTAATTTATGTAACCACATTTTAAGCATGGTTAGATTTTAGATCTATTGTCAACTTCATTTAACCTTGTGATTTAAAAATCTTTTTAAATTTTATTTAGTATCTTTTTTAAATTTGACTTGTGTGGAACATACTATTGACATTATTACTTTTGAATCTTTAATTGTACTTGTCACATTCACAAACTATAACTTTTTGTTATTAAGTGACATTTTGACTCTTCGTTTTAGTGATTGGATTTTATTTTCCTCTAGTATTATTTTTGTATTTACCATTTTTTTCTAAATACATATGTGTACCTATTTTTGTTAGCTTGTGTTTTTATTCCTGAAACAATTTTTCTCTCACATCTCTATTATTCAGTCTACGGAGTACATGTTCTTGGTTGACCTTTCTATCTGTACGACTGAGTCTGACTGTCCCCAAATTCCCAATCAACTCTTCAGTCTCTAAAGCTTCCATTCAATTCTCTTGCAGGCGATGCTTGACCACGGGTTTAATCTCTGCACTTGACACTCGCATATGAGGCTTTTGTCCGGCGATGCTCCATCTCGCCATAGAAGATTTGGGAATGTAGGAGAGGCCCTTTCAGCTCTGTTTGCCATTCGGCCGGCGGGCCGTAGGTCGGCCGGCGACGCCTGTAGCGTACGCGCAGCCGGCCGGTCGATCTGCCCAGGGCCAATCTATTTCAATCCGATCTGATTGGTAGCGGCATTATTCCTCGTCTTTCCTTCATTACGATTGAAAATTCTGTAGTATTCTTGCCATATAATTAGGTGTTTTTATCCAACCATTATTCTTCTGACTACACATTCTAGTATAAGTACGGCCGGTCCTCCATATATATATGTATTTGTGCAATCCATTGACCGTACTCATTAAAAGTCGCAGCTTCATCAGGCAAGGTTGCATTGTCATTGGTAAACAGACAGTAGCAATATAGCCAAATATCTAGATTTTGTGTCGTTTAGCATGTAAGAGAAGCAGCCGCTTTTAAATCCATCATTCTATACCCTTCCGAATGTTAAACAATTAATAAGTGGTGCACTCTCCAGCAAAACTGATTGATTGCAGATTTGTTTTAATATTTAAAATGTATTATTTATTTGATATAGGCTGTCTCCTCTTACATTATTTCATGATAATACATGTACAAAAATGGAAATAATAACTTTTTCTTGAAACATGTATTTAGCTATGGAAAAATAATATCGTTCATGAAGTACATGTTCAGCTTGTTAAGCAATCTGGAATAGGCTGTGCTGAACTCGATCTGGAATAGGCTGTGCTGAACTCAAACGTTGTATCTGGAATAGGCTGTGATGAGGTACATGTATTTAGCTATGGAAAAATAATGTCTCCACTCCATCAATCATGACTTTAAATGCCTTGTACTCCTTTGCAAATTATAGTATATCCTTATAAACAATATTCTTTGTGCTATCTTCACTTGGACATTCATTGTCATCAATTAGCATCTTCAATCCTTCTATGTTTGTGACTCTTGACAATGCCACATATAATTGCCCATGGCAGAATACTTGCTTATTCAGATATATTCCTACCTTGTTCAAGGACTGACCTTGGCTCTTATTTATGGTCATTGCGAAGCAGACGGATAACGGGCACCACGGATGGATATTTTGAGTCGCTGGGTGACATGATTATCCGAGGTATGCATACTTTTTCGCCAACGTGTGTTCCTGTAATTATATGTGCCTCAATGTTTTTGTTTCCAAGCTGTGTTATGGTCATTCTCGTGCCGTTGCATAAACCTGCAGCTTGGTTGATGTTCCGTAGGAGCATCACCGGCAAACCTACCTTCAGTTTTAGTCGATGGTCTTGGATTCTTGGGAACTTCAAGGTGTTAAGGAACTCGGTAGGATACATGTCTTCCAATCTGATGTTGTTCATTGTTGTCTTGCACATGGTATCCAGGCTTCTCTATGCGACTCGTGCATAATCTGTCCCATAATGTTATTCTTATTTTATCACCCCTGCAGAATTTAGTGCAAAGTATTAAATCCAAATAATATGGTTAACGCAAGAAAACGATCATCTGTCGGCTTAATATGAGTTAGTAATCCAATGACATCTGTAAATTGAAATTAAAGATTTTTATTAGAATCCAAATCTGACATGAACATATGACTGAAAAGCCAAAGATTGAACACTTGGAATCCAAAAGTACACCTATTAACATACCCTAGCATTGCTGGTCTTTTTCTTTTCGTTCTTGTAGGGTAGACCTGGTAGCAAACTCAAAGTAGTAATCTGAAAATTTATTCGATGTTCCCTTCATCTCCTTCACTTTTGTATTGTATACAAAATTAATCTTAATTTCATTGTTGACTGGACGATATTTAGTAGATTCTACAACTTTAAAGTTGTTAAGATTATATACACAATTCTCATTGATCTTTGATCTATATGTGTCTACCATATTCTTCCATATGACAGCATCTATCGTATCATTATTTATCACCCTACAGAATACATTGCAAAGTATTAACTGCAAATAACATGGTTAATGGCAGAAAACGATCATCATTTGAGGAGAAAAGGTTGCAGCATTGATATGCACTTACTCTTGTAGTAGAGTTTCAATCTCGCGTATGTCTGTAGTTGTTTTCCTCTTCGTTATCTTTGATTCTATCGGCTTAATATGAGTAACTAATCCAATGACATCTGCAAACTGAAATTTAAAGATTTTCATTAGAATCTAAATCCACAATGAACATAGGAGTGAGAAGTGAAAGATTAAACACTTGGAAACCAAAAGTACAGCTATACCAAAGTAAACACCTTAGTTCATATCACATTCCTGCGAACTCTGAGTTGGTAAAATCTCCCTACATCGAAAAAACATAGTGAAACCCTCACATTGCTGAGGACTCTGATTTAATAAAATCTCCCTGCATCGGAAAAGCAAAGTGAACCCTCTTTTGTATTGTGTTGATGCAAACAGTGAGTTAGTAAAATCTTCTTTTATCGTATAGAAAATCCAGTGATGCTTTATTATCAACTGATAATAATAGGCTTCACATTAATTGTAGATTTACAATCAAGCCACATGCATATAACTCACAAACAAATATATATAGATATATATGCTAGTACTGTAGCTGCTAGCTGATACAATCATGTATAACATATTCTTCCAAATCGTTGGCATATACAGTGTAGCACGTTACTTGAAGCCTGATGATAAATAATTTTTGTAGGAGTCTACGCCGTATGCATGCCTATCGCGAGACAGGCGCGGTGGCGTGCGGGAGAACGTGCGCCGGCATGATCGCGATGCTGTGATGTCCCACGGTCCTGTCCATCGATCCAGCAGCCTGAAATCAAAATAATTAAGTCAGACGGCTGGAGATATCTTCTGGACATGCACGATCACAATCACGGCCAGAGAAATCATCTATTCTTCTTACAGGATCCCAACCATGGCTGATGTACTCCAGCCAGAGAAATTTTCTTGTCATACTAATTGTTTCTGGCCTGGCGTGTATGCTTCTTTCTATCCAGCATAGGAAGCATATGCCAGGTTGCCATCGATCCTAGCTAATCAGCTCCAGGTCTGTCAACGCCGTCACTTCTGTACAAATCGAAATCAAGCTTGTCGTGGACCTTGCTACCAAGGACCTTATTTGTTGGGATCTTAGTCCGCGCGAGATTGGAAAATTTCTCAAGCATCATCGTCTCAGGATCTCTGTAGACTTTTTGTGCAGGAACAGAACCTTCGCATGTATGCTTCATATCTCCAATCCATCCTAGACGTGAACAGAACCTTCGCATGTATGCTTTCATATCTCCAATCCATCGTCTAGACGTAGGGTCGATGTAGCTTCGAGATGTGTTTTTTTTTTGCCGTTGATGGAAACCACAACAATGAATCGTTGAGACTGCTTGGTCGTGCAAAACCTGCAATAATGTATTCTTATATAATTCAGCTTGCAGCCAATATATTGGAGTCCATGGCCGACACGCCCTGATGTTTTGCTAGGAGTCCATGGCCGACACAATATGAAATTGTTTCCAACGTGTAGCTCTTTCCAAAACGGATCTGAGGCGTTTTCTCTCTCTAATAATAGATCTTTAAATCTGAGCCATTTGCTTTTAAGTGTTTAATCTGAGCCATTAATTGTCATGTGTTTTAATTATATAATAGATGTGTAGGGAGTTTGGTAACCCCAAATGATCCAATTAAAATTGGGTTGTCTTCTACACATCAGTAGCTTTCTATAGAAATTTAGTTTGTATTTTTGTGACCAACATAACTCAAGTTGTGCAATTAAACATGTTTAACAAGTTTCTGCAATAATTTGGGCATAAGCAAATAGTGTTCAATTCAATTATTTTGAAATCACTTTGTATGGTTTGATGAATGCAGTGGCTAGTTAGAGCATTTAGGATTGTGATGATGTGATGATGTTTGAGTAGTTTAGTGATTGCTTGTATTTGTTTGTTTATCGATTAGACGAGAACGTTGCTGGATTTATCGAGGAAGGGGAATTTGTTGAACCTGAAGATCAAGATCAAGGCCACTTTGCCGAGCAAGGCAAGCTACTCTCTGAGCTTGCACCTAAACTTATATGCATCTACTTTGATCAAATGATTTACTCTGAAAACCAATGGTTTATAAAACCTTTTCATAAAGTGTATGGAAATTATTTTGCCACCCTATGTAGTAGTTATATGAAACTTTAGGATGGGAAACAATGTTGTTTATTCAAAACTCCTTTGGAAATACTTGTGTGGCTATGGAATGCCGGGATGTCGGTATTAAAATGGAGAAATGGAGGATGTTGATATTAATGAAAAATGCACAGTGTCCTAGTACTATGACAACCAATCTTAATCTGTGCGACCACATTTACCCCCATATGGGAACGGGGCTTAGTCATATAATTTGCTCTTATTAGTATGGGATACCTCATCAATGGAGATGACTCCGTTATGCATGAGGGGATGGTTTGTGAATTCCCCTGACCTGGGTCCTCGCTCAAACTCTATAGAAAGATAAGGAGGGGGATTGAAGACTTCATCAATGTGGTCGCCAGGAAAAACATATGAGTCCTCACACTTAGGGTTGCCGACGGGGACCGGACTGAGTGTTGGTGGGAATTATCATATGGGTAGGATCCTATACTAGCATGAGCAAACGAGAGGCTAGGGTCGGTGGCTCAACTTCGCATACACCTTGTATGGCGGGACGTGGCTGACACGATGAGTTACCGGATGGATGTGGGTTAAAAGCGTGCTACCTCTGCAGAGGGTAAAACTATTCGAATAGCCGAGTCCTCGGATATGGACAATTGGGAAGCTGTCCTAAGATCATGTGCAAGTTTTGAAAAGAATTCAGTTTAAAAAAAAAAGTGAAGTGGAGGTGTTGGTAAAAGTGGACCATGACAGACTATGGTCTGAAAAAGGTGGAATTTTGGGAGAAACCGATAAAGTGTTGGTCTTTATTCAAAATGTTTATAAAAACTCTTCTTACCTCTTTTAACAAGGATATAGAGATGTTATAAGGAAATAAAAGTTTGAAAAGTTAAAAATAAAACTAGTGCATACTCATGTTGGGGTAGTTTGCGAGTACATTCAAATGTACTCATATTGGTTTCGTCCCTGGCTATTGTCCTAGCCAGACTACGAGGAGGAGCACTACGCCGTGCAGGAATATGGTGACTTCTATGCGAACTAAGGATCTCCACAAGTCAGCTGCCTGTCGGGTCGTCGTCGTTAGATTGAGGTCTACTACGCCGTAGCTTCCGCTGATATTTTGGTTTGGCCCATGAAGGCACCTATGTAAGAACATGGTCTAAATGACCATTTATGTAAGACTTTTTATTCGGTACTGTAATGGATGTAAACTTTGGTATCCAATTCGGATTATGTGCAACGACAGACTGATCACGGGATCGTTGTGTTAAGCATAATCGGGTATTTCGGACAGCTAGTCCGGGGTCCCCACAACGTCAGTGTATTCTTGTCACATCAGTGGCACTGTAGCCATGCCTGTGTGTCATCATGGGGATGGGCTTGTCATGTCCCGTCCATCCTTTCCTTTGTCTTCTAGCACTTGTCTCCGGTATCTTCGGGATCACCTGGCAGAGCATCCTGTACTGGACGAGGTTGCCGGATGACTCGGTTGGGGACGTAGCCGATTGCAGTAGAGTTGGTGGAGATGATCTGGTCGAGGTAGCGCTGCTGATAGTTGTGTGTGAATATACCTCAGCCCAGCCGAGTTGGAGCAGCCTCGGTCCAGCTGACTCTGGAGGAGATGTCCCGTCCGAGATAATATACCTCGGCCCGTCTTGGCGCTGGTGATACCGGTCTATCCGGGAGGAGATGGCTCCAGCCCAGCTGAGACGCTGCGAGGTCGGCCCCGTCGAGTCACGCGGTGAAGTGGAGCATCCGAGGTGAGGCTACGCCGTCCCAGTCGAGGCGAAGTTAATCCGGAGTACGAGCGTCTGCCTGCCCGAGTCGCTGAGGAAAACGAGCCGGCCCAGCCGAGCTACGCCAGCCTCGGCCCAACCGAGTATGAAGACCTCGGCCCCGCAAGGCCCACCCGGGGAAGCAACGTGCCAGCCCGATCAGTGGAGAGGAGGTGGCCCAGTGCAGCCGTAGCAGGCCAATGTCGGGCCAGCCGAGTCAAGCCGGCCTTGCTCCGGCCGAAGGTGGAGATTCGGTCCAGCCGAGCGTAGCATGCCTCGGCCTGGTTGAGGCCCAGTCCGAGTCAAATGATACTTCGGTTTATTCGAGCCTGGTACGTTGGTTTGCTCCCGAGAACTCGACCTTGTCGAGCTGTGATTTCTCGGACCAGTCCGTGACTCGGTCCAGCAAGGGACATCTCTGCCTGGACACTGCTAATTCCTGCTTTTATTTCATATATTAATATAACCACCTCACGACTTTAGGGTACCGGGGATTACATCCTCGACCGTCATCTATGTAATTCCTATGGTGGATATTGTGGTATGAGATGATTTGTTATGCATTCACCGTTGTGTTGGATCTTTTATGACTTGTCATACTTTGGTAGAATATTGTTCATTAAGAAGTATGATGTATGTGGGTATAGGATGGCCGATGTGACACGACATATGTATTGAGTGACACATGAATACATCCCAACATCCTTTATCTGGGGGTAAAAAGAAAGAGTATGATGTGGGAGTGACAGCAACCACGCTAGCCATACGAGGATGGCCTAGCAACACAAATTAGTATTTTTTTTCAACTATGTGTTTTAGGACATATAGCCGTCATAAAAGCTATTATTAAAACATGACAATTGTGTGTACTTTATATATAACATGATAATCACCGTAGATGAGAAAGAGAGAGGATTAAGTGAACCCATGAACCCATGTCCATTGTTCCTATAAGAGAAAACCTTTGTCTTGTCCTCTTGCATTGAAGAGGATTGGGACACTTTTACATTCTTGTTTTGTTACATTAAACTTCCATCCATTAAATCAACCACCTTGTTCTTTAAACTTGTTTAGTGCATAATCAACTAAAACTTGTGACACTTTAGTTGTAGGGAATAGATAACTTTTCCTTCTTGCTCCTGCGGATCGATACCTTACTTCCACATTGAGAGGTGATACAGTGATCCCCTGCTCTTGGGGGTTATCAGACGTATCAGCAGGGTGACCCTTTCTCTCCAATCCTTTTTGTGGCAGGAGGTGATCTGTTGCAGTCCATGGAGCTCATGCATGATGGAACCCTACACCCTCCTCTTCCTATCCCTGGAGCTGACTTCCCTATCGCTCAATATGCCGATGACACACTCTTGATTCTCCAAGCTTGCCCGCAACAACTTCTAGCACTAAAAAACCTTCTCAAATAATTCTCTCAAGCTACTGGTCTACGTGTTAATTACATCAAGTCATGTCTAATGTCGATTATATTAATGTTGATCGCCTTGCTGCTCTTGCGGATGTTTTTGGGTGCACGACTGGAACCTTGCCATTCACCTACCTGGGGCTCCCTCTTGGTTCATCCAGACCAACGGTCCAAGATCTCTCCCCCATTGTGGATCGGGTTGAACGACGATTGAATGCAAGTGCTAGGTTCCTTGATTATGGTAGTAGATTAACTATTGTGAACTCCATCCTTTCCTCCCTGCCAATACATTTTTTGTGCTCCCTGAAGATGTCCAAGTCGTTACTGAAATTGTTTGATTGATCAGGTCACCATGGCTTATGGGGGAAGGATGATGACTTCTCGGTTCATTCGCTAGCTGCTTGGTCATTAGTTTGTCATCCCAAAAAATATGGTGGCCTTGGAATTTTGAACCTGGAAGTTAAGAACAATGAAGTTCTTTTGAAACAACTACACAAAATTTTCAGCAGACACGATACCCTTGGGTAAAACTTGTATGGTCTCTATATGATCCAGCTATGCCTCCTCAAGCTCAATCGGCCAGGGGTTCCTTCTAGCGGAAGGATATTTTCAAACTTGTGGATATTTACAGAAGTGTCACCCATGCCAAAATAATTGATGGGCAATCCACCCTTTTTTGGAAAGATTTTTTGTGCGATTGATGCATGTAAAATGCATACATGAACTTGTTGGAGATATGCCCTAGAGACAATAATAATTAAGTTTATTATTTATCTCCATGTTTATTATTGATATTTATATCTTTATGCTACAACTGTATTGGGTACTTGTATAGCAAATACAACGTATGCAAGAGGTAAACCTCCGATACACGTGTACAGATATGAACGGAAAAATAGTTCCTGGTCTTGTCTCTAAGACTAGCCTATCTTGTTGTTCGATGATCGTGTTTTCCTGTTCATGGACTTTGTATAAGTCAAACAACTATAGGAGTGGATTATCGGAATGAAAATAGCACTGGACCGACCCACCGTATGATCTTGCTATGAGACAAATCGTCAACGATGAAATAGCAATGATCATCTATTTAGTTATCGTTAGCTAGATTCCTATGCTATGAGAATATCTTGTGACCGCTTATTCGACACTCGAGCTTTGATTCCCACCAAACTTCTTGCAGTAACATGGGACCATAAAGGTGGCTTTTGGGCTTGAACTAGAATAATGTATTGGAACAGAAATCGTTCAAGAATGGCACTTACTCCTCCAGGCGATGGAGAGATACATCCTCTAGGCCATCTCCGTATTGTTGTTGTCACCCAATCGTCTGCCAGACACAAGCGTGATTTATCACGGGACACCATATATACGGAATGAGAAAAGAGAATGATATTGGTACGAGGATTATATGTGTTATGATCGAAGGGTTTGATCACACTAGAGCACATTGTCTCAATCTCGAGATATCATTGGTATCGTGTACGTAAGGGAATTAAGCGTAATGAGTAACGCACAGGTTCTATCGTTCATTCACAACACAAGGGTGCCAGTACGAATGCCTAACCCACTGCTGGTTATTGTTTGGTAAGCTCCCAAACAATACTTTGTGTTTGCTGAACCTTTCGGGTCACACACTTAAGCTGTAGGTCAATCTTTGATTGAGAGTAAAGATGTTGTTTTAGTGGGAATGAGATTGTGTCGGAGTAGCTCCGATGTCACTGGGATTTGTTCCGGTGAATTATAAGTTAGAGAAATGCAGACATCTAATGTCCCGGGATGATAGAATGTTATCTATCATCAGCGGATTTAATCCGAGTGCTTATAAAGAAGGAAATATTGTTCCAATGGTTTTGTCGGCGGATACTAGGTACCCCGGTTCATATAAATATGAGTTATATGATAAGTAATTAATTCCGGGAATTTTCTGTAAAAGGAAATATTCATTTAGGAATTAATTAGACAAAACAATTAATTAATTAATTATATTGGAAAATAAAAATAAAGGATTTTATTTGGAGCCCAATAAAAGGGGGCTGCCAAGTGGGCCCATGGGGCCCACAAGGCCCACAAGGCAGCCGCGCCCCACATGGTATGTGGAGGGAGGGCCGAGTCCGAGTTGGGAGGGACTCCCCCTCCCCGGCGGCTAGGGCAGCGGCTAGGGCGGCCCCACGGCGGGCGGCGGCCAGGGCGGGCCCCACATGGCAGGAGGCGGGTGGGAGGGGAGTCCCCTCCAACCCGAGTTGGAGTGGGGGAGGGTCTCCTCCCCCCTTCCTTGTTGGGAAAGGCAAGTTTGGGAGGGAGGAGTCCTACTCCTCCTCCCAATCTGAGTGGGGGAAGGGAGGGACTCCTCCCTCCCTTCCTTGGCCGGCTGGCCCAAAGGGGAAGGGCTTGGCCCCTTCCCCAAGTCCCTCCACCCCTTGGCCTCCTTTATAAGCAACCCCAAGCCCCTAGGGTTTGACACACAAGTTTGCCTCCGTGCAAGTTCTCTCTCTCTCTCTTGTAGATCTCATGTGTTGAGAATTAGACGTCTCTAATCTTCTCATATAGATCTAATCTAGTTGATTAGATCTACCACCCAAACTACGCCGCAAGGCGGTCTCTCTTCACCATGTGCTAGTAGCTAGGCGGTGAACGCACGGGGTGGGTTGACACGGTGTATGTGTGGATACCGCTAGAGCGGAATTCGCGCCAGCAGTTCCTCGGACGACGGAACAACTTCATCAATGTCTACATCTACATCGACGTACAACAACAATCTCACCTCCCGGCGTGGACGTGAGATTCTTCATCAGGCTACACCGACATCTACTTCGACAAACACAAGATCTTCCGCAAGTGTGTTTGTAAGTATCTTGATCATCGCATTATGGGGTGTAGCATATCTTCATAGAATAGATCTTGGCGGTAAGGTTACAGATAAATTTTAAAGCTTTCCCCGCAACCCAATAGTGGTATCAGAGCCGATCTATGCGTTGGTATGATTTGATCTAGAGCACCAGTTGGTGTGAGCATTGCATGGTTCTTGCATTAAGTTTATTTTAGTTGCGTCCCAAGAAGTTGTACATCATATTCCATGGCAGTATTGGTAAGATCTTTACAAACTTCTGGCTATCCGCGGACCTTCCGGCTGCTCCTAGTATGCTTGCTGGCGCCAACGATGTGCTTCAGTAGCTTCGGGTCTGTACCCTTAGTTGTAGACGTTGATGTATATACGGACTGGGCCTGAGGGTTGGACGCCTCACGGGGGTCACGCGCACATGTGATCGTTTAGATTGGGGTTCTGCAACGTTTTCGTAATGTTGGGATCTCAATCACCCCGCAATGTTAATCTAGCAACTAGCCTAAACGTGCTTCAATACGTAGGTAGTGACGGTAACTCCGTAGAACATACAAAGCCACGTAAAACATGCAAACAAGCGTTAGATACGTCTAACTTGGTTTTGCAGGATTGAGTGCATGTGTTTTGGTATAGCTATTTTGTTACGGTGTCTTAACATGATGGTGGGAGCCAAAACAATTGATCGAGTTCGTCATCGACAATCAATCGAAGAAGAGTTCGTCGCGGAGACCGGGAGGAGGCGCCTGATGGCCCTTCACGAAGTTACCTGCGTGAAAAGTAAATGGGTTAGGTTGAGACTCCAAGTGCAGAGTGTGTAGTAAGTGGAAGACGTGTTTTCCCCACGAGGGCGACTCGAGGGTTTAATATCGAACTCTCGGGGAATCAGTAGTGAAAGATTTATCTCCTTATCCTTCTTTTTGGTCACCTACAAAACATAGTTAAATGTTTTGGTCCTCAACCTCACCTGTGGTTGTCAAGCACAAGGTGTAAGAATGATATCAAGATAATTATGCACTGCAAACAAGAAATAAATATGCAATGGTGGTGAATAAATGTGCAAGGATGATGATAATAATGATGAATGATATTTTTGGGTTTTTTATGATGAATGCAAGATATAAAAGTGTTTTTGTATTTCGGATTTAATAATTGAAGAAAATGGAAAAGTGGTAAAAGTTGTTGGAAAGGTGTTTCTTATGATTAAAAATGGACCGGGGTTCATGGTTTCACAAATGCACTCTCTCTTTAATAAAGTGGCAGACAATGGGACACATAGAGTTGACATATGAGATTGCAACACAAAGTTTGATAACAAGTTACTAATTATATGGGCATCACGTCCTAACATAGAGATCTTTGGGTTATTAATCTCACTCATACTCCACCAAGATGCGAACTAAATCATAACACTTTAGTAATTAAGATAACTCAGAGTATAACTTTAAGTATCATGACAAGAAGTTAAAATAAGAACATGCTAGAACTAGTCACGGAGAAGTGGCAAGTCACCCACAACCCTTGTAGCATGGTATTTTTGTTTATCCCTAGTGAGACAACAAAGTAAGGTAAAACACCCAAGTGGATCGCGATATTATAGTGGTCAACTTACCGCACTCACCACCCCCCGTTACTCCAACTAATGCACACATCACCCCACACACGCTCTCATAAACATGCTTGATCATAACAAGTAGATAAGAACGGGGTACATAATATGCATCTATATTCATAACTGAAACAAACATTGCAATCTCAAACATTTATTAACTAATAAAAAGATCCACCACATAGGAATTACAACGATGACCGTAATCATGTTCAGCAGCTCATACGGTACTAATTAGTGAAGCTCAAGAGAGGAGAGATACATAAGTTACTTCCACAAGCCCATAGTCCAGAGGTGGACTACTCCCTCTTCATCATGGAGACGGTGGAGGCGTCGATGGAGAAGATGGAAACCACACCGGCAGCGCCCCACCGGAGTTTTCCCCCTCCAATCTGCAGCTCCAGATCTCTGTTTTCGTGTTTCTGTGATACGGCGGCGCTTGTTCTAGAGAACGCCGTGGGACTTCTTTTATAGGCGTTTTTAGGTCAAGAGGATGTCGGTGGAGAAAAGATCGATGGCAGCGGAGCCTCGAGGCCCAAGATGGTGGGCCCCATGTGGCCAGGTACAGAGGCCGCGTGGGCCCCCCTCTTTTGGGCTTCCGGCCTTCGTTTGCTTGCTTCCTTCGCTCCCAAGTCTTCCTCCTTCCAAAATATTGACGCCTGTATTTTTCCAGGTCATTTGGACGTCGTTTGGGTCCCTGAAACTTAAAAGGAAAAAATAGGGTTCCTCGTGTCCCACCGTGGCATAGAAGCCAATCCGGACAAGATCAAGGCTATAGAAGACATGCAGCCACCTCGCCGCCTCAAGGACATGCAGCGCCTAGCAGGATGCATGGCCAGCTTAGGCCGCTTCATCTCCAAGTTCGGCGAGAGGGCTCTGCCATTTTTCAAGATCATGAAGAAGTCCGGCACCTTCAAGTGGACTCCAGAGGCAGACAAAGCATTTGAGGACCTGAAGAAATACTTGGCTGGCTCACCTGTAATGGTAGCCCCCAGGACAGGCGAACACCTAAAGCTGTACCTATCAGCCACTCCACAAACCGCGAGCGCCGTCCAGGTGGCAGAAAGAGAAGAGCCAGTCCTCCCCAAGAAAAGCACTGCCACCCCAAGTCCAGAACCTCCCGACAAGGAAAAATTCTCTCTAGACCCAGCGCCAGTCCCACAGCCTCAAGTCGAGCCTACTTTAAGCACCCCTGCCGAGACTCCTCCACAGGAAAACCACTCCAGAGGCCCTGAGGAGCCTCTCCAAGGACCCGACGCTGCAGCTCCATCGACGACCCTCGTCGAGCATCCTGTCTACTTCGTCAGTACAGTACTGCGGGATGCCCGCGAGCGTTACCCCATGCAGCAGAAGCTCCTCCTCGCGCTCCTCATCGCCTCTAGGAAGCTACGACACTACTTCCAGGGCCACCCCATCACGGTGGTCACGTCTTTCCCCCTGTAGCAAATCTTGCGCAACCCCAACGCCACTGATCGCGTCGCGGGATGGAACATTGAGCTACAACCGTTTAACTTGCGCTTCGACACCACAAGAGTCATAAAGGGAAGTGCGCTGGCGGATTTCGTCGCTGAGTGGACCGACCCAACTCCTGAAGAGCCTCGTGAAGAAGAAACCGTGCCGGTTGAAGAGACAATGCCAAGCCATTGGACCATGCACTTTGATGGAGCTTTCTCCTGCCGCAATGGTGGGGCTGGAGTTGTCCTGACCTCACCAAAAGGCGACAAGCTCTACTACGCTGTCTAGCTGTGCTTTGCAATAGACAAGATCTCCAACAACATCGCTGAGTACGAAGGCCTCCTCGCCGGGCTAAGGGCCGCAATTGCCCTCGGAGTCAAACGCCTACTCATAAAGGGTGATTCCCAGCTGCTGGTCAACTTCTCCAACAAGAGCTACACGCCTAAAGACGACCACATGGCCGCCTACCTTGAAGAGGTCCGCAAGCTCGAGAAGCACTTCAGAGGCATGGAGCTCATGCACATCCTCCGGAAGGAGAACCAGGAGGCAGATGACATCGCCAAGCGAGCATCGCGAAGGTAGGCCCAGCCAGCTGGCGTCTTCGAAGAGAGACTCTCCAAGGCATCCATAAACAGCCACAAGAAGCAGCAGCCACAAGCACAGACGAAATCCTCCCACCACCTCCGGCAGGCAGAGCACCCAACTGTGGTCCTCCATTAGGGGAGCGTCTGATGCTGACAATGGTGCACCAAGAGACAGGCTGGGTCGATGAGCTCAAAGACTACTTGATGAAGGGAGTCCTCCCCGAGGAAGATGCGGAAGCAGAGCGAATTGCTCGACAAGCCAAGTCATACTACATCCCCGAGAGAGACTTGTACCGCAAGCGCCCAAATGGAATCGCACTCAAGTGTGTTCCCCCCGAGGAAGGCCGGATGCTGATCAGAGACATCCACAGCGGAGAGTGCGGCCACCATTCCTCGGCACGCACCCTCTCAGGCAAGGTCTTCATGAGCGGATTCTACTGGCCCCAAGTGCTTCAAGATGCCACCACCATCGTCCAGACATGGTCAGAGGTCGAAGCGGTGCGCAACATTCCAGCCAGAGCAGCAGTAAAGTTCATCAGAGGCCTGGTCTGCCGTTTTGGGGTGCCGAACTGCATCATCACTGACAATGGGTCACAATTCACCAGTGGCATCTTCAGGTCCTATTGCGAAACCCTCGGCACCAAGCTCTGCTTTGCCTCAGTGGCTCACCCACAGAGCAATGGCCAAGCCGAGCGAGCAAATGCTGAGGTCCTCAAGGGCCTCAGGACAAGAAGCTTCAATCGCCTCAAGGGCTACGGCAAGGGCTGGATCGACGAGCTCCCATCTGTGCTCTGGTCCATCTGCACAACCCCCACAAAGCCCACTGGTGAGACACCATTTGCCCTTGTGTATGGAGCCGAAGCAGTCCTCCCCACAGAGATCAAGCATGGATCCCCACGGGTCCTTGCTTTCAATGAGGATGATCAAGAGGACCTCCACAACGACGACCTGCTGCTCCTCGATGGACTACGCCGTCGTGCCGCCCTCAGGGCTGCAAAGTACCAGCAAGACCTGCGACACTACCACAGCCGCCAAATACGCTCACGCACTCTGGAGGCAGGCGACCTCGTCCTCAGGAGAATCCTCTCCAGAGAAGGTCTCCACAAGCTCTCGCCCATGTGGGAAGGCCCCTACAAGGTCGCACACATCGCCAGGCCTGGCGCGGTACGCCTCGAAACGGAGGACGGCAGCCCAGTCAAAAATCCATGGAACATCGCGTATCTACGCAAGTTCTACCCGTGATCACAGTCACGCCAGACATTTTTTGTCTCTCGGGGGAAGCCAGACATTTTTGTCTCCAGAGAGAAGCACACAACTTCACCTCCAAGCTTCACAAAGCTTCTCCTCCAGAGGGCCAGCCCCTCCGAGCTCTCCCAATAACAAGCCACCGCAGGCTGTGGAGAGTCTCAGCCACTAAAGGTGGTCCCCATGCCTCGACATGGAAAAACTTTATCTTGGCAACGCCAAGTGTAATGAACCATTTCGTTTCTCAATGAAACATCGCGCTAAGGCGCCGCTGTGTAACATTTTGATGGTGAGTTTTACCTTTCATCATTCTTAGTTCATTTGCGCTCATATTTTTCCCCATGCGCACCTCGCGAGCGGGGGCTGAGTACGGTGCCTGCGCCTCAAGATCACCCCAGCAGCACTGCAAAATCCAAGGGATCCGAGCTCTAACACGTGAGCACGCTCTCACGCTCGTTAACTCACCAAAGAGCTTTGGCTCAAGGGCTTGCTCCCAAGCACGCCACCTCACCAAAGCACCTTGGTACTTACTCTCCTCGCGAGATACTCATGAGGAAACCTATAAGCGCACATGATTTGTTATCATCGTGTATTGGTTTTGGTTTTGCCTCTCTAACCAACGCAGGGAACAAGAGTCCCCCCAAGCTCGTGAAACCACACTCCGGCCTCAAGAAGGAAGCGCACCATCGGGGAAACCAACACCCTCCACGAGGCCAAAGCCTCGCGAAACTAAGTCTAGCACTCACGCCTCAAGCGTCTTTTCATATCTCTCACGAGCGCCTGTCGTCCCTCGGGCGGATCTTTTCTCCCTCGCGCTTCATGGACTGCTTGTGCGTCAAAGGGGGGCCCTCGAGCACCATGACTCGAGAGCTCTTACCTCTCTAAGCCTTAAACCCCCCGGCCTTGCTGAGTCATAGCTCCGGCATACCGCAGTGGCAGAGTCATAGCGCGAAGAGATGGGTCCAAACGACATAGAGCGAAAAAGACATAAAGCAGGGCAAAAGGCCCTTCAAGGGACGCACGCATAGTAGCACAGACTTAAAGTATATTACAAGCCATAATAAAAGGACACAAGTCTTTAAATAAAGATAAATGCGCCTCAGGCGCGTGTTGTCGCAGGAGCAGCTCAGGCAGAGAAGTCGCCATCGTCATCCTCCTCTTCAGCCTCATCCTCCGACGCTTCTTCCGAGCCAGCTCCCCCTTCAGCGGCCTGATCCACCTTGGCCCTCTGGAAACGGCTGCAGTAGTCCTCGACCTCCTCGCGAACCGAGTTGGAGAGGTCCATGGCTCGGTCCCCTTCGACAGGCTCGGTCACGGTCTCATAGTCGAAGCCTGGATGAAGACGCTGAAGGTTGGCGAAGACGCGATCGATCGCCACCGTCAAGAGCTCGCGGCACTGCTCATCGACAACGCCGCCCAGCTCCGCGGCAGGGCCCTCAAGCGCGGTGAAGAGCCGGTCGAAGTAGGCGAGGTACGCGGCAGCGTCGGAGTTCCCTGGACTGGGACAGCAGGCGCTTCCGCACCAAGCCTCTCCGCGAGAGCGTTCCCCCGAGTCACTAAGGACTGGAACATACGCTCTCGCTGCTGCATCAAGACCCGCGCCGCATGCGCGTTCTCCTCAGCCTCCACGGCACGCTCCACGACAGGGCCAACCTGCGCATTGATGTCTGCCATGTCAGCCATCAGGTTGGCAAGGTCCTGCTGCGCGCGCACTCGAGCCTCGTCTGCACGGCGACGCCCGTCCTTGGTGCGCCTCGCCTGGGAGTTCAAGTTGGCGTTCTGTTGCTCCAGTTGGCGGATGCGAGTATCATCTTCACCGCGCCTCTTCTTGAAGCGATCCTCCTGCTTCTTGAACTTCCCATCATACTCAGCGGAGACGGCGGCGCGGTACTCCTTCTGGCTGTCGGCCAAGTCCTTCTCAAGCTCCTCTTTCCTCTTAGCAAACTTCTTGTTAAACCTCTCCACGTGCTTGGCGTGACTGGCCACATCCTCGCCGTGCTTGCCGACGGCCTCGGCCAAGTTGCCTTCCCGGGCCTCGAGGTCCACGCGTTGCGTGGTCGGCTCCTGCTCGGCCTGCAACAGCTACTCTTCACGCTTGAGCACGTCCGCCTCACGCGTCGCCAACGCCTGCTCGCGAGTGTCCAAAGCCGCGCGGTGCTAGTCCAAGGACAGCCGGACTACTTCAGAATCTGAGATGATCTTCGCCTCGAGAGCGGCGAGCTCCTCGCTTCGGTTAGCTAGCGTGGTCTCCACGGCCACACGCTCCAGGGCCGCCGCTTGGCGCTCCGCCATGGCCGCCGTAAGATCTTCGGCCGCCGCTTGGCGCTCAGCTTGGAGCGGCTCCAAAATCTCCTCGGCTTCGCGCACTGCGCCCTCGCGGACCCCCTTGGCAAAGCGCAGCGCCTCCTCTCGCTGCGCCTGCATAGCCTGGTCGCTCTGGCGGCGGCACTCCACAGTCTCGTGGAAGAGGGCCCAGGCCTGCACAAGGTCTTCATACTTCTGGGCGAGCGCAGCCTCCTCGAGAGGGAGGTGAGCTTCAAGCCCGTCCAGAGAATCTCTCGCCAGGCGGAAAGCAGCACCGCGGCGAGCGCCGCTCCAGTTCATGCCGCCCAAGACCAAGGCCTGAGAGCCCCCGCGAGGCGCGGAGGCCCCCACGTCTGCGTCACGCCCAAGGAAGGGGACCTCCGTGCTTGGGCCAGGATCTGCCCTGGCCTGGGGGCTCGGGGGCTGGCCATCACTGCCACCGGCGCCATGGGCGCCAATATCTTCACTTTCCGGCAGCGCCTTTTCATGGACTTCAGGGGCAGGGGAAGCCTGCCCCGTCACCGTCGCGTCCTCCGCTGTCGCGCCAGCGGTGGGCTCAGGAGAGGTCGCTTCCCCTTCGGCCTCTGTGCTTGGCGGGGGCGACGGAGGAGCGTCCTCCTCCATCTCAGCGTCGGCGTTGCCCGTCGCCAGGCTGTCGCGCCTCGTCGCCTCTGCATCGACCTCCTGCCGTTCTGGCGGAGTGGCAAGGCGTGGCAGAGTCGGCGCCGTCTCCTCCTCCTCAAGATGCTCCTCCACGATGGGGGGCGGAGCGGTAGCCTCAGCTTGAGGCTCGACAACCATAGGCCCTGTGGCCTCCTCTGCCTCAGGCCTCGAGGCCTCCTCCTCTGCGGTCGTCGGGGTGGCGCTCTTCCGCACCTCCGCAGCCTTGCGGAGCCTGCGGCGCTTCGCCGGCACCAGATCCCTGACGAGCAGGCAGCAAAGGTTTTCTAGAGGGGATCGAGCAGATTCCCCTGAAAAGAAAAGACAAGTTAGGAATTCAACACTTACCCGGATTTCTTGGCGCCGGTGTCAACCCACGCCGTGCCTGATGACCGCCACGGCCTTGACGGCGCGGCACCTGCGCCAGACCCCTCAAGAGCCGTCTCGGCCTTCCTCTTAAGGGGAGTGCCCTCTGGACCTCCAGAGGGCTTGTCGTGGACCGCCTTGGTTCGGGGCTCGCGTCGCCCCGTCCCGGCCTCTTGGCCGCTACTTTCTTCCTCCTCCGTGGCAGGATGCGAAGGAACCACCAAAAAATCTTCGTCCCCGTCGGACGAGATCTCCATAACCTCACTTTCGGGAGGCGTGGGCTTCGAGGAGCTCGCCTCCCCCGCCGAGGGATTCGCCCCTCCAGCAGCGGCGCCTAGATCGGAGTCGGATGCAACAAGAGACTCCGCGGCCCCGTCCTCTTCCACCACGGGCACTGCGGCCTCTTTCTTCTCCTCCCCGCCAAGCCTAGCTGGGTGAACTTCGGCATCCGCTCCAGCACCGCGAGGCGCTTCTTCATGGAAATCTGATGAAGAGGCCTCGTATCATCATGGAGCGGCACTGGGACGTCGGGGTTGATGAAGAGGACGCCCATGATGGTGGCAATGACGTCAGGAGCGTGGTCATTGCAGTGGAGCCGCATCGGGTCCATAGGGCCAGAGTACATCCACATCGGCTTCGTGTGCTTCTGGAGAGGAGTGATGCGGCGCTTCATGAAGTCCTCAGCGACCATCTGCCCCGTGAGGACGGCGTCGCGGACGAGCCTTAGGCGTGACACCAAGTCAGTGATCTTCGGGCTCTGGAAGACCGCCTTCGACCAGTGAGAGTTCTTCAGCAGCGGCGCCTCAGGAACGTTGAATAAGGGGCTCTGCGCCTTGGCGTCTATGACGAACCACCGCTGGCGGAAATCGTCCACCTTCTTCGTCACCCGCGTGATGGGCTTGTCGTCGTCCCAGGACATGGGGATATAGATTCCCCCCATGCCATCCGCGATGCGAAAAGACACGCACCCGGACCTCTCGCATTGCACCGAGGACCGGAGCGCGTAGAAGCACCGGAAGAACGCCACCGACGGCTTCACCCCCAGATATGCCTCACACAAATACACGAAGATGGCGAGGATCAAGACAGAGTTGGGGTGGAGATGAAGAAGCTGGATCTGGTAGAAGTCCAGAATCTCCACAAAGAAGGGGAGAATGGCGGCACCAGTCTGGCAAAGATAGTATGGAGGAACGCGCCGCCTGGAGGACGCTGGCGCCGTGCTCATTGTTCTTGCCGGCGACCAGATGTCGGATCTTGTCCAGCGCCGCGTCCGTGCTAATGTGGGTCCCCAGCAGCGCCGGCCCACACTTTTCCTCCTCCTGCGCGTTGGCGGGCGGATTCGCCATCGGCGCCTTGTTCTTCTTCGGACTCATGGTCGCAGAAGAGGAAGCGGTGAAGAAGCTTGGTGGAGCAAGAAGGGCGCCTGAGATGAAGAATCTCAGGAGACAAGAGCAAGGAGACGAGCGCGTGAGTGATGCAGTAACTGCTACTCAAACCAGCGCCGCAGGCTTTATATCGCCTCAGAGCAGTTACCGAGGCGTAGTGGGTCCCCCCACGATGCCCACTATCACCAAAGAAAACGTGTCGTCGCAATGCGGTAACCGTTCGACACGCGTCTCAGGCCGGCCAGACACTTTGGGCCCATGACGCTTCGCCTGCGTCCAGTGAACTCCACCGTGCCCATCATGGGCCCGGGGGCTACTGTCGGCCCAGTGAATACCAGGGTGCACAGGGCCATGTCCTCTACAGCCCTCAACACTCGATGGATAAATACCGCTAAGGACCAAGCACACGGCTTGGAGAGATTCTCGAGGAGAGTCGCCTCGCGAGGCCTCGGGAGGCAGCATAGACCTGTGGAGGCCCCCCTTCACTGCTGCCCCCTCTACAAGGCTTCTTCCCCTGGAGAGAAGTCAGTGCCGAACCCTCCACAGGGCCTCACTGCCCTCGTGGGGATTCCTTCACTGCAAAGCAAGCTCTGCAGAGCGCACATGGGCTCTGCAACGGCCGCAGAGTGACGCGCGCCTCTGCGCGTGGTGACGACGACGCCGCAGTTGCCATTCCGGTGATTAAAGGAGTCAACAAAGCTGTGCCACCCGCACCAGACTACAAGACTTGCCTCTTTGGTGATAAAGAAGCCGGCCGGCGCTACGCTCCAAGGCCTGCGTCACCGTGGGCACCCCCCACGCTCCTCTGCAGCACCAGCTGGCCGTCCTGCATGGACGGTGGTCTGCCTGCCACCGGCATCAGCTTTATGCTGATGGACCGCGTCCATGGACGGCTGGGCTGCGGTGCACCATGCACCTCCATTCGTCGCCATGTGGTAGCCCTTCTGCTGCAACATGTGCAGGGAAGCGGCCCGGGGCGCCTATAAAAGGAGGAGGCGTTCCACCGTAGCCAGGGATCGGTCAATCGCATTCCAGCACCGCTAAGTCCCCTACGCGCAAGGAAGAAGAAGACCCAAGCTAGCTCTTCCTTGTATACACCATTGCCACAAGAGAGCCCTCGGCAAGCTCATTGTACTGTAACCTGCCGCAGTGCAATACAGACAAGCAGGAGTAGCGGTGTTACCTCCACACAAGGGCCGTGAACCTGGGTAAGGGCATGTGTTCCATCCCTGCCGTGATGTCCCTTCTCCTGCGCGATGAGCACCGTCGCCGTGCTGGTTGAGGGTTGTTTGACGTCGTGTTCAGCCCCTTACACGAACACTCTTCGAGAGCTTGACCACCCCTGTTCCGTGGGAGTCATTCTCCGACAACGTGTACTTGGCGAATTTCGGATATGGTAATTTTCCTTCGGGAATTTTACCGTGACCAAAAAATGAAGATGGAGATCCTCAAGGACGAGCGCCAAGGACTTCCAAAGAAATAACAAAGGCTATACCAAAGCACATGAATTATTATTAATTGCCTGTGATGTTTATCCTTTGTTGTTTGCACCTTGATTGCGCAGTAGTCGTTTATTAGGGTGAATCCTCAAATAAAATCAAGGAGATCGTGTTCTTACCAACCGTGGCACCATCAAACCGGATGCTAGTTACCGTGCAACCTGTATCCAGGAGTAATGTGTACCAAGGGTTCAGAGACGGGCGCGAACCGTTCCAGCAGCCAGTGTCGGTTGCTTGTCTTGACGTCCAGGCATACACAGATATGAGTTTGGAACACATCCGTCGGAAGACGAACAGGAGTTGTAGCTGCTACAATTAGCATAGTGTTTACCGGTTTGCCAACAGACATGACATGTATCCATGCTTGCTTCGTAGGGCAATCGGGTCCTGAATCACTTAGTGCCAATCAAGAGGATTATTGGACTTAGTGGGAGCATATCTTAGATTCATGTTTGATTGAATTAAAGTAGTGCACTAAAATTAGTAATAAACTAGAAGTCTAAATAAACTTGTTTTGTTGTAGAAAATGGATCCCGTTGAAAAGATTTATGAAGAAGACTTGTTAGGAAAGTTAACTGTGGGAAGCGTGATCTTTACGGATTGGCTTCACGGGCTGAGAGAAAATCTCAGTAGACGCGATTAGAGCATATTCTGGATACAACTGTTCCAGAAGTAGAAGAAGAATATTCTCCTATGGAGAAAGATGAGTATGAAGTGAGTATGGTTATGCTAGACAGGATGTGTCCCAAGCTTAGCGACAGTTATCCACACTATCGCCCCTTCCGTCTTATGGAAGTTTTGAAAGCTCGGTTCATGTGCCAGTTATGTCTTGCTAAACGACAAACTCAATGGAGAACTTAGATCTTGCAAACTATTAAGCGAAAGCTTGATGAGGGAGCACAAGGTTAAGTTCTGCAAAATACTCAGGAAGCTTGAGGATATTGGGCAACCAATTCCAGGAAATCAAGCTGTTGACACACTTCCAAGATACTACCATAATTGTACTACGCCTTGTGGCGTGTTATGAATTGATGGGAGTAGAGAAGATAGTCAAGGAAGTCTTCAAAATGCTCTTATCAGCTGAGTTGGATATCTATGTGCATCATCTGATGACAACACCTTCTTGCAAGACCAGTGGCAAGTCCACAAGAGGTATACGAGTTATACACAAGTTATTGACATAATCTCGACTCGAATATATTTTGGTATGTGAATACTGAAATTTTTCATGTTGCATGATCGCAATGTGAAAAGGGAAAGAGCAAGAGATTTAGGAAGAATTGGAGGAAGTGGGGAAAGAAAGGCACTCAATGCGCCATGATCACCACTATGTCTTCAATCCAAGTCAATGAAGAAGATTTACACTAGAACTTTAAATAAGAGTTATTTTCAGTTCGATCATTATGTAATGAATATTTTAGATTCTGGAACAAGTCATTGTTCGAATTATAAAGTATGTGTGGGAATTCCAAGTTTGGAAATTCAAAGTTTATATCTTCTTTATTGTGATGTCATTAATTATTTGTTTGTTAAGTCTTTATTGTTTTGATTCAAGTTATTACTTAAAGTTTTGAGTAATAATTAAAGTTAGTTTAATCTTTAATTTGGAGTTATACTTTTCGTTGGTTCTCTTTGAGACTCTTAAAGTTATCTCTAAATTAAATGGATAAAACTAAAATCACAAAGTGTCATACACTTGGAGAAATTCGAAATTCATAAAGTGCTAGGCATTTGATGAAAATCGAAATCCACAAAATGCTAGGCATTTAGTAGACTCGAATTTGGCAAAGTGCTAGGCACTAGTAAATTTCGAGATTTACATAAAGGAGTGGAATCTACCCATTAATTCAATTCTATTGAGATTAATATGAAGTTGCATATTAATGAAATAGAGTTAATGAAATTATTGAAGTTTCAATGTTTCATATAATTCAGTGGGAGAGTGTGAGAATCAAAATAAAGGAATCAAAGGAATTTGATTAAAGTTAAAAGAAAGGACTTAATAAAATATTGTAACATTGTTGACGAAAGGAAAGTTTTTCTTAGTCAAATTACTTGTGATGGATTTTGGTAACTCGAAATCATCATGGTAATAAAATCTTTTGCAAGATAAAGATTAAAAGGAAATGTTACAAGTCTTGTTTGAATGTTGTGAAATTAGAATTCCAAATTACCCACTAAAGTAAATAGATTATTTTGTTTGTATTCGGGACCTATGTCAATTTAACTTAGAGTTATTTTGATAGTAAGTTCCATTTTTCAATTGGATTTAAAGTTTTAAGTTCGAATTGAAAAGGTGTTTTGCAAAAGTCCAAAATTGTTATTTTGGCAAGTGTTTCCACACATAATTCTAAATGCTTGTTGACTTTAGAATTGGAGAAAAGTGTTCTCATGAAGAGAGAGTGGAAATCATAATACTAAATTAAGGCTGAGAGTCTTTGGGCAAGTGTTAGAATGAGAAGGGAAAACATGCAAATGTTTCCATATCATTACTTTGTCCAGGAATACATGTAAGGCATACATGGTTCGAATTAAGTATTAAAAGGTCATGTGAGGAATTTGATGATTAAATCACTAGGTGATTGAAATCATTTAAATGTCCAGGAACATGATATAAGCAAAACAATTACAAGAATAAGAACATTCATTAATGACATATTTGTCATAAAAAAGTTCAAGAAAAATTCATGAGACTCCAAGATCCAATCTTGAGAGTTGTTTGGATGTGATGTAAAATCATGTGCATGAATATTTCATAAAGAAAGGACATATATGAATATCTAATATTCATAGAGCTAGTCTTGATTAAAATTGTTTTATCAAGGACGAATAACTGATAGTGAAGTTGCAATACTTTTCATATCAATTGCTTGATGCTGTTATTGAACTAAAGTAGCAATATTATTGCTAAGGATAATTATTTGGATTATGAAATAATCTAGATAATTATATTATGAATGTTTGAAGTCAGTCGTATTAATGAGTAAGAATTTCATTCTTTTCATTATATAAATCGAAGGGACTTAAAAGACAGTGGGAGCTGATATTATATTTATTGAATAAGGCTAGGCCGAATTAATAAATATATAAATCTCGTGATTTAAAGAGTTTAAATAAAAGGTCGGAAAATGTCTTATTAAAGTTTTGTCTCTAAGATAGAATTTAATAAACATGAGTATGAATGTACTAAAGTGCAATTCTGAAAGGTAATTTCGAATTGTGTCTTGAGTCAAAGAAATTTGATCAAGAATTCATAGCGTGATATTTGCAGATACCTTGACCTTCGTAGTCCTGGATGAGCGAATAGAGAGGAATAAGATCAAATCATATTTAATGTGATTTTGCTTATCATTGCTATATATAGTACATAAAGCCGGAAAGTTTCCAAAGTGCTAAACTTTTATAAAGTTTTGCCACCGGCGTTAATGAGAAATTCTTAATAAGGATATTCTCATAAAAGCAGTTAATTAAGATTGTAATTGATCATAAAAGGTTTGGTAAAAGAACCTGATGGTGAGATTACAAAAGAAAACAACAAGGTGGATTTTGTAAAGCTTCAAATAGTGTATATAGAGAAGTTACTCGTATACATATTTGTGGTGGAATTATGAAATCAAATTTATTCTGATAAATGTTTTTCATTGATAAATACTAGTGTTTTGATTTTATCAAAACACTGTATCTTATGAGTGGATTCTACAACAAAGATAGTTTATCTATCGAGGATAGTTGCGTCATTGATGTGAGACGTCATGATAAGCAAGTTATTGGATGAGTCATTACTCAGGTGAGGTTTCATAAAGATGGTATGATAATATCAACCGGGTATTATTAATGCTACTACGGAACCGGAAAGCCCATATCCAATTCCTAATAAATCCGACTTACATAGTCAAGTTTGGCATGTGAGGTGATAAACAAGTTTATGAACTTTGGTTGGATCAAAGTGGACACAGTTTCAGATCCGCATGCGAAAGCGTGAGTGGCACCTTAGTTCCATTTGGTGTCATGTCATCATGCTAACTAGAATCATTATTGTTTCTAGTGCAAGTGGGAGACTGTTGGAGATATGCCCTAGAGACAATAATAATTAAGTTTATTATTTATCTCCATGTTTATTATTAATGTTTGTATCTTTATGCTACAACTGTATTGGGTACTTGTATAAAATACAACGTATGCAAGAGGAAAACCTCCGATACACGTGTAGAGATATGAACGGAAAAAGAGTTCCTGGTCTTGTCTCTAAGACTAGCCTATCTTGTTGCTCGATGATCGTGTTTTCCTGATCATGGACTTTGTATAAGTCATTCAACTATAGGAGTGGATTATCGGAATGATAATCGCACTGAACCGACCCACCGTATGATCTTGCTATGAGACAAATCGTAACGATGAAGCGATGATCATCTATTTAGTTATCGTTAGCTAGATCCTATGCTATGAGAATATCTTGTGACCGCTTATTCGACTCGAGCTTTGATTTCCACCAAACGTCTTGCAGTAACATGGGACTAAAGGTGGCTTTTGGGCTTGAACTAGAATAATGTATTGGAACAGAGATCGTTCAAGAATGGCACTTACTCCTCCAGCGATGGAGAGATACATCCTCTAGGCCATCTCGTATTATTGTTGTCACCCAATCGTCTGGCCAGACACAAGCGTGATTTATCACGGGACAACATATATACGGAATGAGAAAAGAGAATGATATTGGTACGAGAATATATGTGTTATGATCAAAGGGTTTGATCACACTAGAGCACATTGTCTCAATCTCGAGATATCATTGGTATCGTGTACATAAGGGATTAAGCGTAATGAGTAACACACAGGTTCTATGTTCATTCACAACACAAGGGTGCCAGTACGAATGCCTAACCCACTGTTGGTTATTGTTTGGTAAGCTCCCAAACAATACTTTGTGTTTGCTGAACCTTTCAGGTCACACACTTAAGCTGTAGGTCAATCTTTGATTGAGAGTAAAGATGTAGTTTTAGTGGGAATGAGATTGTGTCGGAGTAGCTCCGATGTCACTGGGATTTGTTCCGGTGAATTATAAGTTAGAGAGAATGTGGACATCTAATGTCCCGGGATGATAGAATTTTTCTATCATCAGCAGATTTAATCCGAGTGCTTATAAAGAAGGAAATATTGTTCCGATGTTTTGTCGGTGGATACTAGGTATCCCGGTTCATATAAATATGAGTTATATGATAAGTAATTAATTCCGGGAAATTTTCTGTAAAGGAAATATTCATTTAGGAATTAATTAGACAAAACAATTAATTATTTATTTAATTAATTATATTGGAAAATATAAATAAATGATTTTATTTGGAGCCCAATAAAAGGGGGCTACCAAGTGGGCCCATGGGGCCCACAAGGCAGCCGCACCCCACATGGTATGTGTGGGGAGGTGTGGGACCCCGGACTAGCTGTCCGAAATACCCGATTATGCTTAACACAACGATCCCCATCTCATTTTGCTTCCCAAAAACTTCTCCTTTTCATGACCATGGCTCACCATAGTCCATTTATTCCAACAACTCATACATCTTCATTTGGTATAGCTGTGTAACACCATCACCATTTCAGTTTCTTTTTAAACTTGAAAGCTTTTCCAAAAATTGCACATGGTCTAGGACAGCCTCCCAACTGTCCATATCCGAGGACTCGGCTATTCGAATAGTTTTACACTCTGCAGAGGTAGCACGCTTTTCCCCCATCCATCCGGCAACTCATCGTGTCTGCCACGTCTCGCCATACTAGGTGTATGCGAAGTAAGCCGCCGACCATAGCCCGTCCTTTGCTTATGCTAGTATAGGACCCTGCCACTACGATTTCCGTCAACACTTAGGCTAATTTCCCAACAGAAACCCCAAGTGTGAGGACTCGTAGTTCTGCCCGGCGAGCGAACCCTTCAATCCTCCCACCATCGTGTTAGGACCCAGGTCAGGGGTAGGTCACCAAACCATCCCCTCATGGAACGAGGTCATCCTCGTTGTTGAGGCATCCAGTACTAATATGAGCAAATTATATGACTACGCCCTTTCCCATATGTGGGTAGATGTGGTCGCACAGGGTAAGATTGGTTGTCATAGTACTAGGACACAATGTGCATTTGTCATAAACACCACCATTTCCACTTCTTTACTTCCACACCGACATCTCGGTATTCCATAACCACACAAGTCTCCTTAAAGAAGTTTTGAATAAACAACACTGTTTCCCATCCTAAAGTTTTATATAAGCTACTACATAGGGTGGCAAAATAATATCCATATACTTTTCGAAAAGGTTTTTAAAAACCATTGCCTTAAGAGTAAATCATTTGACCAAGTAAATGCATATGTATTTAGGTGCAAGCTCAGGGAATAGCTTGCCTTGCTCGGCAAAGTTGTCGGGTTCTTGTGCTTGAAGATCAAAGAATTCCCCTCCTCGTATACTCCGGCAACGTTCTCGTCTAAACGTCAAACAAGCAATGCAAACAATTACTAAACTACTCAAGCAAGCATCACAACGTATCAATCGCAAACATCACAATTAGCTACTGCACATCAACCACACAATTTGGTTTTCAAAAAGTTGAATTAAACATTATTAATTAAGTCCAAATTATGGCAGAAACTAGTTATTCATGTTTAAATCCACAACTTGAGTTCTGTTGTTCACAAAAATACAAACTAAAATTCTATAAAGCTACTGATGTGTAGAAGACAACCCAACTTTAATTGGATCATTTGTCTTACCAAACTCCCTATACATTGGATTGAATCCAGTAGCTTAATAATCAAGTTTTAGCTACCATTTAAATTCTATTGCTCCAAAAATTAAACCCTTTTAGGGGTAACTCAACATGGCTATATGTGAGCTAACAAAATTGGTCCTAACTCATTTGGCTCAACCAATAAACATATTTGTTTGTTTTAGTACAGAAGGGTTTATCTTAAAGTCAACAATTAATATTGCTTCATTAATTCTACCAAAATTAGGGGAGCTAAAGCAAGGCAGTACTAAGCTAGAAAATTGGTTTGGAATTATTTGGACTAACAGAGCATCAGAAACAAACAAGTTTGGAATTTAAACCTTCTGTAGTATTTTAATAATACTTTTTATTTATTTAATTAAATGACATGAGACCAATTGGGTTGGTTAAACTTTTCATAAGCTTTCCAGAACAATTGAGTTTGATTTATTTGGATTCCTAAATCTTGAGATATTGATTTTCTAAGTTGGGTCCAGGATTGAAATTTCCAGAGAAACTAAATTCGAGAATCTAATTGCTCTGGATAATGTCGAAAAGTATGACAGGTAGGGTCCACGAGTCAGTGACTCAGGTGCGCTGGGAATTGAATAAAATGCTGACGGGTGGGGTCAGCCCGTCAGCCTAACGCGTAACCGAAGCGGTAAGTTACCGTTGGATTAGATCCAACGGCTCCTGGAGCTCGAGTTCATCAGCGACAGATCAACAGCGACGCCGGAGCTCCGGCGACGGCGAGGTGCACGGGAAGCTCACCTAGAGGGCTTGGGAAGGCTCGGGGAAGTGCTGGAGAACTGCGGAGGCTCGAGGAAGCGGCTGGGCGGACTCGCACTTGCTGGGAAAGCCTCTGGCGTCGGCGGCGAACAGATCCTTCTCCGCGGCCGAGCACGAACTCCGGCGAGGTTCCTGCGTCGTTCCTGTGCATGAAACAGAGGAGAGAAGGGGTGGGGTGAGTGCGGTGTTCATGGTGGTGAAGGTTCGGGCCAGGGAAAGGAGAGGGAGAGGGTAGCATGGCCTCGGCCATGATCGTCTTCAACCTCGGCTCCGACGAAGCTCGGGGAAGAACCCGAGCAGCAGCGGCTCCGCGGCTGCGATTCCGCCCTCCTGGCGGTGCACTGAGGAGAGTGAGTGAGCGAGAGGGGCTGGGGTAGTGTGTGGAGATGGCGAGGCTCGGGTGCCCTTTTATTGCCGCGCACGGGCTCGCCATGGACGCGGTGCAGGGAGAGGGTGCCCGGGCTCGGTAGGGTTCTCCATAGGGGGCGGCTACGGTGTTGCTACGGTGCGGGGGTGCTGGGGAGCAGAAGGGATGCGTGGAGGCGAGCTGAGCGAGCTCGACGTGGGGGACGGCCGCGGCGTGCTCTGGGCGCGCTGGACGTGCACGGGCACACGCGTGTGGGGGCTGTGGCGACCAATTCCGTGGCCAGGGGGCGCGGTGTGATGCTGGGAGAGGCAGGGCGCGGCGCTGGGCTAGCTGGGCGGCTACGCTGCCCCCTCCACAGGAGCGGCAGCGCGGCATGGCGACAGGAGCATCTGCTCCCAGGGCGGCGACGAACGACGCCGGCGAATTGCCCCCCCCTTGTGCTCTCTGGTGTTCGTGGATGATCAGTGAGGCGAGGGAGAGCAGAAGGGTGCATCAATTTGACGAACAAACATCGAAATCGATCGATTTGATTTTCAATTTGGGGATGAACTCGACTCTGGCACCAGGTGTTCGACAGGTGCCTGACCCAAATTGATTTTTGAAATTTTGCATTTTGTTTTCAGAACTTGTTTCTTATATAAATATAAGGATTTGTGGTACTGTGGTGCAATTTATTTGACAAACTTTTGCACCACACATTTGTGATTTAAAAAGATAAAGTAAGGTTTTTGGAATTTTAAAATTTAGAATTTGAAAATATATTTGGAGAGGGAAAGGTATAGGAATAAAATTGAGAGTGATTTAAACATCACTCCACTGAATTTTATTTTGAAAGGAATAAAATTCTCACTTGGAGAATTTTGTGTGACACTTGTCACACTATTTTATTGCTTTGCTTTTTATTCTAATTCTTTTCTTTTCTCAAGTTTTTAATTAGAACAAACACATACAAACAACAAGAATTATCTAACAAGCAACAACATGAGATCAACACACAATAATTAACAAAAGTTTTTGTTGGCTCTCATTTTTGGAATATAACATTGATTAATATTTTTGGGATGTTACAATCCTTCCCCCCTTAGAATAAATCTCGTCCCGAGATTTGCTAGGCCTGGGTACTAAAGAGGTCTGGAAATTCGCTTCGAAGATATCTTCGCGTTCCCAAGTTGCTTCTTCTTCAGAGTGGTTAGTCCACTGGACTTTGTAAAACTTGATCGCACGTCTTCGGGTAACACGAACATCTTCTTCGAGAATTTTGAGGGGTCTCTCACGATAAGTCAGGTCTTGGTTCAGGTCGATGGAGAGGTGGTCGATGTTTTTGAAAACATCAGGCTGGTCAGGAACTTCAAGACACTTCCGGAGCAAGGAAATGTGGAAGACATCATGATAATCTCCTAACTCCTGGGGCAATCCAGCTGATAGGATACTTCTCCTCGACGAGCAATGACCTTGAAGGGTCCAATATACCTTGGCGCTAACTTTCCTTTGACATGGAAACGCTGCATTCCTTTGAGGGGTGTCACTCGGAGATAAACATGATCTCCGACACTGAAAGTGAGGTCACGGCGCTTGGTGTCAGCATAACTCTTCTGACGGGATTGGGCAGTTTTGAGGCGTTCACGAATAAGCTGAACTTGCTCTTCAGCTTCACGGAGGGTATCTGGTCCAAACAATTTGCCTTCTCCGGTATCGGACCAATTCAGGGGTGTACGACACTTCTTGCCGTAAAGGGCTTCAAAAGGGGCCATTTGCAGACTGGACTGATAACTGTTGTTGTACGAGAACTCTGCAAACGGAAGACAATCTTCCCACTTGGAACCATAGGATAGAACACATGCACGAAGCATGTCCTCCAATATCTGGTTCACTCGCTCAGTTTGGCCATCGGTCTGGGGATGATAAGCTGTGCTAAATGCTAACTTGGTTCCGAGGGCTTCATGAAGGGATTTCCAGAATCTTGAGGTGAATTGCGTGCCTCTATCAGATACAATCTTCTTAGGCACACCATGCAGGCTTACTATTCTGGAAATATACAGTCTGCTAACTGGGCTCCATTGTGAGTGGTCTTGACGGGTATAAAATGAGCAACCTTGGTCAGTCGATCAACGATGACCCAGATTGAATCATGGCCTCGGTTGGATCTTGGAAGTCCGGTAATAAAATCCATTCCAATCTCATCCCACTTCCACTCGGGAATTTTCAAAGGTTGAAGCAATCCAGCGGGTCGCTGATGTTCAGCCTTAACTCGCTGACAGATGTCACACTTGGCTACGAATGAACCAATCTCTCGCTTCATTCCATGCCACCAAAATCTTTCTCGAAGGTCTTGGTACATTTTGGTTCCGCCGGGGTGGATTGAATAAGGGGTCTCATGGGCCTCCTTCAGGATTAACTCCTTAAGTTCCGTGACATTGGGCACACAGATACGGTCATTGAATTTCAGCACTCCTTCAGCATCTTCGGTAAAACCGGGTGCTTTGCCGAGGGAAATCTTCTTCCTAATTCCCTCTATGCTTTCATGACCTTTTTGGGCTTCTTTGATTTGATCCATCAGGGTTGGGGTTAACTCTAAATTGGCGAGATAACCATGGCTAACAAGCTCTAGTCCAAAATCTTGGAACTCTTTGAACAAGGCTGGCTGTTCGGCTTGGATCAGGGCATTCAGGGTGCAAGGTTTGCGACTAAGGGCATCGGCAACTACATTAGCCTTTCCAGGGTGATAATGGATTCCAATATCATAATCCTTGATTAATTCCATCCATCTCCTCTGTCGCAGGTTCAGATCTTTCTGGGTGAAAATATACTTCAAGCTTTTGTGATCTGTATAGACCTCGCAGCGATGTCCCGCAAGATAGGGACGCCACTTCTTAAGAGCAAAGACTACAGCAGCTAACTCCAAGTCATGGGTTGGGTAATTCTCTTCATGCGGTCGCAACTGCCGGGACAGATACGACACAACTTTGCCTTCTTGCATCAGAACGCAACCAAGTCCGAGGCGTGATGCATCGCAATACACGTCGAAACTCTGGGTGACGTCTGGCATAATCAAAATTGGGGCTGAGGTTAGTCTCTTCTTCAGTTCTTGGAAACTATCCTCACACTTCTGAGTCCATTCAAATTTCTTGTCCTTCTTCAACAGTTGGGTCAGAGGTTTGGCTATACTGGAAAATCCTTCAACGAACTTGCGGTAATAACCGGCAAGTCCGAGAAAGCTTCGGATTTCAAAAACATTGGTTGGGGATAACCAGTCAAGAATGGCTTGTATCTTCTCAGGGTCAACAGAAATTCCTCCAGCGGATACAATATGTCCAAGAAATGCCACTTCACTGAGCCAAAACTCACACTTGCTAAGTTTGGCATACAGCTGGTGCTCTTGGAGGGTCTCCAAAACTAGACGCAGGTGTTCAGCATGCTCTTCTTCGGTCTTGGAATAAATAAGGATGTCATCAAGGAAAACTACCACGAACTTGTCGAGGTACTCCATGAAAATCTTGTTCATGAGATTCATGAAATAGGCTGGGGCATTGGTCAGACCAAAGGACATACGGTGTATTCAAACAAACCGTAACGGGTGGTGAAGGCGGTCTTGGGAATATCTGTCTCTCGGATCTTCAACTGATGGTAACCTGTCCGAAGATCGATCTTTGAAAAGACTCGGGCTCCGTTCATTTGATCGAACAGATCCTCGATCTTGGGAAGAGGGTACTTGTTTTTAATGGTCACGTCATTCAGCTTGCGATAATCCACACACAGGCGTGTGGTACCGTCTCTCTTGTCCACAAAAATAATGGGTGATCCCCATGGTGAAGCGCTTGGGCGGACAAGACCTTTGCTTAGCATATCAGCCAACTGCTTCTTCAACTCACCAGTTCTTCCGGATTCATCCGATAAGGCTTTTGGGATATGGGGGATTCCTGGGATAAGCTCAATTATGAACTCAATATCCCTGTCTGGCGGCATACCAGGCAATTCTTCTGGGAAAACATCCTTGAACAGTGAACAACACGGATCTCATCTAGGGCGGGTCGAGCTATGCTCTCATGGCATCCGGGTCTGGTCTGGCTGGTCTCAGATGCATACTCCACTTCAACTCCATCATCAGAAGTGAGAGAAACAGCTCTTCGGGCACAGTCAATACGACCGTGATACTTGGCTAACCAATCCATTCCAAGAATAACATCTATGCCTTGGTTTCCTAAGATAATTAGGTCGGCTGCAAACCTTCCTCCTCCAATTTCTATGGGGGTTTCGGAACACATCTGGTTGGTTTTGGCTAACAGTCCTGGGGTTTGTACCAACATTGGTTTGGGTAAAAGACTCCCGACTAAACCTCCCTTAGAAACAAACTCTTTGGTAATAAACGAATGGTGGCACCAGAATCAAACAGAACAGTTGCAGGTACTGAGTTGACAAGGAACGTACCCAGCACAACATCTGGCGCTTCTTCAGCCTCTTCAGCATTGATGTGGTGCAGACGGCCTCTGACAACAGCAGCATTCCCGCGGGGTGCGGCATTCTTGCCATTACCATTTCCATTGCGGCCTTGACCATTGTTCGGTGCAGGTGCATTGGGGCGCTGGACAGGCTTCTTGGGATTGGGGCATTCTCTGGAGTAATGTCCTGGGCGCCGCATTCAAAGCAGACAACCTTGGGGCGGAGATTGAAGTTATTGAAGTTTCCTCCAGAACGGTTATTGTCATTGGGGCGGTTGAAGTTGTTTGGGCGGTTAGGGAAATTGGGGCGTGGTGCTTGGGGTGGACGATAGGCAGGCCTGGGGTTCTGCTGAAAGATACGAGGTTTCTGGCTGCTCGAACCTTCCTGAGCATTCATCCTCCTCTTGCGACCTTCATACATAGACTTGCGCTTGGTTCCAGCTGGATGGCTTTGTCCACAAGTGACTCCAGATCACGGAAGTCATGGATAACCAGAGCACACTGCAGTTCATCATGAAGTCCACTCATGAAACGCTCCATCTTCTTCTCTTCTTTGTCGGTGTCATCAGGAGCATACCGAGATAAGTCGGTAAACTCCTCAAGATAACCGACCACATCTCTACTTCCCTGCCTCAGCTTACGGAACTCATCCTTCTTCCTCTCAATGAGTCCATAGGGAATGTGCTTCTTGCGGAACTTCTCCTGGAACTCAGCCCAGTTGATGACATGACCAGCTGCTGGAGAGTCTTGGTAGTTTCCCACCAAGCTCTTGCAGGTCCAGCGAGATAGTGGGTTGCATACAACACTTTCTCATTTTCTCCCACAGCAGCAACTTCCAGATTGTTGTCGATGGTGCGAAGCCAATCATCGGCCTCCAGTGGGTGAAGTCCCTTGGAGTAGGTGGGTGGGTTGGTCTTCTGAAATCGCCTAAGGTAGATCGCTGGTTTCATTGCCATTGCCATTACCACCATTGTTGTTGTTGTTGTTGTTGTTGTTGTTGTTGTTGTAAGCGGCTGCGAGTTGTTGTAAGGCAGCGAGATGAGCTGGCGCTCTTGCCGGGCATTTTCACGCTCCTCCATGATAAGCGCGAGAAGTTGGGTGGGGGTTGGGTCCGGTGGTGGTGGTGCTGATCCTGATCCTTCCGCATTGCTGCGACGGGGCGGCATCCTGAAGCACACCGGGTATAAGAGACAAGGCAAGAAAAGTTCGACTAAGGGAAAAGACGATCTCTCAAGTGGTTGATTAATCCTAAGATTTATATGAAAATAGTTCACACAGATTTAAACAAGACAAACATACTTATATTTCACAAACAACACATCAAGGAGTTCACATCAACATCAAGCTTACAACATCAAGCTTACAACATCACCTTACATCTAGATACATAACATCTGGTTTCCAAAAGAACCACTACTTCTACTCGACTAGCGATAGGGGTCAACCTAATCCTGCGGTAGTGATCAAGTCACTCGCCTACTGAGGTGGAACCTCCAGCTCTAACACGTCAGCATCTGACTGGTAGGCTGGCTCCTCGGGATCCTCCTCCTCGTCCTCGAGAACTGGCTCGAGTGGCTCCTCCTCCTCGTCAACTAACTCCTCCTCATCATCCTCCTCCTCACAGTCCATCTCCTCCACGAAGTCATCATCGTCACTGAGGAAAGCGTTGTTCTCCTTGCGGAGATCCTCGCCCTCCTCCTCCATCTCGTCAGTATGGTGCTCTAGATCCTCAATCAGCTCCTGCTCTGCCACCTTCGTGCGGAGCTTCACGATAGTCTTCCTCAGCTGGGCCCTCTTCCTGAGAAGAGCGACCTTCTCCCCATCAGCTTCTCTCGTTCTCGCGAAGCTCAACGAGCGACTCGCGGTCAAAGTGAAGCTGAATCCTAGTGCGCAACAGATCATCCTGAGTGCACTGAAGTAAGATCTCCATGTCCATGATGTAGCTCCCAAACATCGGGTGGTAAGGTGAAGGAGTAGGGTGTCCATCGCAGTTGCGCCTCCCGTAGAACCGGAAACGGGAGTCTACTAACTCCGCCTTGTGCTCCTCACAAAGTCGGGCTAGCATCCTCTGTGTAGCAGTACAGAGACCATCAACCCAGGTGGCCTCCTTGGTGGTGAAGACGAGCGTCCTGGAACTGGGAGACTTGATGTTCCTGCGAACTGACGACTGATGAGCCAGCTCAGCCTTCCGACACCGTGAACATCAATCTGAGCTCCCTCAAACTCTGGAGCGGGGCGACCTAACAGCTTGGTCAACTCGAACAAGTCCCTCTCAAACGTCAGCTTGCTGTCCTTCTCCAGCTGAACGAACTCGGTCCAATGGAGTGCCATCTACAATTTTTAAGCAAAATTTTAAGTTAGTTAGGTGACAAGTATATCAAAATTTTAATAGTAGGGCAACAAGTGAGTCAAATTTTAACTTAATGAGAGGTGTACAAAATTTTAGGGATACCAAGGAAAATGTAATATTTAATGGAGTAAAATTTTGCATAAGTAAGAGGATTGGAGATAAGCATTTTCGAAAATACTTCATTCCTTTCTTTAGAAATTCATCTTTTGTAACATTTGACAAACGACCATGCTAACTAAGGTTTCCTAAAGTCAGGATGGCTCTGATACCAAGTCTGTGGGGACCCCGGACTAGCTGTCCGAAATACCCGATTATGCTTAACACAACGATCCCGTGATCAGTCTGTCGTTGCACATAATCCGAATTGGATACCAAAGTTTACATCCATTACAGTACCGAATAAAAGTCTTACATAAATGGTCATTTAGACCAAGTTCTTACATAGGTGCCTTCATGGGCCAAACCAAAATATCAGCGGAAGCTACGGCGTAGTAGACATCATATTCTAACGATGACACCCGACAGGCAGCTGACTTGTGGAGATCCTTAGTTCGTAGAAGTCGCCATATTCCTGCTCGGCGTAGTGCTCCTCCTCGTAGTCTGGCTAGGACAATAGCCAGGGACGAAACCAATATGAGTACATTTGAATGTACTCGCAAACTACCCCAACATGAGTATGCACTTTTTTATTTTATTACAACTTTTATTTTTAAAACATCTCTATATCTTTATTGAAAAAGGTAAGAAGAGTTTTATAACCATTTTAAAGAAGTCACCATCTCATTTTGTTTCTCAAAAACTCCTCCTTTTCATGACCATGGCTCACCATAGTCCATTTATTCCAACAACTCATACCACTTCATTTGGTATAGCTGTGTAACACCATCACCATTTCAGTTTCTTTTAAACTTAAAAGCTTTTCCAAAAACTTGCACATGGTCTAGGACAGCCTCCCAACTGTCCATATCCGAGGACTCGGCTATTCGAATAGTTTTACACTCTGCAGAGGTAGCACGCTTTTCCCCCATCCATCCGGCAACTCATCGTGTCTGCCACGTCTCGCCATACAAGGTGTATGCGAAGTAAGCCGCCGACCATAGCCTGTCCTTTGCTCATGCTAGTATAGGACCCTGCCGCTACGAATTTCCATCAACACAGGCTAATTCCCCAGAAACCTAAGTGTGAGGACTCGTAGTTCTGCCCGGCGAGCGAACCCTTCAATCCTCCCACCATCGTGTTAGGACCCAGGTCAGGGGTAGGTCACCAAACCATCCCCTCATGGAACGAGGTCATCCTCGTTGTTGAGGCATCCCATACTAATATGAGCAAATTATATGACTACGCCCTTTCCCATATGTGGGTAGATGTGGTCGCACAGGGTAAGATTGGTTGTCATAGTACTAGGACACAATGTGCATTTTTCATAAACATCACCATTTCCACTTCTTTACTTCCACACCGACATCTCGGTATTCCATAACCACACAAGTCTTTTTAAAGGAGTTTTGAATAAACAACATTGTTTCCCATCCTAAAGTTTTATATAAGCTACTACATAGGGTGGCAAAATAATATCCATATACTTTTCGAAAAGGTTTTTAAACCATTGCCTTAAGAGTAAATCATTTGAAAGTAGATGCATATGTATTTAGGTGCAAGCTCAGGGAATAGCTTGCCTTGCTCGGCAAAGTTGTCGGGTTCTTGTGCTTGAGATCAGAGAATTCCCCCTCCTCGTATACTCCGGCAACGTTCTCGTCTAAACGTCAAACAAGCAATGCAAACAATTACTAAACTACTCAAGCAAGCATCACAACGTATCAATCGCAAACATCACAATTAGCTACTGCACATCAAACCACACAATTTGGTTTTCAAAAAGTTGAATTAAACATTATTTAATTAAGTCCAAATTATGGCAGAAACTAGTTATTCATGTTTAAATCCACAACTTGAGTTCTGTTGTTCACAAAAATACAAACTAAAATTCTATAGAAAGCTACTGATGTGTAGAAGACAACCCAACTTGAATTGGATCATTTGGTGTTACCAAACTCCCTATACATCTATTATATAATTAAAACACAGGTTAACCAACGGTTTAGATTTGTCACTCTAAACTTAAGATGTCTCAACGGTTTAGATCTAAGGGACTTAATTATGGATATGCACGTGGTTGTTGGGATCGTAAATTGCTTGATTGCGCACCGTGCGCAATATGAACTCTACTTCGTTTCCAATATTGATCGTGCTGTATTAGGATACGTCTTCAATAGCTGAACACATATATACTAGAGATAATAAGATCTGTACGTACATCCTAAGGAAACAAATCAATCGGCGATATATCCGATCATGAACTCAGCAAAACAGTACTAGGAAAAAGGTCTTCGGGTGCGTCAAAGCATTGAGGGACATGCCATGGCCTGGCCTCATGTTCGCCGTCATGCCGGCACATGATTTCGCACGCCGCCGCATCAACGTTTTGTCCGCCGCATCAACGTTTTGTCCGCTATCTAGGCTAACAAGCATGGCCTGTGACAGCCCAATTCGGATTCACGGAATAGTCCTAGATCGGAAGTTCGATCGACGATAACTCGATCGAGCGCATGGGCGGGTGTCAACAGGCAAGGGCGAGTAGCCAGAAATATCGAAGAGCGAAAACGACGGCGGGAATTAGCAGCTGAAAGATCGTCCAGTGAGATCCGGCTAACGGGCCGATTATGATCAGAGAAGATGGCTTCACGCTGCCGGTCTAGACGGGCCTTCGATCATCATGATGTCCGTCGCCGATGTGCTGGAGAAAAGCGTACAAGCGGAGCTGATGGTGGCCTTGAGAGCTGCTCTGCACCGGCAGGCTCCTCGAGACATGCCGGCCGGTCTGCTAGCCATGGTATGTACTCTGCTCCACAAAGTACATTATGTTTTACAGGCGAACCACGACTAATTTGACAGCCAAAACGTTGGCAGAAGCGAGCTAGACAAGACGGGAAGCCAAGCAGCGATGGCTAAATACAATTTTCATATCAATTGAATTAGCAGTTTTGTTGAAAGGCTGAATGGCTGGCGCATATTAACATAGATCTATTTTATAGAGGATATTTATGATCGCCAAACTACTCTATCAACAGAGTCAAGCTGGGTGCTAGGTCAATTGTTGAAGGTACGCATCCATCCCTATAAAACTGATAACAAGGTAGTCTAATTTTCGACAACTGATAGGCTACAAATATATGCATCTTATTCGAACTGGAACCCATCATTTAGATTAGTCTCATAAAATATTTTAAGTATACAAATATTATAGATTTTTCCTATGTTCCTAAATAGCATGCAGTCAATTAACATCTATAGCTTTGACAAGTAATATACAACTTGGTACGTACATACGAGGATACATAAGTAGTATTAGCTTCACAAAGATAACAACATACATGCAAACTGAGTTTTGACTTTTGACACGTTATTTGGAGGTAGATATACCAAAAATAATGTACTTTAAGAATCTTCTTTTCACTATTTACTTTAAGAAAAAATATATACCAGAGAAGAAATCCATCATACAGATCTTGCATCCATCTTTGGTCTTTGGAGCATGCAATATTTCAGGCAACATCGTTGGAATTTTATTCTTGCTACTTCATGATGTATGCTTCATAACTATCACTGGCTGTAGTATTTTTCTGAATCTAAATTTAGATGGTGCCCAGCGAAGCTTCCATTTGGATCGCCCCAACTTAGTCGCATCAGTTTTACAAATGCTCTAGATTTGGCACACGTTTTTTTTTTTTGTGAAGCTGCATATAATTGCAATTTACCTGCTTCATGAGGAATTCCTGTTGTGCCATCCACAGAAAATAAAAGGGTTGTTTTGGTGAACAACAAAGGAGAAAAAATAGATATTAATGTCACGGTGTTATCATTTACTCATTTACTGGATTTGTTTGCGCTCGCAGCATGCCATTCCACCGATGCAGTAAGTGGGAAAGAAAAAAGGAGAAATCATATATTCCTTCTGATGCGTGATGAATTGAAAGCTGTTTCTTATTCTTTATCGCTTTATTTGCTCTCGCACCCGGCCATTCCATAAATCACTGAGGATCCGAAGGAACCACTAGCACAAAGAAAAACTTCATTGGTTAAGAGATGAACTATCTTCTTCTGTGTGAAACCAGTTTGTGTACATACCTGTGGATCGTAAACCAGGAGAGAGGTAAATGCCAAGTTTGTGATTGAGCATTCATTTCCTTAATCAGGTACCTCCATGACCAAACCAGGGGCGAGGGCTGCAATTGTTCTTACTGATTTGCCTCCCCTCTCTTCCATTAATCTATTTGATTTAGTTCTTTCATCTTTATGTCTATTGTTTTTGTCGAACTTATGCCTACCTTTGATGAAAAGGCAAGTCGACAGCAGGGAAAGATTAATATATGTAATATATTTACTCCATTGAATACCTATTTTTCTGAAATTTAGCTACTACTCTCTCTGTATCAAAATATAATATGTTTTAGATATTTCAATGCGTACTACATATTAGCTGAAATGAGTTAATCTACACTCATACTGTCTATATTGTTATAAAAAAATGATAAAAAAACTTATATTTTGGTACAGAGGTATAATACATTATATTACATTTCTCAGTTACGTGATTTTTTTTCGGATCTCAATTATGTGACTTGCATATACAATATATTTTCTTTCGGTTATGTGATTGCATATACAATATATTCTATCTCGGTTATGTGACTTGCATATACAATATATTCTCTCTTGGTTGTGTACTTGCATGTACAGTACATTGTCTCGGTTATCTGACTTGCCCGTGCTAGCAATTATTGCTCAATAGATGGGTGGTGCAGGTTCACAGTACACGTTGAGCCTTTCTAAAATGCATATTTTTTGTTGCGCTGCCACGGCTATTGTTCATATAGTAGATAAATACCTGATTTGGAACAGAAGTCGGCAAAATTAGCATTGTGATTTTTATACTAACTCAATATGGGAAGTCCAACCTGCGTGAATGAGAAGGAATTTTACATAAATTATGTATTATTAGTTTATGACATTGTCATACATCAATTCGTGTAATATAAGCATATGCAAAAACATCTTTAAGCGTCAACATTGCCATAATAAAAAACAAGTGCAATTCAATAATATGTTAATGCATATTTAAGAAGAGTACATGTACATATCACTAAGAACTGAACATTGGACGCTTGCTTTCAAAAAATTAATGAAATGATTAGCATAGAGAACGCACATTAGCAGTATAGAGATAAAGAAACATTATCAGTATGAAAGTATTTGAATTTGGCATCCCGGGAAACGATAACCAAGAAGATATTTTTTTAAGGAAAGCTAGAGCTTTATTATTTAATACAGGTAAGGACCTAATACAGCTCAATAAATGTTTATCCAGGATCCAATGGTCCGATATGTGGACGTACCCTGTAAAAAAATATCAATGTTAGTGTACCAGTGAAAGAAACAAATATGTTAGGAAAATTGACAAATAACTCGAGACACTTGACACACAAAAAAGGAATCTAGCCGTGCAAATGCGCGGGCTACACCGCTAGTTGGATTGAATCCAGTAGCTTAATAATCAAGTTTTAGCTACCATTTAAATTGTATTGCTCCAACAATTAAACCCTTTTAGGGGTAACTCAACATGGCTATATGTGAGCTAACAAAATTGGTCCTAACTCATTTGGGTCAACCAATAAACATATTTGTTTGTTTTAGTCCAGAAGGGTTTATCTTAAAGTCAACAATTAATATTGCTTAATTAATTCTACCAAAATTAGGGAGCTAAAGAAAGGCAGTACTAAGCTAGAAAAATTAGTTTGGAATTATTTGGACTAACAGAGCATCAGAAACAAACAAGTTTGGAATTTAAACCTTCTGTAGTATTTTTAATAATACTTTTTATTTATTTAATTAAATGACATGAGACCAATTGGGTTGGTTAAACATTTTCATAAGCTTTCCAGAACAATTGAGTTTGATTTATTTGGATTCCCTAATCTTGAGATATTGATTTTCTAAGTTGGGTCCAGGATTGAAATTTCCAGAGAAACTAAATTCGAGAATCTAATTGCTCTGGATAATGTCGAAAAGTATGACAGGTAGGGTCCACGAGTCAGTGACTCAGGGTGCGCTGGGAATTGAATAAAATGCTGACGGGTGGGGTCAGCCCATCAGCCTAACGCGTAACCGAAGCGGTAAGTTACCGTTGGATCTAGATTCAACGGCTCCTGGAGCTCGAGTTCATCAGCGACAGATCAACAGCGACGCCGGAGCTCCGGCTCCGGCGAGGTGCACGGGAAGCTCACCTAGAGGGCTTGGGAAGGCTCGGGAAGATGCTGGAGAACTGCGGAGGCTCGAGGAAGAGGCTGGGCGGACTCGCACTTGCTGGGAAAGCCTCTGTCGTCGGCGGCGAACAGATCCTTCTCCGCGGCCGAGCACGAACTCCGGCGAGGTCCCTGCGTCGTTCCTGTGCATGAAACAGAGGAGAGAAGGGGTGGGCTGAGTGCGGTGTTCATGGTGGTGAAGGTTCGGGCCAGGGAAAGGAGAGGGAGAGGGTAGCATGGCCTCGGCCATGATCGTCTTCAACCTCGGCTCCGACGAAGCTCGGGGAAGAACCCGAGCAGCAGCGGCTCCGCGGCTACGATTCCGCCCTCCTGGAGGTGCACTGAGGAGAGTGGAGTGAGCGAGAGGGGATGGGGTAGTGTGTGGAGATGGCGAGGCTCGGGTGGCCTTTTATTGCCGCGCACGGGCTCGCCATGGACGCGGTGCAGGGAGAGGGTGCCCGGGCTCGTAGGGTTCTCCATAGGGGGCGGCTACGGTGTTGCTACGGTGCGGGGGTGCTGGGGAGCAGAAGGGATGCGTGGAGGCGAGCTGAGCAAGCTCGACGTGGGGGACGGCCGCGGCGTGCTCTGGGCGGCGCTGGACATGCACGGGCACGCGCGTGTGGGGGCTGTGGCGACCAATTTCCGTGGCCAGGGGCGCGGTGTGATGCTGGGAGAGGTAGGGTGCGGCGCTGGGCTAGCTGGGCGGCTACGCTGCCCCCTCCACAGGAGCGGCAGCGCGGCATGGCGACAGGAGCATCTGCTCCTAGGGCGGCGACGAATGACGCCGGCGAATTGGCCCCCCCCCCCTTGTGCTCTCTGGTGTTCGTGGATGATCAGTGAGGCGAGGGAGAGCAGAAGGGTGCATCAATTTGACGAACAAACATCGAAATCGATCGATTTGATTTCAATTTGGGGATGAACTCAACTCTGGCACCAGGTGTTCGACAGGTGCCTGACCCAAATTGATTTTTGAAATTTTGCATTTTGTTTTCAGAACTTGTTTCTTATATAAATATAAGGATTTGTGGTACTGTGGTGCAATTTATTTGACAAACTTTTGCACCACACATTTTGTAATTTTAAAAAGATAAAGTAAGGTTTTTGGAATTTTAAAATTTAGAATTTGAAAATATATTTGGAGAGGGAAAGGTATAGGAATAAAATTGAGAGTGATTTAAACATCACTCCACTGAATTTTATTTTGAAAGGAATAAAATTCTCACTTGGAGAATTTTGTGTGACACTTGTCACACTATTTTATTGCTTTGCTTTTTATTCTAATTCTTTTCTTTTCTCCAAGTTTTTAATTAGAACAAACACAATACAAACAGAATTATCTAACACGAGCAACAACATGAGATCAACACACAATAATTAACAAAAGTTTTTGTTGGCTCCCATTTTTAGAATATAACATTGATTAATATTTTTGGGATGTTACAGAGGGCCGAGTCCGAGTTGTGGGGGGATTCCCCTCCCCGGCGGCTAGGGCGGGCCCCACGGCGGGCGGCGGCCAGGGCGGGCCCCACATGGCAGGAGGCGGGTGGGAGGGGAGTCCCCTCCAACCCGCGTTGGAATGGGAGAGGGTCTCCTCCCCCCTTCCTTGTTGGGAAAGGCAAGTTTGGGAGGGAGGAGTCCTACTCCTCCTCCCAATCCGAGTTGGGGAAGGGGAGGGTCTCCTCTCTCCCTACCTTGGCCAGCCGGCCCAAAGGGGAAGGGCTTGGCCCATTCCCCAAGTCCCTCCACCCCTTGACCACCTTTATAAGCAACCCCAAGCCCTAGGGTTTGACACACAAGTTTGCCTCCGTGCAAGTTCTCTCTCTCTTGTAGATCTCATGTGTTGAGAATTAGACGTCTCTAATCTTCTCATTTAGATCTAATCTAGTTGATTAGATCTACCACCTAAACTACGCCGCAAGGCGGTCTCTCTTCACCATGTGCTAGTAGCTAGGCGCTGAACGCACGGGGTGGGTTGACACGGTGTATGTGTGGATACCGCTAGAGCGGAATTCGCGCCAGCAGTTCCTCGGACGACGGAACAACTTCATCAACGTCTACATCTACGTCGACGTACGGCAACAATCTCACCTCCCGGCGTGGACGTGAGATTCTTCATCAGGCTACACCGACATCTACTTCGACAAACACAAGATCTTTCGCAAGCGTGTTTGTAAGTATCTTGATCATCGCATTATGGGGTGCAGTATATCTTCATAGAATAGATATTGGCGGTAAGGTTACAGATAAATATTAAAGTTTTCCCTGCAACCCAATAGAACTTTGCACTATATTACTTGTATTCCAATCATATTTGCATCATATAAGGGTTATATCAATGTTTTATAATGATTTTTGGTAATATTATATTTATTTCCTATTTTTATGGAATTAACCCTGCGCAGCCAGAAAACCCTATTTCTTTATTTTAATGTTTCAGGGACCCAAACGTCGTCTAAATGACCTGCAAATTTATGAGCGTCAATATTTGGAAGGAAGAAGACTTGGGAGCGAAGGAAGCAAACGAGCGGAGGCCTGAGGCCCAAAAGAGGGGGGGGCCACACGGCCAGGTACAGGGGCCACGTGGGACCCACCATCCGGAGCCTCGTGGCTCCGCTGCCGTCGATCTTTTCTCCACCGACTCGGGTTTGACCTAAAACCGCCTATAAAAATAGTCCCTCGACGTTCTCTGGAAGGAGTGCCGCCGAAACACAGAAACACCAAAACAGAGACCTGGAGCTACAGATTGGAGGGGGAAAACTCCGGCGGGGCACTGCCGGCGTGGTCTCCATGTTCTCCAACGACTTCTCCACCATCTCCATGATGAAGAGGGAGTATTCCACCTCTGGACTATGGGTTTGTGGAAGTAACTTATGTATCTCTCATCTCTTTAAGCTTCACTAATTAGCACCGTATGAGCTGCTGAACATGATTACAGTCATCTATTTAATACCTATGTGGTGGACCTTTTTATGAGTTAATATATGTTTGAGATTGCAAATATTTTGTTTCAGTTATGAATACAGATGCATATTATGTACCCCGTTCCTATTTACTTGTTTGGATCAAGCATAATTATGAGAGCGTGTGTGGGGTGATGTGTGTTTTAGTTGGAGTAACGGGGGGTGGCTAGTGCGGTGAACGTGAGAGATAGTTCCGCAATCCACTTGGGTATGTTTACCTTACTTTGTTGCCTCACTAGGGATAAAGAAAAATACCTTGCTTTAGGGGTTGTGGGTGACCATGCCACTTCTTCGTGACTAGATCTAGCATGTTCTTATTTTAACTTCATGTCATGAAACTTAAAGCTATACTCTGAATCATCTTAATTACTGAGGTGTTATGATTTAGTTCGCATCTTGGTGGAGTATAAGTGAGACTAATAAACAAACAGTCTCTATGTTAGTGCGTGATGCCCATATAATTAGTAACTTGTCACTAAACTATTGTGTTGCAATCTCATATGTCAACTCTAGTGTTCCATTGTCTACCACTTTATTAAAGAGAGAGTGCATTTGTGAAACCATGAACTCCGGTCCATTTTTAATCATAAGAAACACCTTTCCAACAACTTTTACCACTTTTCCATTTTCTGCCATTTTAAAATCCGAAAATACAAAAACACTTTTACATCTTGCATACATCATATAAAACCCAAAAATATCATTTATCATTGTTATCACCATCCTTGCATATTTATTTACCACCATTGCATATTTATTTCTTGTTTGCATTGCATATTATCTTAATATCATTCTTACACCTTGTGCTTGGCAACCACATATGAGGTTGAGGACCAAAACATTTACTTTGTTTTGTAGGTAACCAAAAGAAGGATAGGGAGATAAATCTTTCACTACTGATTCCTCGAGAGTTCGATATTAAACCCTCGAGTCACCCTCATGGGGAAACACGTCTTCCACTTACTATACACTGTGCACTTCGAGTCTCAACCTAACCCATCTACTTTACTTTTCAAGCAGGTAACTACGTGAAGTATCATATCATTGGGCATCAAGACGTTTTCTGTCACCGTTGCCAGGGAATCATTGCTGTAAAGGTTTATCCAAGGATATCTCAACAAAGTCAACTTCACCATCAACTTGTGCAAACACCTAAGCTTGGGGAGGTTGCACCTACGTGAGCATCACCTTATCCATCTTTACCTTCAAAGCAATTTATTTTGTTTTGTCATTGTCTTGCATATCATATTTATATTTCGGTTTGTTAGTATGTCTACCTGCTATCAATGGAAATAAAATTTTATTAGCTAAGTGGGTTCACAGAGGAACAACAAAATTATTGTAAGGAATACCGCTGGTCTGAAAAAGGGAAACAGTTATGGGCACAAATATATAAATTAAATTGTTTTGCTAGAAATTTGTGCTCTACTTATGATAAATCCTACTGCTTTAATGAATCTTTTTGTTGTAGGAGGCATAAACACCTCTCTTTTCAATGTGATTATAATGATAATGAAACCTTGGCTGATTATGTTAAAGGAAACTATGACTTTGATAATCTTGAACAAATTGAAGAATTTGTTGTTTTTATGGGTGCTTATGAAATTGCTGGTTATATTCAAAATAATGATGATCCTTGTAAAACTGAAAATCTTGTTATACTTGGTTATTGTCTCGAATATTACAAAGATAATCCTTATATCACCGAATTTCTTGAGAAAACCTATTCTCCAGAAGAACTTGCCACCTTTCAGGAACCTGTGGGAGAGGAAATTCCTGAAACTGTGATCTCATTGGATGAAAAAGAAGAGGAGATCAAAATGAATGTGTTCCAACCTAAGCTTGGGGAAGAGTTGGATCTCCCAACTTCACCATCAACATATGATTGTAGCACTCAAACTCGAAAATCTTTTGTTATTTATGAGAACCCATGTTATGATGAGTGTCAAACTAAAAATTCTATGGTCCTATATGATAACCCATGCTATTATGATGAAACTAATAATGCTCCTTTACTTTTTTAGTAATGCTACTAATGAACTTATTGATGATAATGAGGAGTGTTGCTTAGATATGTTATATGATAATGCTTTAGATGATGGTCCTATGCTTATTGATAATCCTCCATGTTTAGTTGTTACTACTTTATGTGAGGATAAAAATGATATACTTGTTGTTTATGATAGTACTCCTACTAATGAGAGTTCTACTTTGTTCCTGAATTCTCCTAATTACACCATAGAGGAGAAATTAGCTTATGTTGAGAAATACTTATGTGGTTTGTAATTATCTTTAGTTCAAAATCTTTGTTGCAACCATGATATTAAACTTGATATTGATCTTAATAACTATTTTGAAAGAGGGAAGCATGCTAATGAATTCCAAAATAAATTTAATAATCCTCTTTATTTGCCTAAATTATCTAAGTTGAATGATTCTTGTGGTTATATGGTTGAATTTGCTTCTACTACTTGAAACTATTATGAAAAAAGAGGTGATAAGAACCCTTTGTATGCTACTAATAATTATGGGCTGCAAGTAACTATTGTTAATATGTATTGGAAAACTTCTATTTATTGTTATTCATTCATATACAAAATGCCAATGCATAGAAAGAAAATTAGACTTCATTGTTATCACTTTTGTGTTCTGTTTTTCTCTCTACTAGGTTTCAACTTGACTATTACTTTCATTGGCTTGAGAGCACCATGGGATCCTGGTATTATGCATGAAACACTTACCAAGGAAGAGGGACACATCAAAGTTCAAGCTCCCTCATGAGCTTCATCTACAATAAACATCAAGTAAGAAGCCTATCTATATGGCTATAAAGAAAGCGCTTTACGGGAGGCAACCCGGTTATTTTTATTTTTGATTTTCTTTGTGTCCTGTTTCTGTAACAAGAGACTTAGTTTTTAGTTTAGTTTCTGGAATTTTCAATAAATTGCCAAGTTTTACTCATTTTGGTTTAAAAAAGTTGCTTATAGCGTTCGGAGATTTTATTCCAGCACGAATCTGTGCACGGTATGATTTTTAGTTCTTATTCTGTAACTCCGAATGAGTTCATATTTTAACTGTACTTGCACTTTTCATCCTCTGTATGCATGAATTGTTTCGGAATTTTTCGACAAAGTTTAGTAGGGTAGAAAAATACGTTTTGCTGCTGCTGTTTTTCTGGACAGATTATGTCCCATTTTGTTTGATGCATACTTTGAGCTTTTAACTTGAATCTTTTTATCCAATTAAGTTTATGAGTAGGCATACAACATTATACACTTTCTGGACATTTATATGATGTTTTGTTTAAGGATTATATGCAGCAAGAAATCTATTTGTTTATCACTACTAATGCACCCCACTGAAAATAAATGGGAGAAACGGTGTTTTGAAGTTTTTTCACAGGGATTGGAGGAGATGCACCAAGAGCTATCCAAGGATGGTGAAGACCATAATCTTGGGGATGTGAAGACAACCCCACTGGACCTACACACTCTCGGTTTGCACACGTCTAACTTTTGTTTTTCGATCGAAACACTTTATCGCATAAACTTGGAGCGTCTTTTTGTTTGTTTGTTTGGTTTGATTTTTATTTTGTGAGACCACCACATTATCATTTATATATGAAAGAGATAATGGAAATATGAGTTGAATTATGTTAGATGCTATTATAAGATTGGGAAAAGGGATGTTTGAGTTGATTTTAAAAGATACATATAGTTGCATGATTCATGAGCTTGTTAATGAGTAATAATTTGCAAATGCTTTATCGAGAGCTATCTCTTATTCATGTTTTGATGCTAAATGATATTTTACTTTGTTTAACATGGATTAGTTAGTTCCATGTACATTCATGCATGCATTTAGATGGTCAACTTTCTCCCTCTTGCTAGCCCAAAAATTCCCACAAGTAAAAACTTGTTTCCAACACCTTCAACCAAAGTTATTCCAGTGAGTCCACCGTATCTACCAATTAGCTTTATGCTATTCCGAGTATGTTTATCATGTTATTTGTGTTATCTATACCTCTGAATGAAAATGTTTATATTATTGATTGTTATGGGAAAAGTTGGTTATATAGCTCTCACGAACTTGATGCACACTTTACTTTTATTGCATAAATAAAACATGACCCATTATGATTAAGATTATGATGTTGTGTGCTTGACAAATGTTTGAGGTTGGGAGTTAGCTCATATGTGCTGTCACATGGCAAGCTTTCAACATGCTCTTCATTTCATTTAGTTGATATCATGTACTTTTGTCTATGGATGCTTATCATGGTGAAATAAATGTGGAAGTAAAGCAAATTTAAATGAGTTTGTATAAAAGGTTAGAGAGACGCCTGGGCCGCTAATCTAAGCCATGCATCATTCATGGTGGAAATTTACTTACATACTATGGCGAACCATCAGTGATACACCTTACAATAAAAAGCTATTCCAATGGTAAATAAAAAGGGTATTGAGGTTGTTCATTTTGTTTGTTTGTCTTGTCATTTTGATATGGGCTGGTTCCATATCCTGGGACAAGAGGTACCCCAGTTGACGCTATTCATGATACTATTATACTTACAATGATATATAACTTGAACTTGCTTTGTGTCCCAAGTTGAGTAACCCATGGTGTAGGTACTTGTATTAAAGGGGCATGAGACATTCAACCTTTACTTTGTCAAGCACACTACTCATATTTGCTTTCACTTTAAACTTTAATCATTCAAGATGTTATGATAGGGGTAATGAGAGCTTGACATCAAGAATTACCACATTGCAATCATTAACTTAAGTAGAAGAGTTTGGAAGTTAGATGAAACTTAAGTAGAAGAGTTTGGAAGTTAGATGAAACTTATGCATGCTTTACCTCTACTCACATATATATCTTTCCAAAGTGTCCACCTTTTATATTCAGATTTTCATCAATACTCTATGACCATTGTAGGATGTTCTTACTTATCATTATGCATACATGTGGTCCATATTACTTTCTTCTATGTTACACTTTGTGAATTGCCATTGAACATCCTTGCATTGAATACTTGATATCACTTCATAAACTATCTTGCATATTGCTACTCCTTTTAAGAATGAATCATTTGACCCTATGTAGCAATAGTAATCATCTTTGATATCCATTGTCAGTATTAAATTGCAAAGTCCATGTTAGTTTTATCACCTTCATACTCGAGGATGAGTATTGGTTAAGCTTGGGGATGTTGATGCATGTAAAATGCATACATGAACTTTGCACTATATTATTTGTATTCCAATCATATTTGCATCATATAAGGTTTATATCAATGTTTTATAATGATTTTTGGGAATATTATATTTATTTCCTATTTTTATGGAATTAACCCTGTGCAGGCAGAAAACCCTATTTCTTTATTTTATTGTTTCAGGGACCCAAACGTCGTCCAAATGACCTGCAAATTTACGAGCGTCAATATTTGGAAGGAAGAAAACTTGGGAGCGAAGCAAACAAACGAGCGGAGGCCCGAGGCCCAAAAAGGGGGGCCCATGTGGCCAGGTACAGGGGGCACGTGGGACCCACCATCTGGAGTCTCGTGGCTCCGCTGCCGTCGATCTTTTCTCCACCGACTCGGGTTTGACCTAATACCGCCTATAAAAATAGTCCCCCGACGTTCTCTGTAAGGAGTGCCGCCGAAACACAGAAACACCGAAACAGAGACCTGGAGCTACAGATTGGAGGGGGAAAACTCCGGCGGGGTGCTGCCGGCGTGGTCTCCATGTTCTCCAACGACTTCTCCACCGTCTCCATGATGAAGAGGGAGTAGTCCACTGATACGTCCAAAACGTATCTACTTTCCCGAACACTTTTGCTGTTGTTTTACCTCTAATTTGTGTGTTTTGAATACAACTAACACGGACTAACGCTGTTTTCAGCAGAATTGCCCTGGTGTCTTGTTTTTGTGCAGAAATCCAACTTTCGGGAAAATCCCCAGAAAATATGGCAAAGTTCATATTTAGCAGAAGACCCACGGAGCCAGAAGGGGAAGCGGAGAAGAGCCACAGGGCACCCTCAAAACGTGGCGGCGCGATGGGCCCTTTGCCGCGCCACCACATGGTGAGGCCGGCTTGGGTGCCCCCTTGCGTCCCCCTCTTGACTACATAACGCCTCTGACCTAAAAACGTCGGGGGGTCATCCACTTTTTCCAGAAACACCAGAGAGCGCCGCCGCCATCGAAAACCCTATTTCGGGGACCAGAAACTCTGTTCTGGCACTCCGCCGGGATGGGAATTGGAGGAGATCATCGCCATCATCATCACCGACGCCTCTCCATCGACCATCCATGTTTCCCCCATCCATGTGTGAGTAATTCCTCGCTGTAGGCTGAAGAGGATGGTAGGGATTGGATGAGATTGATCATGTAATAGCTATAAGATTGTTAGGGCACGGTGCCTAGTATCCGTTGTTAGTACTTTATGTCATTGTTGCAACTTGTTATGCTTAATGCTTGTCAGTAGGGTCCGAGTGCCATGATTTCAGATCTGAACATGTTATTGTATCATGAGGATAATCATTGTTTTAGATCATATCTGCAAGTTGTTTACACATATTATTATCCGGAACACGAGGCCCCGAAGTGACAGAAATTGGGACAACCGGAGGGGATGGCTGTGATGTGAGGATCACATGTGTTCAGGGAGTGTTAAAGCTTTGCTCCGGTACTTTATTAAAAAGGAGTACCTTAATTACCAGTAGTTTCCCTTGAGGCCCCGCTGCAACGGGCTGGTAGGACAGAAGATGTTGTGCAAGTTTCTCATTGTGAGCACGTACGACTATATACGGAACACATGCATATGGTTACTTAGTACTTGGATGGTTTATCTTTATTTATCTGCAAATGCCTATGTCTTGATTATTATATGAACTATCTTATCCATGCAACGCCCGTTCATCCATCCCTATGCCTACAGTATTTTAATCCTACTGTTTACCGCAATCACTACTGTTGTCTTTACTTTACTGTTGCTATTATTTCACTACTGATATTGCTATAAAACTATTGCTACTGATAATCTATGTCGAGCAAGTTTATTCACAGGTGCAGCTGAACTGACAATTCATCTGTTAAGGCTTACAAATATTCTTTGGCTCCCCTTGTGTTGAATCAATAAATTTGGGTTTTACTTCCCTCGAAGACTGTTGCGATCCCCTATACTTTTGGGTCATCAAGACTATTTTCTGGCGCCGTTGCCGGGGAGCATAGCTTTATTTGTAAGTTCACTTGAGAGTAATATTATTCGCTGAAATTTATTCATCAAGGGGAAGACTCGTGATGAGAAGGTCCGCATACTGTCATCCACTACAAGGAAAGGTACAACTCTGAGTACCTCTGCTGCTCTTGATTCACCATCTGTGATGAGTCAACTTATTACACCACCACAAGCTACACGCACTGTTACTTCTGCTGAATCTGAAAATGCTTCTGATAATTTTGATGATGCTTCTACTGTTGTAACATGCCAAGTTTTTTTTTTCTTTCAAAAGTTTGAAAAATCAGAAAAATTTAAAACTTTCGAAAACTATTATGTATTTTGCTTTGAAAAGAAAATTCATGCATACATTCATCATCATATAGCATTGTTTGCATTTGGTTATTTCAAAAGTGGGAAATAAATTTCCACTTGAAAACATATTTAAGAAAATATATTAGTAGAGCATTTATGCTCCAAAATTTTCTTTTGACTTTTATGTATTGTTCTGTTAATGTTGTATGTGAATTGATTGTATTAGTTGAAATATAAATATTTGCAAAAGGTTTATCTTGTGATATTCAAGTTTTATTTAAGCCACCTCTGATTGTTTTAAACCTATTTTAAATTGGACAACAAGTATCATATTGTTTATTAAAAACTTAGTTTGGAAATCAAAATGATTTCTATTTATAAGTGTGTTTGGCTGTGAATTGTTTGTTTGTATGGAGAATTATTCTATTACTTACCTATTCTCTATTTTCTAATTTATAGTTTTGCCTTTGAAAGAAAATATTTATTTGGATCTTAAAATGAGTTTTGAATTAATTATGAAGTATCAAACCCCTTTTAAACGAAACGAGTTTTAAGCAAATTATCTTTTGAGTGATATGAAGTATTATTACTCATATTTTGCTTTGGTTTAAAATATAGTTTTGAAAGGAATTTATAAAACCCTAAGTTTCAAATGACATTAATATGTCCAAAATTCATTTAAACACATTTCAAAAATGTAATTTACAAAATGTTTTGCAATTTGTGTTTTGAAAGTTGCAAGACAAAGAGTTTGATTTTACAAAATTTTAGAAACTGGTTTGAGTCCATTTGGACATTTATTTTGAAAGATATTAAAATTTCCATTATGAAAAAGAAAATCTTTTGAACAAAAAAATAGGACGCCCTAATTGTCGCACGGTGCAGTACGCAGTAGCCCAACACCAGCCCACGGCCCAACTCCCCTCCTGTCTGACTGACATGTGGGACCCACCCAGGACATCAGCGATGACGTCATCGCCTTCTTCGTGATGAACACGTTTTCTACCCGAAACCCTAGCCTAATCCGGACCAAATTCGTTGAGATTTGCTGCGTGTTTTGCACGAACTCCTGCTCCATATAAATCCCCACAAACCCCGCTCCAAAACCCCCCAGAAACCCTAGCCTCTACGCCCCCAGGCTGCCCGCAATCGTCGCCACCGTGCTGCCATTACCGCCGCCATTTCTCGCGTTTTCCGGTGAGCCTCGACCACCTCGAGCTCTCTCCCTGTCCCATTTTCCTTGCGATGTCCGTACGCACCCGTATGAATTTTCCCGTGGTTTGTTTTGCCCTAGATCGCCGTGTCCGTGCTCGACCGAAGCTCGCCGCCGCTCGCTCGACTCCGGCGAGGTATTCACGGCGAATCAGCGCGTCCCCGTCCACCGCGACACCTTCCTCGACTTCGCCTCGACGCTCTGCACCCAGTGGTACGACTCGCGCATCCCGAACCCCTCTCCTCCGTCGCATGCGTGCACGCCGGCAATGGCGCGGCCGTGGATTAGATCTCCGGTTGGGTTTCCGGCGACGGCACCGCCCTTTTTAGATGCTTTCGTTCTGAGCCGTTAGATCCATCTCATACGGTTTTATTTTTATTTGGCGATTTTGCAGATAGGTCCCTGTAGATTAGATCTATCACTACTTTTTATTGGCTCGGCCAAATTTTGCAAACTTTATACTTTTGGAAACCTTAGGACTGGTAGAAACTTTTGGTATACTTATTTTGAGGTTTTATCAAAATTAATTTGGATAAATTTTAAAAGTGGTTTAAATAGTATTTTGGCTATAATTTGAGTTTAAAAATAGATTTTTGAGCAAACTCTTTTTCTATAGTTTTGTATGCCTAAGTATTGGCCGTAGGAATACTCTATTAATTTTGTAAAATATTTTTTCAATGATTTTTGAGTAAATATGGTTTAAATGCTTTTTAGGTGTTATGTTAATTAATAAAATGTATTAAAAATTATTTTCTTCTTATTTTCGAGTTGTAAAATAACTTAGTAGTATATTTGGAGACTTTAGCACTTAAAGTACTTAGAAATATTTTGTCTCTCAAAACAAAGTAATTTTCTTCCTTAGAAAATATTTGATAATTATTTGACAACACTTTTCCTTAGAAATTTCCTTAGAAAATTTCAACACCTTAAAAGTGCTAAATCTTTTCCTTAGAAAATTTAGCATCTTGAAAACTTAGTTGTTTTAGAATATTCTCCTAAGTGTTATGTTTGACAAGTGTTTGTCCTTAGAAATTTTATCAACTATTGTTCTAAAGTATTTTCCTTAGAAAATTTAGCAACTATGTTTTGTTTACTTTTGCTTAGAAATTATTTGGACTTATTGTTTGATCTTTGGTCCTCAGTTATTTTGGACCATCTTACTTGCTTGAATTCCTTAGAGTAATTTTCATGGCATGTCATGCATATTAGATCCTTAGTATTATTTTGTACATCACACATGATTTTCCTCCTTAGAAATTTTGAGGTGATGCATGTTAGCCCTCCTAGCCAAATTCTACTAAGTTAGAATTAGTGGAAACCAATGAAGGACATAGCCAAGAAAACAAGACTCCAGAAGCATCTCCAAGAAGTAAAAGTACTTAGAAGAAAATCAAGAAGAAGTTCATGAAGACCAACCACCTACATTTTTCTAAGTCTTTCTTTCCTTTCCCTCTTTTCTTCCTACTTCATGGTGGCTAAGTTATATTCAAGACCAACCTGGATGCTGCCAAAAAAATCAAGTCTTCAGAACCATCAAGTCTACATAATTAAATGAAGTCACACCAAGAAGAAAACTACAAGGAAGCTTGGAGAAGATTCTTGGAAGACAAACTACTTCTTTCTTTCTATCTTCTCTTTCTTTCTATTTTGTCTGACCTTGGACATAGACCAAGTCCTTTTAAGACTAAGTTCATAGAGTACTAATTGAAGACCATTGAAGAATACAAAGGAGTTGAAGATGTTTTGAAGAACAAACGTATGAAGATTTAAACTAACCTTGCAACTTTTCAAGTTGTTATTTCTTGCTCAATCTTGACCTTGCCTTAGCCAATGGGATTAAGTTATTTTATGTCCTTTTCCTTAATTTGTTTTGTATGTCTCTCATCATAATTATGTGTATCATTTTGCATTCCATGCATGTCATATTTTTCTAAGTGATGCATTATGATTGTATGTTTATTTGTGGTTTGTTTGACTTGTTAGAAATTCCGAAGAGAGACGAAGGTGGTTGCAACTGCTATACCTGTTCTTCTGTTTGCCAAGGCAAGTGGCACACCCCCATAATTTTCCTAAGTATTTTCTATGCATGACTTAGTGTATTTCTTTATATCCATGTGTAGGATAGTATTGCTATACTAAAACTACTATCTCCTTTACACTAGTTGTGTCTAGAATCCTATTGATAACTTAGTAGAAATATTGATGCTATGCAAAAGTGTTTTATTGGAAGCTTAATTCTACTAAGTTAATTTATCACCTGGGTGGACTTGGTTTTGAAAAGATGATGGAAAGGTTGAGTGTCATCTCTTAGTGGTGACCTCTAAGGGATGGTCACTTGTGGTTGCCACCCAGGGTATTAAGGGGCCAATGTTTTCTCTAAGTGAAGATTGCTTACCGTGCAACCATTAGTCATATGGGCTCTGACTTGATGGATTAAGTTGCGTGGACTCGTCCCGTCTTGACAGGTGGTGGTAGATGGTTAGAATGGGAACGGGTCAAGGCGGCATGGGATGAGGAAATGCTTCTGAAAAGTCTCGTCTCAACTCTCTCCTTTTCTTTAGCACAAATTGTGTGCTTGAGGATAGTTTGGGTTTGTTGGGTCTAATGGTGAAAGTGCACAACCTCTACAGAGTTAAAACTAAGTACTTAGCCGTGTCCCCGGTTACGGACAATTTGAGCAGCTGATCAAGGATTCAACGGAGGCTTCATCATTCCAATTTCGAAAGTAAAACTTGATGGTGAACAAGGGTAGATGTGACTATGGTTTTATACCATATCGTCTCCAACTTTTAAAGAAAATGTTTTACAAAGTGTTAGGCAAAATTGGCTTTTATGCAAAATAGCTTTGAAACTCCACCAGCCAAATATGCATATAGGCTATTAGAGTTATTCCATTAAGTGTCCACATAGTGTCACTTACCAGTATCATTTTTAATGGTTCTGACCCATTCTGTTGCAAAATTTTATTTGTTGCAGAAATTTCTGACGATGTGTAAGGTTACGTTTGGGTTCGAGTCTGCAACCAACATGTTTTCGCCTGTGGCACATGCAAAGGATGAGGACTCCATGAAGATTTATTTCCGCTGCTTTACTCTTTCAAGCTAGCTATATGCTATGCAAGTTGTAATGAATATTTTACCAAGTCTGGATCATTCGATGTAATAATGATACTTTGTTGTGATACTACATCTTAAACTGTGTGTGCAAATGAAATGATCCAGGGGTTTGCACTATACACAGGTACCTCGCCATATTTTAAGTGCAGGTACGCTACAACTGTTCTTGATGAAAGTGGTTCTTTAGGTCCTTTTTTAGATGCTACAATTGCTAGGTCTAAACAAATTGAAAATGCTGAAACACCTTATGAAAGTCCCACTACCCCTGTTGATTCACCTGAGTTGAGGGATTATACTTGTGATGATCTTGATGAAACTTATGTGGAACTTGATGATGACTTTATTGATGAATGTAATGCTACTAGTGGTGCAAGTAATATAAAAAATATTCTTGCAAAACATGTTGTTAGATATAAACTGTCTCCTGATGCTAAATTTGCCACATCTCCCATAAACATTAAAGATAAAGATTATGACTTCTCTCTTGATTTGTCACATATATCCATTGTTGAGAAAGAACCTTTTTGTGGTACTGAAAATGAAAGTGTTGTAGAACACATGAATGAGCTCTCTACTTTGAGTAGCTTATTTTTTGATGATATAAAGAAACACATCTACTTTGTTACTTAATTTTTTCCTTTCTCATTGAAAGATGAAGCTAAAACTTGGTATAATAATCTGTCTCCTGGTTCTATTTATAGTCCTATTGGTTTGCTTAATGCTTTCTTTCAGAAATATTTTCCTGCTAGTGCCCAACATGCTGCCTTGCAGAGACTTTTTAACTTTAAACAGATTGAAGGAGAGAAAATGCCTGAATCTTGGTCAAGGTTTTGTTCTTTAATTAGAGCTCGGCCTGGACATCATTTGGCCAAAAATGAACTTCTTGATATATTCTATAATGGACTAACTGTTGAATCTAGGACATACCTGGATAGTTGTGCTGGTTGTGTTTTCAGGAAAAGGACTCCCGATGAAGCTGAGGAATTAATGGCTAAAATAAGCCAAAATCATGATGATTGGACCTTACCTGAGCCGACCCCAACACCAATACCAACACCAAAGAAGAGGGGTATGATTGAATTGAATGATGAATCAATGATGGAAGCCAAGAAGATTCTTAAGGAGAAGGGGTATTAAATCTGAAGATGTGAAGAACCTTCCACCAATAGAAGAATTATGTAAGCCAATTCCCCGTTCATCCATAATTGAGTTACACTCTTTCCATCGGTTTGATGAGGGAGATATTCCCTACTCTAAACCTCCTGATCAATGCTTAGATGAATTTGATAATTATGTTGTTAAGCAAGATAACTTTAATATCAGAGTAGAAAATCATTTGATGGAAAATTCTCAAGCTATTAGTAAATTGCATGATATTGTGGAGAGAACCTCCAATGATGTTAAGATGCTTATTAAACATTTTTATATGGTTCAAACTCAAATTGATCAACTCACTAAAGTGCAAAAAGATCTGTTAGTTAATGCCTCTAGGGATAAAGAGAAACATGTTTGTGAAGTAACAACTAGAGGAGGAATTTCCACTCAGGATCCTTTATATCCTGAGGGGCATCCTAAAAGAATTGAACAAGATTCTCAACGAGTTAATGAAACTAGTGCTCCTTCTAAGAAAAAGAAGAAGAAACATAAAACTGTTGTAGAATCCTCTGAACCTATTAATGATCCTAATAGTATATATATTTCTGATGCTGAAACTGAAAGTGGTAATGAACATAACAATGATAATGATAAGAATGATGCTTTTGATAAAGAAGAAATTGAAGAGGAACCTGAAAAGCATACTAAAGGTAAAAAGTATGGTAAGGAAGACTTTATTGCTAAGAAACACGGTTATGAGAGAGAACCTTGGGTCCAAAAGCAGATGCCCTTTCCTGCTAAGAAACTCAAATCAAAGGAAGAAGAACACTATAATAAATTTTGTGATTAGATGAAACATTTGTTCTTGCAAATTCCTTTGACTGATGCTATTAAATTGCCTCCTTATTCAAAGTATATGAAAGATATTGTTTCTAACAAGAGGAAAATTCCAAATGAGGAAATTTCTACTATGCTTGCTAATTACTCTTTCAATGGCAAGGTTCCAAAGAAGCTTGGAGATCCAGGTATACCAACTATTCCTTGTTCCATCAAAAATAATTATGTTAGAACTGCTCTATGTGATTTGGGAGCAGGAGTTAGTGTTATGCCTTTCTCTCTTTATAAGAGACTTTATCTTGATAAGCTGATACCTACTGATATATCTTTGCAAATGGCTGATAAATCTACTGCTGTTCCTGTTGGCATTTGTGAGGATGTCCCTGTTCAAGTGGCTAATAATTGTTTGATTTTAACTGATTTTGTTGTGCTTGAAATGCCTGAAGATGATAATATGTCTATTATTCTTGGGAGACCCTTTCTAAATACTGCAGGTGTTGTTATTGATTGCAATAAAGGAAAAGTAACTTTCAATGTGAATGACAAAGAGCATACTGTTTATTTCCCCAAGAAAGTTGACAAGGTTTATGGAGTTAATACAATCTCTAATTTAAAACTATCAAAGTGGGAAGTATTGATTGCCCTATATATGATCATCAAGAGGGATATCAAAACATTATGATTGGATCCATATCAATACAATTCAAGGTAACATGATTGCCTCATGATGTTTAATTCATTTGTGTCATATAAAATATATTTGGTGACAAGACTTGATCAACCTTGTTAACAAATACACTTTATATACATGAAGGTGCTAAACAACATTTTATTCCTCACCCTTGTCTTACCTACTGTATTGTTGCTTAGTTTGTAAAAGTTTAGCTGAGTTTGATTTTGAAAATCATTTTTCTGCCTGAATTTTATTATCTTAAGCACCAGAAATTGTCCAAATTGAAAGTTTTCAAAAATCTGTAAAACTTATACCATTGGTCCTATTTTTGGAAGAGCAACGTGGGAGTGCCCGGAGCTGACCAGGGGGGCCCACCATGACACCTCACCACATGGTGGCGCGGCAGGCTTCTGGCCGCGCCGTGGCATGGTGAGGGCCCCACCTGGCCCTCCACTCACTCAGTCACCTACCACACCTTCCTCTTTCACGACCAAACACTTTTCCCTGGTTCAAACCCGAGTTCTTGCTGTTCTTCCTCGCGATTTTCGATCTCCTTGCTCAGCCCATCTCTGCTGCTGAGATTTGGGGCATTTGTTCTCCGGTATGTGACTCCTCCGAATATCCAAGTAGAATTTTGTTTAGTGGAGTATTTCTTGATTATTTTGCTGCTGTAGGTGACATGTTAAGTGAGTTTGCATGCTTGTTCTAAGTTAGAATAATTAGTTTTGATGCATGTTTAGTCCTCTAGCAAGTTCCTATGGTAGTTTCCTTCATTTAGTTGTCTCAAAATCGATTTTTTATAGTGTTTGCCAAAATTTCAGAAAAGGAAGATGCATAACCATACCTTTGGAGAGATCTTTGAGAGGGATTCGCAAAGGGTGGCAAGGCCCCCGCGAGCAGCCACTCGAGTTCGGCGATCCTACAATGAAGATCTTATTGCACTAAGCATTGGTGATGAGAGGGATGATGGAGTTCCACACCCATCATCTTTCCCATGCCTTAACTTTTTGCATGATGCAGGGCTTCTTGATGATTTCTTGTTCCTTGTCAAGAGGGTTGGCTTAACTACTTACATGGAGGATGAACGCCACCAATATTATAATCTCACCAAAAAAATTTGTTGAGAGTTTTAAATTTAGCAACACATCCTACAAGCCAACCATTGGATTTAAGATTTATGTGTGGGGACCCCGGACTAGCTGTCCGAAATACCCGATTATGCTTAACACAACGATCCCGTGATCAGTCTGTCGTTGCACATAATCCGAATTGGATACCAAAGTTTACATCCATTACAATACCGAATTAAGAGTCTTACAGAAATGGTCATTTAGACCAAGTTCTTACATAGGTGCCTTCAAGGGCCAACCAAAATATCAGCGGAAGCTACGGCGTAGTAGACATCATATTCTAACAATGACAACCCGACAGGCAGCTAACTTGTGGAGATCCTTAGTTCGCGTAGAAGTCGCCATATTCCTGCTCGGCGTAGTGCTCCTCCTCGTAGTCTGGCTAGGACAATACCCAGGGACGAAACCAATATGAGTACATTTGAATGTACTCGCAAACTACCCCAACATGAGTATGCACTAGTTTTATTTTAATTTCCTACTTTTATTTACTTAAAACATCTCTATATCTTTATTGAAAAAGGTAAGAAGAGTTTTATAACCATTTTTAAAGAAGTCACCAACTATTTTGTTACTCCAAAACTCCTCCTTTTTCTGACCATAGCTCACCATGGTCCATTTATTTCAGCAACTCATGCCACTCCATTTGGTATCGCTGTGTAACACCATCTCCATTTCAGTTTCTTTTAAACTTAAAAGTCTTTCCAAAAACTTGCACATGGTCTAGGACAGCCTCCCAACTGTCCATATCCGAGGACTCGGCTATTCGAATAGCTTTACACTCTGCAGAGGTAGCACGCTTTTCCCCCATCCATCCGGCAACTCATCGTGTCTGCCACGTCTCGCCATACAAGGTGTATGCGAAGTAAGCCACCGACCATAGCCTGTCCTTTGCTCATGCTAGTATAGGACCCTACCGCTACGAATTTATCATCATTTCCATCAACACCCAGTCTAGATTCCCCGTCGGGAAACCTAAGTGTGAGGACTCGTAGTTCTGCCCGGCGAGCGAACCCTTCAATCCTCCCACCAACGTGTTAGGACCCAGGTCAGGGGTAGGTCACCAAACCATCCCCTCATGGAACGAGTTCATCCTCGTTGTTGAGGCATCCCATACTAATATGAGCAAATTATATGACTACGCCCTTTCCCATATGTGGGTAGATGTGGTCGCACAGGGTAAGATTGGTTGTCATAGTACTAGGACACAATGTGCATTTTTCATAAATATCACCATTTTCCACTTCTTTACTTCCACACCGACATCTCGGTATTTCATAACCACCAAGTCTTTTCAAAAGAGTTTTGAAAAAACAACATTGTTTCCCATCCTATAGTTTTATATAAACTACCCTATATTTGTACATAGGGTGGCAAAATAATATCCATATACTTTTTTAAAAGGTTTTGTAAACCAATGCCTTAAGAGTAAATCATTTGACCAAAGTAGATGCATATGTATTTAGGTGCAAGCTCAGGGAGTAGCTTGCCTTGCTCGGCAAAGTTCTCGGGCTCTTGTGCTTGATGATCAGAGAATTCCCCATCCTCGTAGATTCCAGCAACGTTCTCGTCTAAACGTCAAACAAGCAATGCAACCAATTACTAAACTACTCAAGCAAGCATCACAACATCTCAATCATAAACATCACAATTAGCTACTGCCCACATCAAACCATACAATTTGGTTTCAAAATCATTGAATTAAACATTACTTATTTATGTTCAAAACTATGGCAGAAACTTGGGGAACATGTTTAATTCCACAACTTGAGTTCTGTTGGTCACAAAAATACAAACTAAAATTCTATTGAAAGCTACTGATGTGTAGAAGACAACACAATTGAGTTTGGATTAATTTGAGTTACCAAACTCCCTACACAAATGTTTGAGTCCAGTCACTTAATAATCAAGTTTTAGCTACCAATTAAGTTATGTTGCTCCTAAAATTAAATCCTTTTAGGGGTAACTAAACATGACTAAATGTGACCTAACAAAATTGGTCCTAATTCATTTGGGTTTACCATTAAACATATTTAAATGTTTGAGTGCAGAAGGGTGTTCAAACTTCAACTTCATACTAAACAAATCCTACTGCACAAATATTTCTACCAAAATTAGGGAAGCTAACACATGGCAGTACTAAGCTATTAAAATTGGTTTGGAATTATTTGGACTAAGAGAGTATCAGAAACAAACAAGTTTATAATTTATACCTTCTGTAGTGTTTTTAATAATACTTTTTATCTATTTAATTAAATGACATGAGACCAATTGGGTTGGTTAAACATTTTCATAAGCTTTCCAGAACAATTGGATTTGATTTATTTGGATGCTTAATCTCAAGTTATTGATTTTTGAAGTTAGGTCCAGTACTGGGTTTCCAGAGAAAACTAAATTAGAATTTCTCTCTGTTTGGATAATGTTGAAAGTTATGACATGTGGGGTCTACATGTCAACGACACTGGGTGCGCGAGGGAAACTAATAAAAACCTGACGTGTGGGGCCACACGTCAGTGACTCCTATTCTGAACGAATCGGTACGCTGTCGTTGGATTAAGATCCAACGGCTCACGTTAGCCCACGTCGCCGACGAACTCCGGCGACCTAAAACGAGCGGCACCGAAGCTCCGGCGACGGCGAGGTGGATGGTTGGCTCACTTAGGGGGCTCGGGAGGTCGTGGCGATGAAGCAGATCGACGGCGGAGGCTCGGGGAAGACCTTGGCGTGAGTTGCACTTGCTGGGGAGGGCTGGTTCGTCGGCGGCGAGGTGCCGATCTTCTACGGCCACGGACAGCAGATCCGGCGAGGTCCAACGGTCGCGTCTGGGCACTAATCAAAGGGAAAAAGGGATGGGGTGAGTGCGGTGAGCTCGGGCAACATCGTAGAGGGGTCAGAGGGGAGAATGGAGCAGTAGGACGGCACGGCCGTGGTCGTGCCCACCTACGGCTTCGGCGAAGCTTCTCGGGAAGAAATCCAGAGCAGCGGCGGCTCAGCAGCCGCGGCTCTGCTCTCCTGGCGGTGTACATGAGGTGGTGAAGCAAGGGAGGGAAGCAGGGGTGAAGGGAGTGGAGAATTCGTGAGGTGCGGGGTCGAGCTATATAGGCGCATCGTCGGCGCACGGTGGTCGCGGTCCAGCGGCGTCCAGAGAGCGGGAGAGGCCGGTGCGTGCTGTCTGGGGGTCCGGGATGGAGCTAGGGTTCTCAGCGTAGCTGATCGCGTGTCGAGGAGCTGCAAGGGGGGCCAATTTGGCCGGCGCCGTCCAACTCCTCCGTGGCGGTCGTCGGGGAACCGCGGCGTAATTGCGATGGGAGAGAGCTCGAGTGCCCTCCTCTACGAGGCAGAGGGTGCAGAGGCACGGGAGCGAGGGTGGACGCGAGCAGGGGGGCCTGCAGGGCCCGGGGAACGGCGAGGAGCACGGCGTGCGGCGTCGACACGGCGACGGAGAGGTAGGCGAAGAAGGTTTTGCAGAAAACCCCCTGGCTTCTCTCCTTTCTATTTCTTTCTTTTGTTTTTCAAACCCGAAGCTTTTCCCGAATTTAATTAGGGCACTAAATCTATTTATAAAAATTCAAGAAAATTTGTGAAGCCTTCCCATGGCATGCAGAAGCTTCACAAAAATTGGCTTTACAAAATAAAATGTTTTGAATCATTTTTATTCATAGGGTTTTAATTATTAAATTTGGTTTTATTTCCAATTGAATTTTACTTTTGAATTTTAAAACTAATTTAAAATATTGTTTGAGATAGAAAAGTAGTAAGGATAACATGGGAGTGTTTACATTACCACTCCTCTGAATTTTATTGTAATGGAAAAAAATTCTCACTTGGAGAATTTTATGTGACACTTGTCACCTTATTTTCTTGCTTTTCTTTTTATTTTATTTCTCTTCTTTTCTTCATGTCTTTATTTAGAGCAAACAACAAACAACTAGCAAGAAATAAACCACACAAGCAACAATATGAGGTCAACACATATAATTAAACAAAAGTTTGTGTTGGCTCTCATTTTTGGAATAATAATACTGATTAATATTTTTGGGATGTTACAATCCTTCCCCCCTTAGAATAAATCTCGTCCCGAGATTTGCTAGGCCTGGGTACTAAAGAGGTCTGGAAATTCGCTTCGAAGATAATCTTCGCGTTCCCAAGTTGCTTCTTCTTTGGAGTGGTTAGTCCACTGGACTTTGTAAAACTTGATCGCACGTCTTCGGGTAACACGAACATCTTCTTCGAGAATTTTGAGGGGTCTCTCACGATAGGTCAGGTATTGGTTCAGGTCGATGGAGCGGTGATCGATGTTTTTGAAAACATCAGGCTGGTCAGGAACTTCGAGACACTTCCAGAACAAGGAAATGTGGAAGACGTCATGATAATCTCCTAACTCCGGTGGCAATTCCAGCTGATAAGATACTTCTCCTCGACGAGCAATGATCTTGAAGGGTCCGATATACCTTGGCGCTAATTTTCCCTTGACATGGAAACACTGCATTCCTTTGAGGGGTGTCACTCGGAGATAAACATAATCTCCGACACTGAAAGTGAGGTCACGGCGCTTGGTGTCAGCGTAACTCTTCTGACGGGATTGGGTAGTTTTGAGGCGTTCACGAATAAGCTGAACTTGCTCTTCAGCTTCACGGAGGGTATCGGGTCCAAACAATTTGCCTTCTCTGGTATCGGACCAATTCAGGGGTGTATGACACTTCTTGCCGTAAAGGGCTTCAAAAGGGGCCATTTGCAGACTGGACTGATAACTGTTGTTGTAAGAGAACTCCGCAAACGGAAGACAATCTTCCCACTTGGAACCATAGGATAAAACACATGCACGTAGCATGTCCTCCAATATCTGGTTCACTCGCTCAGTTTGGCCATCGGTCTGGGGATGATAAGCTGTGCTAAAAGGTAACTTGGTTCTGAGGGCTTCATGAAGGGATTTCCAGAATCTTGAGGTGAATTGCGTGCCTCTATCAGTGTGGCGCCCCGATCCGACTACTATACAGTGATACTGTGTCTCCGGTTATCCGTTACCACCAGACACACTATCAAAGCATAATAGAGAGATCAAGGCTTGTGGAACAACTGGCACATCACAGACTTTACGACACAAAATCATATAGTTCAACTCTTATACAGAGAAAGATAGCAAATGACAACCAGAGGTCACAGACCCAACATTACATCAAGCGGAAGCGAAAATTTAGGTTGTTCTAAACAACAAGATCCCACATATGGCCTAAGAGGCCTACAGATAAACATCACAACGCCAGCTGTTCCAGGATGTCCCAAGCTGCCACCTGGGAACCCCAGACTACTCGTCGACGTCCACAAAGAACCCACCTTCGAGGTCGGTGAAGTCCTCTCCTGAAAATAAGCAAACGACGTTGAGTTCGACGAACTCGCAAGATTAAGAGCTAATATATGCTCCATGACAGGCTTTCAAAGGTTGTATGGCTGTTTTGCATAAAGCTGATTTTATTTATAAGACACAACTCCATGGCATCGACTAATCAGATTATTTTTGAAAAGGGTAAGAAAATAACTCTTTTTCTTCTGAATCACATTTCTCACCATTTACCACCATCATCAACATTGTACCTGTTCATCAAAGGCACCTCCCCGAATCACCCTCGAGGAAGCTCACCTTGCAATCGTGAAGTGGTACCTCTAGTACCCAGTTTTTAATCATTCCGTTAAAGTTATTCTATGATCTCTGAATCCGTCACCAAGTCGTCCATAACCGCGGACACGGCTTTTCGAAAAGATTTATCCCTGCAGGGGTGTACAATGTGAAAGACGCCAGGTTCCCGAGGGACCTCCCAGCTTCTTATCCATGCGTACCGTCCGGCCCATTGCCTAGCTCTTAGCTCTCTTCCGGAAAGCCGGCTGGGTGGGAGCGGCTACGACCTTTACCTCGCTTAAGACTAACCAAGGATCATCAGTGGCGATAGGACAGCCAGGATCACAACACCCCGCCCCACGGCCACTCATTTTCCTAACACCGTAGTCCTCATCTCCGTCTTGGCCACCAACTCAACGCACGCGCAAATGGAAAGCCAAACTAGAGGACCCTCGGCTAGTCCGCCACAAGTTAGTCGGTCGACGAGGTTCCATATGCCCACGCATGGTTGCACGCTCAACTTGGCTCGTAGGCGAGAACTCGCACTTAGGCGGCGAGAACGAGACAACCCACCACATCCCATGTGGCCTCTCATCCCCACCTTTAAGCATTTTACCATCCGTCACCACAATTTCTCCACCATCATTCTCATATCATCACCTGTTTCCCACATGAATCATCCATCGTATAGCTATGCAATTAACTAAGCATGGCTAAGCATCAACATAGCATAGTAAGTATCTCAGGCCAACAATACCAACCTATGGATAATAGGAGGGAAAACAGGTAAATGGCATAGGGAACTTAATGCAACTATAGGATACTCTAATCCAACAAAAGTGACATTTGGAACCGCATGCAATATTATAGTGGAGAAAATATATTTGCGGAAAATAGGATAAGATATGCTCAGAGGGGGGATTACGCTTGCCTTGCACAACGTGCGGGTAGTACGGATCTTCGGGGTATTGTGGAGTAACCCCGGCTGCTTGATCTATCGAGGCATAGCAACGGAAGAACAATCAATCACCACACAACTTTAGCAAATGCAATGCACAAACACCTGATGACATGTCAATTTAAATCTCCGAGAGGAGGATGATTCAACTATTCAATTTAAACGGAGTTTGGGTGCTTAGTGGGGACACACCTCGAATACACCGTGGAGTTAAGTGAGGAATCATCTTTACTTGTTGATTAACGTAGTTGAGACCCTAGGATTTAACTTGTAGATGATATGACATGATCATGTGAGAGATGCAATGTTTAGGTGGTTAACATTCTTGCAACAATTATAAAGCAACGGAAAAAGAATTGGTGTTAAAACAAGTTTCAGAGAGCATCCGGTTTGAAATCCGGAATTTTCTGGGATGATTCCGGGTTTTGTACCGGGTCATTCCGGGTTTTATACCGGGTCTGGCACCGGGTTTAATTCCGGGTCATTTCCGGGTATGATCCGAGCAAAGATGGTCGAGTCCAGTACCGTTTTGCTTAACCCGGTATAGATTCCGGACAATTCCGGGTCTGGTACCGGGTGATTCCGGGTTCAGTTCCGGAAATTTCCGGGTTGGACACCGGATTTGTCAACGCGACCAAAACGAAATAGAGCTACGGGATTCGATGAACTAGGGGGAAAGGGAGGAAATGTAGCGGTGCATTTGGAGGTTTGCTCACCCTGAACTCGTAGGGAGTGCTCGGGAGGACCGGAGATGACCGGAGACGGCCGGAATCGTCCAGGAAAGCTCCGGCGGTGGTTTGCGGAGAACTTGACGGTGAGCTCGATTGAAGGCTTCCCGGCTCGATTCCTTCGGTGGAGAGGTAGAGGACGGCGAGGCGGAGCTAATGGCGGTCTTCGTTTCGCTCGGGGACTCCTCAATCAACGGCGGCGAGCTCGGCCATGGGAGCTAGCTTTTGGAGCTCTATGGGGAGAGAAAAAGGAGAGGAGAGTGAGGATGGAGGGAGTGGGCTGGTTGGGGGTTTTCTCTCCTTTTCTTTAGTGTCCTTTTTTACACAGAGCCCCCTGCTCTTTTGTTTCCAACACGGACTAGTCCTTTTCTCTTTTAATTTTGAAACCAGTCGCACGTTTTGAATTTGTAATTGAACAAGTTGGGCATTTTTTTTAGATGGTGCCAAAACCATTTGTGTGTTGTTTAGCAAGTTAATATTGGATGCCATGATGCAATGCAACACAAAGGCGAAAATTTTACCCTGGTTTTTAGGTTTCCGAACTTTGGGCTGTTACAACTCTACCCTCCTTACAGGAATCTCGTCCCGAGATTCTAAGGTTGCGGAAAGAAGTCGGGATACTCCTCACGAAGACTAGATTCTCGTTCCCAAGTCGCTTCTTCCTCGGAATGGTGAGACCATTGAATCTTGAGAAACTTGGTAGTCTTGTTCCGGGTCTTTCTTTCAGCTTCATCCAAGACACGGATAGGATGCTCACGATAAGTGAGGTCTTCTTGTAGATCTAGCTCCTCATGATTAACTCCATGGATAGGATCCTTAAAGCACCGGCGGAGTTGGGAGACATGAAACACATCATGTACATTTGGGAATTTGACCGGTAACTCCAGTTGATAAGAAAGTTCCCCCCGCTTGCCCAGAACGGTGAAAGGACCAACATAGCGAGGTGCCAATTTTCCTTTGATTCCGAAGCGGCGAACGCCACGAAGGGGAGAGACGCGGAGATAAGCTTTATCACCAATTTCATAGTGAATTTCCTGATGATGCTTATCATAGTAGCTCTTCTGCCTAGACTGAGCAATCTTCAGATTCTCTCTTATGATTCGAACCTTCTCCTCAGCTTCATTGATCACATCCGGACCAAAGAGTGCTCTCTCTCCGGTCTCGGACCAATTTAGAGGAGTGTGGCATTTTCTTCCATAGAGAACCTCAAATGGAGCCATGCCCAGACTAGCTTGATAGCTGTTGTTGTAAGAGAACTCCGCGAAAGGGAGATACTTTTCCCAACCTTTGCCAAAAGAGATGACACATGCCCTAAGCATGTCTTCCAACACTTGGTTCACCCTTTCAGTCTGACCATCAGTTTGGGGATGGAACGCGGTGCTAAAGTTGAGACGGGTTCCCATGGCTTGTTGGAAACTAGTCCAGAACCTGGAGGTGAACAGACTTCCACGATCAGAAATTATCTTCTTAGGAATGCCGTGAAGCACGACAATCCTGGAGGTATAGAGATCCGCCAACCTAGCGGCTGTGACATCAACTCGGACAGGGAGGAAGTGAGCCACTTTTGATAACCGATCAATGATTACCCAGATGGCATCATTTCCCTTGGGAGACTTTGGCAGTCCAGTAATGAAATCCATACCAATTTCATCCCATTTCCACTCGGGGATAGCAATAGGGTGGAGAGTGCCGGCTGGTCTTTGGTGTTCAGCTTTTACCCGTCGACAGTGTCGCATTCAGCAACATACCTTGCAATTTCTCGTTTCATCCGGTCCACCAGAATAGTGGTCGAAGGTCTTGGTACATTTTGTACTACCGGGATGAATAGAGAGAGGGGATTCATGAGCTTCTTGGAGGATAAGCTCCTCAAATTCCGGTTCTTTGGCACCACTAGACGGTCACCAAAATAAACAACCCGGATTCATCCAAGAAACATTTCGCTTCCCGCTAGCAATGTTCCTTTAATTTCAGGATACCCTTCACTTCTGAGCATCCTTAATCTGGTCTACAAGAGTAGATTTGATCTCCAGATTCGCAAGGTAGCCGGAAGGAACAATTTCCAGGTTCAAACGGGCAAACTCCTTATGAAGAGCGGGTTGAGCCTTCTCAATCATCAGATTGTTGCAATAGGACTTCCGACTTAGCGCGTCAGCCACGACGTTTGCTTTGCCGGGTTGATAGTTCAGGCTCACATTGTAGTCCGTGATTAACTCCAACCAACGCCTTTGCCTGAGATTTAAATCCGGCTGGGTGAAGAGGTACTTCAGACTCTTGTGATCTGAGAAGATCTCGCAACGGTTACCAAACAAATATGGTCTCCATTGCTTCAAAGCATAGACTACAGCGGCAAGCTCTAGATCATGAGTTGGGTAGTTGAGCTCATGTGGCTTCAACTGACGAGAAGCATAGGCCACCACATGGCCTTCTTGCATTAGCACACAGCCCAAGCCTTGTAGAGAGGCGTCACAGAAGACGACGAAATCCTTGCTCGTGTCCGGCAGGACAAGCACAGGAGCGGATGTGAGCTTGGCTTTCAGGGCTTGGAAGCTCTCTTCAGCTTCAGCAGTCCATTCGAACTTTCTATCCTTCTTGAGAAGGTCAGTCAATGCCTTGGCTATTTTGGAGAAAGCTTCGATGAATCGGCGGTAGTAACCCGCCAATCCGAGAAAGCTACGAATGTCCTTGACTGACATTGGAGTTTTCCAGTCTAGAATAGCTTGAATTTTGTCGGGGATGACTTCCACACCATTGGCAGATATTACATGTCCAAGGAAGACAAGTTTATCCAACCAAAACTCACACTTGGAGAACTTGGCATAGAGACGGTGTTCACGGAGCCGTGTCAGAACCAACCGAAGGTGTTCATCATGCTCTTCGTCGGTTTTAGAATAGATGAGGATGTCATCGATGTAAATGACGACAAACTTATCAAGATAATCCATGAAAATGGAATTCATGAGCCTCATGAAAGTAGCTGGAGCATTTGTGAGACCAAAGGACATGACGGTATACTCATATGAGCCATAGCGAGTAACAAATGCCGTCTTTGGGATATCCTCCTTTCTGATCTTTATTTGATGGTACCCTGACCTCAGATCCATCTTGGAGAATACTCTTGCACCAGCTAACTGATCCAACAGATCATTGATACGAGGGATAGGATACTTGTTCTTGATTGTCACCGCATTCAACGGTCTATAGTCAGAGACAAGACGAGGCACGGTAGAATCCCTCTTCTTGACAAAGAGTACCGGACAACCCCATGGTGAACTGCTAGGCTGGATGAACTCCTTAGCTAACAGCTGATCAATTTGCTCTTTCAACAGAGCCAACTCTTCCACCGGCATACGGTAGGGCTTCTTGGAAATTGGAGCAGTACCGGGAAGCAAGTCTATGACAAACTCCACACTTCGATCAGGAGGCATGCCAGGTAACTCTTCCGGGAACACATCCGGGAAGTCACACACCACGTGTATGTCCTGGATTTCAGGAGGGGACAAGCCTTCCATGAAACATAGGGCGATCTCCGGGGAGAGGGGATTGTCTGATGATGGAGGTCCTGAATATGTAGCCCAAAACTGCACATCGTAACCGGAAGGGTGGGTCACGGTGATGGACTTAGCAGCACAGTCGAGATTAGCATGGTATCTTGCTAACCAGTCCATGCCCAGTATGGCATCAAGGCCCTTCGACCTCAAGGCTATCAACGGGAAAGGGAAGGACAGGGATGCTATGATAATCTGGACCTCAGGAGTAACTCCGTCGGTCTGCCAGTTGGAGCCAGGAGTGGAGATCATCAAGGGACGGCTCATCTTCTCGAACGGTATTTGGTGATCTTTTGCAAACGCAATCGAGATGAATGAATGCGATGCTCCAGAATCAAACAAAACGGTAGCAAGATGGTTGTTGATTCGAAGCTCACCCATAAGGACGCCAGGATCCTCTTCAGCTTCTTCAGCAGAGACGTGGTTCAGGCGACCACGCACAATAGGTCCAGCCTTGCCAGTTGGAGTGGCAGGGGCTCGTGCAGGAGTTATAGCGAGAGGTGCCTTCTGGGGGCACTCCCTGGAGTAGTGACCAGCCTGGCCACAGGTGTAGCAAGTGACTCCAGGTGGAGCAGGTAGCATAGGACGGTACCCACTTCCGCCTATCCCAAGTGTCGAAGTAGTGGGACGCGGAGGAGGTGGCCTATATCCTGCTGCCCTCGGCATGAAGGGAGCACGAGGTACGGCGCTGTAGGGGACAAACACCCTGCGCTTCTTGCTCTCAGAACCTGAGGAACTCTGGTAGTCCCCGTGTGCGGGCCTCTTGGAAGCTTCCAGTTCCTTTCCTTCCTTGCTCAAGGGTGAAAGCCTGGTTGAACAGCTCCTGATAGGTCTGGAACCTGAAGGGAAGCAACTCATAGCGAAGCTGCGGATTCAGACCCTTGCGGAACAGCTCTTGCTTGTCAGCATCATTTGTCACGTCCCTTGGGGCGTAACGAGAGAGGTGGTTGAACTCACGACCATAAGTACGGAGGTCCATCCGTCCCTGTTGCAGATCCAGGAACTCCCTCCTCTTCAAGTCCATGATAGGCTGGGGAATGTACTCGCACGGAAGGCAGTGCGGAATCAGCCCAGGTGAAGACATGGTTGGCTGGAAACAAAGCCACATGGCTCTCCCACCAACAGCCAGCAGCACCAACCAAGAGTAGGTGGCAAAGTTGACTTGCTCAGCCAATGGACATGAAGCGCGGAGAACTTGCGCTCCAAAGCACGAAGCCAATCATCAGCTTCCAGTGGCTCCTTAGCATCAGCAAAGGTGGGTGGCTGGAACGCAGAACTCAGTGAGAGTGTTGCACTCGTTCCTCCGTGCATTCTGCTGCACCAACTGCTCAAGCAAACGCTCATTGCGCCCACGGTTCTCCTCAATGGCCATCAAGACTTGAGCCATCGAGGGTGGTGGCGGCAGATCATCCTCATCATCATTGTGGTTACCGCGACCACCACGGCCTCCACGCCTCCTCGAGCCATTCTGGAGATTTGACAATGACACGGTTAGTATCTTTCTCCGAATGGTCGAACAATAGCATTAGCGTCTTCACAAGTACACAGACTAGGGACGATAATACTTTGCGAGAAGGAAAACAACAAGATAGAACTTGGGTCAAAGATCAGCATCATGTGCTACTAGTGAGAGTTAAGAAATCACAACTTAACACACTCTAGTTGGCACAATCCGGGACCTTATGTTCAAGTCCGTGGGTTAAACCCAAAGAAAGGATCAAATGATTTGATCGGTAGAAACACTGAGTTGATTTGGGATTGCAACGCAGCGGGAGCAACGTGACACATAACACTAAAGGTCGAACCCACCCACGTTTCCTAATTTTGAAGTAACAGGTGAGAAGTAAAACTTTTAAACTCAAATCGAGGTAAGATTGCTCCGAGATTAGAGGGTAACCAGATAAGGAGTAAAAAGAATCCTAAGATGGTTTTCACAACTCATTTTTAGGTTAAAATATTTTCACAAACACTAGACTCAACATCGACCAGTAGAAGGGTTTCCTACAGGCAGTACTGCTCTGATACCAACTTGTGGCGCCCCGACCGACTACTATACAGTGATACTGTGTCTCCGGTTATCCGATACCACCAACACACTATCAAAGCATAATAGAGAGATCAAGACTTGTGGAACAACTGGCACATCACAGACTCTACGACACAAAATCATATAGTTCAACTCTTATAAGAGAAAGATAGCAAATGACAACCAGAGGTCACAGACCCAACATTACATCAAGCGGAAGCGAAATTAGGTTGTTCTAAACAACAAGATCCAATATGGCCTAAGAGGCCTACAGATAAACATCACAACGCCAGCTGTTCCAGGATGTCCCAAGCTGCCACCTGGGAACCCCAGACTACTCGTCGACGTCCACAAAGAACCCACCTTCGAGGTCGGTGAAGTCCTCTCTGAAAAAAGCAAACGACGTTGAGTTCGACGAACTCGCAAGATTAAGAGCTAATATATGCTCGATGATTGGCTTTCAAGGTTTTATGGCTGTTTTGCATAAAGCTGATTTTATTTATAAAACAACTCCATGGCATCGACTAATCAGATATTTTAAAAGGGTAAGAAATAACTCTTTTCTTCTGAATCACATTTCTCACCATTTACCACCATCATCAACATTGTACCTGTTCATCAAAGGCACCTCCCCGAATCACCCTCGAGGAAGCTCACCTTGCAATCGTGAAGTGGTACCTCTAGTACCCAGTTTTTAATCATTCCGTTAAAGTTATTCTATGATCTCTGAATCCGTCACCAAGTCGTCCATAACCGCGGACACGGCTTTTCGAAAAGATTTATCCCTGCAGGGGTGTACAATGTGAAAGACGCCAGGTTCCCGAGGGACCTCCCAGCTTCTTATCCATGCGTACCGTCCGGCCCATTGCCTAGCTCTTAGCTCTCTTCCGGGGAAAGCCGGCTGGGTGGGAGCGGCTACGACCTTTACCTCGCTTAAGACTAACCAAGGATCATCAGTGGCGGTAGGACAGCCAGGATCACAACACCCCCCCCACGGCCACTCATTTTCCTAACACCGTAGTCCTCATCTCCGTCTTGGCCACCAACTCAACGCACGCGCAAATGGAAAGCCAAACTAGAGGACCCTCGGCTAGTCCGCCACAAGTTAGTCGGTCGACGAGGTTCCATATGCCCACGCATGGTTGCACGCTCAACTTGGCTCGTAGGCGAGAACTCGCACTTAGGCGGCGAGAACGAGACAACCCACCACATCCCATGTGGCCTCTCATCCCCACCTTTAAGCATTTTACCATCCGTCACCACAATTTCTCCACCATCATTCTCATATCATCACCTGTTTCCCACATGAATCATCCATCGTATAGCTATGCAATTAACTAAGCATGGCTAAGCATCAACATAGCATAGTAAGTATCTCAGGCCAACAATACCAACCTATGGATAATAGGAGGGAAAACAGGTAAATGGCATAGGGAACTTAATGCAACTATAGGATACTCTAATCCAACAAAAGTGACATTTGGAACCGCATGCAATATTATAGTGGAGAAAATATATTTGCGGAAAATAGGATAAGATATGCTCAGAGGGGGGATTACGCTTGCCTTGCTCAACGTGCGGGTAGTACGGATCTTCGGGGTATTGTGGAGTAACCCCGGCTGCTTGATCTATCGAGGCATAGCAACGGAAGAACAATCAATCACCACACAACTTTAGCAAATGCAATGCACAAACACCTGATGACATGTCAATTTAAATCTCCGAGAGGAGGATGATTCAACTATTCAATTTAAACGGAGTTTGGGTGCTTAGTGGGGACACACCTCGAATACACCGTGGAGTTAAGTAAGGAATCATCTTTACTTGTTGATTAACGTAGTTGAGACCCTAGGATTTAACTTGTAGATGATATGACATGATCATGTGAGAGATGCAATGTTTAGGTGGTTAACATTCTTGCAACAATTATAAAGCAACGGAAAAAGAATTGGTGTTAAAACAAGTTTCAGAGAGCATCCGGTTTGAAATCCGGAATTTTCTGGGATGATTCCAGGTTTTGTACCGGGTCATTCCGGGTTTTATACCGGGTCTGGCACCGGGTTTAATTCCGGGTCATTTCCGGGTATGATCCGGGCAAAGATGGTCGAGTCCAGTACCGTTTTGCTTAACCCGGTATAGATTCCGGACAATTCCGGGTCTGGTACCGGGTGATTCCGGGTTCAGTTCCGGAAATTTCCGGGTTGGACACCGGATTTGTCAACGCGACCAAAACGAAATAGAGCTACGGTGATTCGACGAAATAGAGGGAAAGGGAGGAAATGTAGCAGTGCATTTGGAGGGTTTGCTCACCCTGAACTCGTAGGGAGTGCTCGGGAGGACCGGAGATGACCGGAGACGGCCGGAATCGTCCGGGAAAGCTCCGGCGATGGTTTGCGGAGAACTTGACGGTGAGCTCGATTGAAGGCTTCCCGGCTCGATTCCTTCGGTGGAGAGGTAGAGGACGGCGAGGCGGAGCTAATGGCGGTCTTCGTTTCGCTCGGGGACTCCTCAATCAACGGCAGCGCGCTCGGCCATGGGAGCTAGCTTTTGGAGCTCTATGGGGAGAGAAAAAGGAGAGGAGAGTGAGGATGGAGGGAGTGGGCTGGTTGGGGGTTTTCTCTCCTTTTCTTTAGTGTCCTGTTTTACACAGAGCCCCCTGCTCTTTTGTTTCCAACACGGACTAGTCCTTTTCTCTTTTAATTTTGAAACCAGTCGCACGTTTTGAATTTGTAATTGAACAAGTTGGGCATTTGTTTTTAGATGGTGCCAAAACCATTTGTGTGTTGTTTAGCAAGTTAATATTGGATGCCATGATGCAATGCAACACAAAGGCGAAAATTTTACCCTGGTTTTTAGGTTTCCGAACTTTGGGCTGTTACAATCAGATACAATTTTCTTAGGCACACCATGCAGGCTCACTATTCTGGAAATATACAAGTCTGCCAATTGATGTCCCCGATAAATGGTGTTGACAGGAATGAAATGGGCAACCTTGGTCAGTCGATCAATGATGACCCAGATTTAATCATGGCCTCGGTTGGACCTTGGAAGTCCGGTAATAAAATCCATTCCAATCTCATCCCACTTCCACTCGGGAATTTTCAAAGGTTGAAGCAATCCAGCGGGTCGCTGATGTTCAGCCTTGACTCGCTGACAGATGTCACACTTGGCTACAAATGAACCAATCTCTCGCTTCATTCCATGCCACCAAAATCTTTCTCGAAGGTCTTGGTACATTTTGGTTCCGCCGGGGTGGATTGAATAAGGGGTCTCATGGGCCTCCTTTAGGATTAACTCCTTAAGTTCCGTGACATTGGGCACACAGATACGGTCATTGAATTTCAGCACTCCTTCAGCATCTTCGGTAAAACCGGGTGCTTTGCCGAGGGAAATCTTCTTCCTAATTCCTTCAATGCTTTCATGACCTTTTTGGGCTTCTTTGATTTGATCCATCAGGGTTGGGGTTAACTCTAAATTGGCGAGATAACCATGGCTAACAAGTTCTAGTCCAAAATCTTCGAACTCTTTGAACAAGGCTGGCTGTTCGGCTTGGATCAGGGCATTCAGGGTGCAAGGTTTGCGACTAAGGGCATCGGCAACTACATTAGCCTTTCCAGGGTGATAATGGATTCCAATATCATAATCCTTGATTAATTCCATCCATCTCCTCTGTCGCAGGTTCAACTCTTCTGGGTGAAAATATACTTCAAGCTTTTGATCGTATAGACCTCACAGCGATGTCCCGCAAGATAGGGACGCCACTTCTTAAGAGCAAAGACACAGCAGCTAACTCCAAGTCATGGGTTGGGTAATTCTCTTCATGCGGTCGCAACTGCCGGGACAGATACGACACAACTTTGCCTTCTTGCATCAGAACGCAACCAAGTCCGAGGCGTGATGCATCGCAATACACGTCGAAACTCTGGGTGACGTCTGGCATAATCAAAATTGGGGCTGAGGTTAGTCTCTTCTTCAGTTCTTGGAAACTATCTCACACTTCTGAGTCCATTCAAATTTCTTGTCCTTCTTCAACAGTTGGGTCATGGGTTTGGCTATACTGGAAAATCCTTCAACGAACTTGCGGTAATAACCGGCAAGTCCGAGAAAGCTTCGGATTTCAAACATGGTTGGGGATAACCAGTCAAAATGGCTTGTATCTTCTCAGGGTCAACAGAAATTCCTCCAGCAGATACAACATGTCCGAGAAATGCCACTTCACTGAGCCAAAACTCACACTTGCTAAGCTTGGCATACAGCTGGTGCTCTCGGAGGGTCTCCAAAACTAGACGCAGGTGTTCAGCATGCTCTTCTTCGGTCTTGGAATAAATAAGGATGTCATCAAGGAAAACTACCACGAACTTGTCGAGGTACTCCATGAAAATCTTGTTCATGAGATTCATGAAATAGGCTGGGGCATTGGTCAGACCAAAGGACATCACGGTGTATTCAAACAAACCGTAACGGTGGTGAAGGCGGTCTTGGGAATGTCTGTCTCTCGGATCTTCAACTGATGGTAACCTGTCCGAAGATCGATCTTTGAAAAGACTCGGGCTCCGTTCATTTGATCGAACAGATCCTCGATCTTGTTTTTAATGGTCACGTCATTCAGCTTGCGATAATCCACACACAGGCGTGTGGTACCGTCTCTCTTGTCCACAAAAATAATGGGTGATCCCCATGGTGAAGCGCTTGGGCGACAAGACCTTTGCTTAGCATATCAGCCAACTGCTTCTTCAACTCAACCAGTTCTTCCGGATTCATCCGATAAGGCTTTTGGGATATGGGGGATGTCCTGGGATAAGCTCAATTATGAACTCAATATCCCGGTCTGGCGGCATACCAGGCAATTCTTCTGGGAAAACATCCTTGAACAGGTGAACAACACGGATCTCATCTAGGGCGGGTCGAGCTATGCTCTCATGGCATCCGGGTCTGGTCTGGCTGGTCTCAGATGCATACTCCACTTCAACTCCATCATCAGAAGTGAGAGAAACAGCTCTTCGGGCACAGTCAATACGACCGTGATACTTGGCTAACCAATCCATTCCAAGAATAACATCTATGCCTTGGTTTCCTAAGATAATTAGGTCGGCTGCAAACCTTTCTCCTCCAATTTCTATGGGGGTTTCGGAACACATCTGGTTGGTTTTGGCTAACAGTCCTGGGGTTTGTACCAACATTGGTTTGGGTAAAAGACTCCCGACTAAACCTCCCTTAGAAACAAACTCTTTGGTAATAAACGAATGGGTGGCACCAGAATCAAACAGAACAGTTGCAGGTACTGAGTTGACAAGGAACGTACCCAGCACAACATCTGGCGCTTCTTCAGCCTCTTCAGCATTGATGTGGTGCAGACGGCCTCTGACAACAGCAGCATTCCGCGGGGTGCGGCATTCTTGCCATTACCATTTCCATTGCGGCCTTGACCATTGTTCGGTGCATTGGGGCGTGGCATTCTCTGGGATTGGGGCATTCTCTGGAGTAGTGACCTTTGTTGCCACATTCAAAGCAGACAACATTGGCATTGGGGTTGAAGTTGTTGAAGTTTCCTCTGGGACGGTTATTGTCATTGGGGCGGTTGAAGTTGTTTGGGCGGTTAGGGAAATTGGGGCGTGGGCTTGGGGTGGACGATAGCAGGCCTGGGGTTTGCTGAAAGATACGAGGTTTCTGGCTGCTCGAACCTTCCTGAGCATTCATCCTCCTCTTGCGACCTTCATACATAGACTTGCGCTTGGTCTCCAGCTGGATGGCTTTGTCCACAAGTGACTCCAGATCACGGAAGTCATGGATAACCAGAGCACACTGCAGTTCATCATGAAGTCCACTCATGAAACGCTCCATCTTCTTCTCTTCTTTGTCGGTGTCATCAGGAGCATACCGAGATAAGTCGGTAAACTCCTCAGATAACCGACCACATCCTACTTCCCTGCCTCAGCTTGCGGAATTCATCCTTCTTCCTCTCAATGAGTCCGTGGGAATGTGCTTCTTGCGGAACTTCTCCTGGAACTCAGCCCAGTTGATAACATGACCAGCTTGCTGGAGAGCCTTGGTAGTTTCCCACCAAGCTCTTGCAGGTCCAGCGAGATAGTGGGTTGCATACAGCACTTTCTCATTTTCTCCCACAGCAGCAACTTCCAGATTGTTGTCGATGGTGCGAAGCCAATCATCGGCCTCCAGTGGGTGAAGTCCCTTGGAGTAGGTGGGTGGGTTGGTCTTCTGAAATCGCCTAAGGTAGATCGCTGGTTTCCATCGCCATTGCCATTACCACCATTGTTGTTGTTGTTGTTGTTGTTGTTGTTGTTGTTGTTATAAGCGGCTGCGAGTTGTTGCAGGGCAGTGAGATGAGCCTGGCGCTCCTGCCGGGCATTTTCACGTTCCTCCATGATAAGCGCGAGAAGTTGGGCGGGGGTTGGGTCCGGTGGTGGTGGTGCTGATCCTGATCCTTCCGCATTGCTGCGACGGGGCGGCATCCTGAAGCACACCGGGTATAAGAGGCAAGGCAAGAAAAGTTCGACTAAGGGAAAAGACGATTCTCAAGTGGTTGATTAATTTTAAGGATTATATGAAAATATTTCACACAGATTTAAACAAGACAAACATACTTATATTTCACAAACATCACATCAAGGAGTTCACAACACAAGCTTACAACATCAAGCTTACAACATCACCTTACATCTAAGATACATAACATCTGGTTTCCAAAAGAACCACTACTTCGACTCGACTAGCGATAGGGGTCAACCTAATCCTGCGGTAGTGATCAAGTCACTCGCCTACTGAGGTGGAACCTCCAGCTCTAACACGTCAGCATCTGACTGGTAGGGTGGCTCCTCGGGATCCTCCTCCTCGTCCTCGAGAACTGCCTCGAGTGGCTCCTCCTCCTCATCATCCTCCTCCTCACAGTCCATCTCCTCCACGAAGTCATCATCGTCACTGAGGAAAGCGTTGTTCTCCTTGCGGAGATCCTCGCCCTCCTCCTCCATCTCGTCAGTATGGTGCTCTAGATCCTCAATCAGCCGTCCTGCTCCGCCACCTTCGTGCGGAGCTTCACGATAGTCTTCCTCAGCTGGGCCCTCTTCCTGAGAAGAGCGACCTTCTCCTCCATCAGCTTCTCCTCGTTCTCGCGAAGCTCAACGAGCGACTCGCGGTCAAAGTGAAGCTGAATCCTAGTGCGCAACAGATCATCCTGAGTGCACTGAAGTAAGATCTCCATGTCCATGATGTAGCTCCCAAACATCGGGTGGTAAGGGAAGGAGTAGGGTGTCCATCGCAGTTGCGCCTCCCGTAGAACCGGAAACGGGAGTCTACTAACTCCGCCTTGTGCTCCTCACAAAGTCGGGCTAGCATCCTCTGTGTAGCAGTACAGAGACCATCAACCCAGGTGGCCTCCTTGGTGGTGAAGACGAGCGTCCTGGAACTGGGAGACTTGATGTTCCTGCGAACTGACGACTGATGAGCCAGCTCAGCCTTCCGACACCGTGAACGTCAATCTGAGCTCCCTCAAACTCTGGAGCGGGGCGACCTAACAGCTTGCTCAACTCGAACAAGTCCCTCTCAAACGTCAGCTTGCTGTCCTTCTCAAGCTGAACGAACTCGGTCCAATGGAGTGCCATCTACAATTTTTAAGCAAAATTTTAAGTTAGTGAGATGATGAGTGTACAAAATTTTAATTTAGTGAGGTAACAATGAGCAAATTTTAAGTTTAATGAGATGACAAGTCTGCAAAATTTTAAGGATACAAGGAAAATGTAATGTTTAATGAGAATAAATTTTGCATAAGTAAGAGGATTGGAGATAAGCAGTTTTCGAAAATACTTCATTCCTTTCTTTTAGAAATTAATCTTTTGTAACATTTGTCTAACGACCATGCTAACTAAGGTTTCCTAAAGTCAGGATGGCTCTGATACCAAGTCTGTGGGGACCCCGGACTAGCTGTCCGAAATACCCGATTATGCTTAACACAACGATCCCGTGATCAGTCTGTCGTTGCACATAATCCGAATTGGATACCAAAGTTTACATCCATTACAATACCGAATAAAAGTCTTACATAAATGGTCATTTAGACCAAGTTCTTACATAGGTGCCTTCATGGGCCAAACCAAAATATCAGCGGAAGCTACGGCGTAGTAGACATCATATTCTAACGATGACAACCCGACAGGCAGCTGACTTGTGGAGATCCTTAGTTGCGTAGAAGTCGCCATATTCCTGCTCGGCGTAGTGCTCCTCCTCGTAGTCTGGCTAGGACAATAGCCAGGGACGAAACCAATATGAGTACATTTGAATGTACTCGCAAACTACCCCAACATGAGTATGCACTAGTTTTATTTTATTCACTTTTATTTATTAAAACATCTCTATATCTTTATTGAAAAAGGTAAGAAGAGTTTTATAACCATCTTTAAAGAAGTCACCATCTCATTTTGTTTCTCCAAAACTCCTCCTTTTTCTGACCATGGCTCACCATGGTCCATTTATTCAACAACTCATACCACTCCATTTGGTATAGCTGTGTAACACCATCACCATTTCAGTTTCTTTTAAACTTAAAAGCTTTTCCAAAAACTTGCACATGGTCTAGGACAGCCTCCCAACTGTCCATATCCGAGGACTCGGCTATTCGAATAGTTTTACACTCTGCAGAGGTAGCACGCTTTTCCCCATCCATCCGGCAACTCATCGTGTCTGCCACGTCTCGCCATACAAGGTGTATGCGAAGTAAGCCGCCGACCATAGCCTGTCCTTTGCTCATGCTAGTATAGGACCCTACCGCTACGAATTTATCATCCTTTCCATCAACACCCAGTCCAGATTCCCCGTCGGGAAACCTAAGTGTGAGGACTCGTAGTTCTGCCCGGCGAGCGAACCCTTCAATCCTCCCACCAACGTGTTAGGACCCAGGTCAGGGGTAGGTCACCAAACCATCCCCTCATGGAACGAGGTCATCCTCGTTGTTGAGGCATCCCATACTAATATGAGCAAATTATATGACTACGCCCTTTCCCATATGTGGGTAGATGTGGTCGCACAGGGTAAGATTGGTTGTCATAGTACTAGGACACAATGTGCATTTTTCATAAACATCACCATTTCCACTTCTTTACTTCCACACCGACATCTCGGTATTCCATAACCACCAAGTCTTTTCAAAGAGTTTTGAAAAACAACATTGTTTCCCATCCTATAGTTTTATATAAACTACTATATTTTACATAGGGTGGCAAAATAATATCCATATACTTTTTGAAAAGGTTTTGTAAACCAATGCCTTAAGAGTAAATCATTTGATCAAAGTAGATGCATATGTATTTAGGTGCAAGCTCAGGGAGTAGCTTGCCTTGCTCGGCAAAGTTCTCGGGTCTTGTGCTTGATGATCAGAGAATTCCCCTCCTCGTAGATTCCGCAACGTTCTCGTCTAAACGTCAAACAAGCAATGCAAACAATTACTAAACTACTCAAGCAAGCATCACAACATATCAATCATAAACATCACAATTAGCTACTGCCCACATCAAACCATACAATTTGGTTTCAAAATATTGAATTAAACATTATTTATTTATGTTCAAAACTATGGCAGAAACTTGGGAACATGTTTAATTCACAACTTGAGTTCTGTTGGTCACAAAAATACAAACTAAATTCTATGAAAGCTACTGATGTGTAGAAGACAACACAATTGAGTTTGGATTAATTTGAGTTACCAAACTCCCTACACAAATGTTTGAGTCCAGTAACTTAATAATCAAGTTTTAGCTACCAATTAAGTTCTGTTGCTCCTAAAATTAAATCCTTTTAGGGGTAACTAAACATGACTAAATGTGACCTAACAAAATTGGTCCTAAATCATTTGGGTTAACCATTAAACATATTTAAATGTTTGAGTGCAGAAGGGTGTTCAAACTTCAACTTCATACTAAACAAATCTACTGCACAAATAATTCTACCAAAATTAGGGAAGCTAACACATGGCAGTACTAAGCTAAAAATTGGTTTGGAATTATTTGGACTAACAGAGTATCAGAAACAAACAAGTTTAGAATTTAAACCTTCTGTAGTGTTTTTAATAATACTTTTTATCTATTTAATTAAATGACATGAGACCAATTGGGTTGGTTAAACATTTTCATAAGCTTTCCAGAACAATTGGATTTGATTTATTTGGATGCCTAAATCTCAAGTTATTGATTTTTGAAGTTAGGTCTAGTACTGGGTTTCCAGAGAAAACTAAATTAGAATTTCTCTCTGTTTGGATAATGTTGAAAGTTATGACATGTGGGGTCTACATGTCAACGACACTGGGTGCGCGAGGGAAACTAATAAAAACCTGACGTGTGGGGGCCACACGTCAGTGACTCCTATTCTAAACGAATCGGTACGCTGTCGTTGGATTAAGATCCAACGGCTCACGTTAGCCCACGTCGCCGACGAACTCCGGCGACCTAAAACGAGCGGCGCCGAAGCTCCGGCGACGGCGAGGTGGATGGTTGGCTCACTTAGGGGGCTCGGGAGGTCGTGGCGATGAAGCAGATCGACGGCGGAGGCTCGGGGAAGACCTTGGCGTGAGTTGCACTTGCTGGGGAGGGCTGGTTCGTCGGCGGCGAGGTGCCGATCTTCTACGGCCACGGACAGCAGATCCGGCGAGGTCCAACGGTCGCGTCTGGGCACTAATCAAAGGGAAAAAGGGATGGGGTGAGTGCGGTGAGCTCGGGCAACATCGTAGAGGGGTCAGAGGGGAGAATGGAGCAGTAGGACGGCACGGCCGTGGTCGTGCCCACCTACGGCTTCGGCGAAGCTTCTCGGGAAGAAATCCAGAGCAGCGGCGGCTCAGCAGCCGCGGCTCTGCTCTCCTGGCGGTGTACATGAGGTGGTGAAGCAAGGGAGGGAAGCAGGGGTGAAGGGAGTGGAGAATTCGTGAGGTGCGGGGTCGAGCTATATAGGCGCATCGTCGGCGCACGGTGGTCGCGGTCCAGCGGCGTCCAGAGAGCGGGAGAGGCCGGTGCGTGCTGTCTGGGGGGTCCGAGAAACCAATGCCTTAAGAGTAAATCATTTGACCAAAGTAATTCCCCGCTGTAGGCTGAAGGGGATGGTAGGGATTGGATGAGATTGATCATCTAATAGCTATAAGATTGTTAGGGCATGTTGCCTAGTATCTGTTGTTAGTACTTTATGTCATTGTTGCAACTTGTTATGATTAATGCTTGTCACTAGGGCCCGAGTGCCATGATTTCAGATCTGAACATGTTATTGTATCATGAGGATAATCATTATTTTAGATCATATCTGCAAGTTGTTTACACATATTATTGTCCGGAACCCGAGGCCCCGAAGTGACAGAAATTGGGACAACCGGAGGGGATGGCTGTGATGTGAGGATCACATGTGTTCAGCGAGTGTTAATGATTTGCTCCGGTACTTTATTAAAAAGAGTACCTTAATTACCAGTAGTTTCCCTTGAGGTCCCGCTGCAACGGGCTGGTAGGACAGAAGATGTTGTGCAAGTTTCTCATTGCGAGCACGTACGACTATATACAGAACACATGCCTATGGTTACTTAGTACTTGGATGCTTTATCTTTATTTATCTGCAAATGCCTATGTCTTGATTATTATATGAACTATCTTATCCATGCAACGCCCGTTCATCCATCCCTATGCCTACAGTATTTTAACCCTGCTGTTTACCGCAATCACTACTGCTGTCTTTACTTTACTGCTGCTATTATTTCACTACTGCTACTGCTATAAAACTGTTGCTACTGATAATCTGTGTCGAGCAAGTCTATTCATAGGTGCAGCTGAACTGACAATTCATCTGTTAAGCCTTACAAATATTCTTTGGCTCCCCTTGTGTCGAATCAATAAATTTGGGTTTTACTTCCCTCGAAGACTGTTGCGATCCCCTATACTTGTGGGTCATCATCCACCTCTGGACTATGGGTTTGTGGAAGTAACTTATGTATATCTCCTCTCTTTGAGCTTCACTAATTAGCACCGTATGAGCTGCTGAACATGATTACGGTCATCTATGTAATACCTATGTGGTGGATCTTTTTATGAGTTAATATATGTTTGAGATTGCAAATGTTTTGTTTCAGTTATGAATATAGATGCATATTATGTACCCGTTACTATTTACTTGTTTTGATCAAGCATGTTTTATGAGAGCGTGTGTGGGGTGATGTGTGTATTAGTTGGAGTAACGGGGGGGTGGCTAGTGCGGTGAACGTGAGAGATAGTTCCGCGATCCACTTGGATATGTTTACCTTACTTTGTTGCCTCACTAGGGATAAATAAAAATACCTTGCTACAGGGGTTGTGGGTGACCATGCCACTTCTCCGTGACTAGATCTAGCATTTTCTTATTTTAACTTCATGTCATGAAACTTAAAACTATACTCTGAATCATCTTAATTACTGAGGTGTTATGATTTAGTTCGCATCTTGGTGGAGTATAAGTGAGACTAATAAACAAAAGGTCTCTATGTTAGGGCGTGATGCCCATATAATTAGTAACTTGTCACTAAACTTTTGTGTTGCAATCTCATATGTCAACTCTAGTATTCCATTGTCTACCACTTTATTAATGAGAGAGTGTATTTGTGAAACCATGAACCCCGGTCCATTTTTAATCATAGAAACACCTTTCCAACAACTTTTACCACTTTTCCATTTTCTGCCATTTTAAAATCCAAAAATACAAAAACACTTTTACATCTTGCATACATCATATAAAACCCAAAAATATCATTAATCATTGTTATCACCATCCTTGCATATTTATTTACCACAATTGCATATTTATTTCTTGTTTGCATTGCATATTATCTTGATATCATTCTTACACCTTGTGCTTGACAACCACAGGTGAGGTTGAGGACCAAAACATTTACTTTGTTTTGTAGGTAACCAAAAAATGGACATGGAGATAAATCTTTCACTACTGATTCCCCGAGTGTTCGATATTAAACCCTCGAGTCACCCTTGTGGGAAAACACGTCTTACACTTACTACACACTCTGCACTTGGAGTCTCAACCTAACCCATCTACTTTACTTTTCACGCAGGTAACTACGTGAAGTATCATATCATTGGGCATCAGTGATGAAAGGCTTCTATGTGACATATTCCCGAGACTCTTTTCCTTCTCTCTTAATGAAGATTCATCTGTCTGAAGCATGGCCTCCATGGTTGAGTTACAGAACCACTTTGCTCTACCGCGATCCCCTAAAGCTTTCACTGAATTGGAACAAGTACAAGATATTGTTGCTCGCTATGACTGGACTCAAACGGAGCCTGATCTCAAAGTATTTCCCTGGGGCAACTCGATTTACTCCTCTGCCAAGTTCTACAAGTTCCTCTTTTCTCGCCTGACGGTAGACCCAGCACTACAAGCAATTTGGAATTCAAAACTACTTCCCAAGTTGAGGGTTTTTGCTTGGTTACTTCAGAAAGATCGTATGAACACTAAAGACCTGATGATGAGGAAGCATTGGCATATTCAAGATGGACCTGAGTGTGACCTCTGTGATTCTTCTCTTCTTGAAGACAAAAATCATTTGTTCTTTTCATGTCGATTCCCTAAGTCCTGTTGGGATTTCCTCAGCATCTCTTGGGACTGCTCACTGCCAATCTCCAACAGATTTCTCATTGCCAGGGAGCCTTCACTGGACCTTGTTTCATGGAGATTGTGGTGCCTGCTATGTGGAATATATGGAAGTGCTGCAATGACTACATATTCAATAATCTAACACCTTCTTTGTCACGCTGGAAGGTGCTTGAACAAGCAGATATTATGTTACACCAATTTCGTGTGAAGGATACTCTAGTCCAGTCTCTTATAGATTGCGTTTTACACTGTTTTAGTTAAATGGCTGTATTCTTTGCTTTTCAGCCTCCCTGATTTTTGATAGAGAGAGAGACTTTGTTTTTTAATTTGGACTGAAAAACTTCTGGTAATCCCTACGGTATCTCTGTCGAAAAAAAGTTAGGTCTGACCAATATTTGAAATGAGCTTCAAAAAATAAAATAAATCTAAAAAAGGGAAAACATGCACACATTGTCTTCTTATGTCAAATACTAATGATTCAAGTTGATAAAAAGGTCTATATACATTCAAACTAAAAATTCACGTATCTAATGTGATATCTCAGACTATTTCATATCAAGTCAAGGGTGAAAAGAATGGCGACAAGGGGTTTTGGATTTGCTAAAACTCAGCTTAGTGTTTTAGTATCAGGGGAAAAACAAAAACTTGAAATTTCAAAAACATTCAACTTTTGTGTCCGAGAGCGTGCATTGTGGGTGCCAGTTCGCGTCCAGAACGCTTGGTGTGTTGACACGGATGAATTGCTTTCCATAATTTGAAAAATCCCTTCGGAATCATTACTTTCTATACCAAGATACACATATTTGTCGAATATGAGAACTTTATCACAAACTATGCCGTGAGAATTGTCATAACTTGATCATTACTTTCTATAGCAAGTTTATCGATGTTTCTGTGATGCAAAAGATGATATGGATGACATATTTGAATTTCTCTAATTTTTCTAATCAATTTAGACATTTTATTTGACAAATTTCGATTTACGATTTAAAGATATGAATTATTCCATATTAAATATTATTACATAACCACTGTTATTTATTCAGAAAATATTATTACATAATCATTGTTATTTATTCAAACAAATTACATAATCATTCTATTTATTTAAATAAATTTTGAAAATTTGAACATAAAAAGTGTAACATCATGACTCAGGCTTAATATGATTGTAGGATACTATTATCAGTAAGTTCTAACTTCTCATTTGGAAACTAATTGGAAGGAACTCAAAAGTTAAGCGTGCTCGGGCGGGACCAATTTGAGATGGGTGACCGAATAGGTAGTTTGACCAGGGTAAGTACTTTGACATGAGATTAAGTGTATAACTAGCTATTAAGTGTGTGGCTAAGGGAGAAATGTAAGAATATAATTAGAAATGGAAATAGAATTAAGAATAGAATTGAGAATATAATTAAAAATAAAATTTAAAAGTTCCCGGTACCTTTGATCCGGGTTGGTAATACCAACCGGGACTAAAGGTTCGTCACCCGCCCGCGCATGGCTCCGCCTACGTGGAGAACCTTTAGTCCCGGTTCGTGGCCAACTGCGACTAAAGACACCCCTTTTAGTCCCGACCCACTAGAACCGGGACTAATGAGCCATTTTCTACTAGTGGACAATGCACGTCCACTCACCGGACAAAAGAGTCACGGACGTTAGATAGATTAACAATATATGAAATTAGTTTCAGCAAGTTCAGTCAGTATATATCGCGTGGAACACGTGATCTCCACAACCATTTTCTCTCTCTTCCTCGTTGCAAGGTTGCAAATGCAAAAATATAGCAGAGCACCGAGCAGACCGAATTTGCACCTTTTCTCTTTAGCTCACCAATTTTTGCATAACCTCGCAACTGAACCTACACCTCTTCAAAGGAGAACTAGAAATGGAAAAGCTAGGGCTAGAGCGCAGGAAATAAAAAAAATGGATCAACTGGTCGCCCGAGTTATCGCGCCTGTAGTCGCCGAGTGAGACAAGCTGCTGGGCGACAAAACAAACTGGGCTTGTGGGAGCAGCGAGAAGACAAACAGAGTTTGTTCCGGCTAGACGCGGAGCAATGCAGACACTTTGCTTTCTCCTAGTATCTACTGTAAATCGCTGGGAGTCGATCAGATGACGGGAATCGCTCACCAATACGACTCCCTTCCTGGTATTTGTAATCCTATTCGGAAATCGTTTGTATATGTATATTGAATTTGGACTCAGACTCGGTTTCTTTGGTCAGGGACCATATAACTAACATTAAGAGGCCAATGCCGATCGACATAATTGAATTATCCCATCAGCCAGCAGCCATACTCAACGACCATATACCTTCTCCTCTGCAATAGACGTACGAGATCCTGGAGCTTGGAATTCCCGATCGACTCTGCCGAAGCTAGGGTTCCGTTTGGTCCGTCGATCGTAACGAAGATGGCAGAAACAAGGAGCGACATGGCGATCCACGGTGGGGGCCTGGGCCTGAACCAACATGATCGCATCTTGCTCATGATCTCCCTCGAATCAATACTGCTCGGCGGCGGCATGTTGGCCGCCTGTCTTATTATCACCACTCGGCTCCATGGCGTGAATCCGACGGACAGGATCATCTTCTGGGTGATGGCGGCGATCGTTTTGCTTTGCATGCCGCTCCCGGTTGCAGCACTTGTATGGCTATGCGTAAAGTTGTGCTTCAACCGTGGCAATCTGGCCCGTGTCGCCGACCTGCCGGACGCTATGCCGGTTTAATTTGTTAGCCCTTTGCAAGAGTTTTTATCATTCTACAGCGCCATGGCCCATGCATGCAGACTAAGAAGAACAAGGCAAGATACAAGATATAGCTACCTTCATTCCAAATTTGATGTCGCCCTAGCATAGGTGTAGTAAAAAAAAACTCGACATAGATTCTTTATATTATTGCAAAAGTGTGAATAATATATTTTTTTCTATCGAATGTGTATATCTAAAAATATAAACGGTGAAGCCTCCGGACGCCCCTCTGCGAGAAGCGCTTTTCAGCCGTCTGATTTGCTCCTTGGGACGGTTCTACGCCATCCGTTCGGGCCGGCCCTTTTGATCTGACACGAACAATGATTCTCAACAATTGTTACGCGCACGCTTTTTTCCCTTGTCTGTCTCATTAACATTGGCTCCGAACGCTCGAGGATCTACGACGCGGCATTGGTCAACACTTTCATCTGGGTTCAAGTGTCTGCGTTATGGCTGGGAGGCCGCCCATTGGCGGCACATGGATTTTTACCATACTAAATTTCTTGTGCCCACCGTGTTGCGACCTGCCACTAATACATAACGACACATCAGATACCCTAGCAATATGGAAATGGCACAAGATAGGCGACGAAAAATCGCGATTTTAGCGTTGCGGACGAAGCCTGACAGAACTGGACCGCGGCTGGTCCGTCAACATTGGTTACAGAGAAATTACGATCTCCGTTACCTATGTTGTTGTCAACGGTCGAAATTTACCTTCGTTTTCAATACTTATCTCTATGTTAACGATTATGGAAGGATTTCCGTTTGCGTTGTGCTTGGGCAATTGGAGTTGTAAAGTGGAAACGCACATGTTCCATGCGGCTTAATTCATGAGGGTGGAACAGCCTGCTCGCCACTAATAAAATGTGATTGGAACCGCGCGAAGCCAACCAGTTCTCGCATTCTCCCCTTCGTTCTCTCCCACGTTCTCTACCATACTAGCTTAATCGCCATGGAGGAACCCTGGTGGCAGAACAAGGAAGTCTCGAGCAACGACGCAAGCGGTGAAGACCGCGTGACGTCCCATGGGGGGATCAAGACGGGCCGCCGGACTCGGACCCCGACGACTTGGACCCAACGTCTTCACGCTCTGGAGAAGACTACTCCGACAACTCGGACCCGCGGTCTTCACGCGAAGGATAAGACGACTCCGACGAGGAGGAGTCGGATGACCCGCCGGAGCCGTATTCTAGCCAAGAAGAAGAAGACACCCATGAGGAGGGGGAACACGCGTCCGAGGAGGCGTGGGAGGAGGAGGAGCACGCACGTGAGGCGCCGGAGGAGGAGGAGCAAGTGTCCGAGAAGGACGCGCCGGAGGAGGAGGCGCGAGAGAAGGACGGGCACGGGGAGGAGGAGGAGCACGCGCCGGAGGAGAAGGCAACCGACAAGAAGTGACGTCGGGCCGCGGACGACAATCCAGCGGATGCAGGATGGTGTATTTAGTTCAACATTTATTATGTTGCATCTTTTTCTTCTTTATTCAGGTTAAACCTTTGTTCTTTCATTTCAGTTCATTTTTTATTCATGCATCTTCGTACATAACATCATAGGGCTAGTGAATCCCCTTCGCGTGAGGGGAAGCCTATTGCGATGTTGTTGTTTGCATCTTGACTGACCATTTGGCTGACCAGGAAGAGCAGCTAGCCATGAAGCTCGAGCAATCTTGCAGGAATTCGAGTAGGTGATGTCTACGCACGCTTCTATTCTTGTAGACAGTGTTGGGCCTCTAAGTGCAGAGGTTTGTATAACAGCAGCAAGTTTCCCTTAAGTGAATCACCCAAGATTTATCGAACTCAGGGAGGTAGAGGTCAAAGATATCCCTCTCAAGCAACCCTGCAATTAAGATACAAGAAGTCTCTTGTGTCCCCAACACACCTAATACACTTGTCAGATGTATAGGTGCGCTAGTTCGGCGAAGAGATAGTGAAATACAAGTAATATGGATGATTATAAATAGTAATTACAATCTGAAATAAAAATGGCAGCAAGCAAACATGTAGCAGAACTTGTTGTAAACGGTGTTTCAATGCTTAGAAACAAGGCCTAGGGATCATACTTTCACTAGTGGACACTCTCAACAATGACATCATAATTGAATACATAAATATCTTCTTTTCACTATGCTACTCTGAACCACACTCCGGTTGGATAACGAACACCAATTCAGTGCGTAGGGCTATAAAAGCACACCCCAAAGTCTGAGTAAACAAACACCAGAATTTCATGGAGACATCCAACTCAAATTATAACTCATGATAAGTATTTATGCAAACTTTAGCCTAAGAGCCACACACGGTGCGCACACTGTCATCTTCACACCGTGGGACAAGGTGACTCTGGAGATCACATTAATAAAATCACTTGAGTAACATAATAGATGAAGAGTAACATCTACTTATTCAACTAGATTACAAAGCTCATGATCACATAAAGATCACATCATGGGAGAGAGAGATAAACCACATAGCAACCGGTAGAGCCCTCAGCCTCGGGGGAGAACTACTCCCTCCTCATCATGGAAGGCAGCAACGGCGATGAAGATGGCGGTGGAGTCGATGGAGATGGCTCTGGGGGCAATTCCCCGTCCCGGCAAGGTACCGGAACAGAGAGTTCTGTCCCCTGAAACTTGTTTTGGATGGCGGCGGCGCTGCGGAACTCTTCCTGGAATATGACTGATTATTTTAGGGTTTTCGCGTCGGGGGCAATATATAGACGAAAGGACGATGGTCGGTTGGGACCCGAGGGCCCCACACCATGCCACGGCGCGGTCAGAAGGTGGGCCGCGCCACCACATGGTGTAGTTGGCCCATGGCCCTCCTCCTTCTCCCCTTTGGACTCCTTGTACGTGTCGGGAAAATAGGAAGCTGGGCTTTTGTTTCGTCCAATTCCGAGAATATTTCCAGAACAGCTTTTCTGGAATACAAAACAACAGAAAACAGGAACTGGCACTGTGGCATCTTGTTAAAAGGTTAGTTCCAGAAAATGCATAAAATGCTATAAAGTGTAAATAAAACATGTAGCAATTGGTATAATATCAACATGGAACATCAGGAGAATTTTCATTCTCTCATATTTTGAATAATATTCAAAACACCCACAATGAAATTTCCGCAACATTATATCTCATCTATATACGGCAACTTCCATATATGATATGATGAATATGTTCTAAATATGCATGTCATTAATTTCCTTTAATAACACTACATATTGTATCAAACCAATACAATCTATAATTTACATTATTCAAACTCGAATAACATAACTAGGCTCCCACTGATTTAAATGAAACTATGACTTTCCTTTATTTCCTTGAAACTCAAACCAAAACTCTGTTTCATGTTTCCTCTTTTAATATCATTTATTTGTCCTAGACAAATATATTCCTTTTATGATTTTATTTATATTCAATTATCAAAGACCCTCGAGCTGTACTAAGTGCACAACCTCGATCCATATTTCCTTTTGAAAGGAATGTGTCTTTGTCAATATCTTATATAAACTCTTTATCACAAAATACTTTCCTTCATCAACACAACTTTGTGATCATCTTTTCGTCTAACAAAAAGATCCTTATTGAGTTTATCATAACTCAACAACAATGATATTAATATGTATATGACATCTAAGTCATATTCTATTGGGGTCTTATTCTAGCCCATACCTTTCTTTATTTTGTTTTAGCATTCAAGTTTCCTAGAAACTTATATGCCAACTATTCCGGTTAAGTGAATTTATCTTGACAAGACATCATGCATTAAATGCATAGACTCTCGGTATTAGTCTAAAAGACTTGTCAATTGGAATTGCTTCCGCTTGCGCAACATCTGATAACTATTTCCGAAGATTCAAATAATCTCTGCAAGATTTCACTATCCTCCCACTTGAATTCTTTAGAAGAATAAATTCCTCAAGAATCACATTTATCTTAGTAGCAAAACATTGCCACTTATGTGGTGGTTATAAAAGGATTTCCAATTAACTTATTGGAACAACCTACAAAATAAATATCTATTTATCTTCCTCTTTTAGGATCTAGTTTCAATCTTTCATAAACGGTTGGTTGTCTTGACGTCCTGGCATAACTAGTTATGAGTTGGGAGCACTTCATCGAAAGATGAACGGAAATCACGGCAGGAAGTGATTGGCAAGTTGGCCTACCCTTTCGTCATAGTGGATGACATGTATCCATGCTTCACACTATTGAGGACTGCGGATTTTGAGTCACTGTTTAACTGATCATGAGGAATATCAGTTTCAGTGGGAGCACACCATAGTTAAATCATATAATTTTAACTTGTGCAAATTAATCATGAAAAAGGGGTCTAAAACGAATTTGCTATCATTGTAGATTAAAGCCTGTCGACATTAACCTGCTTTGTAAAATGGAAACTTTAACTGTTAATGGAAAGAACTTTGTTGATTGGATCTGCGCCCTTAGAAGTAGACTTGGAGAAAATAGAAAGTTATATGTTCTAGATGCACCCTCCTCAGAATTGTCATGGAATGGCGATTATGTTCGTGATGAGAAAGCAGTAAGGGAATTAATGTTAACTTATATGGATAAACAATTACATACTAGTGCATATGATGTGCTCACAGAGCTGCATAGTTTATTCCAAGAGAGAGTCAAAATTGCATGTTACGCAATCACTAGACATCTCTTCAGTTGTAAGTTGATCATGAAGGGTTCGCTCAATGATCACTTGGTAAGGATGATTAATCTTAATCAAATGTTGGAAGATCTAGGTTTTCCAATGAATGCCCAAGCGAGTCGTATAGTATTGCTGATGTCACTACCACCGCCTTATGGCAGGTACATTCAAAATTCAAATTTGATTGGTAGTAATATAAGCATGGATGAGCTTACAAGGAAATTAATCATAGCGAAGCTAAGATTAAAAACTGCAAGAGGGTTGGTTCATCCAACAAAGCATCACAAGAGATGGAGGAAGGAGATCTCAATATAGTGGAAGGTTTAGGGATTGGAAATCCCAAAGTCATCAGTGTGTTAGCTGTGTATTTAACCGGACCTCACAGTGATTCATGGATCTTTGACACCGGGTCGGTTGCACACATCTGCAACACGACGAGTGGTTTAAAAGATGTGAGAAGGTTAAATCCAGGAGAAGTGTGCATGAGGGTTGGAAACGGAATGCAAGTTAGAGTTCGTTCCATCGGTACCATGAGCCTTCATTTACCTTCAGGATTCATGTTGGAAATGAGTAATTGCTACTACGTACCCACATTGAGCAAGAACATCATTTCAGGGTCACGACTTTTATGTGACGGATATTCTTTTAATTCTGAGAACAATGGATGTTTGATTATTATAAGAATGTATTTTACGGATCAGCCCCTCTGGTGGATGGTCTATTTGTATTGAATCTTGGAAGGATAGAAGACACATTACACATTGATGCAAAGAGACTGGAAGTAGTGAAAGATGATACTTACACTTGGCACTGTCGTCTTGGGCACATCGGGAAAGACCGTATGAAACAACTATTTTCGGATGGGTTGTTGCAATCATTTGATGAGGATTCATTTGATCAGTGTGAGGCTTGTCTGATGGAAAAATGGCCAGGACACCGTTTGGCGGTATAGTCGAACGAGCAACCGAATTGATCGAGATCATACACACTGATGTGTGTGGACCTCTGAACATTTCGGCGCGCGGTGGATATCTTTACTTTGTGACATTTACTGATGATTTAAGTAGATATGGCTATATTTACTTAATGAAGCAAAAGTCGGAAACCTTTGAGAAATTCAAGGTGTTTCAGAATGAAGTAGAGAATAAACATGACAGGAAGATAAAGTACCTATGATCTGATCGTGGTGGAGAATATCTTAGTCATGAATTCAGTCAACACATGAAGGACTGTGGAATTGTACCACAGCTCACGCCACCTGGAACACCGCAAAGGAACGGGGTTTCAGAGAGACGTAATCGAAATCTTATGGATTCGGTTAGGTCTATGTTGGCACTATCTGATTTACCACTATCCTTTTGGGGTTATGCATTAGAAACAGCAGCTTACACTTTAAATAGATCATCATCCAAAGCTGTCAAGACCACGCCTTATGAAGTTTGGATGGGTAAACCACCCAACATAAGTCACCTCAGGGTTTGGGGATGCGATGTTTATGTTAAACGATTGCAGGCCACAAAACTTGAGCCAAGGTCTGACAAATGTGTTTTCATAGGGTATCCTAGAGACACCATCGGATACACCTTTTATAACAAGGCCGAGGGCAAGATTTTCGTTGCGTACAAAATTGACCGATCTATCTGAGGCGAACCGATACGATTCAGGACAGAGGCGATTTTGACGATCGTGGTGGCGGCCGCTAGGGTTTCAACCCTAGCCGTCGCCGCCGGTGGCATCTTCATCGTCGCCGCCGGCAAAGATTCGACGGGTCCTCGCCTCCTCTAGTTGCCGTTCTGGCACTAGAAGGGGTGGGGACCTTGGACCTGCGCACGGCGCTATACGAAGGTCCTTACTGTTAGAGCTTGGTTTTGATCGTCATCTTCTTCGTTAATGGAGATGGTATCGTGTGCAATAAGTGATCTCCCACGCTTCGTTCGACGACGAGATATCCTTCCCGACGTCAATGGTGGCTTTGTAAGATTAAGTTTGTCTAGGTATGGTTCTTCAGATCTTGCTTTGCCAGATCTATCTTGGAGTGTTTCTCATGGTTGCCGCGAGGAGGTTTGTCCTCACAATATCTATCCCGACTACTACGTCTTCGGCAATGGTGATTCATTCTCTCGGCTCCCAACGATGTCGACAACGTGGTTCGGTTATTCGTCCCTGGAATATCAGTGGTGGTGCTCTTGCCGATGTTGCTTGATTAATTTAATGGTTGTGTGCGTGCACAAAGCCTTGGCATTGTGGCTCAAAATTTAAAAGGGAGAACCTTCGGTGGTATTCATAGGTGTGTTGTTTGGTGGTTTTGGCGTTGTTCTACGGCTGCCTTCAGAAAAGTACAAGATTGTGTCATGGATGAAGAAAGTGCTTGAAGATCTCATAGATTTGCTAGTCTATTTTAGTTTTGATATTGTAATCGATGTAATCGTGTACTCTTTGTTGGTTTAATATATGTGGAAAATTCAAAAAAGAGATATATGAAGTCATGTCTCCCTCTCACATAAGAACTTTCAGTAGCATCATTGATAAAATCCACAATATAACCATCACATGAAACATTCTTACCATGATCCATATGCATAAAAGTATCAATATTTTCCACACAAGCAAAGTTCTTCTTATTAATAGCAATGGGAGTAGGATCATCGTAAAGAACTCGAACATGATAGACAAGTTGTATATTAGAGAGATGGTTTTGGGTAATCCCTCCATAACTATGACAAAGTTTCATAAGGATGATTGTAATTATAACCTATGTCATAGTTATCCTTATGATAATTATCAAAGATTGGAGGCATAGTATCATCATGAACAACAGAATAGTTATCTTCCAAAGTGTGTTCATTTGTAAACATATCATCATCATTTTTACTAGAAGGAGATGCCTCAAATATATAATCATCAGTAGCAAAAGGATTTTCAAACACATCACTAGGAGGAGAGGTCTCAGATATATAATTATTACTAGCAAAAGGATTTTTAAACACCTCATCCCCAAGCTTAGAGCTTTTCATATCATCATTGGAAAGAACATGGATAGTACTAATAGTATTGCAATTATTAACATCATCATTTTCAGAATTAGTACTCAAGAGATTTTCAATATCAAAAGTAGTGTGCTTTTCCCAATCATGATCACTACTATAAGTAACAGGCATAGGCTCATCTAATTCAGGCTCATCAACAACAGCTATAATAGGAGCAACATGCTTAGGGGAAGATACCGTTTCCTCTCTCCTTTTACTCCTCCTCTTGTTCTTCTTCTTTCCCTATTTAGGAGGGAGAGGCTTGAAAGGAAGCTTCTCCACATACCTAGGTTTATTGTTAGAAACAATAGAAGAAACTTGGGAGGATTCTTCGTTTTCATTAATAAGAGTAAAACAAACATTAGTCCTTTCATATTTTGGTAAAGTCGTTCCATCCTTTATAATATTTTGTATGTAAGTGTTGGCGTGGCAATTATTAACACAATAGAGATGACATCCATGCAACACACTATTCATATTAAAAGCACTTATATCTAACGAAGAAGTTTTTCTTGATAACTCTTCACACCCCAAAAGTAATGTAAGTTCATCATGTTGATTAGGAGTGATCATGTTATCACAAAAGTCTCCCGCAATATCCTTATTAGAACCTGAGCTTTGGAATTCGAAATGCCCCTCTTTATAGCAAAGTTCACAAATAAAAGGATAGGTGGCACAAACTTTTTCACCAAGATCATTTAGAGCCTTGCTCCACATTCTAATTTTTTTATTCCTATGATGGATACAATATTCTTCTTCGATTTGATTCTTTTCACAAGGTATAAGTGCTCCACAAAAAATAACATGCTTATAAGAAATAGTATTTTTCAGAAGTTTGAGCATGTTTATTGCAACCATTAATAAAAAAAATCATTTTTGATGCAAGTGTCTTTAAGAGGTTCGTGATACATGTCCCAATTTTCTTGTGGCGCCCTGACCCGACTACTATACAGTGATGCTGTGTGTCACCGGTTAAGTGATACAAACGGAGGTTACGGGTTTACCAATCCCCGGCCAAAACCTTTGGCAGGCGTTGCTGGGTACACCTCACTCCAGACAACGCAACACCCCGAGTGATGCCTTAACACAGGCACAACTATCAAAGCATAATAGTAAGAGCAAGACTTGTGGAACAACTGGCACATCACAGACTCTACGACACAAAAGCATTATAGTTCAACTCTTATAGTAGAGAAAGATAGCAAATATTACAACCAGAGGTCACAGACCCAACAGTACATCAAGCGGAAGCGAAATAGGTTGTTCTAAACAACAAGATCCAGCATAGGGCCTAAGAGGCCTACAGATAAACATCACAGCACCAGCTGTTCCGGGATGTCCCAAGCTGCCACCTGGGAACCCCAGACTACTCGTCGACATCCACAAAGAACCCACCTTCGAGGTCGGTGAAGTCCTCTCCTGAAATAAGCAAACGACGTTGAGTTCGACGAACTCGCAAGATTAAGAGCTAGTATATGCTCGATGAGGCTTTCAAAGTTAAATGGCTGTTTTGCATAAAGCTGATTTTATTTATGAAACATAACTCAATGGCATCGACTATTCAGAGTATTTTCAAAAGAGGTAAGAAGTAAACTCTTTTCTTTTGATCATCTTCAGCAGCAACCACCATCCATCACCACACCTGTCTACTAAGGCACCTCCCCGAATCACCCTCGAGGAAGTCAACCTTGCATCCTTATTAGTACCTTTAGTACTCAGGTTTTAATCATTCCGTTCAAGTTATTCTATGGTCCCTGAATCCGTCACCAAGTCGTCCTTAACCGTGGACACGGCTTCTCGAAAAGATTTACCCTGCAGGGGTGTACAATGTTTACCACGCGTACCGTCCGGCCCATTGCCTGCGCATTAGCTCTCTTCCTTGGAAAGCCGGCTGGGTGGGAGCGGTGTCGACTTCTCCCTCGTTAAGGACTTTCCAGGATCATCAGTGGCGGTAGGACTGCCAGGATCACATCACCCCGCCCCACGGCCACTCATTTTCCTAATACCACAACCCTCATCTCAGTTCATACCACCATCATCACGCACGCGCAAATGAAAGCCCGAACTAGAGGACCCTGGCTAGCCCCGCTCGAGCTATTTAGTCTATGAGGGTTCCTGCAATTGCATAGGCCTCACGCATGGGTGCACGCTCGGTCTTGGCTCGAAGGGGAGAACTCGCACTTAGGCGACGAGAACGAGACAACCCACCACATTCCATGTGGCCTCTCATCCCCGCCTTTAGACATGTTATTATATGTCACCACAACTTTCCACCATCATCCGAACATTCCACCACAGTTCCAACAATAACATATCCACCGGACGACTAAGCATTTCACTAAGCATGGCTAAGCATAGACATAGCGGATATAATTAACTCCGGCCAACACAACAATCCTATGGATATTAGGAGGGAAACAGGTAATGGCATCGGAAAACATAATGCCTCTAATAGGATACTCTAATCCAACCAAATTGACATTTGGAATCGCATGCAATATTATAGTGGAGAAAATATCTGCGGAAAACATAGGAGACATGCTCAGAGGGGGGATTACGCTTGCCTTGTTCGACGGACTGGTAATACGGGTCGTCAGGGTATTGTGGAGGAACCCCGACTGCTTGATCTATCGATGCATAAGAACACCGAAAAGAACACAATCAAATATCACTCAAGCAAACCAAATGCAATGCACATACACATGATGACATGACAAGTTTGATGCACTGAAATTATTATACCAAATGTATCAATTTAAATGGGGTGCAAAATAATTAGATTGACAAGGGAGAAGAAAGTCCCATATTTGTTTTTAATGCTTTCCTGTGCTATGAATTCATGTAAACTAGCGGTGTAGCCCGCGCATTTGCACGGCTAGATTCCTTTTTTGTGTGTCAAGTGTCTCGAGTTATTTGTCAATTTTCCTAACATATTTTGTTTCTTTCACTGGTACACTAACATTGATATTTTTTTACAGGGTACGTCCACATATCGGACCATTGGATCCTGGATAAACATTTATTGAGCTGTATTAGGTCCTTACCTGTATTAAATAATAAAGCTCTAGCTTTCCTTAAAAAAATATCTTCTTGGTTATCGTTTCCCGGGATGCCAAATTCAAATACTTTCATACTGATAATGTTTCTTTATCTCTATACTGCTAATGTGCGTTCTCTATGCTAATCATTTCATTAATTTTTTGAAAGCAAGCGTCCAATGTTCAGTTCTTAGTGATATGTACATGTACTCTTCTTAAATATGCATTAACATATTATTGAATTGCACTTGTTTTTTATTATGGCAATGTTGACGCTTAAAGATGTTTTTGCATATGCTTATATTACACGAATTGATGTATGACAATGTCATAAACTAATAATACATAATTTATGTAAAATTCCTTCTCATTCACGCAGGTTGGACTTCCCATATTGAGTTAGTATAAAAATCACAATGCTAATTTTGCCGACTTCTGTTCCAAATCAGGTATTTATCTACTATATGAACAATAGCCGTGGCAGCGCAACAAAAAATATGCATTTTAGAAAGGCTCAACGTGTACTGTGAACCTGCACCACCCATCTATTGAGCAATAATTGCTAGCACGGGCAAGTCAGATAACCGAGACAATGTACTGTACATGCAAGTACACAACCAAGAGAGAATATATTGTATATGCAAGTCACATAACCGAGATAGAATATATTGTATATGCAATCACATAACCGAAAGAAAATATATTGTATATGCAAGTCACATAATTGAGATCCGAAAAAAAATCACGTAACTGAGAAATGTAATATAATGTATTATACCTCTGTACCAAAATATAAGTTTTTTTATCATTTTTTTATAACAATATAGACAGTATGAGTGTAGATTAACTCATTTCAGCTAATATGTAGTACGCATTGAAATATCTAAAACATATTATATTTTGATACAGAGAGAGTAGTAGCTAAATTTCAGAAAAAATAGGTATTCAATGGAGTAAATATATTACATATATTAATCTTTCCCTGCTGTCGACTTGCCTTTTCATCAAAGGTAGGCATAAGTTCGACAAAAACAATAGACATAAAGATGAAAGAACTAAATCAAATAGATTAATGGAAGAGAGGGGAGGCAAATCAGTAAGAACAATTGCAGCCCTCGCCCCTGGTTTGGTCATGGAGGTACCTGATTAAGGAAATGAATGCTCAATCACAAACTTGGCATTTACCTCTCTCCTGGTTTACGATCCACAGGTATGTACACAAACTGGTTTCACACAGAAGAAGATAGTTCATCTCTTAACCAATGAAGTTTTTCTTTGTGCTAGTGGTTCCTTCGGATCCTCAGTGATTTATGGAATGGCCGGGTGCGAGAGCAAATAAAGCGATAAAGAATAAGAAACAGCTTTCAATTCATCACGCATCAGAAGGAATATATGATTTCTCCTTTTTTCTTTCCCACTTACTGCATCGGTGGAATGGCATGCTGCGAGCGCAAACAAATCCAGTAAATGAGTAAATGATAACACCGTGACATTAATATCTATTTTTTCTCCTTTGTTGTTCACCAAAACAACCCTTTTATTTTCTGTGGATGGCACAACAGGAATTCCTCATGAAGCAGGTAAATTGCAATTATATGCAGCTTCACAAAAAAAAAAAACGTGTGCCAAATCTAGAGCATTTGTAAAACTGATGCGACTAAGTTGGGGCGATCCAAATGGAAGCTTCGCTGGGCACCATCTAAATTTAGATTCAGAAAAATACTACAGCCAGTGATAGTTATGAAGCATACATCATGAAGTAGCAAGAATAAAATTCCAACGATGTTGCCTGAAATATTGCATGCTCCAAAGACCAAAGATGGATGCAAGATCTGTATGATGGATTTCTTCTCTGGTATATATTTTTTCTTAAAGTAAATAGTGAAAAGAAGATTCTTAAAGTACATTATTTTTGGTATATCTACCTCCAAATAACGTGTCAAAAGTCAAAACTCAGTTTGCATGTATGTTGTTATCTTTGTGAAGCTAATACTACTTATGTATCCTCGTATGTACGTACCAAGTTGTATATTACTTGTCAAAGCTATAGATGTTAATTGACTGCATGCTATTTAGGAACATAGGAAAAATCTATAATATTTGTATACTTAAAATATTTTATGAGACTAATCTAAATGATGGGTTCCAGTTCGAATAAGATGCATATATTTGTAGCCTATCAGTTGTCGAAAATTAGACTACCTTGTTATCAGTTTTATAGGGATGGATGCGTACCTTCAACAATTGACCTAGCACCCAGCTTGACTCTGTTGATAGAGTAGTTTGGCGATCATAAATATCCTCTATAAAATAGATCTATGTTAATATGCGCCAGCCATTCAGCCTTTCAACAAAACTGCTAATTCAATTGATATGAAAATTGTATTTAGCCATCGCTGCTTGGCTTCCCGTCTTGTCTAGCTCGCTTCTGCCAACGTTTTGGCTGTCAAATTAGTCGTGGTTCGCCTGTAAAACATAATGTACTTTGTGGAGCAGAGTACATACCATGGCTAGCAGACCGGCCGGCATGTCTCGAGGAGCCTGCCGGTGCAGAGCAGCTCTCAAGGCCACCATCAGCTCCGCTTGTACGCTTTTCTCCAGCACATCGGCGACGGACATCATGATGATCGAAGGCCCGTCTAGACCGGCAGCGTGAAGCCATCTTCTCTGATCATAATCGGCCCGTTAGCCGGATCTCACTGGACGATCTTTCAGCTGCTAATTCCCGCCGTCGTTTTCGCTCTTCGATATTTCTGGCTACTCGCCCTTGCCTGTTGACACCCGCCCATGCGCTCGATCGAGTTATCGTCGATCGAACTTCCGATCTAGGACTATTCCGTGAATCCGAATTGGGCTGTCACAGGCCATGCTTGTTAGCCTAGATAGCGGACAAAACGTTGATGCGGCGGACAAAACGTTGATGCGGCGGCGTGCGAAATCATGTGCCGGCATGACGGCGAACATGAGGCCAGGCCATGGCATGTCCCTCAATGCTTTGACGCACCCGAAGACCTTTTTCCTAGTACTGTTTTGCTGAGTTCATGATCGGATATATCGCCGATTGATTTGTTTCCTTAGGATGTACGTACAGATCTTATTATCTCTAGTATATATGTGTTCAGCTATTGAAGACGTATCCTAATACAGCACGATCAATATTGGAAACGAAGTAGAGTTCATATTGCGCACGGTGCGCAATCAAGCAATTTACGATCCCAACAACCACGTGCATATCCATAATTAAGTCCCTTAGATCTAAACCGTTGAGACATCTTAAGTTTAGAGTGACAAATCTAAACCGTTGGTTAACCTGTGTTTTAATTATATAATAGATATGCATGTAAATGATGCTACTGATTAGGTATTGATTTGCTGAACGTTTAGAGCCTTTCAACATCATTTTTGGAATACTTTTGAATTAACCATGAATTTCCAAAGTTGCATTTCAGTACTGCCATTTTTAGTGTTTTCAACATACAGAGGGTTTGAATTGCTCAATTAAGTCCAAATAAAATATGGATGTGTAAAGGTTGTCAAGACCAATTTTTAGACCCCTTGTTCGCTCAATTTCGAAATTCAGAGCTAAAGTTATGAATTTTCAAAGTTTGCCATTTATTCTGCATTTTCTGTAATTCATTTAAAGAGGCAAAATATTTTGAGCTAACATGTGTCAAAATGACAGAAACATGTCGAGCACACTTTCCTGAACATGTGGAAATTTGAATCACCCTAATTGGAGCATTTTTCAATTTGTTATTGATTTTAGAAGTAAAGATTTGAATCTGCAATTCTGTTTTTAGTTTTTATTTCTCAGAAGAAAATACGCCGAAACGTTTTTCACCGCGTGGCTGGCTAGCCACAGCCACTGACTGGTGGGCCAGCGGCCACGCTGGCAGCCACGCGAGCAAGCGCGGGCCCAGCGGCTGGTTTGACCACGGTCACCTCCCGCGCGGCGACGGCGCAGACGGGCGCGCGACGGCGGCGAGGACCGACGCGTCGATCTACTGCGCGAAGGAACGCGCTACGGACGGCTACGGACTCGCACGGGCACGGGGAACACGAGTACGGCAGCGCCGCTAGCTAATGGTCGCCGGAGCGACGGAAACATCCGCGACTTGCGGCGGCCGGCGGCGGTTCAACGGTGAATCGACGAACGACGGCGAGAGAGGGAGGGAGAAGATGTCCCCGAGGACGGCATGCTCAACCTAGACGCGTGGGAACCACCGGCGTGGACGGAGGAGGTCGAGGTTGGCGGCAATGGAGCGGCGGAGCTTCGGCCGGAGAGGAAGGAGACAGCGGCGATCTCGCGAACGCCGGCTTCCCGCCTCGATTCCTTCGACGAGGATGAAGAGGGAGACGCGGCGGAGCAGATGGTGGTGCTCGATCTACTCCGGGAGGCCTCAGTCGACGGCGGCAGCGACGGCGAGCTCCACTATGGCTCGGCCATGGCGGAGAGGAAGAAGGAGAGGGAGGGCGGTGGAGTGGTGTCGGGCAGAGGGAACGGGGGGGCCTGGGGGCTCTTCTAAGCGCGAGGAGGCGCGGGGAGGGGGGCCCGGCATCGCCGTGTCGCCATGGCGCGCGGCGGGTGCGGCTTGGCCGCGCCGCGCGGTCGCTACAGCGTGAAGGAGATGACCACTTTGCGAAAAACCCCTCGCCTGAATTTTTCTATTTACAAAGAAGCCCTTGGCTATTTCTTTTATAAATCCAGTAGCTTTTCCACCATTTAAATGGGGCATTTAAACAATTTATAAAAATTTGATAAAAATCATGTAGCCTCCCAATATCATTTAGAAGCACCACAAAAATTGGTTTGGCAAAATAAAAAGTTTTGCCACACTTTTGTTCATAGTGTTTGTTTATGGCATTTTTGGTGAAACCAAAATGAATTTGCTTTTGAATTTTAAAACCAGTGCAAAGTATTCAATTCTGAACCCTTGGAACTTCCTTGACAAAATGGATTTGCATTTGTAATTGTGTTTGCCAAGAACAAGCACATTTGGAAGTGCAAGACTTGAATTTGATCGGTGACATTTCTCCCATTTGTTTTAATTTGTTTTCCTCACTTGATTTCAACTTGAGCAATAAAACAAATGATGCCATGATGCAAGTATGAGAAGCAAAAGTGAAAATTTGGTTCCCATTTTAGGTTCACAAACTTGGGGCTGTTACAATTCTACCCTCCTTACAGGAATCTCGTCCCGAGATTCTAAGGTTGCGGAAGGAAGTCGGGATACTCCTCACGAAGACTAGACTCCCTTTCCCAGGTTGCTTCATCTTCGGAATGATGAGACCACTGAATTTTGAGGAACTTGGTGGTCTTGTTTCGAGTCTTCCTTTCTGCTTCATCCAGGATACGGACAGGATGCTCGCGGTAAGTGAGGTCTGCTTGGATATCCAGTTCCTCATGATTGACTCCATGGATAGGATCCTTGAAACAACGGCGAAGTTGGGATACATGAAACACATCATGCACATCGGGGAAGTTAGCTGGTAACTCTAATTGATAAGAAAGATCTCCCCGCTTGGCCATGACAGTGAAAGGGCCAACGTAGCGAGGGGCCAATTTTCCCTTAATTCCGAAGCGGCGAACGCCTCGGAGGGGAGAGACACGGAGGTAAGTTTTATCACCAATTTCATAGTGAACTTCCTGATGATGCTTGTCATAATAACTCTTCTGCCTAGACTGGGCAATCTTCAAATTTTCTCGTATGATTCTAACCTTCTCCTCAGCTTCATTGATAATATCCGGACCAAAGAGTGCCCTCTCTCCGGTCTCGGACCAATTCAGAGGAGTGCGGCATTTTCTTCCATAGAGAACCTCAAATGGGCCATGCCCAGACTGGCTTGATAGCTGTTGTTGTAAGAGAACTCCGCGAAGGGAAGATACTTCTCCCAATCCTTGCCAAAGGAGATTACACATGCCCTGAGCATGTCTTCCAGAACTTGGTTCACCCTTTCAGTCTGACCGTCAGTTTGAGGGTGGAAAGCGGTGCTAAAGTTAACACGGGTTCCCATGGCTTGTTGGAAACTAGTCCAGAACCTGGAGGTGAACAAGCTTCCACGATCAGAGATTATCTTCTTGGGAACGCCGTGGAGTACGACGATCCTAGAAGCATACAGATCTGCCAACTTGGCGGCTGTAATGTCAACGCGAACGGGGAGGAAGTGAGCCACTTTTGATAGGCGATCAATGATGACCCAGATGGCATCGTTTCCCTTTGGAGACTTCGGCAGCCAGTGATGAAGTCCATACCAATTTCATCCCATTTCCACTCGGGATGCAATAGGGCGAAGAGTGCCGGCAGGCCTTTGATGTTCAGCCTTTACCCGTCGACAGGTGTCGCATTCAGCAACATACTTGGCAATTTCCCGTTTCATCGAGTCCACCAGAATGTGGTCGAAGGTCTTGGTACATTTTGGTACTACCGGGATGAATAGAGAGAGGAGATTCATGAGCTTCTTGGAGGATCAACTCCCTCAATTTTCGTTTCTTTGGCACTACCAAGCGGTCACCAAAATAAACAACTCCGGATTCATTGACAGAAAAACATTTGGCCTTCCCGCTAGCAATGTTCTCCTTGATTTTCAGAATACCCTTGTCACGAGTTTGAGCATCCTTAATCTGGTCTACAAGAGTAGATTTGATCTCCAGATTTGCAAGGTAGCCGGAGGGAACAATTTCCAGTTCAAACGGGAAACTCTTCATGAGGGCAGGTTGGGCTTTCAATCATCAGATTGTTGCAATAGGACTTCCGACTTAGCGCGTCAGCCACGACGTTTGCTTTGCCGGGTTGATAGTTCAGACTCACATTATAGTCCGTGATTAACTCCAACCAACGCCTTTGCCTGAGATTTAAATCCGGCTGGGTGAAGAGGTACTTCAGACTCTTGTGATCCGAGAAGATCTCGCAACGGTTACCAAAATATGGTCTCCATTGCTTCAAAGCATAGACCACGCGGCAAGTTCTAGATCATGAGTTGGGTAATTGAGCTCATGCGGCTTAATTGGCGAGAAGCATAGCCACCACATGGCCATCTTGCATTAGCACACAGCCCAAACCTTGTAGAGAGGCGTCACAGAAGACGACGAAATCCTTGCTTGTGTCCGGCAGGACAAGCACAGGAGCGGACGTGAGCTTGGCTTTCAGTGTTTGGAAGCTCTCTTCAGCTTCGGCCGACCATACAAACTTTTATCCTTCTTGAGAAGGTCAGTCAAGCCTTGGCTATCTTGGAGAAACCTTCGATGAATCGGCGGTAGTAACCCGCCAATCCGAGAAAGCTACGGATGTCCTTGACTGACATTGGAGTTTTCCAATCCAGAATAGCTTGAATCTTGTCGGAATGACAGCCACACCATTAGCGGATATCACATGACCAAGGAAGACAAGTTATCCAACCAAAACTCACACTTGGAGAACTTGGCATAGAGGCGGTGTTCTCGAAGTCGTGTCAGAACCAAACGAAGATGTTCATGCTCTTCATCGGTTTTGGAATAGATGAGGATGTCATCGATGTAAATGACGACAAACTTGTCAAGATAATCCATGAAGAAGTTCATGAGCCTCATGAAAGTAGCTGGAGCATTTGTGAGACCAAAGGACATGACGGTATACTCATATGAGCCATAACGAGTAACAAATGCCGTCTTTGGATATCCTCCTTTCTGATTTTTATCTGATGGTATCCTGACCTCAGATCCATCTTGGAGAATACGTTGCACCAGCTAACTGATCCAACAGATCATTGATGCGAGGAATAGGATACTTGTTCTTGATTGTCACCGCATTCAACGGTCTATAGTCAGAGACTAGACGAGGCACGGTAGAATCCCTCTTCTTGACAAAGAGTACCGGACAACCCCAAGGTGAACTGCTAGGCTGGATGAAATCCTTCGCTAACAGCTGATCAATTTGCTCTTTCAACAGAGCCAACTCTTCCACCGGCATACGGTAGGGCTTCTTGGAAATTGGAGCGTACCGGGAAGTAGATCTATGACAAACTCCACACTTCGGTCAGGAGGCATGCCAGGCAACTCTTCCGGGAACACATCCGGGAAGTCACACACCACGTGTATGTCCTGGATTTCAGGAGGAGATTCGCCTTCCATGAAGCAAAGGAGAATCTCAGGTGAGTTGGGTACTATGGCGGACGGAGGTATTGATGTTGCAGGCCAATACTTCACAATGTCACCGGAAGGAGCGGTCACAGTAATGGTCTTGGCGGCACAGTCGAGATTTGCCCGGTATTTAGCTAGCCAGTTCATGCCCAGTATGACATCAATGCCTTTGGACTTCAAAGCTACCAAGGCATAAGGAAAGGACAAGGAACCTATATTAATCTGGACCTCAGGAGTAACCCCATCGGTTTGCCATTTGGAACCAGGAGTAGAGATCACCAAGGGATGGCTCATTTTCTCGAACGGTATTTTGTGGTCTTTTGCAAATGCTATAGATATGAATGAATGCGATGCTCCAGAGTCAAACAAAACTGTAGCTGAATTGCCATTGATTCGTAACTCACCCATAAGTACGCCGGGGTCCTCTTCAGCTTCTTCAGCAGAGACGTGGTTCAGGCGACCACGCACAGTAGGTCCAGCCTTGCCAGCTGGGTGGCAGGGGCTCGTGCAGGTGTCACCGAAACAGGTGCCTTTTGGGGGCACTCCCTGGAGTAGTGACCAGCCTGGCCACAGCTGTAGCAAGTGTTTCCAGGAGGGACAGATAGTTGAGGGCGATATCCACTCCGTTCGCCCCAGGTGTCGAAGTAGTGGGGCGCGGCGGTGGTGGCCTGTATCCCGCGGCCCTCGGCATGAATGGAGCACGCGGCACAGCGCTGTAGGGAACGAAAACCCTGCGCTTCTTGTTCTCAGAACCCGAGGAACTCTGGCGGTCCCCTTGGGCTGGCCTCTTGGAAGACTCAAATTCCTTCCTTCCTTGCTCAAGAGTAAGAGCCTGGTTGAACAGCTCCTGGTAGTTCTGAAACTTGAAGGGCAGCAACTCATAGCGGAGCCTCGGCGCAAGCCCCTTGCGGAACAACTCTTGCTTGTCAGCATCATTGGTCACGTCCCGTGGGGCGTAACGGAGAGATGGTTGAATTTGCACCCATAAGCTCGAAGATCCATATTACCCTGTGCAGATCCAGGAACTCCCTCCTCTTCAGATCCATTATTGACTGAGGTATGTACTCTGCACGGAAGGCGGTACGGAACTCCGCCCAAGTGAAAGCATGGCCTGGCGCGAACAGCGCCACATGACTCTCCCACCAACAGCCAGCAGCACCAGTCAGGAGGTAGGTGGCGAAGTTGACTTGCTCGGCCACTGGGACATGCAGCGCGCCGAACTGGCGCTCCAGAGCGCGAAGCCAGTCATCAGCGTCCAGGGCTCCTTAGCATCAGCAAAGGTGGGTGGCTGCGAGCGCAGGAACTCAGTGAGAGTGTTGCAGCCATTCCTCAGTGCATTCTGCTGCACCAACTGCTCAAGCAAGCGCTCATTGCGCCCACGGTTCTCCTCAATGGCCATCAAGACTTGAGCCATCGAGGGTGGTGGTGGCAGATCATCCTCATCATCATCGTGGTTACCGCGACCACCACGGCCTCCACGGCCTCCTCGAGCCATTCTGGAGATTGACAATGACACGGTTAGTATCTTTCTCCGAATGGTCGAACAATAGCATTAGCGTCAACACAAGTACACAGACTAGGGACGATAATGCATTGTATAACAACTAACAAGGATCAGCAAGATAGAACTTGGGTCAAAGATCAGCATCATGTGCTACTAGCGAGAGAGGCAATGGTTAAGGAACCATATGATTCAACACACTCTAGTTGGCACAATCCGGGACCTTATGTTCAAGTCCGTGGGTTAAAACCCAAAGAAAGGAGCAAATGATTGGATTCAGTAGAAACATCTGACTTGATTAGGGATTGCAACGCAGCGGGAGCAACTGGACACATAACACTAAGGGAAGAACCCAACCCACGTTTCTAATCATTTTGAAGTAACAGACGAGGAGTAAAACCTTTAAACTCAAATCGAGGTAAGATTGCTCCGAGATTAGAGGGTAACCAGATAAGGAGTAAAAAGAATCCTAAGATGGTTTTCACAACTCGTTTTTAGGTTAAAAATATTTTCACAATCACTAGACTCAACATCGACCAGTAGAAGGGTTTCCTACAGGCAATACTGCTCTGATACCAAACTTGTCGGCCCGGCCCGGGGGTGGCCGGGGTGTTACATTTCTTTAGGAACATTAACATGAGAAGCAAAGGTTCTACAACAATCAACAATAATTTGAGAATCGAGACCATATTTAGCACTAAGCTCATGAAAACTAGCAGTTTCACCAAAAGACTTAATGCAATCATACTCATAGTTTATACCTGATTCTTTACCTTCGTCGTTATCCCAATCTTCAGTACTGCGTTGAATTGTTTCAAGAAGATCCCATTTAGCTTCAACCTTCTTACTTGTGAAAGAACCCTCTGAACATGCATCTAGATAATCCTTGCAATGACCTGAAAGCCTTGCATAAAAATTAGTAACAATTATTTTCTCACGAAGCTCATGGTTAGGACATTTGATTAATAATGTTTTCAGCCTTCCCCAAGCTTGAGCAATGCTTTCTCCATCATGAGGACAAAAATTAAAAATGTAATTCCTATCTAAATGCATTTCATAAGGAGGATAAAATTTAGAGTAAAAGAGAGATTCAAGCTCCTTCCACTCCAAATGATGAGGATCATCCAGTAGCTCATACCACTCCTTTCCTTTGTCCTTAAGTGACAATGGAAACAATTTCTTCATGGCATTTTCTCTTGATAAACCTGCAACCTTAAACAACTCACAAAGTTCTTTAAGTTTGAACAAGTGATCACTTGGACGGATTGTTCCATCCCCTGCATAACGTTCATCCATAACCTTTTCAACAATTTCCATAGGTATTTCAAAAGGAATACTTTTAGTAGGTGGATTTAGAATATCACAAGCATCATTAGAATTATCACATATAGGAGACAAAGTATTATCAATGCAAATTTTCTCCACCAAAGCTAGGGAACTAAAAAGATCATTTTCATAAAAACTAGCTTCCCCAAGCTTAGACTTTTCCATAGCATTAGCAATAATAGTGTTCAAAGAATTCATGCTAATAACATTGGTATCACTATTATGCAAACAAACTTCCATACATTTTTTAATTTTCGCTTCAAAAGCATCATGTCCTAATTCAATATAAAGTTCATAAAGATCTCTAATTTTGTTGTTGTTTTCCATTAAGCCTAACTAGTGAAATAAAAACAAGAAACAAAAAGATATAATTGCAGAATCTAAAGGAAATACTTTCGAGCACTTACATGTCAGCAACAGTGCTAGAAAATAGCTAAGTAGCTGGAAGATGTGAGTACCTTTTACCTTACTTGCCCTGCAACGGCGCCAGAAAATAGCTTGATGTATACGCACGCTTCTATTCTTGTAGACAGTGTTGGGCCTCCAAGTGCAGAGGTTTGTAGAACAGCGGCAAGTTTCCCTTAAATGAATCACCAAGGTTTATCGAACTCAGGGAGGTAGAGGTCAAAGATATCCCTCTCAAGCAACCCTGCAATTAAGATATAAGAAGTCTCTTGTGTCCCCAACACACCTAATACACTTGTCAGATGTATAGGTGCACTAGTTCGGCGAAGAGATAGTGAAATGCAAGTAATATGGATGATTATAAGTGGTAATTGCAATCTGAAATAAAAATGGCAGCAAGCAAACATGAGACAAAATGAGAGCAAACGGTGTTTCAATGCTTGGAAATAAGGCCTAGGGATCATACTTTCACTAGTGGACACTCTTAACAATAATAATATAATTAAATACATAGATATTTCCTCTTCACTATGCTACTCTGAGTTATTCCCCTGTTGGATAACGAACACCAATCGACTGCGTAGGGCTATAAAAGCACACCTTAAAGTTGCATTCCACATGTAGGGAACCTCAATGTCACTATGAGCGCCCAAAATAGTACTAGACAAACACCACAATTTCATAGAGACATCCAACACAAATAATAACTCATGATAAGTATTCATGTAATCTTTAGCCTAAGAAGCACACACGGTGCACACACTGTCAACTTCGCACCGTGGGACAAAGGTGACTCCGGAGTTTACATTAATAAAAACACTCAAGTAGCATATAGATAATGAAGAGTAATATCTATGGATTCAACTAGCTAGATTACAAAGCTCATGATCACATAAAGATCACACCATGGGAGAGAGATGAACCACATAGCTACCGGCATGAGCCCTCAGCCCCGAGCGAAACTACTCAAGCATGGTCATGGTGATGAGAAGCTTGATGGAGAGGTGCTGCCTAGAGAGGAGACGGCGGCCCGCAGCAGCCACGGCGCGGCGGCGGCGGCGGCTAGGCGCGGCAGCCCTTGGCGGCGAGGAGCGGCGGCGGCGGCCCTCGGAGGCAGGGGCCCTTGGCCCCTCTTCTTCCTTGGTGATGGTTGTGGTATGGAGGAGGTTCTCCCCCAAAGGCGGCTACCTGGGAGGAGGAAAATTCGTGGTATTGGGGGCTGATGCATGTAAAATGCATACATGAACTTTGCACTATATTACTTATATTCCAATCATATTTGCATCATATAAGGGTTATATCAATGTTTTATAATGATTTTGGGAATATTTCATAATTTTCCTATTTTTATGGAATTAACCCTGCACAGGCAGAAAACGTCTTTTTTAGTGTTTTGGACTTTCCGGGAGCTTCGGGACTCCAAAAAGGGCAAGGTCAGAGAGCACGGTTCAGAATTTTCGAGACGAACTCAATGGGCTGAAAATGAAGACCAGAAGCCCAACCAGCTGGGAGATAGAGGGCCCCACGTGGCCCCTGTACCTGGCCGCGTGGGACCCGCCACTAGTACAGAACGACACATCAGAAACGGGCCAAAAACCCCTTCGGCAACGGAGAAAAGGTCTGTGTCCCCACTTCCGATACTGATGTGGAGGCCCTCATCGGTAACAGAGGCAAAACACCGTTTCCGATGAGGTCCCCATTTGGCAACGGTTGCCATCCAGTCTCCGTTACCGATGTATCGGGACATCAGAAACGGAGATTCTGTTTTACTCGTTTGCATTGAGATTTTTTCATAAGCCTACAGCAGAAATACAGTTACCAATTGGCATTCAAAATATCACAGCAGTAGCACAAAGTTGCTAGCAAAACCGTTCATCACGTATATAACAATTGTCACCATTACATAGCATCAAAAGATGAGTTACACAAGCTTCGCTAATCCTATCATTCTCATGCCTCCCTAAACTGCAGCTAAGGCTTGCTCCCTAAACACACATCCACAAAATAGCCGGAGAAACTGAAAAAACAGAAACTACACCAAGCCAAATTGCCAAAATCTTCGTACGGAGGCTTGCTCCATCTTGAACGGTGTCGCCGAAATATAATAACGTCACAGCAACGACGGTTCACGGATATGATCCCACTTTATAAGTAGCACATTTAAAGTTTGTTCGGATCAGCTTTGTGCTTCTGGATAAAATACATGGATTGATAGTTAGAGAAGAGCCAAAATATGATGCTACATGACATAGATATAATTTAATGTGAAAATAGTTTACACCTTCAAGCGCCTAATCCGGGTGCTTGCAGTCCGATCAAACGATTTGGAGGCATAACTTGACGGTGATGTTTCCTTCAAGAGCCTCACCATTTCCGATCAAACGAGGCCGGACAGCGATCATCCTTTCCATGGAGACCACCACCGGCTCTAGATTTTTTATGCAGTGTCACCGAAATATAATCTAATATGTCACCGATGTGACATTTCGGCGACACTGTATAAAACACTCTTACTTAAAAAAGTATTTTATGCGGTGTACCAAAACGTCACAATAGCGACGGTGGATATGTATGGTGGAGTTTGAAAGGGAACAGCTTGATATCCCTAAATGTAAATAAGGATTTATGTTAGTTCTTACACTACTAGATAGAAATTAATTTAATGTGTACTGACCTATGTATATAATTGGAGGCCATTATGGAAAAGTTAACAAACACTACTGTCTTGAGTAATGTTTATTGTTTGTTCTGTGTCTCCGACTTTTTTATGCAGTGTCACCGAAATAGACTCCTGTTTTCACATGGACTAGTTAGCTAAACTACAACCGGTTGCAAATGCACAATAGGCAAGTTAACTACATCAAGAAATTATCTAGATAGAACTACCGGATGTGAACTGAACTACTATCAACAAGTTAGCTAAACTACAACTAGTTGCAAGTGCACAATAGGCAAGTTAACTACATCAAGAAATAATCTAGATAGAACTACCGATGTGAACTGAACTACTATCAACAAGTTAGCTAAACTACAACTAGTTGCAAGTGCATAATAGGCAAGTTAACTACATCAAGAAATTATCTAGATAGAACTACCGGATGTGAACTGAACTACTATCAACAAGTTAGCTAAACTACAACTAGTTGCAAGTGCACAATAGGCAAGTTAACTACATCAAGAAATTATCTAGATAGAACTACCGGATGTGAACTGAACTACTATCAACAAGTTAGCTAAACTACAACTAGTTGCTCTAGATCATGTGCACAATGGGCAAGTTAGCTACATCAAAGAGTGGATCTGATACCTTCTTCACGTCGTCGTTGGATCGATCTAGCAGATCCGGAAGTGGCGGAGGCAGAGGAAGCGGACAGAGCGATGACCTCGCCGTGTCGGGCGAGATGGCAAAGACCTCGCCGTGTCGGGGGACATGGCGAAGACCTCGGCGTGTCGGGGGCGATGGCAAAGACCTCGCCGTGTCGGGGGCGATGGCGAAGACCTCGCCGTGATAGCCGTCCTCTGGGCGGAGACGGCGCCGCCACGGCGCCGGCGATGGTCGCAACGCCAGGAGCCGCCGCCACGAACAGATCTAGCATACTGGGACAGAGTGAGGAAACGAGTGAGTGTTAGGTTTTGCTCTGTAAGCCCATATATATAGGTAAAACATAGGAAACAGTTCTTTAAAAGGACTGTTTCCTTTGTGTTTCTTCCACTGAGGTGTGGGACCTACGCGCCCACTCTGTGGAATTTCTACTACTCTCTGGAATAATATTTTCCTAATCTCTACTATATGGAGAAAACCACTTATAGGATACTTAAATTAATATTAGTGAGTACTACATTACATACGCAGTACATATTAATAATAATAAAGTAAATTACAGATGGAGAACTTATAGAACTACTACTAGCTACTTCTTATTTTTCTTGCGCCCTGCTTCCGCGCAATCCTCCTCCTTCTCCGTCGCCGGGGTTCCCTTCTTCGGACCGGCGCCTCCGCCTCGTCCTCCTCCTTCACACGGCCTCGCTTGTTGGGGGCCACTAGAGGTGGTGGCGGCGGTGGCGGCAGCATATCGGAGGCGGTGGCGGTGGCTTTCTTCTCCGTCGCCGGGATTCCCTTCTTCCGGACCGGCGCCTCCGCCTCGTCCTCCTCGTCGTCCTCCTCCTCCTCCTCCTCTTCGGTTGAATCCTCATCAGAATCAACCTTCGGTGGGCCCAGCATCAAGGTGGGATCATGGAAGTTGGCGTATTCGTCGTCGCTCGACTCCGGCGTCGGTCCTTCAACGGACTCGCCGCTGACGGGGGGACTGTCCCGCGGTGACTCAGTGTGCTCCTGTGTGTCGTTGCTGCGAGGCATCTTCGCTAATCAGTAGAGGGAGCGAGCGAGCGAGAGAGAGAGAGAGAGCAGATTCTATGGCGTCTTGAGCTAGCAAGGATTGGGGTTTTTAAGGAGTAGTGGGCGGTGCCACTACGCCATGGCATTTACTCGCCTCGCTTCGAATTCCAAGAAGCTTGAACGCGACCACATTGGAAACGGACATATCGAAATGACCGTTACCGTAGAACCACATATCGGAAACGGAGGCGCATTGGGAACCGTTGCCAATAATATGGGTAACGGAGTTTATACTTTCTCCGTTACCTATGTTGATGGGCCAGCCGCGGCCCAGGTCAGGTTTGTACGCACCGGCCGCGCGGAAAGCGCGATTCTCCGTCGCCTAACGCCTGCCGTTTCCATAGAGGGGTATCCGATGTGTCGTTTTGTACTAGTGCCCTCTTTTGGGCCTCGGAGCTCCCCTGCCGTTGATCTTTTCTCCACCGACCTAGTCGTGACCTAAAAACGCCTATAAAAATAGTCCCGCAACGTTCTCCGGAAGGAGCGCCGCCGAAACACGGAAACAGAGACCTGGAGCTGCAGATTGGAGGGGGAAACTCCGGCGGGGCGCTGCCGGGGTGGTCTCCATCTTCTCCAACGACTTCTCCACCGTCTCCATGATGAAGGGGGAGTAGTCCACCCCCTGGACTTGGGTTTGTGGTGGTAACTTATGTATCTATCCTCTCTTTGAGCTTCACTAATTAGTACCGTATGAGCTGTTGAACATGATTACGGTCATTTATGTAATTTCTATGGTGGATATTGTGGTATGAGATGATTTGTTATGCATTTACCGTTGTGTTGGAACTTTTATGACTTGTCATACTTTGGAGACATTCTATGATGCATGTGATGGTTTGATTTATTCATAATGCCTTGTTTATCCTTGTCATGAGGTGATTGACACCACCAAGTGTAGATAGATAAGAGAGATGTGGTCACACACACTAAATATGAATCATTGCACTAGTGTTTAGAATATTGTTCATTAAGAAGTATGATGTATGTGGGTATAGGATGGCCGATGTGACATGGCATATGTATTGAGTGACACATGAATACAGCCCAACTTCCTTTATCTGGGGTAAAAAGAAAGAGTATGATGGGGAGTGACAGCAACCACGCTAGCCTTACGAGGGTGACCTAGAAACACAACTGAGTATTTCTTTCAACTATGTGTTTTAGGACATATAGCCGTCATAAAAGTTACCATTAAAACATGACAATTGTGTGTACTTTATCTATAACATGATAATCACCGTAGATGAGAGAGAGAGGATTAAGTGAACCCATGAACCCATGTCCATTGTTTCTATAAGAGAAAACCTTTGTCTTGTCCTCTTGCATTGAAGAGGATTGGGACACTTTTACATTCTTCTTTTGTTACATTAAACTTCCATCCATCAAATCAACCACCTTGTTCTTTAAACTTGTTTAGTGCATAATCAACTAAAACTTGTGACACTTTAGTTGTAGGGAATAGATAACTTTTCCTTCTTTCTCCTGTGGATCGATACCTTACTTCCACATTGAGAGGTGCTACAGTGATCCCCTGCTCTTGGGGGTAATTAGGGGCCTCCCACGACCTAGGGTTTCCTTCTTTATATAGACTCTCGGATTTCCGTCATCCAGTTTTAGGTCCTCACGAAATCGAGTCCACATGCCGCGTCCGAACTCGGATTGGGCTGTTCTCGGGCTTAAAAATTGCGCGTGGAAAATTGTGACAACTTTCTGTTATTCGACTTCTCCGTTTGACGTCATCTTCCAGGGTCAAACTGACAATCTCTGTAAAAAGTTCTCACACAGATTTCAGCAAAGTCCCAATTTGACTCCAACAAGGTTTCCTTTGCCCAATTTTGATAATTTCTACACAATAAAGTGTAAAAGAAGAACATTGTGCACTTTGGCAACTATTAGTTGGTTAGTCCAATAAATATTATAATATGATATAAAGTGTATATAAAACATGTGGCAATTAATATAATACATGCATGGAACGTCAAAAATTATAGATACGTTTGAGACGGATCAAATATGTGATATTTGCACGGTTTTTTGAGCTCTTCCTCAGGAGAGAGGGTGCGGCGTTTCCACTCGCGTCTTTGGCCTCCATCGCTGCGATAGTTGTCGCGGCTTTGACTGTATTGGCCTTGACTGTACTGGCGACCGTTATCGCGGTGTCCATCCTCACGGGGGTTAGCGAACCCATCTGCTACTAGCTCGATCGTGTCTCTTCCATCATAACGAGGTTTCTTTTGCGGCGGTCCTCTCGCCAATTGCTTGGGCCACCTTCGTCTTTCGGCGAGTAATGAGGCTCATCTCGCACAGAGTCTTCTCCGTCTGCCCATTGGTTAGCTATCCTTATGGTTTCCACCATGGAACTCGGCTGGAGTCGACCAAATGCTTCCTTGAGATCGTGGCGGTTGATGCTGCGCATGAAGGCGTCCATCGCCCTGTTGATGTGTGTAAAGCACACGTTCGTTAGAAGACCCCAAGAGTAAGGTTTGATGAGTGCAGCAGCAAGTCTTCACTCAGTAAGAAACCAAGGTTATCAATCCAGTAGGAGGTGAAGACACTTCTGAAGGTGTCAACGGCGCCAGAAAACTTGCTTGCGTCGAAGGGGAGGTCCTGGCGGTTGGCTTGGAACCTGCACACAAGACAATCAAACTACTTTGCCCCAACGAATCAGTGAGGGTGTCAATCTCACCTGCTTGCTGAAAACAAAGGATTAAAAGTGTGGTGTGGAAAATGATGTTTAATGGCAGAGAATGAAAGAGAACAATGATTGCAGTAGGTTGTATTATCAGATGTAAAAGAATGGACCAGGGTCCACAGTTCACTAGTGGTGTCTCTCCATAAAGATAACTAACATGCGGGTAAACAAATTACAGCTGGACAATTGACAATATTGAAAGTGCATAAAAATAATGCATGTGCAAGTAGTGTCTACTATGAGATTCATTTGGGCATTACGACAAAGTACACAGACCACTATCCAGCATGCATCTGTGCCTAAATAGTCCACCTTCAGGTTAACATCCGTACCCCTTCCAGTATTAAGTTGCAAGCAACAGAAAATTGCATTAAGTAAAGTGCATAATGTAAACAACACATTTATCCTTAGACAAATCATCATTAGGTTACCTCTATTGGCAACAGCACATCCACAACCTTAGAACTTTCTGTCACTGTCCCAGATTAAATGGAGACTGAACCCACTATCTAGCATAAATACTCCCTCTTGGAGTCACAAGCATCAACTTGGCCAGAGTATCAACAACAAACAGAGAGCATGCAAGATCATAAATAACATAGACATGATATTTCAGTATTCAACTTGACATAGTATCAATATTCATCGGATCCCAGCAAACACAACATGTAGCAGTACAATAAGATGATCTTGATCATGATAGGCAGCTCACAAGATCTAAACATGATGGCACAAGAGGAGAAGACCATCTAGCTACTGCTATGGACCCATAGTCCAAGGATGAACTACTCACACATCACTCTGGAGGCAGTCATGGCGATGTAGAGCCCTCCGGTGATGATTCCCCTCTTCGGCAGGGTGTCGGGAAGAGCTTCAGAACCCTCCCAAGTTAGGGTTGACGGCGGCGGCGGCTCTGGAACTTTTCGTGGATAATGACTCGGGTACTTAGGGTTTTTATGAAAACATCAATTTATAGGCGAAGGGGCGACGTCGGTGGAGGCCCGAGGTGCCCACACCACGTCACGGCACGGCAGAGGTGGGACCGCGCCGCCACGTGGTGTGGCCGCCTCCTCGGCCCCCTTCGTGTCTCCTTCGGACTCCGTGTACGTGACAGAAAAATAGGGACCGGCTTTTGTTTCGTCCAATTCCGAGAATATTTCCAGAACAACTTTTCTGAAAAAAAACAGCAGAAAACAGGAACTGGCACTGTGGCATCTTGTTAATAGGTTAGTCCCAGAAAATGCATAAAAATGATATAAAGTGTATATAAAACATGTAGCAATTGGCATAATATAAGCATGGAACATCAGAAATTATAGATACGTTGGAGACGTATCAAGCATCCCCAAGCTTAGTTCTACTCGTCCTCGAGTAGGTAAAACGATAACAACAAAATAATTTCTGAGGAGACATGCTTTCACACAATCTTGATCAAATAATATTGCAAGGCTCATGTCATGAATGAAGTGACTCAAGCAATGGTCTATAGTTTGCTAACAAATAGATAAAGAGTAAACAACTGAATCATATAAGCAAAAACTTTTCATGAATAGTACTTTCAAGACAAGCATCAAAAAGTTTTGCATAAGAGTTAACTCATAAAGCAATAGATTCTAAGTAAAAGGCATTGAAGCAACACATAGGAAGATTTAAGTTTCAGCAATTGCTTTCAACTTTCAACATGTATATCTCATGGATAATTGTCAACACAAAGTAATATAACAAGTGCAATAAGTAAGCATATAAGAATTGATGCACACAAAGTTGACACAAGTGTTTGCTTCTGAGATAGAAAGAAGTAGGTAAACTGACTCAACATAAAGTAAAAGAAAGGCCCTTCGCAGAGGGAAGCAGGGATTAAATCATGTGCTAGAGCTTTTTAGGTTTTTGAAATCATATAGAGAGCATAAAGTAAGTTTTTGAGAGGTGTTTGTTGTTGTCAACGAATGGCAGTGGGCACTCTATCCCCCTTGTCACCCAGACTTTCAAGAGCGGCTCCCATGAAGGACGTTATTTCTACCCAAGGTAGATCATCCCTCTTCTCTTTTGTTTACACATGCATATTTATAAATTGGTATGACACTCCTCCCAACCTTTGCTTACACAAGCCATGGCTAACCGAATCCTCGGGTGCCTTCCAACAATCACATACCATGGAGGAGTGCCTATTTGATAATGTTTAACACTTTGAAATTTGCTTCTGATAAATCATTGGCAAAACATGTGAAGAGAATTAAGCAGTTATAGTTGTAATTAATTGGGACTGGGCACCCCATTTGCCAGCTCTTTTTGCAAGTTATTGGATAAGCGGATGTATATGCCACTAGTCCATTGGTGAAAGTCTGTCATGAGTAAATGACAAGGTGATAGAGAAAACGCCACATAACTTCCTCATGAGCTATAAAACATTGACACAAATAAGGAGTAATAAAGTTTTGAATAGTTTAAAGGTAGCACATGAAGTATTTACTTGGAATGGCAGGAAATACCACATAATAGGTAGTTATGGTGGACACAAATGGCATGGGTTTTGGCTCAAGGTTTGGATGCACGAGAAGCATTCCCTCTCAGTACAGAGTTTAGGCTAGCAAGGTTGTTTGAAGCAAACACAGATATCAACCGGTACAGCAAGACTTACATAAAAACATATTGCAAGCATTATAAGACTCTACACTGTCTTCCTTGTTACTCAAACACTTTTACCAGAAAATATCTAGACCTTAGAGATATCAAACATGCAAACCAAGTCTCAACAAGCTCTACGGTAGTTCTCCACTAATAGGCTTTAACTACATGATGCAAGAGCTTAAACATGATCTACTTGAGAGCTCAAAACAATTGCAAAGCATCAAATTATCCAAGACAATGATCTACAAGAATGAGTATGTCTTTTCAATATACCATCTACCACATGTAGCATTTTCTGTTTCCAACCAAACACCAATCAACTTATTTCAACACAAAACTCTCCAAATAATCAACAATGAAACAAGAGAGTACTTCTCTACAAGAACTAACAGCTCTGAACAAGAGATGCATGAAAAACAGGAGCTAAAAGCATTGCAGTAGCTAGTCAAGAATACTCAACAAATATAAGTGAAGAATATGAGTATTCACATGAAAAAGCGGAGCGTGTCTCTCTCCCACACAAGAATGCTAGGATCCAATTTATTCAGAAAAAAAAACAACAAAGCAAAAATAAAAGCTCCAAGTAAAGCACATAAGATGTGAAAGAATTAAAATATAGTTTCACTAGAGATGACCTGATAAGTTGTTGATGAAGAAGGGGATGCCTTGGGCATCCCCAAGCTTAGACGCTTGAGTCTTCTTGAAATATGCTTGGGTGACCACGGGGGCATCCCCAAGCTTAGGCTTTTCACTCTTCTTGATCATATCATATCATCCTCTCTCTTGATCCTTGAAAACTTCCTTCACACCAAACTCAAAGTAATTCTCATTAGAGGGTTAGTGCATAATCAAAAATTCACATGTTCTGTAAGGACACAATCATCTCCAATACTTCTGGACATTAGCTACAGCCACTGATATTTTGTGGAGCAAAGAAATCCACTCAAACACAGTAAAAGAGAGAATGCAAAATAAAAGGCAGAATCTGTCAAAAACAGAACAGTCTGTAAAGACGAATTTTTTCGAGGCACTTAAGTTGCTCAGATCGAAAACTAAAACTAATGAAAGTTGCGTACATATATGAGGATCACGCCTGAATTTTTCAGAATTTTTGATTTTTCTGGAGTGCGTACAGCTCAAAACGGTGGACAGCAAAAATCTGTCTCTGCGCAGAAATCCAAATCTAGCATCAACTTTCTATTAGAGACTTTACTTGGCACAACAATGCAATAAAATAAAGATACAAAGGAGTTGTTACAGAAGTAAGCAAGCTCCAAGACTCAAAAAAAGAAAAATTACAGAAATAAAAACATGGGTTGTCTCCCATAAGCGCTTTTCTTTAACGCCTTTCAGCTAGGCGCAGAAAGTGAAAATCAAGTGTTTCCAAGTGAAGAAGCATCAACATCATAATTGTTCTAATAATAGAATCAAAAGGTAGCTTCATTCTCTTTCTAGGGAAGTGTTCCATACCTTTCTTGAGTGGGAATTGGTACCTTATATTTCCTTCTTTCATATCAATAATGGCACCAACAGTTCTAAGAAAAGGTCTTCCCAAAACAATAGGACAAGATGCATTGCATTCAATGTCCAAAAAAAAATCAACGGGGACAAGGTTATTGTTAACCATAATGAGAACATCATCAACTCTCCCCAAAGGTTTCTTCATAGCATTATCAGCAAGATAAACATCCAAATAACAGTGTTCCAAAGGTGGCAAATCAAGCATATCATAGAGTTTCTTAGGCATAACAGAAATGCTAGCACCAAGATCACATAAAGCATTACAATCAAAATCATTCACCTTCATCTTAATGATGGGCTCCCAACCATCTTCTAACTTCCTAGGGATAGAAGCTTCATGTTTTAATTTTCTTCCCTAGCTTGCATGAGAGCATTTGTAATATGTTTTGTAAAAGCCATATTATAGCACTAGCATTAGGACTTCTAGCTAGCTTTTGCAAGAACATAATTACTTCAGAAATATTACAATCATCAAAATCAAAATCATTATGATCAATGGTAGTGGAACCATTGTCTCCCATATTTCGAAAAATTTCAGCACTTTTATCAGGAACAGTTTCAGTGGTTTTAGGCAATTTTAAACGTTTTGCAGAGGTAGTAGAAACATTGCCAACACCAATTATGTTACCATTGATAGTAGGAGGCTTACTAGCATGTGAAACATTAGCATTACTAGTGGTGGTAATAGTACAAACTCTAGCTATACTATTTCTTTATCAATTTTATCCTCTCTTTCCCACCTAGCATGCAATTCAGCCAACATCCTAATATTGTTGTCAATTTTAACTTGGATAGCATTGGCAGTAGCAAAAGTCTTGTTCTCTTTAACATCATTAGGCATAACTTTTAGTTTCAAAAGATCAACATCAAGAGCAAGGCTATCAACTTAGAAGCAAGAACATCAATTTTACCAAGCTTTTCCTCAACAGATTTATTAAAAGCAGTTTGTGTACTAATAAAATCCTTAAGCATGGCTTCAAGATCAGGGTACACTTCTATTATTGCTGTAGGAATTGACATAACCATTACCACTATTTGAAGGATAAGGCTTATAATTGTTTACCAAAATTATTCCTATAAGCATTGTTGTTGAAATTGTTGTTTTTAATGAAGTTCACATCAACATGCTCTTCTTGAGCAACCAATGAAGCTAAAGGAACATTATTTGGATCAACATGAGATTTACCATTCACAAGCATAGACATAATAACATCAATCTTATCACTCAAGGAAGAGGTTTCTTCAACAAATTTACCTTCTTACCTTGGGAGTCCTTTCGGTGCCATTCAGAATAATTATATCATCAAGAAGCTTTGTTGCAGCACCCAAAGTGATGGACATGAAGGTACCTCCAGCAGCCGAATCCAGAAGGTTTCTTGAAGAAAAATTCAGTCCTGCATAAAAGGTTTGGATGATCATCCAAGCAGTCAGTCCATGGGTGGGACAATTCTTTACCAAGATTTCATTCTTTCCCATGCTTGGGCAACATGCTCATTATCAAATTGTTTGAAATTCATAATGCTACTTCTCAAGGATATAATCTTAGCAGGAGGATAATATTTTCCAATGAAAGCATCTTTGCATTTAGTCCATGAATCAATACTATTTCTAGGCAAAGATAGCAACCATTCTTTAGCTCTTCCTCTCAAAGAGAAAGGAAATAATTTCAGTTTAATAATATCTCCATCTATATCCTTATACTTTTGCATCTCACAAAGTTCAACAAAATTATTAAGATGGGCAGCAGCATCATCAGTACTAACACCAGAAAATTGCTCTTTCATAACAAGATTTAACAGAGCAGGTTTAATTTCATAAAAGTCTGCTTTAGAAGCAGGTGGAGCAATAGGAGTGCATATGAAATCATTATTATTTGTGCTAGTGAAGTCACACAACTTGGTGTTCTCAGGAGTACTCATTTTAGCAAAATAAAGCTAGGCCGAAATAACAAAATAAAAACAAGTAACTAATTTTTTGTGTTTTTGATAAAGAAGCAAACAAGAAAAATAAAAATAAACTAAGCAAGACAATAACAAAGTAAAGAGATTGGAAGTGAGAGACTCCCCTTGCAGAAGGCTTGACCTCCCCGGCAACGGCGCCAGAAAACTTGCTTGATGCGTGTAAAGCACACGTTCGTCAGGAGACCCCAAGAGTAAGGTTTCATGAGTGTAGCAGCAAGTCTTCCCTCAGTAAGAAACCAAGGTTATCAACGAGACACTTCTGAAGGTGTCAACAGCGCCAGAAAACTTGCTTGCGTCGAAGGGGAGGTCCTAGCGGTTGACTTGGAACCTGCACATAAGACTGTTGGATATATGCCCAAAAGGCAATGTATTTATACATGTGACAATGTATTTATATATGTATATCTAATTCATACATTATTGATTCGTATTCTCTATGCTATAACTGCAGTGATTTCTTAAATACGTGATTTAGGGAAAGCTCACCTGCACGTGTAGAGAATATGAATACGTAAAATGTACCCTAGTTCTTTTTACGGACTAATTCTTGAATGCTAGATGACGCGGCTTTTCCTAGTCATGGACATAGAGTTTATGTCAGCATCAAGGATGGCATATTATTGGACTATAATATGGCTGGGTCCCAAGTGTTGGTATGCTAAGAGATTTCGTTAAATAGTCTTTTTGTCCTTAGCTTTATCACAGAAAGGTTGTTGTATAACATGTCCTTGTAACCATGAGGCTATTAGGGTCATGCATACTGGAAGAGTTACTTTGGTGCTGTTAATCGTCACGGCCGTAACAGGGTGACCATAAAGGCAGTTATAGGTGGCTTCAAGGTGTGTGTATCCTAATGTTCTGAGATGGGAAATTTCTAGATACGTCCAGGGCCCACTCGGTATTATAACGGTATCCAATATGTTCTGCAGACAATGCATGGTGCAGTTACACCGTGTGGGATATCATAATACGGCAACGAGTAAATGGAACTTACGGTAACGAGATAGACAAAGATGATGTGAATCAATCCTTGATTGATTCATGGTATCATCACGGATCTATATCTCGGGTGAAGTTCGGTATCGTGAGTAATGGGATTGATATATGATAATCAACAGGTTCAACAGTAGAGTTATTCGCATAACGATAGCAGCTACACAGAACGTCCTTGGAACTGTCACTGGCCGGTGATTGGTTGATACCAACCAATTATAGCTACCCGTTATCAAACCTGTAGTGTGGACACACTTAAACTAGTATTGGTTAGTTGTGTATTATGGTTGGTCTGGAACATGGAGACAGTATCACCGGCATGGTGCTTGCGTGATAGACATACTTGTCAAGAGAGAAAGTTTGTGATAGAAGTTACTATCACGGTCGGATTTATTCCGAGGGTTTATATATGGAGGATGTATTTGCCCGGAGTGCTTTGTCAGCGGACACTAGGTGTCCCGGATCATATGAAAGGAGTTTCATATGGTAGGTAATTAATTCGGTGAATATTCTATAAAAGGAAATATTCAAATAAGAATTAATATGATAAAGTATTATTTAATTATATGTTAATTAAATATTGATTTATTTAATTGATAAATATAACTACGGGAAAAATATTAAAAGACGTCGGTCAAACCTAAGTGGGCCGCTTGCGGCCCATGACGAAGGAGGCAGTGGTGGCAGCGCCCTAGGGCGGGCCCCACATGGCGAGGCGGCGGCCAAGTGGCAGCCAGCCCAGGTGGGCCCCACCCGCCGGGTCGGTGGTAGCCAGGGTGGGCCCACCAGGGCGCGGCAGCGGTGGCCAAGGAGGCGAGGCGGGCCAGCCTAGGGCGGGCCCCACCTACCAGGTCGGTGCGCCGGGGTGGGCCCCACCCGCCCTAGGTCGGTTCATGTGGTGCCCTGACCTGACTGTTATACAGTGATGATGTGTGTCACCGGTTAAGCGATACAACCGGAGGTTACGGGTTTACCAATCCCGGCCAAAACCTTTGGCAGGCGTTGCTCGGAATGGATCATCGGCAACGCAACACCCCGATTGATGCGTTAACACAGGCACAACCCTCAATGCATAATAGAGAGACCAAGACTTGTGGAACAACTGGCACATCACAGACTCTACGACACAAATCATTATAGTTCAACTCTTATAATAGAGAAAGATAGCAAATGACAACCAGAGGTCACGGACCCAACATTACAACAAGCGGAAGCAAATTAGGTTGTTCTAAACAACAAGATCCAAATTATGGCCTAAGAGGCATACAGATATACACCACAGCGCCAGCTGATCCGGGATGTCCCAAGCTGCCACCTAGGAACCCCAGACTACTCGTCGACGTCCACAAAGAACCCACCTTCGAGGTCGGTGAAGTCCTCCTCTGAAACAAAGCAAACGACGTTGAGTTCGACGAACTCGCAAGATTAAGAGCTAATATATGCTCGATGAGGCTTTCAAGGTTATATGGTTGTTTTGCATAAAGCTGCTTTTATTTATGAAAACATAACTCAAAGGCATCGACTATTCAGAGTATTTTAAAAAGAGGTAAGGAGTAACTCTTTCTTTCAACACCTTTCTCATCATCAACCACTGTACCTGTCCATCAAAGGCACCTCCCCGAATCACCCTCGAGGAAGCTCACCTTGCATTTGTGATTGGTACCTCTAGTACCCAGTTTTTAATCATTCCAATTAAAGTTATTCTATGATCTTATCGTCCTTTCCCAAGTTGTCCTTAACCGTGGACACGGCTTTTCGAAAAGATTTAACCTGCAGGGGTGTATAAATGTTTGCCACACGTACCGTCCAGCCCATTACCTGCGCATTAGCTCTCTTCCTTGGAAAGCCGGCTGGGTGGGAGCGGTGTCGACTTCTCCCTCGTTAAGGACTTTCAGGATCATCAGTGGCGGTAGGACTGCCAGGATCACAACACCCCGCCCCACAGCCACTCATTTTCCTAACACCACCATCCTCAACCCAGTTCATACCACCATCATCACGCACGCGCAAATGGAAGCCCGAACTAGAGGACCCTGGCTAGCCCCGCTCGAGTTATTTAGTCTATGAGGGTTCCTGCACTACGAATGCATAGGCCTCACGCATGGTTGCACGCTCAGTCTTGGTTCGGGAGGTAAAGAACTCGCACCTAGGCGGCGAGAACAAGACAAAACACCACAACCATAGTGGCCTCTCATCCCCACCTTCTTAGCATCTTATTACCTGTTACCACAATTCTCCACCACCATCTGTACATTTCACACCTGTTTCCAACATAACACCTCCATCGGACGGATAAACATGTAACTAAGCATGGCTAAGCATCAACATTGCATAGCTAGGTATCTCCGGCCAACAATACAAACCTATGGGTAATTGGAGGGAAACAGGTATTGGCATCGGAAACTTATGCAACTATAGGATACTCTAATCCAAGAAAATTGACATTTAGAACCGCATGCAATATTATAGTGGAGAAAATATTTGCGGAAACATAGGATAAGATATGCTCAGAGGGGGCAATTACGCTTGCCTTGTTGATACGGCTGGTAGTACGGATCGTCACAAGACGGGGGTGGCACTTCACCTCCTTGATCTACCGATGCACAAACAACACCGGAAAAAACAATCAACACATGGCAATTGTGCAATGCATACAAGGATGATGATATGACATTTTAAATGCACCCTAGAAGATTTAAACATGACCAACAAGTTAAATGGGGTCCCCGTTATATTTATTACATTATTTGGAATAAACCCCATATTTAAACTTAGCGATTATTATTACTACTAGAGCACATTATTGTAATTGGGGGCAATGATGCATGATGATAGAGATTGTGGATCACTTATGATTTTCTGAGCATTTTGATATAAGGAACACATTTTTTCCGAGGTCCCGGTCAAAAGTTATTAGTTTTAGAATTTCCTCCTTTATAAATTATTCTTTTAATTAATTAATTCCAACAATGAAAAAAAATATAAGTACCCGACTCAAGGGAGGGGATGATATACTGGAATCATCGGAGTTCGATACTCTACACGCGGGAGGGGGAGCGGGGACATGTACTATCGAAAGGGAAAGGAAAAAGGAAAACTGCACAATTTTCTGCACAGGCCAGAATTTCCGGTCCACCAGTGCTCATGGGCCGGAGTTTCCGGTCCAGCAATTTTCAGCCCAACGACGGCAGTCTCTGGACGCGGGCCGGAGTTACACCGGAGTTGGGCCGGAATCTCCGGTCGAGAACTAACGAAACTGAACGAGGAAAAAAAGAAAAGTGCGTACGGTGACAGTGCGACGTGAGCGCGGCGCGGCAAGGATGCAACGGTGGTGCGCGACACAGCGGTGAGGATGGGCATGGGGAGAAGCAGCATCTCACCCTGGTCTCGTGGGTGGTCTCGGCGTGGCCGGAGGTGGACGGACGGCGGCGAAATCAACCGGCGAGGCCGCGGCGGAGCTTCGGCGGCGGCGGGGAAACGGCGATGGCGACGGCGATTCGTGACGTTCTGCGTCGATTCCTTTCGCGTGGAGGTAGAGGAGAGCACGGCGGAGCTTTCTCCGGTCCTCGATTTGAGCGGGAGGCGCTCAGGCGACGGAGACGAGCTCGGCGAGTCCGGCGGCCATGGCGGCTCGGGAGGGAAGAGATGGGGAGCAGAGGAGCAGGGGGAACGGGGCAGCACGGGGTGGGGCCTCAAGGAGCTCCTCTTCCAGGGGAGGCAGAGCAGGGGGGGCCCGGCGCGCAAGGAGGGCATGGCGACGAGGTGGTCCGGCGGCAGCGACGCGACCGTGTCGCTACAGGGACGAAGAAGATGGCAAACTTCCGAAAACCCCCTGGAGCTTCTATTTCTAACATGGACAGGTCCTCCATTATTTACGAACAGGTCCTTTTCAGTTCTGGACAAAATTTACAGCAGCTGTATCTGAATTAAATCAGGTATTTGAATACTTCCAAAAATTCTGAGAAAATTTGGGGAGGCTCCTCATGTTATGTAGAAGTACCCCAAACTTTGGTGTGGCAAAATAAAATTGTTTGGACCACCTTTGTTAATAGGGTTGACTTAGGGCATTTTGCTAAATTCAAAGATGTGGCTCCTTTAACAATTTGAAGCAAAAGCAAAATACTTGCTTTGAGCTCTTGGAACTTCCTTGACAAATATAGGATGTCAAGAAAATTTTGTTCTGCAACTTTGAGTGCCATCATCGTGTGGAAGTTTTGTTCGAGCACTTTGGGCATTTTGTTTTAGCAACTCAATATCATTTCGATATCAATGGTGTATCAATTCAGAAGAGACATGTTTATGCATGGATGCCATGATGCAATTAACACAAAAGTGGAAAAATTACACAGGTTTTTAGGTTCTCAGTTTTGGGCTGTTACAACTCTACCCTCCTTACAGGAATCTCGTCCCGAGATTCTAAGATTGCGAGAAGAAGTCGGGATACTCCTCACGAAGACTAGACTCTCGTTCCCAAGTTGCTTCTTCCTCGGAATGGTGAGACCATGAACTTTGAGGAACTTGGTAGTCTTGTTCCGGGTCTTTCTTTCAGCTTCATCCAAGACACGGATAGGATGCTCACGATAAGTGAGGTCTTCTTGTAGATCTAGCTCTTCATGATTGACCCCATGGATAGGATCCTTGAAACACCGGCGAAGTTGGGAGACATGAAACACATCATGTACATTTGGGAATTTGACCGGTAACTCCAACTTATAAGAAAGATCTCCTCGCTTTTCTAGAACGGTGAAAGGACCAACATAGCGAGGGCCAATTTCCCTTTGATTCCGAAGCGGCGAACGCCACGAAGGGGAGAGACACGGAGATAAGCTTTATCACCAATTTCATAGTGAATTTCCTGATGATGCTTATCATAGTAGCTCTTCTGCCTAGACTGAGCAATCTTCAGATTCTCTCTTATGATTCGAACCTTCTCCTCAGCTTCATTGATCACATCAGGACCAAAGAGTGCTCTCTCTCCGGTCTCGGACCAATTTAGAGGAGTGCGGCATTTTCTTCCATATAGAGCCTCGAATGGAGCCATGCCCAGACTAGCTTGATAGCTATTGTTGTAGGAGAACTCCGCGAAAGGGAGATACTTTTCCCAACCCTTGCCAAAAGAGATCACACATGCCCGAAGCATGTCTTCCAAACTTGGTTCACTCTTTCGGTCTGACCATCAGTTTGAGGATGGTAGGCGGTACTGAAGTTGAGACGGGACCCCATAGCAGTTTGGAAACTCTGCCAAAACTTGGAGACAAAGATACTTCCACGGTCCGATATGATCCTCAGAGGGACCCCATGCAATGGAACAATACGAGCCAAATATAAGTCAGCAAGTTGACTTGCCCGTATATCATCACGGACTGGTAGGAAGTGAGCAACCTTGGAAAGACGATCAATGATTACCCAGATAGCATTGTTGCCCTTTTGAGATCGGGGAAACCCGGTGATGAAGTCCATACCAATTTCATCCCATTTCCACTCGGGGACTGCAATAGGGCGAAGAGTGCCGGCAGGTCTTTGATGTTCAGCCTTTACCCGTCGACAGTGTCGCATTCAGCAACATACTTGGCAATTTCTCGTTTCATACGAGTCCACCAGAATAGTGGTCGAAGGTCTTGGTACATCTTGGTACTACCGGGATGAATAGAGAGAGGAGATTCATGAGCTTCTTGGAGGATCAGCCCCTCAATTTTGTTTCTTTGGCACAACCAAGCGGTCACCAAAATAAACAACTCCGGATTCATTGACAGAAAAACATTTTGCCTTCCCGCTAGCAATGTTTCTTTGATTTTTGAATACCCTTGTCACGAGTTTGAGCATCCTTAATCTGGTCTACAAGAGTAGATTTGATCTCCAGATTTGCAAGATAGCCGGAGGGAACAATTTCCAGGTTCAAACGGGCGAACTCTTCATGAAGAGCAGGTTGGCCTTCTCAATCATAAGATTGTTGCAATAGGACTTCCGACTTAGCGCGTCAGCCACGACGTTTGCTTTGCCGGGTTGATAGTTCAGACTCACATTATAGTCCGTGATTAACTCCAACCAACGCCTTTGCCTGAGATTTAAATCCGGCTGGGTGAAGAGGTACTTCAGACTCTTGTGATCCGAGAAGATCTCGCAACGGTTACCAAACAGGTATGGTCTCCATTGCTTCAAAGCATAGACCACAGCGGCAAGTTCTAGATCATGAGTTGGGTAATTGAGCTCATGCGGCTTAAGTTGGCGAGAAGCATAGCCACCACATGGCCATCTTGCATTAGCACACAGCCCAAGCCTTGTAGAGAGGCGTCACAGAAGACGACGAAATCCTTGCTGTGTCCGGCAGGACAAGCACAGGAGCGGACGTGAGCTTGGCTTTCAGTGTTTGAAACTCTCTTCAGCTTCGGCCGACCATACAAACTTTTTATCCTTCTTGAGAAGGTCAGTCAGGGCCTTGGCTATCTTGGAGAAACCTTCGATGAATCGGCGGTAATAACCGCCAATCCGAGAAAGCTACGGATGTCCTTGACTGACATTGGAGTTTTCCAATCCAGAATGGACTGAATCTTGTCAGGAATGACAGCCACACCATTAGCGGATATCACATGACCAAGGAAGAGAGATTATCCAACCAAAACTCACACTTGGAGAACTTGGCATAGAGGCGGTGTTCTCGAAGTCTTGTCAGAACCAAACGAAGATGTTCCTCATGCTCTTCATTGGTTTTGGAATAGATGAGAATGTCATCAATGTAAATGACGACAAACTTGTCAAGATAATCCATGAAGACAGAGTTCATGAGCCTCATGAAAGTAGCTGGGCATTTGTGAGACCAAAGGACATGACGGTATACTCATATGAGCCATAACGAGTAACAAATGCCGTCTTTGGAATATCCTCCTTTCTGATTTTTATCTGATGGTAGCCTGACCTCAGATCCATCTTGGAGAATACCGTTGCACCAGCTAACTGATCCAACAGATCATTGATGCGAGGAATAGGATACTTGTTCTTGATTGTCACCGCATTCAACGGTCGATAGTCAGAGACTAGACGAGGCACGGTAGAATCCCTCTTCTTGACAAAGAGTACCGGACAACCCCATGGTGAACTGCTAGGCTGGATGAACTCCTTAGCTAACAGCTGATCAATTTGCTCTTTCAACAGAGCCAACTCTTCCACCGGCATACGGTAGGGCTTCTTGGAAATTGGAGCGGTACCGGGGAGTAGCTCTATGACAAACTCCACACTTCGGTCAGGAGGCATGCCAGGCAATTCTTCCGGGAACACATCCGGGAAGTCACACACCACGTGTATGTCCTGGATTTCAGGAGGGGATTCGCCTTCCATAAAGCAAAGGAGAATCTCAGGTGAGCGGGGTACGACGGCGGACGGAGGTATTGATGTTGCAGGCCAATACTTCACAATGTCACCGGAAGGAGCGGTCACAGTAATGGTCTTGGCGGCACAGTCGAGATTAGCCTGATATTTGGTTAGCCAGTTCATGCCCAATATGACATCAATGCCTTTGGACTTCAGAGCTACCAAGGCATAAGGAAAGACAAGGAACCTATATTAATCTGGACCTCAGGAGTAACCCCATCGGTTTGCCATTTGGACCAGGAGTGGCAATCACCAAGGGATGGCTCATTTTCTCGAACGGTATGTTGTGGTCTTTTGCAAAAGCTATGGATATGAATGAATGCGATGCTCCAGAGTCAAACAAAACTGTAGCTGTATTGCCGTTGATTCGTAACTCACCCATAAGAACGCCGGGGTCATCTTCAGCTTCTTCAAAGAGACGTGGTTCAGGCGACCACGCACAATAGGTCCAGCCTTGCCAGTTGGAGTGGCAGGGGCTCGTGCAGGAGTTATCGCGAGAGGTGCCTTCTGGGGGCACTCCCTGGAGTAGTGACCAGCCTGGCCACAGGTGTAGCAAGTGAGTCCAGGTGGAGCAGGTAGCATAGGACGGTACCCACTCCCGCCTATCCCAAGTGTCGAAGTAGTGGGACGCGGAGGAGGTGGCCTATATCCTGCTGCCCTCGGCATGAAGGGAGCACGAGGTACGGCGCTGTAGGGAACAAACACCCTGCGCTTCTTGCTCTCAGAACCCGAGGAACTCTGGTGGTCCCCATGTGCGGGCCTCTTGGAAGCTTCAAGTTCCTTTCTTCCTTGCTCAAGAGTGAAAGCCTGGTTGAACAGCTCCTGATAGGTCTGGAACCTGAAGGGCAATAGCTCATAGCGGAGCTGCGGATTCAGACCCTTGCGGAACAGCTCTTGCTTGTCAGCATCATTGGTCACGTCCCTTGGGGCGTAACGAGAGAGATGGTTGAACTCACGACCATAAGTGCGGAGGTCCATCCGTCCCTGTTGCAAATCCAGGAACTCCCTCCTCTTCAAGTCCATGATCGGCTGGGAATGTACTCCGCTCGGAAGGCAGTGCGGAATTCAGCCCAGGTGAAGACATGGTTGGCTGGAAACAAAGCCACATGGCTTTCCCACCAACAGCCAGCAGCACCAACCAAGAGATAGGTGGCAAAGTTGACTTGCTCAGCCAATGGGACATGCAGCGCGGAGAACTTGCGCTCCAAAGCACGAAGCCAATCATCAGCTTCCAGTGGCTCCTTAGCATCAGCAAAGTGGGTGGCTGGAACGCAGGAACTCAGTGAGAGTGTTGCACTCGTTCCTCCGTGCATTCTGCTGCACCAACTGTTCAAGCAAGCGCTCATTGCGCCCACGGTTCTCCTCAATGGCCATCAAGACCTCAGCCATCGAGGGTGGTGGCGGCAGATCATCCTCATCATCATTGTGGTTACCGCGACCCACCACGGCCTCCACGACCTCCTCGAGCCATTCTGGAGATTTGACAATGACACAGTTAGTATCTTTCTCCGAATGGTCGAACAATAGCATTAGCGTCTACTCAAGTACACAGACTAGGGACGATAATACTTTGCGAAAGGAACAACAAGATAGAACTTGGGTCAAAGATCAGCATCATGTGCTACTAGTGAGAGTTAAGAAATCACAACTTAACACACTCTAGTTGCACAATCCGGGACCTTATGTTCAAGTCCGTGGGTTAAAACCCAAAGAAAGGATCAAAAGATTAAACTCGGTAGAAACATCTGAGTTGATTTGGGATTGCAACGCAGCGGGAGCAACGTGACACATAACACTAAAGGTCGAACCCACCCCGTTTCTCTAATTTTGAAGTAACAGGTGAGAAGTAAAACCTTTAAACTCAAATCGAGGTAAGATTGCTCCGAGATTAGAGGGTAACCAGATAAGGAGTAAAAAGAATCCTAAGATGGTTTTCACAACTCATTTTTAGGTTAAAATATTTTCACAAACACTAGACTCAACATCGACCAGTAGAAGGGTTTCCTACAGGCAGTACTGCTCTGATACCAACTTGTGGCGCCCTGACCTGACTGTTATACAGTGATGCTGTGTGTCACCGGTTAAGCGATACAACCGGAGGTTACGGGTTTACCAATCCCCGGCCAAAACCTTTGGCAGGCGTTGCTCGGAATGGATCATCGGCAACGCAACACCCCGATTGATGCCTTAACACAGGCACAACCCTCAATGCATAATAGAGAGACCAAGACTTGTGGAACAACTGGCACATCACAGACTCTACGACACAAATCATATAGTTCAACTCTTATAATAGAGAAAGATAGCAAATGACAACCAGAGGTCACAGACCCAACATTACAACAAGCGGAAGCAAATTAGGTTGTTCTAAACAACAAGATCCAAATATGGCCTAAGAGGCCTACAGATAAACATCACAGCGCCAGCTGTTCCGGGATGTCCCAAGCTGCCACCTGGGAACCCCAGACTACTCGTCGACGTCCACAAAGAACCCACCTTCGAGGTCGGTGAAGTCCTCCTCTGAAACAAAACAAACGACGTTGAGTTCGACGAACTCGCAAGATTATAGTGCTCGATGAGGCTTTCAAAGTTATATGGCTGTTTTGCATAAAGCTGATTTTATTTATGAAAACATAACTCAAAGGCATCGACTATTCAGAGTATTTTCAAAAGAGGTAAGAAGTAACTCTTTCTTTCATCACCTTTCTCATCATCAACCACTGTACCTGTTCATCAAAGGCACCTCCCCGAATCACCCTCGAGGAAGCTCACCTTGCAATTTGAGTGGTACCTCTAGTACCCAGTTTTTAATCATTCCGTTAAAGTTATTCTATGATCTTATCGTCCTTTCCCAAGTTGTCCTTAACCGTGGACACGGCTTTTCGAAAAGATTTAACCCTGCAGGGGTGTACAAATGTTTGCCACGCGTACCGTCCGGCCCATTACCTGCGCATTAGCTCTCTTCCTTGGAAAGCCGGCTGGGTGGGAGCGGTGTCGACTTCTCCCTCGTTAAGGACTTTCCAGGATCATCAGTGGCGGTAGGACTGCCAGGATCACAACACCCCGCCCCACAGCCACTCATTTTCCTAACACCACCATCCTCATCCAGTTCATACCACCATCATCACGCACGCGCAAATGGAAGCCCGAACTAGAGGACCCTGGCTAGCCCCGCTCGAGTTATTTAGTCTATGAGGGTTCCTGCACTGCGAATGCATAGGCCTCACGCATGGTTGCACGCTCAGTCTTGGTTCGGGAGGTAAAGAACTCGCACCTAGGCGGCGAGAACGAGACAAAGCACCACAACCACAGTGGCCTCTCATCCCCACCTTTTAGCATCTTATTACCTGTTACCACAATTCTCCACCACCATCTGTACATTTCACACCTGTTTCCAACATAACATCCATCGGACGGATAAACATGTAACTAAGCATGGCTAAGCATCAACATAGCATAGTAGTATCTCGGCCAACAATACAAACCTATGGATAATAGGAGGGAAACAGGTATTGGCATCGGAAACTTAATGCAACTATAGGATACTCTAATCCAAGAAAATTGACATTTAGAACCGCATGCAATATTATAGTGGAGAAAATATTTGCGGAAACATAGGATAAGATATGCTCAGAGGGGGATTACGCTTGCCTTGTTGATACGGCTGGTAGTACGGATCGTCACAAGACGGGGGTGGCACTTCACCTCCTTGATCTACCGATGCACAAACAACACCGGAAAAACAATCAACACATGGCAATTGTGCAATGCATACAAGGATGATGATATGACATTTTAAATGCACCCTAGAAGTTTTAAACATGACCAACAAGTTAAATGGGGTCCCCGTTATATTTATTACATTATTTGGAATAAACCCCATATTTAAACTTAGCGATTATTATTACTACTAGAGCACATTATTGTAATTGGGGTCAATGATGCATGATGATAGAGATTGTGGATCACTTATGATTTTCTGAGCATTTTGATATAAGGAACACATTTTTCCGAGGTCCCGGTCAAAAGTTATTAGTTTTAGAATTTCCTCCTTTTTAAATTATTCTTTTAATTAATTAATTCCAACGATGAAAAAAAAAGTACCCGACTCAAGGGAGGGGATGGTATACTGGAATCATCGGAGTTCGATACTCTACACGCGGGAGGGGGAGCGGGGACATGTACTATCGAAAGGGAAAGGAAAAAGGAAAACTGCACAATTTTCTGCACAGGCCGGAATTTCCGGTCCACCAGTGCTCATGGGCCGGAGTTTCCGGTCCAGCAATTTTCAGCCCAACGACGGCAGTCTCTGGACGCGGGCCGGAGTTACACCGGAGTTGGGCGGAATCTCCGGTCGAGAACTAACGAAACTGAACGAGGAAAAAAAGAAAAGAGCGCACGGTGACAGTGCGACGTGAGCGCGGCGCGGCAAGGATGCGACGGTGGCGCGCGACACAGCGGCGAGGGATGGGCATGGGGAGAAGCAGCATCTCACCCTGGTCTCGTGGGTGGTCTCGGCGTGGCCGGAGGTGGACGGACGGCGGCGAAATCAACCGGCGAGGCCGCGGCGGAGCTTCGGCCGGCGGCGGGGAAACGGCGATGGTGACGGCGATTCGTGACGTTCCGCGTTGATTCCTTCCGCGTGGAGGTAGAGGAGAGCACGGAGGAGCTTTCTCCGGTCCTCGATTTGAGCGGGAGGCGCTCAGGCGACGGAGACGAGCTCGGCGAGTCCGGCGGCCATGGCGGCTCGGGAGGGAAGAGATGGGGAGCAGAGGAGCAGGGGAACGGGGCAGCACGGGGTGGGGCCTCGAGGAGCTCCTCTTCCAGGGGAGGCAGAGCAGGGGGGGCCCGGCGCGCAAGGAGGGCATGGCGACGAGGTGGTCCGGCGGCAGCGACGCGACCGTGTCGCTACAGGGACGAAGAAGATGGCAAACTTCCGAAAACCCCCCTGGAGCTTCTATTTCTAACATGGACAGGTCCTCCATTATTTACGAACAGGTCCTTTTCAGTTCTGGACAAAATTTACAGCAGCTGTATCTGAATTAAATCAGGTATTTGAATACTTCCAAAAATTCTGAGAAAATTTGGGGAGGCTCCTCATGTTATGTAGAAGTACCCCAAACTTTGGTGTGGCAAAATAAAATTGTTTGGACCACCTTTGTTAATAGGGTTGACTTAGGGCATCTATTATATAATTAAAACACAGGTTAACCAACGGTTTAGATTTGTCACTCTAAACTTAAGATGTCTCAACGGTTTAGATCTAAGGGACTTAATTATGGATATGCACGTGGTTGTTGGGATCGTAAATTGCTTGATTGCGCACCGTGCGCAATATGAACTCTACTTCGTTTCCAATATTGATCGTGCTGTATTAGGATACGTCTTCAATAGCTGAACACATATATACTAGAGATAATAAGATCTGTACGTACATCCTAAGGAAACAAATCAATCGGCGATATATCCGATCATGAACTCAGCAAAACAGTACTAGGAAAAGGTCTTCGGGTGCGTCAAAGCATTGAGGGACATGCCATGGCCTGGCCTCATGTTCGCCGTCATGCCGGCACATGATTTCGCACGCCGCCGCATCAACGTTTTGTCCGCCGCATCAACGTTTTGTCCGCTATCTAGGCTAACAAGCATGGCCTGTGACAGCCCAATTCGGATTCACGGAATAGTCCTAGATCGGAAGTTCGATCGACGATAACTCGATCGAGCGCATGGGCGGGTGTCAACAGGCAAGGGCGAGTAGCCAGAAATATCGAAGAGCGAAAACGACGGCGGGAATTAGCAGCTGAAAGATCGTCCAGTGAGATCCGGCTAACGGGCCGATTATGATCAGAGAAGATGGCTTCACGCTGCCGGTCTAGACGGGCCTTCGATCATCATGATGTCCGTCGCCGATGTGCTGGAGAAAAGCGTACAAGCGGAGCTGATGGTGGCCTTGAGAGCTGCTCTGCACCGGCAGGCTCCTCGAGACATGCCGGCCGGTCTGCTAGCCATGGTATGTACTCTGCTCCACAAAGTACATTATGTTTTACAGGCGAACCACGACTAATTTGACAGCCAAAACGTTGGCAGAAGCGAGCTAGACAAGACGGGAAGCCAAGCAGCGATGGCTAAATACAATTTTCATATCAATTGAATTAGCAGTTTTGTTGAAAGGCTGAATGGCTGGCGCATATTAACATAGATCTATTTTATAGAGGATATTTATGATCGCCAAACTACTCTATCAACAGAGTCAAGCTGGGTGCTAGGTCAATTGTTGAAGGTACGCATCCATCCCTATAAAACTGATAACAAGGTAGTCTAATTTTCGACAACTGATAGGCTACAAATATATGCATCTTATTCGAACTGGAACCCATCATTTAGATTAGTCTCATAAAATATTTTAAGTATACAAATATTATAGATTTTTCCTATGTTCCTAAATAGCATGCAGTCAATTAACATCTATAGCTTTGACAAGTAATATACAACTTGGTACGTACATACGAGGATACATAAGTAGTATTAGCTTCACAAAGATAACAACATACATGCAAACTGAGTTTTGACTTTTGACACGTTATTTGGAGGTAGATATACCAAAAATAATGTACTTTAAGAATCTTCTTTTCACTATTTACTTTAAGAAAAAATATATACCAGAGAAGAAATCCATCATACAGATCTTGCATCCATCTTTGGTCTTTGGAGCATGCAATATTTCAGGCAACATCGTTGGAATTTTATTCTTGCTACTTCATGATGTATGCTTCATAACTATCACTGGCTGTAGTATTTTTCTGAATCTAAATTTAGATGGTGCCCAGCGAAGCTTCCATTTGGATCGCCCCAACTTAGTCGCATCAGTTTTACAAATGCTCTAGATTTGGCACACGTTTTTTTTTTTTGTGAAGCTGCATATAATTGCAATTTACCTGCTTCATGAGGAATTCCTGTTGTGCCATCCACAGAAAATAAAAGGGTTGTTTTGGTGAACAACAAAGGAGAAAAAATAGATATTAATGTCACGGTGTTATCATTTACTCATTTACTGGATTTGTTTGCGCTCGCAGCATGCCATTCCACCGATGCAGTAAGTGGGAAAGAAAAAAGGAGAAATCATATATTCCTTCTGATGCGTGATGAATTGAAAGCTGTTTCTTATTCTTTATCGCTTTATTTGCTCTCGCACCCGGCCATTCCATAAATCACTGAGGATCCGAAGGAACCACTAGCACAAAGAAAAACTTCATTGGTTAAGAGATGAACTATCTTCTTCTGTGTGAAACCAGTTTGTGTACATACCTGTGGATCGTAAACCAGGAGAGAGGTAAATGCCAAGTTTGTGATTGAGCATTCATTTCCTTAATCAGGTACCTCCATGACCAAACCAGGGGCGAGGGCTGCAATTGTTCTTACTGATTTGCCTCCCCTCTCTTCCATTAATCTATTTGATTTAGTTCTTTCATCTTTATGTCTATTGTTTTTGTCGAACTTATGCCTACCTTTGATGAAAAGGCAAGTCGACAGCAGGGAAAGATTAATATATGTAATATATTTACTCCATTGAATACCTATTTTTTCTGAAATTTAGCTACTACTCTCTCTGTATCAAAATATAATATGTTTTAGATATTTCAATGCGTACTACATATTAGCTGAAATGAGTTAATCTACACTCATACTGTCTATATTGTTATAAAAAAATGATAAAAAAACTTATATTTTGGTACAGAGGTATAATACATTATATTACATTTCTCAGTTACGTGATTTTTTTTCGGATCTCAATTATGTGACTTGCATATACAATATATTTTCTTTCGGTTATGTGATTGCATATACAATATATTCTATCTCGGTTATGTGACTTGCATATACAATATATTCTCTCTTGGTTGTGTACTTGCATGTACAGTACATTGTCTCGGTTATCTGACTTGCCCGTGCTAGCAATTATTGCTCAATAGATGGGTGGTGCAGGTTCACAGTACACGTTGAGCCTTTCTAAAATGCATATTTTTTGTTGCGCTGCCACGGCTATTGTTCATATAGTAGATAAATACCTGATTTGGAACAGAAGTCGGCAAAATTAGCATTGTGATTTTTATACTAACTCAATATGGGAAGTCCAACCTGCGTGAATGAGAAGGAATTTTACATAAATTATGTATTATTAGTTTATGACATTGTCATACATCAATTCGTGTAATATAAGCATATGCAAAAACATCTTTAAGCGTCAACATTGCCATAATAAAAAACAAGTGCAATTCAATAATATGTTAATGCATATTTAAGAAGAGTACATGTACATATCACTAAGAACTGAACATTGGACGCTTGCTTTCAAAAAATTAATGAAATGATTAGCATAGAGAACGCACATTAGCAGTATAGAGATAAAGAAACATTATCAGTATGAAAGTATTTGAATTTGGCATCCCGGGAAACGATAACCAAGAAGATATTTTTTTAAGGAAAGCTAGAGCTTTATTATTTAATACAGGTAAGGACCTAATACAGCTCAATAAATGTTTATCCAGGATCCAATGGTCCGATATGTGGACGTACCCTGTAAAAAAATATCAATGTTAGTGTACCAGTGAAAGAAACAAAATATGTTAGGAAAATTGACAAATAACTCGAGACACTTGACACACAAAAAAGGAATCTAGCCGTGCAAATGCGCGGGCTACACCGCTAGTTTTTGCTAAATTCAAAGATGTGGCTCCTTTAACAATTTGAAGCAAAAGCAAAATACTTGCTTTGAGCTCTTGGAACTTCCTTGACAAATATAGGATGTCAAGAAAATTTTGTTCTGCAACTTTGAGTGCCATCATCGTGTGGAAGTTTTGTTCGAGCACTTTGGGCATTTTGTTTTAGCAACTCAATATCATTTCGATATCAATGGTGTATCAATTCAGAAGAGACATGTTTATGCATGGATGCCATGATGCAATTAACACAAAAGTGGAAAAATTACACAGGTTTTTAGGTTCTCAGTTTTGGGCTGTTACAGTTCGGCCTAGGGGCGGGCCCCACCCGGCCGGCCGGTGCACAAGGAAGGGAAGGGGAGGAGAGTTGGGGTCCAACCCCAACTCATCCTCCCATACCGAATTGGGCAAGGGGGACTTCCCCTTGTCCAAGTTGGACTAGGGGAAGGTTTTCCCCTTTCCAAGTCTCCCTACCTCTTGGCCTCCTTTATAACCCCACCCCCCTCTAGTTGTGAACAAGCAATTGAGACACAATAGAATCAGACAATTGACTCACGTCAGCTCTCAAGTTTAGATCTCTTCTAGTTGGATTAGAGGAACCTCTAATTAGAGGCGACCTATCCGATTAGACTAGATCTAATCTCTCTCTCTCCTTCTCATGTGTTGAGATCTCCACCTTCATATACACCAGCAGACTTTAAGCTTGGACGGCGAAGCCCTGCTGAACCTTTCCAGTGTACGTGTGCAAGCTCTCAGAGGGGAGATCTATCTTACGACGGTTGTCCCTTCAGCTGTTGATTCAAGGTGGTGAAGCGAAGGAGAAGAAGGCGTCGGAATCTCTCTACCAGGCTTGGTTGAGAGAGACCGCAATCGGCTGCATCGACTACGTCATCAACACGTTCTTCCGCAATCTACGGTGTTGGTAACGTATACTAAACTAGATCTATGGATCTATTAGCATGTATCTCGATAGTAGATCTTGGGAAGGTTGCGTAGCAATACGTGAAATTTTTAATTTACCGTATTCGCAACCCAATAAAGACAATCAAACTACTTTGCCCCAACGAATCAGTGAGGGTGTCAATCTCACCGGCTTGCTGAAAACAAAGGATTAAAAGTGTGGTGTGGAAAATGTTGTTCAATTGCAGAGAATGAAAGAGAACAATGATTGCAGTAGGTTGTATTATCAGATGTAAAAGAATGGACCAGGGTCCACAGTTCACTAGTGGTGTCTCTCCATAAAGATAACTAACATGTTGAGTAAACAAATTACAGCTAGGCAATTGACAATATTGAAAGTGCATAAAAATAATGCATGTGCAAGTAGTGTCTACTATGAGATTCATTTGGGCATTACGACAAAGTACACATACTGCTATCCAGCATGCATCTGTGCCTAAATAGTCCACCTTCAGGTTAACATCCGTACCCCTTCCAGTATTAAGTTGCAAGCAACAGACAATTGCATTAAGTAAAGTGCATAATGTAAACAACACATTTATCCTTAGACAAAGCATCATTAGGTTACCTGGCAACAGCACATCCACAACTTTAGAACTTTCTGTCACTGTCCCAGATTAAATGGAGACTGAATCCACTATCTAGCATAAATACTCCCTCTTGGAGTCACAAGCATCAACTTGGCCAAAGTATCAACAAGCAACAGAGAGCATGCAAGATTATAAATAACATAGACATGATATTTCAGTATTCAACTTGACATAGTATCAATATTCATCGGATCCCAGCAAACACAACATGTAGCATTACAATAAGATGATCTTAATCATGATAGGCAGCTCACAACATCTAAACATGATGGCAGAAGAGGAGAAGACAACCATCTAGCTACTGCTATGGACCCATAGTCCAAGGATGAGCTACTCACACATCACTCCGGAGGCAGGCATGGCGATGTAGAGCCCACCGGTGATGATTCCCCTCTCCGACAGGGTGCCGGGAAGAGCTTCAGAACCCTCCAGAGTTAGGGTTGACGGCGGCGGCGGCTCTGGAACTTTTCGTGGATAATGACTCGGGTACTTAGGGTTTTCCCGAAAACATCAATTTATAGGCGAAGGGGTGACGTCGGTGGAGGCTCAAGGGGCCCACACCACGTCACGGCGCGGCAGATGGTGGGACCGCGCCGCCACGTGGTGTGGCCGCCTCCTCGGCCCCCTTCGTGTCTCCTTCGGACTCCGTGTACGTGACGGAAAAATAGGGACCTGGGCTTTTGTTTCGTCCAATTCCGAGAATATTTCCAGAACAACTTTTCTGAAACCAAAAACAACACAAAACAGGAACTGGCACTGTGGCATCTTGTTAATAGGTTAGTCCCAGAAAATGCATAAAAATGATATAAAGTGTATATAAAACATGTAACAATTGGCATAATATAAGCATGGAACATCAGAAATTATAGATACGTTGGAGACGTATCACCTGTCTTATGAGACAACTCCGACGTTGTTACGCATCAGGGTCCACCGCTAAATGTATGAACGCAGTGTTTCCTACTTCCCTTGCTTGCAGGATTGCAGCTCCACGAACATCGCGGGTCTCGAGTATGTTCTGAGGAAGTTTTTAACGAAGGCTTCCTCGAATTGATCCCACGAGTTGAAGGAGTTCTTGGGTAAAGTTTGGAGCCACCCACGTGCTGACCCAGTGAGCATCAGGTGGATGTACTGCATCACCGTAGTCGTGTTTCCTCCCTGACAGTTGCAGGCGATGAGGTAGTCTTCGAGCCAGAGCCTCGGGTCTTGCTTTCCGTCGAAATTGACTGCCTCAGCTGTGAGCTTGAAGCCTCGTGGCATCCTTGTGTCACGGATGTTGAGGGTAAAATAGGAGGCGCCACACGGCTCGTTGTCGCCGCTAGAGTAGAGCTCTGGGTCTTGGGTGCTGATGGTTTGCTTGGCGCGGTTGCGATCTAGCTGTCGCTGCGCGATGACGTTGCGCACATCTTCTCCTTCTTGCAGCTGTCGCGTGGGTCGCTCCACGCATGCAGCGCGTTCGCGGTCGCGCCGTCCTTGTCCTTCTTGTGACTTGTCGGGTGTCCCCGTCTAGATCAGAGCATCTTCCGCCAGTTGGCGTGCCCTGATCTGTTGCTTGTGCAGGGTAGCGCGCGGGTCACCTTCCGGGGGTTGGGTCAGTCGTAGTTACGTGCCTATCGACATTAGCGCTGCTGAAGTTGTCTTGGGGATGGGTATCCCGTCTGCATCTTCCTTCACGTATGATGACTCGAGATTGTGGGTGGTTCACGCTCTGTCAGCATCTGTCATCGGGTGCAGGCGTGTTCTGTGGCGCCTTGCTCCTTGTGTGACTGCGGGCTCCGAGGAAGCGAACGAGTAAGCCGCACGTCGGGCACTCGAAGCGTCGGCGGCTGCTTTGCGTCGAGCCAGCTCTGCCTTATCTGCGAGCAGCTTCTCGTTTCCCTTCCGCACCAAGTACTGGTAGGCCATCATATCTTCCCGGGTTGCATCCGGGGGAGGAAGGGTGCAGTCCTCTACATGCTTCAAGGCTCTGATTCCCATCTCTCGAGTGATGACGAGATTCGTCGTCTTGTCTGGCATGAGCACCTCCATTAGGTATGTGGGTTCATCTCTATGGGCGCTGCCTGGGGTTGATGCACCGATCATGAAGACTTTTGTGGGGCGCGACTGAGCCGTCGAGTGCGCGCCGCTGTTGCCACTTTCCCCGTCAGAGCTGCCTCCCGAGCTGAAGATGGAGGCGACGTGGTACACGCCGCAGTCGTTGCAGAAGTCTTCCGGTCAGGACTTGCCCACCTCCGCGGTCTCCGCTGTCAAAGGAGGCGCCTTTGGTGGAGTCGAAGCAGATGCAGTCTCTGTAGTCGAAGGAGACGCAGTTGGTGTAGTTGAAGTTGATGCGATCTCCGTAGTCGAAGGAGACGCGGTCGGTGTAGTCGAAGCAGATGCGATCTCCGTAGTCGAAGGAGACATGGTCGATGTAGTCGAAGCAGATGCGATCTCAGTAGTCGAAGGAGACGCAGTCGACGTAGTCGTGGCCGATGCGATCTTCGTAGTCGAAGGAGACGCGGTCGATGTAGTCGAAGCAGATGCGATCTCCGTAGTCAAAGGAGACGCGAATCCCGCGGTCGTCGCAGGCGCGAGTGTGGAGGGTCGGAAGACTCCCCACTTGTTCACATGGAGTTGCATGTTACCGAAGGACAAGCACATACCTCCGTAGAGATCGGCGTACACGATCGGTGGGCCGGTGGATGAGGATCGTAGGTGAAGGAGCTGAAGCAGATCGATCTCTCGACAGACGGTGCGTCGACCGTCATTGCGGATGGAGCCGGTGCAACCATGATTCCAGCACTCTTCTTTCCCACAAACGGTGCCAATTGACGAGGGATAACCTCGGCAAATCCCAGGGTCGAGTACCCCAGGTTGATTGAGAGGGAGAAAGAGGGAGAGTTTGTAGTTACGACGGCTGACAAGCAAGGCGATTTACCCAGGTTCGGGCTCCCAGAGGATAACACCCTACTTCCTGCTTGTCTGATATTGATATTGTCGAGAGGTTAAAATGGCGATCCCGGTGAGATGGCGATCTCGCTAGGGTTACGGTGGGCTAGTATGAACGTACCCTCGATAGAGGACCCTCCTAGCATTTATATGGGAGGCTAGGTCTCGGGAGATCGATACCGATTAGGTTTACAAGTTAGGTAAGTTCCTACCGACCTAATCTTCGGCTGTCTTGGGACGTACATTTTCCTTCTTGGGCTCTTCCTGGCCTTCAATTGCTAATCCTTGGCCTTGGTGTGCACCAGGTGTCCTCATCGTGGGGCACCCGAAAGGTAGGCCCACGTCACGTTTAACCCTTTGTTTTCAGCATGCCTGGGAGATTGAGAACCTTCCTATTTCGTTGGGACAAAGTAGTTTGATTGTGTTGTGTGCCGGTTCCACGTCAACAGTCCAGATCCTCTGCAACAGCTACTTTTCTGGTGTCGTTGACAACCTTCTAAAGTGCTCCTACTCCTTCTAGATTCGATAACCTTGGTTTCATACTGAGGGAAAACTTGCTGCTGCACTGCTTCATACCTTCCTCTTGGGGTCTCTCAACGAACGTGTGTTTCACGTCTTCAGTCCGCCGGTGGAGGAGGAGGTGGCGAGGGCGGAGGAGCGCGGGAGGAGGAGCCATCCGCCTCATCGTCGTTTGCCAACGCATGGTCTGCATGGAGGCGAGCATCGTGAAGATAGTTTTCCAAGTCTTGATCGCGTCAGCGGATCCTCCGGGCCGACGTCAAGAGAACGCTGGTTCGCGACGGGGAGGGCCATGGATAGTTGATACGTCTCAAACGTATCTATAATTTCGGTTGTTCCATGGTTGTTTTATACTAATTGCTACAAGTTGTATATACACATCAGAGCATATTTATGCATTTTCTGGGATTAATATATTAACAAGATGCCACAGTGACAGTTCCTGTTTTCTGCAGTCACAAAATCTGTTAAGCAAATATCCTCGGAATAGAACGAAAATGAACGCACGCCAGTTTTTCACCGACACGATCACGAAGTCTGAAGGGCGCACGAAGAGGCGACCCAGGGCCGCCACACCACACTTGGACGGGCGTATCAGCGAACCAACAACATCCAAGTTGCTAATGACGTCGGCGTGGGCAGATCATTAAGGCATGTGAGTGCCTTGATGATGCCGGCGCCATCGCTCGGATGGACATCTTCCTCGACGCTGTCATGTAGTGGTTGGCGAGGCGCGGGGCGGCGCCTGGATAGGCCTCCCTTCGCTCACGGTTGCCGCCGGGATAGGCTTTAGTTGGAACTTAGTTTAAATAAGACCTGTAAATTTTGTTTGGATTTTTAATATAAGTTTGTTAGTTTAAGTTCGCCGAGTTTGAGCTTATTCTGTTACAATTTCTCAAGAAATAAGCTAAATCAAATTTGGGAGTTCTTGATTTTTGGGGTGCCGGTGGGGGAGGCGATCCGTGAATGGCCAGACATGTGTCCAGCACCACCCACATGGTGTCCGCTTTGGGTGGTGCCGGACTATATTTGGGAGCCGCCGGTAAAGATGCTCTTAGTAACCAAAGCCCCGTTTTCAAATCTAATCCATATATAGAAAATATAGCTAAAGAACGGTTTGAGACATGCAATAGAAAATGAAAAATACAACTGAATCCAAATGGCAAAAGTACTCGTTCTCATAGCCTGTTGCAATAGCTAGCTAGTACTACTGGAATATAAAAAACAAGCTTTGATCTCTCGTTAAGTGAAGCAAAATTATCGCTCTGCATGATCGACCACAGATGCAAACCTCTCATCTCCATTCATCTTCACGCTCATTTTTTTTTTTTAGAAATGGGAGCCTCGCCCTAGCCTCTGCATCAAAATGATGCATACGACCGCTTTTGTTTTTATTAATAGGAGCGTCAAAAGTACGGACTTATTACAATAAATCAATTCACTGATCACACAGTGTAAAAAAGTAAATAAGCCAAAAGAAAATGAGCAGTCTATCCATCAATTCTTCTAGTATGACGCCACCCATTCCTGGAGAAGATAGCCCGAACGACCGCCATTATTCGAGTACCATCATCACGCTCATACCTGAGGCAAGCCAATGTTCAGGACTCCCTCGGCCCTTTCAAATCTAATCCATATATAGAAAATATAGCTAAAGAACGGTTTGAGACATGCAATAGAAAATGAAAAATACAACTGAATCCAAATGGCAAAAGTACTCGTTCTCATAGCCTGTTGCAATAGCTAGCTAGTACTACTGGAATATAAAAAACAAGCTTTGATCTCTCGTTAAGTGAAGCAAAATTATCGCTCTGCATGATCGACCACAGATGCAAACCTCTCATCTCCATTCATCATCACGCTCATACCTGAGGCAAGCCAATGTTCAGGACTCCCTCGGCCCGATACCACAACAGCAATCCGATCACCTCAACAACAAAACCGGCAGCGTGCGCAATGGTAACTAGAGGCCACGTCTTCCCCACGACCATATACAAGATCCTGGCACCACCTCCCAAAAACATCATGAGGGCATTTGCATTCACAGCTTGGAAGCGATACTCGTTTGCTCCATTAGCACCATCAGCCTGTTCTGGATTTGCAATGGTCGCTGCTGCTCTGTTGGCTGCTGCTACATTCACAACATGGCTGTACAAGTACATATGTGGCCACACAAACAAAGGCACTGTGCCGAGCCACACAAAACCCCAAATCCAGTTCCCCATTCCTTTATCTTGTAGTTCCTTCGACAACCCGGTCTTGTTGAAGTATGAAACACCCACAAAGACAACATGATAGACTGCGTACATCACCACAAGAGCGAAGAAAAGTACCATTGGCTTGTCGAAGTAATGGCTGATCCTTGAGCGTAGGTTGCCATGGGCAGCGTTTTCCTCATGTTGCTGAGGAGCTTGTGGAGAAGGCGGTGGAGGTTGGAGTGCAGGAACCTCAGCATCTGCAATTTCTTCATTGCCCGCATGTTGTCCTAGTCCCTGGCTGAATGGTTGAAGTTCAATGGAACTATTGGACGCAGCCTGCACCTCATCCTCCTTCTCCTCATCCTCCTCCAAGCCATCGTCCTCTCTTTCGTCACTCTCAACAGGCTCCTGACACCAATCACCATGACATGTTTCTCCTCTCCTATGCATTGGCAGCAATCCTCCTGAAAGGACCCAAGAAGAGCCCAGCGGCCGGGCAGCCTGAGAAGCTGATGTACGGCACCGCTGGACCGTCCTCCGCTGCCAGATCCCCGTCGTGTGGGACGCAGCCTCAATCTGCAGCGACGGGGGGCCTTGCGGCGCGGCGTTCCTCACTGTAGGAGGTGGACTTGGAGGCCATGGCGGCGTCGGCCTCCGATGAGGTGGCCGCACCCCCCCGAGACGCCACCGCCAGGTCCGGCTCGGGCTGCAGCAGCGAGGAGTCGGAACACCGGGATGTTGTGGGGACGACAATGGCGACCAGTGGAGTCTTGGTGGCTGTGTCGGGGAGGAGGAAGGGGTGACCACAGTCATGTCGCTGGCCCGATCCTGACCATGAAAGGAAGAAGCTTGGGGTGCCGGCCAGAACATGCGCGGTGACGGTGCAGAGGAAGAGGGATGTGCGGTGCGCACCATGTCGGAGCAGAACGGCGGATAGGACAACGGTGGCGGTGGTGGGGAGGAGGAAGGGGTGACCGTGGCGACATCGCCGACTTGACCATGAAAGCGAGGAGCTTGGGGTGCCCAGAACATGCGCGGCGGCGGTGCAGACGGAGATGGGGGTGTGGAGAGCACCATGTCGGAGCAGATCGGCGGACAGTAGAACGGCGACCAATATACTGGCGGCGGTGGTGGTGGGGAGGAGGAGGAAGGCGTGATCGCCATCACGTCGGTAGCCTGACCATGAAAGGATGGAGCTTGCGGTGACCAGAAAATGGGCGGGGGCACGGAAAGAACCACGTCGGAGAATACCGGCGGAGATGACAACGTCGACCAATGGACTGGCGGCGGGGAGGAGGAAGGCGTGATGGAGATCACGTCGGCGGCCGCGGCCGAGGTATAAACACGAGGGTTCCAGTAAGTTGGTGGTGGTGCAAACAGAGACGGGGTTGCGGAGAGGAGTAAATGGCATTGGCGGTCACTGAAGTCGTCAATCGGGTGCACTTAAGTCACCATTTTCAGGAATCTTGTGAACCCGTCACTCAACTCAGCATCCGTGTGCACCACTGGTCACTCCACCGGTTTTGACCGGTTTTTGACCAGGAACTTTGCAAAAAAACCCTCCGATTTCTTTCTCTCGCTCAAATCAGTACAGGAACATCCACCACTTAAATCCCGCCGTCCTCTGTTTGCCGTCACTCGAAATTTATTCACTCCCCAAATCAGAACCCTAGATCGGAGACAATGGCTGGCGGCGGTGACGGTGTGGGGAGCTTGAGCTGCGGGAGCGAGTCGTACATCTAGATATTTTGGTGCGGTGGTCTTTTTCCCAGGCGATGGAGGAGATGGCCGAGACACCCGACGGCGGTGCGGCCAAGGCGAGCTCTGCGGCGGCGCCATCGCCGCCGGCAGAGAAGAAGGTGCCGAAGGAAGAGTTGCCCGTGCTTAGGCTCGATCCGCGCGGGACCCCTGTCCATGGTATGCTCCTTTTCCTCGCCGTCGTACATCATGAAGGGATACGCCGGGATACGCCGGGATTGGCGAGGCCGGTCGGGGGAGGGCTGAGGTCGAGCGGTGGCGTCCGGCGGCCGGCGGGTCGAGCGGTGGCGGCCGGCGTCCGGCGGATCGAGCGGGCGTGCGCCTCGCGGTCGCTGCCTCGCTGTGGCGTGGTCTGTGGCGGCTGCCGCCTGGATCGATCGGGAGGGGCTGAGGTCGAGCGGTGGCGTCCGGCGGCCGGCGGGTCGAGCGGTGGCGGCCGGCGGCCGGCGGATCGAGCGGGCGTGCGCCTCGCGGTCGCTGCCTCGCTGTGGCGTGGTCTGTGGCGGCTGCTGCCTGGATCGATCGGTCCTGGCTCCTGGCTACGGTTTCTGTGGAGTGGATCGATCGGTCCAGCGCCTATGGGCTCCTTTTACCGTGTTGCTGCTGGGCCTTGTACCGTGTTGCTGCTGGGCTCTTTTTTTTCTGGGTAATTCGGGATATTCGGGAAATATGTTGGCAGTAGAGGGTGAAGCACATGCTCAGCAAGATGCACACCAAGATGCAGTATATGAAGAGGGTGAAACACATGCACACCAAGATGCAGCAGAGCCCTCTCTTCACGGAAATAACATCAACAAAGGAAAAGGCCCAGCTACTGAAATACCAACAAGCAAGAGCTCACGAGGGAGAAAGAGAAAACCAACTACGAAGATGAGGGAGCATGTGGAGCATCTGATGGAAATGGCTAGGAGAAAGAAATCGAAGCAAGTTATTGATGAAAATGGTGACATTGATTACCTTGTACTAAGAACTGTAAGTGTGCTACCTTTTATTGTTTTTCTTACACTCTTACACTCGCCATAGCACGTGAAAAGGCCCAGCTACTGACTTTTACTGTTTTTCTTGCCATAGCACATCAATACCAACCCAATTGCCCCAAATCTGGACCCTGAACATCAAGAAGATTACATGGTTCACATATTAGGACATGAGGTACAAAATTTGGAAATTAGCTCACAGTTGTTGATCCACTATTTGTGCCAGAAGAGAGTGCTTTTGTAATGTGATCTCACTATTTGTTTTTGTAATATAGGGCCCTTCTAGGCGTGTACAAATTGTTGATCCAGTGCCAGAAGAGAGTGCTTTTGTTGCTGAGCATAGAGCAACAATACCAGCCGCAAGAGGCCCACAAGTGAACACATCTGGCAGAGCACTTGGCACAGCAACAAGAGCAAGAAGTAGAGGCAGTAGAGGCGGCGGATCAGCAAGAAGCAGCGGCAGAGGCAGGGTCGCACATCAGGCGCCAGCACATCAAGCGGCAGATGCAGAAGCAAGTGGCAGTACAAGACCGAAGACTAGAAGATTGAAATGGCTCATGTTTGGTCCAGCGAAGAAATCAAAACAGGTTCCTGAAGCAGCTCCAGCTGATGTGGGCTAGTTACGTTGTCATTTGTGCTATGTACTTAATGTCGAACCGTATGTTAAACTCCTCGGCTATAAGGAGCTCCAGTAGATTTATTTTGGATCAATGCCTGTTATTTCGGATCAATGCATGTTTAACTCTGTACTGTGGATTGATGACTGTTTATTTTGGGACAAGTTTGATGCCGGAATGCATGTTTAACTATTTATTCTGGGACAAGTTCTTAACAGAGCACAACCTGAAGTATATGACAAACTGAACTTCATAACACATGAGTACTCATAACAGGACGACGGGATTTAAGTGGTGGATGTTCCTGTACTGATTTGAGCGAGAGAAAGAAATCGGAGGGGTTTTTTGCAAAGTTCCTGGTCAAAAACCGGTCAAAACTGGTGGAGTGACCAGTGGTGCACACAGATGCTGAGTTGAGTGACGGGTTCACAAGATTCCTGAAAATGGTGACTTAAGTGCACCTGATCGACGACTTCAGTGACCGTTAATGCCATTTACTCTTGCGGAGAGCATCACGTCGGAGGATACCGGCGGCGAGGGCAAGGTCGTCCAGAAGAGTGGCGGCGGGGGGAGGAGAAAGGCGTGACCAAGGGCGAGCACCACGTCCGGCGACGACTTCCGGTAGATTTGCGGTGGCGGTGGGAAGGATGAAGGAACCATCGTCTGCAAGAAGGCCGGCGGAGGTGGTAATGGAGATCTAGCAGCCATGGAAGAGGGGGCAGGCGGAGAGGGTGGAGGCGGAGGGATTTCTCGCCGGCCGGCTGCGGAAAGTAAAGCGATGTGGAGGAGATGGCAGAGGCTTTCTGCAGGAGCCCGAGACTACACTGTAGGGGAAGAACCTGGCACTGCCACTGCGCTGGTTTGATTTTGTCGAACCATGGCTGCGCTGGTTTGATTAAACTAATTGACCTGCGCCGTGACTCGATCACATAACTTGCCATATCAAAACTTTTCAACACAAATTCATAATTTTGTACAACAAAATAAATTCGGAAAAAGAACATATATATTGGAAAGTAAGAAAAATGAAAAAAAAAGCAAAGTAATGGAGGTATCGTGAAAGTCTTAGAAAATTGGTTTTATCACATTTACTGATTTCAAAATATTTTTTTGGGAAATTACCTCGGTATTTTTAAAAATTATAGTAAAGACGTTATTATCTTAAAAAATAATTTTGATCTAATATTGGCGAATTATATTTATACAAAATTTCAAAAAATGGGAGAAGTTATATATTTGTAAGCCTTTTGTGTTTCCCTTTTTGTTTTGTGAATTTTTGTATTTCTCAAAGTACTTTAATTGTTGAATGTAGGCCGTACATGAAGTTGCGGCGCGTGTGCATTTTACCATGAATGTGCATATTGGTCATGATGTCGGTAGTTTACTGACGTGGCATATTGTTTTTCTTAACCCCCTAAAGCTTTTTTTTTTCTCTTTTTTCGTACCCTCAGTCTCACACTTTTCATCAAACATGTATGAGCAGCGGCGGAAGATAAGGAGACCTCGAGGCGAAGGAGCGGGCGCTCCACGCAAACCAGGAAGAGTTGCAGGGTGCTCAAGGTGTCGTCGGCCCGGACACTGCCTCTACGTTCTCAAGAGTGAACAAGTATTATGTGACAAGTGAGTAAACACGTAGGACTCACGGTCAACAAGAGACAAGAGTCGCTTTGAAATAGCTAGAAACAAATCAAGGTTTTTTTTGTGAATAACCAATCGAGGTTTCTAATCAGCCTTGATTTATGAGTTGATGGTCCGTTTTGTGTTGTTTGAAAAGAGTAAATCATCGGTGCAATCTACATCTCTCAGCAACAGTACACGTAGAGAGATGTAAACTAGGGCCTTATTCTATCAACACCAGAGTAGGGTGGCTCTGTAATTTAAAAATGGGTCCAAGAATGTTGTGGAATGGGTTGTACTAACAGTGGAACCAGCAAGTCAGCCAGCTCAACGACACAAGCATGCAGTTGTCGAGAAACAAAACAAGTGATGTTTTAGAAATTCGAATTTTGAAAGAAACGGGCATTTCGAAGATGGAGTAGTGGTAGTAGCATTCGATTGGCCACTGGTCACGCAGGCAGGCAGGCAGAAGGGCAAGAACATGTCCCGTGAGCGTCCCCATTCTTTCTCCAAGGTTCCCGCTGCCCTTCTGTCCTCTACGAAAGGTTGCTCTTCGTTGCACCAAAAATGTCGATAGGGGTTGGAACGTCAAAGGCTGCAACCCTAGGCCCTAGCTACGCTGTTCGTCAGTACCCTGCCTGCATGCAACTCAGACGGCCTCTCATCTAATTTTGGATGCTTTTCTTGCCCCGTTTTTTGTCTTAATTTCCTCGCACTTGGCACCGCATCCACAGTTCCTGCCATTGTTTTGTTCAGGAGTGCATAGCAATTCTAACGACCTCGGATCATGAAGGGAAAGCCGAAACTAATAGCTATAGCTGTACCGCGATCTGGTCCTAATGATGGTTCAGTTAAAATAAATGTTGATCGATGGCTCTATTGTGAAACAAGATGGGTATGATACTGCGAGACTCTGACAGTGTACTCCCTTCGATCCTATTAAAGTGTCGGAGCCGATGAGCGTGTGTTGGCAACATTTTTTTTTGTAGATCACAGGCATTAGTAGAAACATAAGTACAATACGTATGTACGTACGTTTCAACACTCAGTCCGCGACAGTATTTTCGGATCAGAGGGACTAGTTAGTTGCTCAAGGAAGCCATACTGTCAGTTTCAAAAGTTCCTAATATTGTGACTCATGAAATTGCTAAGTCGGGTAGATTGCATGATACAAATGTAATGTGGTTAGGATAAGGTTCTGAAGAAATTTTGCATCTTATCCTTAGGATACAAATTCAAGGACCTTCACACTCTAGGGTCATGGGGGAGTAAAGGACATGCACAAAGAACTAGAAGAATGCTCCACGCGTTGCAGCGGAATATTATGTATATGAAATAGGTATAAGATGCATAGAATATTTAATTTTCAAGATGCAGTTCATCACAACTGTCGAGACACTAAATTTAATTCATCTGAAACTGTTGAGCTTTTTAGGACTAAATATAACTGAATTTTATAGGGCTTAAAATGATGACATGGATAGACTGCATGAAAGATATACTATTACTTATTATTGTTAGTGGAAATGATATGGACAATTGATTGGCTAAAATAGTGGGTGATGTGGATAACTTGCATGTTGAGATAGAAAATTAATTAATGCACTTAGTGGGGTTTTGCTTTATAAGAGCTATAGATAAGCCTAAAAGGGAAATGGAATGGGTAGATCAAAAAAAATCTGCGGTCGAACAAAACTTGATGACTAAATGTAAAATAAAAAATCTCAGTTTTTAAAATGTTCAATAAAGTAAAATGATTATTATAATGAATTGATTTATGTGCCTTGAAAATGTTGAATTTTTTTTGTGCCGTTTACCCTAACAACTTGCCGAAATTTTTCGCACCTTGTTAAAAATGTTCTTTAGGAGGGAATTAGCATGACTATCCAAAAATACAAATCTTGGCTAGTGAGATTTTATGCAAATTCAAATCATTTTCTCGTATATCTAAATGTGAGGATGTATCCTAAATTCCTAATCATCCATGTTCAAGCTTTGACATGTTCTTTTATATCTTTGTTATTATGATATTAAGGCCTTCAGATTTGCAGTCCAATGGTATATGGTGCACGACATTCATTCCCGAAATTCAGATTTGGATAGAGGATAATCATCTCAGGCATGAAGCATTCAACTTTCAACAACGTGCACGAATCTGAACCCACATGAGCCAAATCGTTCTCGTGTACATTACGTCCACACATCCAATCCAATAATAATCCATCGAAATGCTACAAAATATTATCCACCGATTTTCCTGATCGAACGGTCGCCAATAATTCCGTACGAGGAAACGGAAAATGATAAAGGGCACGAAAAAAAAATTAAACTCCATGGTTGTCTTCTCGTCCTGATCCCCCACCTGGCCGGCATCTTCCCCTCTCCTCCCCGTCGCCGCCGCTCGCCGCCGAGCCCCCGACACCGCCGCGCCCCCACTCGCTCTTGAGTCGGGACTCGAGAAGCGGTTCGTGATCTGGAACGGCGGGCGGTTGGCCTCGCCTGGAGATCCATCATGAGCGCCAGAAGCCTCGTCCGATCCCGGTAATACCTTCCTCCCGCTTCTCTTCGTTCCTGCGTGTGTTTCTTTGTTGTATCTTCTAGGTGTAGCGGTCTATCAGACTTATGTTTCTGAGTAGGAACGGGAGTGTGTAGATAAATGGGGAAATAACAGTAGGAGGGATTCAACTTCTCTTCTCTCATTCTTTTTTATTATTATTCTGAATTTTGGGTGGTTAATTCTTGATTTTCGATGCGCGATGTGATCCATTATGCCGACTTCCTAAAAATGGCTCTGGGGTGTGTTTCTGGAGCTTGAGCATTGTCGTGTGATCAGTAACTGAAATGGGGATTTCCCCCCACCCTGTGATCACGAAGTTTTCTCCTTCTCAAATTTACATTGTTTTCTATGTGTCATATTTTGCATTGTTTTTCTTCCTGAATAAGTATATTAATTAATAGTGCTGTAGTGGAAATACTTCACCAGAAGTACTCTATTATCTAACTGAAACATACTAGGGTATTGCTATGTGTTGCGCGTGGTTGCTGTCTTAAGTTTGCGTCTTAATATAAGCACGTAAATACTCATTTTCAAATACCCTCTTGACCAGATATTCTTCTCGTGTTATGTACCATCATACTGCAGGTATCCTGTAGTGCCGTAAATGAATGCTTTACCTACAATTCACAACATTCAAGAGGCTTCTATCATACCATGAAGTTGCAAAGACCACAAGCTGGCCAGATGCTTTTGCCTCGCAAACTGAGAAAGTCAACTCGATGGCAGACCGCCCTTTTCACCCAGAGACAGATTGTATCAAACTGTTGCTCTGACCTTAGCACCACTTACTCAGACGAACTGCCCAACTATTTAGCACTTAATGTTTTGCAAGACCAGTCGAAGGGTAAACAAGAAAATATCCGTAAAGTACTTGTCATCTTGAATCCTAATTCTGGATTCCGTAGCTCTCGTGAGATTTTCTACAAGAAAGTGCAATCAACACTGAAGGTAAGATGCTCCTACTTTTGCTATAGACTGTCAAAATATTATGTTGGTTTCAGCTACAAAAATCTCATTTTAGAATCATAATGATCATCTTAGTTTCTGTCAGTATCCATTGAGGGTGTACCGTGTCAAATTAGTTTTGTCAAGTACTTAAATTGCACAAGACATCGTAAATAATAATCCTTCTTTTTTTCACATGGTAGCATGTATGGCTCTTAAAACATATATTCTGTTACCTTTTTACTTTTTTGTTTAAATTTTGATCTGGTGCAGCTTTCAGGTTTTGCAATGGAAGTTGTTGAAACAGCGTATGCTGGTCATGCAAAGGTGCTAGCCTCTACTGTTGACCTCAGTACATGCCCTGATGGTAATATCAATTGCATATCTGCGTTTGCAACTGCACTTCCATTTCATTGCTCAATTCTCTAATGTGTTCATTTCTTTACAGGTATTATATGTGTTGGAGGTGATGGAGTCGTGAACGAGGTACTGTTGATATCTGTTTTCATATGATTCTCACAAATTGAGCTGGTAATCTGGGAACTTGGTTCACTAGATTGCACCTAAGCGGAGTACTTTCTGCTTCTGATGTGCTTGTCATTCACCACTACTCTGAAAGTTTACATTCTTAGCACATACTCTCTGATGATCTCCGTCAGTTGTTATTTGGAGTTTGTACTGCTAAATAGCACTCACACTTGTCCAACCTTGTAAACACCAACACACCGCTGTGATATATTGCTGGCGTGTGAAATTATTTCTGTAGAAAAAGAAGCATCTGTACTCATTCAGCTACCTACATATTTCCCTACATTAAACAGGTGTTGAATGGTTTACTTGGTAGAGACGATTTGAGTGAGGCGCTTCAACTGCCCATCGGGATAGTTCCTGCTGGTTCTGATAATTCATTGGTGTGGACTGTTCTTGGCATCAGGGATCCTGTGTCGGCAGCAACTGCTTTAGCTAAGGTAATTTTGTCTCAGAGTGATGTAATTTTCTTCATGAGTTCTGTTGATAATTGACGTTCTAGGTTGTTCAACCCTGAAATGTTCATGTTTCTCTTCTTTCCTTCCCTGTTTCATTTGTTAAACATGGATGTAGGGTGGTTTCACACCAATCGATGTGTTTGCTGTAAAATGGATCCAAGCTGGAGTTACTCATTTCGGTTTGACGGCCTCCTACTGTGGTTTCGTAGCTGATGGTAAGTTTTCATTCTTCTGTACATGTTACTCTGAAGTGCTGCATGTGATATTCTGACTCTTAACGCTTAGCTGATTCCAGTGATGTTAATCTGTGTTAAACTTAGAATTATAACCTAGCTAACCTTGTGTAACATATTGCCTCCAGCAACAAAGTTATAAGTTTGTTCTTACTTGGCTTAGCTGTTAACTAAGAGTAGAAGGGACTATATATGACATTTTGAGATCATACCCATGATGGTTCTAGCCATGTAGGATTACAGAAAGGCTCATGGTTTTTATCTTGATGTTTGAAATGCTCCCCTGAGCATTTCTGTCTATATCCTTCAGAAATAGGAGCAAGACAAAATCATGTTACGATCTTGATGATATAGAAGAAGATAGTAGAGTAATTTTTACCAAATATATCACTCATGCTGATTACCTCTTACTGATTGACAATGGTACCCGTGAGGCCACACTTATAGATGCGCATCTGTCTTCTGTATTTCATTCCCGTAGCCATATCTGATATGTTTTTAGTCAACTTATAACCTCGAATTTATTGTGTTTTTTTACAGTCATACAGTTATCTGAAAAGTTCCGCCTGCAGCTTGGGCCCTTCCGTTATGTCATCGCTGGCCTTCTTAAGTTTCTGTCCCTGCCCAAATACAGATTTGAAGTGGATTATCTGCCTTTATCACCAGAGAGAAATCCTAAACTGAAGGCACCAACTGAAAAAATTCATGACCAGCTTTCTGATGGTAGTAAGGTTAAGAAAAGTACACAGATGGATGGTAGCACTGGAGATAACTGGGTTGCGAGGAAAGGGGAATTTCTTGGCATTCTGGTCTGCAATCACTTCTGCAAACCTGCCCAGAGTTTACTTTCTCCAGTTGTTGCACCCAAAGCTCGGCATGACGATGGCAGTCTTGATTTGATTCTTGTCCATGGAAGTGGAAGACTCAAATTGTTTTGCTTCTTTGTTGCCTATCAGTTTTGTTGGCATCTTCTACTCCCTTTTGTGGAATATGTGAAGGTATTGAAATTTCCGCATCTAACCACCTCGTTCACTTGGCTTGCAATGCCATTCTTGGCAGGCAGGCGATCTGAACCTTGTTAGTTTTTATTTTCCTAACACTATGGGCGCCTCATGAGTCACGATCCCGCTCAGTCGACTGCCTTACTTTGTTCATTGCCAGATTGAATGATTACCTATGCCCGCCTGTGACACTCGGTTTTGCAACCACTCCTTGCAGGTAAAGCAAGTAAAGATTAGGCCAGTCGGCAGTACCCATAGTGGTTGTGGTGTCGACGGTGAGCTTCTTCAGGTGGACGGCCAACCAGAATGGCATTGCTCTCTGCTCCCAGCACAAGTTCGGTTGCTTGGCCGACATCCGAGCACTTAGAAGTAGGTTTCTAACTCAGCGTAAAGTCGTGCTGCCATTCCGAGCAATGCTGCAATGTACCCATTAAATTAGTGTGAAGCAGAGTATTGATGCAATTGTAAAATGTGTTTTCTGCCATTATTTTCCACCCATTTTTCCTGAGGTTGTAAATCAGGGGATGAACTCCAGGTTTGTGGGCCCCGGTTGATGGGCAGGTGTATATTTCAGGAAAATACGACTTCATTTTCTGCTTTGCATGAAAGTATTAATGTAATGTTAAGCTCAGTTTTATTCTATATTCTGATCGTCTGTCTTAAGTGAAGTTTAAACGACGTATATTGTTTTCTGTTCTCCATATGGATACACGAATGCACTTTATAAAGTAACCGGGACAAAAACAAGCTTAGCTCAACTCACCAGAACTAAATTTAGACTGTGAAGAAGCAATGGTAGTTTTGTTTCTATTTCTATTTATGCCAAGTATACTATACTTCACGAAGGTTCACAAGATAAGGATAACAAACCTCAGTTATGTTTGGCAAATGAAATTTCACTGTTTCTTTAGAACTGACCTCGGTAATGTACATTGCCAGATGAAGTTTTCATTCTTATAAATATTTGAGTGTATGGCGGTTCGCTCACCCTAAGGAGATTACCTCTTAGGTTGCCAAGAAATGAATGACCTAACGTATGTATTGTTAACTTTTGATTGGTTGTTTAAATTAATGTAGAATTCTGGAGATTTTTTATTTTGCATGAAATTAAGGACTAGGATGACAAAAGGGTTTAAACAACTCAAGCTACGAAAAATCTACGATTTCAACGAGATCGCAAGTGCCACACGTACAGGCTCAGTCAGTGGCTTCTGCGCTGTTTACAGGGTAAAAAGCGTGCACACACAAAAACTGATTGGTGGGTTTGAGATCGCAATGAAGAGGCTTTCTTCGTACTCGGCGCAGGGTTTTTTTTAGTTAAGTCAGAGATCCAGTTGATCGCCAAGCTGCAGCGCAGGAACCTAGTCAGACTCCTGGGTTGTTGCCTCCATGAACTGGAGAAGACGCATGTCTACAAGTACATGAGCAGGTTTCTTCATCTGATCAATTTACTTGTCGGTGAACTTTAATAACACAATCACCAATCGGCAACCAAAGATTTTCAGCATGTACAAGCTTTTTAAACCACACTGAGCTTCTTGGACACAATCACCATATTAAGCTTTTAGTCACTTTCCAGCCACCAGCTCTACCAGGCAAGGTCATGGACCGTTCTTGGACTAGTGTTTGTATGATCTCACTACTATACTCTACTTGATTAGACAGTACTACTTTGGTCACAAGCTGAAAATATGCTAGCTGTCTCGGACCAAAATGAACATAAGATTGCAAGTTGGTTACCTCCAACATCCCAAGTTAAAACTACTTTCAAGTTTTCTCAACCCCGTGAATCTGTAGTGCACATCTAGGGCATGAAGGCTTCACATGAACTGTTTCCCGATTTCAGTTCATCACCAGCAATACCATAGTGGAAATGAAAATACCTCCATGGATGGAACCTATGATGATATTCAGACCGGTGATGCCATTATGAACCACCTATTTGCAGACTTGCGGTCCATAATTTCTAGCCAAACATGGCATATGATTGACCAATGCCAATTCAACCGCAACCCAGTACCAGAGTTCCGCAGCAACAGAACCTTGGGAGAAAGAATTGGAGGGTCACAACTTGTATACAACTTCACATGTTTGATTCTGACAATCTAAGTCTCACAAATAACTATACCAGGAAAAATTCGCTACCTTTTACAGTCCTAGGTTCATCTAGCCCACTCGATGTTCACAATAAAAAAAGAGTAACAAGCATGAACAGTTTATTCTTAGTCACCCTCAACCTGAGGCCGTCAGCAACCTAGTCATTTCAGATCGCATGGGTATGAGCTTTGACAGTCAACAGCACTAGGAGCTGGTGGCCGGAAAACTAATGATTTACAACTGTAATAAGCCCTGATTCAATACGGGCAATGTTCATAGGATGAACACCTCCTTTTCAAGCTCCAGCTGCCGAATTTGTCAGCGATGAGCCAGTCGGTGATGTACACGCAGCAAGATCCCGTTTGCTCTTGGACTTCTTCATCTTTGCTTTGAATCTGGACTTAACCACCAATGTGTCCACTGTGTTCGCGAAGTTGCCAATAGCCATTGCAATGAGCAGGACCCCACATACCACAACCTGTGACAACATCGATAGGTTAGAACATGGTCAAATATGATAAATCCTGCTTGCATTGAAAACTAAAAGTTTCTGACCTGCCACTCCGGGATGATGCCTCTATGAGCTGTCCGGAGAAGTAAAAATCCAACATAACCCTCAAACACCTAGACAAAAAACAGGGAATCCAGATAATTGCCCCAAATGGTTGTACATATACGAGTAAACTTTTAACTTGACTTTACTACAAGATGCCAGCATGCCCACTTGATAGCACAGAAATGCTAATCTAAATAAACGACCTGATACTATTCATCAAGCAGGTAAACTAGGAAATTTAAAACACCACACACTATCATGTGCTAGATCGAAAGTAGATTATGAATAAGAACTGGTCTGTCCTTGATGAACTTGGGTAGATACTTGCATGTTCAATACCAACTACCATAAGAATAACCAATACCTGCAAGAGAAAGAGGACAGGACACAGCAGTAATAGTTGACCCTCCACACCAGCAGTCTCTCCCCACACAACGTCCATTCTCTTAGCCTGCCAGAAAAGACAATTTCAAGTTAAAAATACTTCTTTGACTAAAGTTCCAGCAGATGACTGTACAGGTCAACGGATGTAGCAGAAGAGCCATATGGTGCCTAAATGCCATGCAACAAGATAGATGGTGCAAAGATAATGTCAATTTGTAAAGTTGATCAACATCGTATAAATCTTCAAAACAAACGCTACTGATCAAGAAAATAATAGGCTACAGCGACCACAGTGAATATAGAAGGAATCAGGTCATTTGCCCTTTTCAGAATGTGTTACCTTTCCTAAAGCAATCCGAGTATATAGTCTTTGACGTTGATATCTATTCTGCAACATCATGGCAAAACCTTGCATTACAGCCCAGCACAGAAACAGCTCGACACCCCTCTGTGAAAAAATATACAGGTTAAGGTATGCTTTCGTGTATAGGACAGAACAGAAAGATCTAAATGGCTACCTGTTTACGAGCACAGTCAGGTTGTCCCTTAATTTCCCACGTTAGACTTACAAGTGCCATCAACATGGCACAGTAGTGATGGCATACCCACCTTAAGAGCACAATGAACTTTTGTTAAGTTCTGAAGAAACCAATGGTATTGCTGGTGCTTATATGCAGAATAGCTTTGAAAAGACAGAAAATAATCATAAAGAAATGGCTGGAAACAACATGTTACAGGTTATAGAGAAGTATTGGTCACATAGTTCAGCACGATAACTTAAAGCCTCCAATCATAAAATTCCCTTCAAAGATAGATGAACATATTGGTTCATCTTAACATGCAAAAACTAGAGAACTAGGATCCAAACTAGTTAGTTATTATACTTACCAAGGACGGATATCACTCCCATTAACTCGCAGTATGTTCTCTCGCAAAGCTAAAGTTGTATACAAAAATAACAGCCAAGCCTGTTAAACATAAGATAAGTGCAGCTGTCAGATTACCCTTTGGAACATAGCATTAGTTCGTATTGCTACTAATATTTCTGAACAAGCATCTTAATGTACCTGGTATAGCTGAACTGGCAATGCTGGAAAGCATCCATTCCATAACCATGATCTAAGCAACAACAGAATCATTGGAAAACCAAGAAATACCACAGCAGTCCTGTCCTGAAAAAAGATTTTTTTATAAGAAGTGTCCAAGAGTTCTCCACAAATCTAACACCAATATATAGCTAAAGCAAAACTTCCTCCACACATGCAGACATAATTGCGTGTGGAATTCCATACTGGTATACCCAAAGGTGATCAAACATAGAGCGCTCCAAACAATATTATAGAACAGTATTCTCCATTCCAATTCTGTTCAAAATACTGACCTCTCAGTTTGCAAAGAAAGGATTTTGTTTATCTATCATCGTCGGAACAGCCTTTTACTTGAAATAAACATTTGAGGTAAGCAGATTGTGTTACGGGGATAGGTATCAGGATAAACCATAAAAATAAATAGAGTGGAGGTACAAGAGTCATAGAGAAATTAAAGTTTCATTGCTGAACTCACCAGGTGTTCTGTTCCACTAAGAAAAGTGAGAAGGCCATATGGAAAATTAGGTGTTACATCATTAACTATTTTTGTAATTTAGATAAGTCAAATTATATGTTTTAGACTTGTACTTACATATTTACATAAGCGTATCAATAGCAGATAAATGTGACTTTCTTTACTTGAATAAATTTAAGTTAATTAACTGATCACAAGTTGTAAGTTAGACTAATGTATAGACCACAGTTGACTGAACAGTGTCAGATACAGGAATAAGAAGTATTTACAGGCTCATGGTAGAAATAACTTGCACATTGCTCAGCATGCACATTTTTTCACTTTACGATACCACTGAAAGATACCATTTCCCTCTATGAATCGTATGATATAGGTGGAAGAATAAATTGGTAGCTCAAACACACTTGTAGCCAGCTTCATGTTAGCTAAATCGTCATTTTAAACAACACTTGCTGCCTAGATCGACATTAACACTAATAGTAGTACATTTTTACACATACCCTGTATGTATTGTATTCCTCCTTCACCTTGAGCTGCACCTCCTTCCTTGCCCGAAGATTCACTGGTCCCAAGAGCAGCTTCAGGAAAGAGCCTGTCAACTCCCAAAACAGCAAAATATTACTTAGAAGAACAGAACCTCAGCACACAATAAAAGAAAAGATGCCAGGAACATGACAAAAACCAATAACAAGATGAAGCTCGCAGAGAGCACCAATTACCATGCGCCTTGCTGGGGAGGATCGTCGCGATATCGCCATCACTTATGAGGCACGTCGCTCGATCCAAGTCCTCCTCAACCTGCGCAATCACAGCAAAGGGGCCACGGCCACATCATGAGAAGCAGAAATCATGTACATTGTGACGATCAGTCAATCATCAGGGGCGGACGCGTGTAACAGCACAATGATTTCAGAAAGCTCCGACGCATCCACCACGCTCCACGGGCACATTTCGGCGCCGCGCGAAGTTGAGATTTCCACGGCACGCCAGATGGCAGCAGTTCCACGCAGGCAGATCTCCCGCAGTGATCTGGCGCCGCCATGACACACGACGAGCGGAGCGGAGCCGAGCAAGCAGCCGCAGAACCCCGCCAAGCACCCGGGCAGCGATCTCCTCGGATATCCACCAACCCACCGAGACGCCCACGCGCACACACTCCGACCGACGACGACTAGGCAGGGAGGCAGCAGGAATTCGGCGCGTTACCTTGTCACTATCGGCGCTGGCGGCGGCCCTGCGCAGGCGGGCGAGCTCCTCCCCGAGCACGGCGGCGCGGCGGCGCAGCGACTCCTCCTCCGCCCACGTCCGCGAGAGCAGCGCCGCCGCCGCGTCCTGCAGCTCCCGCGCCTGCTCCGCCGCGCGCGCCGCCGCCTCCACCGCCTCCTGGCCTCCCCTCCGCTCCTCCCCCATCTCCTCCTCTACTGCTCGCGCCCTTCGTAGCTCCTCCCCTTCTCTCTCTTTCTGTCGACTGCACGGAGGCTGACGTGTGGGCCCGCCGGCGGGCAGAAGGAAGAAGAAGGAGAGGGTGTGGTGGGTTTGATTTGTGCTTGGGCTCGGCAGCTTAGACAGATTAATGATGATGTGCGATGCGGTGTGATTTGGGCAATTCAGGTGTTCTTAAATAGACTTTCAGTTTGCGGGCAATCGACGAGATGCGTAGATTTGCGTGTCGGGATCCGATTTGGACCTTTTCTATACTATATTGCCCAAGTGGCACGACCTTTTATGTAATCCTCAGTCACTCTCTAGAGTAAAACATCAGTACTGTTTAGCTAAACCTCACTACAAAGTTGTGATCAGTTTAAACTTGTGATGTTAAATACATGTTTTACAATAATTTCATATTTTTATCCATAGTTTTAAGACTGTATGAAAAGTTTTCCGAAAAAATTGGGTAGTCAATTGACTACACAGGTGAAGTGTGGCGCAGACTCTCCAAACAAAATAGTTTGGTTAGCTTTGGCATTTTTCTATTTTCTATGTCACATAATAATTTTAGTTGGCTTAGGTTTATGATATTTCAGATGACTAAAATAAAATTGAAACCCAACTCCTGTTTCATTTTGAGGGGTTATGTTTGGTTTGGTTTGGTTTGTTGGTTCTTGGGCTTCTATTATGGCAGGAAAGGGTTTCTTGTGGGAGATGTGGATGATGGTAGTTCCACTTGATGTCATGATACGCTTGTATGTTTTCCTACCTAGTCGACGTGGTGTGATAAGGCTTGTGTGTGCTTTGGCATTGAGATTCACTTTTTATGTGATTATCGTCTTTAATGTTGGCAGTCGTGCACACCGTTGGGTATGGAAGAGACAAGGAAGTATGTGACAATATTTTTTCTGTATCGGTGATGTCACATTATTTTTGTGGCGATAATGGTGCATATCACGGATTAAGGACAAAATTAGTTATGCAAAATGGCATTTATGATGCACCAAGCCCTTATCTCTACCAAGGTTGCCAATGTGTTGTCCATGTGACATGACCTTTTGTAAATATTGGTATTGCAGCCCAATATTTAGTTAGTGTGCATGACAAATTGACATGAAATGGACAACAATGTGGCCGCTTGGTGTCTTAAATCCTCCATTGTTTCCTATTGAACAGTGAGGTTCTTTGGTCTATCTTGAAAAACATAAGGCTTAGAGAGAACCAACTATGGTTAATAGCACTAGTTGTTTCCTACTTGGTCAAATGTTTTGTGTCTTATCGAGTCAGCATTTGTTTCCAAAAAAACACAACATTATAATTCAATAATGAATGCATATGGCATTTTTGGTAATATTAAAACTCTGCAACTCTACATCTACAATGTACTTAGGTCTAAAAATATCGCAATTTTTTTACAAGAATATAGACATTTTATAAATTCTTGAACATGCTACAAAACTCAATGTTTTTCCTCTTTTATGATGTCATTATCTCTTGTTTCACATTCGCAAAAAAAGAAAAGGATTTTTATTTTTGTTCATCATTTGGCTCAACATTAGAGAGATACACATGCATGTTGGCCGGCGACTTGCGAGCAACCATATATGAATGGTGTCAGATATTTTGTCTGTAAAAAGAAAGAAAAGTCTGTCGGGTACCACCAGATCCAGTGACATCATAAATGTGTTGGCTGTGGCCGGTGTTAATTGCCACCAGACAATTAACACGCGGGGAAATGAAAACGATGGTAAGTGCATGAGCGGGGACGGGTTAATTAAGGAAATTTAGTTGCTAACCTTTGAGCCATGCATGCGTACTTACTGTGTTGATGATCGATGCTGCTTTGTCTCACCCAAAAATGAAACTTAGCTGTCTCTCAGGTCTCAGCGCAAATTGTTTGTCTCAATTTACTTTCATTTTTTTTAGATAAAGGATTTATTACTCAATATATTTAAGCATTACACCCGGCCTCTGCATAAAAAAATGCACACATGCGCAAACCAACGGAGAAAGTAAAAGGTTTGTGCAACAAATAGCGAATTACAATCAACTAGAATAATGTAAAACGCATATGTCGTAGGCAAGCTCGACGACCTATAGAGGTCCAATCCGGCGATCAAGCTGCCACCCATGTTGTGAAAAATTGTCCCTCGCCACCTCCTCCAGTCGTGCACACGCCTCCGTAAAGAGTTCTCGATGTCCCACGTGTTGTAAGGTGGACCACATAAGGAGAATACTTGTGCAACGGTAGAGTACCATGCAAGTATTTTCTAAACTTCTTACTAATTTGAATTGCATGTTTATTTATTGGTTGTCCATGTTTTCGTGTTGTTGGACTTATTTGTGCTGCTGTCCTAGCAATCTTTCTAGCCTCTTTTGTATGACTTGTTTGACATGTTGTTTTATTTATAAAGTGGGCGACACCTGTTCCAAAAGTTGCATGTATAGTTAACTGGAAGGAAACAAACATATTAACACGTCCCTGAAAAACTAACGTATCATCTCAGTTTCTTTGTGCGGAGAAGCTTACCGTGTTAACTCAGTTATTTTGTAGACCACGGCATTCTGAAAATCAACCCAGACGTTTGTTGAAAGGGCGAAAGCCACCTTGACAGACACGTTCGCTCCATTATGTTCTAGAAAATCTAAACTGGTGGTAGTTGTCAATAAGCCGCGTGGTGAGAGTGGACAGGCATTCATTTACTATTAATAACAACATATACAAAAAGCAGAATTAGCACTTCAGGTAGAGTATAGTACTATAGTTGCCAAATAATAGTGCCCCACGAAGATGGTAACAGGATTGCATCGGAAATTCGTTTTGGCACTCGGGTCAGATGCTCCCGGTTTCTGGACCAATCACATCCCGCGTCCTTCACCATTTGTCAGCGTATTCTGGTAGGTATATTCATCTTGTATCTCTATTTATGAACAGTGTTTGGCCCATTTGTGCAGACATAATCAATGCGTGCAGCTACTTCCCCTGTTCCCCACTCCGATTTAGACTAATCTTCATCTTCTCCCCTTCGGCCTTTTCTTCTTCTCTGTTCTCTCACTTGGCAGCTCCGACGAAGTGACGAACCGAGCGAAAGAGATGCGAGGGTTTGTCCGGAGCGTGTATGCTCCTATGCTCAGAGCGAGCACCGACGCGACGGCGGTGAACAATTTTGTACTACTTAGATGTTATATGGAATCCAAGCCATATGGACGGGGCAATGGCGAAGGATTTGAGGTGTGACTCTGACATGTTTTTGCTCGGGTCTACGGACACCACTCCAAGGCAGCGCCCACTCTTTTGTTGATGTTCCTCAACCTGGTTCTTATGATGCTCGCGCTTCTTCCTCCGGTGATGTTTCTCTGGTATGGTGTCACCTATGCATTAGGGAGAAGCTGGCTTTCCTCTTGGCAACATGCCGCCGTGCAAATCGACCTCATGGCAGGCAGCGGTAGATCGCGCCTGAGACCAATTGGTTTGCGAGGCACAAAGCTTCCGGAGAGCGCGACACCAGGCACAGCTTGTCATCCAAGTGACAGACTCTGCTGTGGCACACTACGAGCGTCGGCGTTCCTTGATCGTGCCACCGGCGTCGTGCCGAGCACCATCCTCACGCGCAATATATACATCAACGTTCGCTCCGCGCGCCATACGGCCGTACTGGCGCGCTATCCGCCGTAACGTGGCCGGTGGCCACCGGCATCCTCTAGCCGTCTCGCCTCGGCCTGCCTGCTCGACGACACCTGTGATCGCGTGCTGGGGGGGACCTGGTACGTTCCCTCCGGTCAGGCGCCTCCGCCGGTGAATGCCTCCACTTCGCGGCACCGGCGGATCTACTAAGGGCTAGCCGGGTGCACAGGACACCGGGTAGCAAAAAAATTCTTCGTAAGATGGTATTTTTTCACCATGTATGCACCCCTAAATATGATTTTTATGTGCTATTTCACCCTTTGTGCACCCTGGTTTCAGATCGTGTAGCTCCGCCACTGTTTCGCGGTGTACTCCATCCTCGCCGGGATGTGCTTCAGCATTGTAGAACCCCCACCTTTTAACAAAGGTTGGGATTCCCCGTGTAACGTGCTAGTCCCTGGACCGACTTGCTAGCACACACAGTTTGAGATGCAATACCATAACATTGTATCAAAGTATATTACACGATGATCCAGAATTTAAAAGATTCGATACAAGGTGCATAGCCGAAGGCTAGCTCAAACCAAAATAAACACACAGCGGAAAGCAAATGATACAGTGAGCCCATCATCTTCATGTGCCACAGGCAAGCATGTTGGTTGTAGACTCGAAACCCTGTCGCAACCTTACTCATCGTCTGACGGACCTGCAACGGTGAGTTACAGCCCAACTATATGGGTCAGCACAATTGAATTGTGATGGCAAGATGACACTTATGTGGATATAAATGGCAACCTAAATTCTACATGAATATTTGGCTAAGTGGAGTTTGGAGGCTGATTTGCATAAAGCCGGTTTTATCCTATCATTTGTAAAACAATTTTCATTTTAGACAAAGAGTACCACTGATAGAAAACAGTGAACACCTTTGACAACTACTCATGGCAAGCACCACTGATAGAAAACAGTGAGCCCCCATCCCTTGTTCACCCTCAAGTTTTAATTTAGAAATTGGGATGAGGAGATCTTCAACAGCTTCCCGGTCTAGTTGCTCAAAATTGTCCATAACCGGGGACACGGCTAAGTATACTCAGTTTTTACTCTCGAGAGGGTGTGCACTTTCACCACAAGACCCAATCATTCCCTCCTACATTGCAACCAATTATGAAATGGAAAAGAGAAGACTGAGACGAGATATTTCGGAAGAACTTTCCCATCCCATACCGGACTGACGCGCTTCACCTATAAACCTCTACCACCACCTGTCAAGCCGGGATGAGTCCGCTCAACTTACTCCATCAAGACAGAGCCCATATGACATGTGGCTGCACTATAAGCTACTGAACAAGGAGAGTTTACAATCTCTTTTAGCCTGGGTGACTTTCCACAAGTGTGCACTTCCACCAAGGGCAAATTACCATAGACATGAACCATAGACATGGGCCCCCTGAGTAGTCACCCACCATGGTCCACCAACCAGCACCCAGGTAGTTCATTGATTAGTTATTAATTTTTATCACTATTGAACTAATCAAAACATTTTCATAGCATGACTATACTAAGTTCCATACTACAAGCTCTGGGTGGGGGTTGGCTACACACTAATAGGAGCATAGCATAGTATAATATTCAGTATCAAGCCTATCATGCATACTACTGAAAACACTAGATGCATAGTAGTAAAAGTAGTAGGACTTTTATGGTGTCACTTGCCTTGGCCAATTGAAGAGTTGAAGTTACACTCTTCACAACACGAGAGACACTCCGCACAATCTAAAAGACAACAAACATACAACAATTCAATACACATGCACATTACAAAAACAATGCTATGCATGTATGGATGCAAACAACATTATTAAAATAGTAGTACACCTTATTAGTTCTCTGGTTTTTTTAAATGATGCATGATGAAATGAGCAAAGTTTAATGCATTGTTATTAATTAAAACATTTTTGAAATACTAGAGCATTTACAAGTAAATTTGATACCTTTGAACTCTTATTAATAAATAAAATAGTGTGTTAGGATCTCTGGACAGAGGAGTTAATTGTTGACATTTACCAAAAAGATTCATTTTAAAATAATTTTTAAAACTCCAGTTTTGAATTAAATGGCCGAAATGGCTCTCTGCAAATTGATCAATTTTAACAGATGCAAAAAGTAAAACAAATGATTCTACAGTAAACTACACGTTCATAGCTTTCCAACGGTATAAAGTTTGCTAAATTTGGACTTAGGGTTAGAAAGTTATGAATTTTTGAAGTTTGAAACATTTTCTGTTTTTATTTCTCAATTTCCAGACGAATTAAATCGAATAGGGCGACGTGCCGCAACGCCACTGTCCCGTACCGGTTCGCTTAAGTGAACTAACGGTAGCCGTCCGATCGCGATCGGACGGTCGAGATCCTAGCGACCTAAGCAGAGCGGCGCGTTGCGCCGGCGCGGCTCCGGCGACGGCGGCGCCATTGCCGGCGTGCATGGACGCGACGGGGGAGAGGGCCAGGGGATGCGGAGTTCTTACCTGAGGCTAGAGGAGGTCGAAGTGAGTTCGACCACGTGGTCGAGAGCGGTGGGGGTGCTCCGGGGCGTCGGCAATCCTTCGGTGGAGTTGCGGCAGCGGACGGTGGCGTCGGTCGAGGAAGCTCTGCTCAATCTAGTGCACGGCAGGGGACGGAAAACAGGTCAGGGAGGTGCGCGAAGGAGCGGCGAAGTCGAGGGGATGGACGAGAGGGGGCGGGGCAGTCTGTGCTCACCGGAATCAGTGAAGGACGGCGACGGCCATGGCGGTTTTCGACGAAGAAATCCGGCGGAAGGGCGGCGTGGGTGGTGCGCGCGTGCTGGGGAAAAGGTTGAGCGGGTGCGGGGATTTAAAGGCGCGGGTCAGCGCGCCGTTGCGGGGTTCGGGGAAGTGGGGAGCGTGGCGAGGTGGAGCGCGTCCGTGCGCGTCGTGGGCGCGGCGGCGGTTTCGGCCGGAGGTTGGGGAAGGAGGGCGCTGACGGGTGGGGCCCGTCAGTCAGTGAGAGAAGGGGAAAGCTGCGGGCTGGGCTGGCAGTGGGCCTCTGCGCGCGGCGTGAGCGGCAGGTAAGAGCTGGGCCGGCTCGGCTGGCCCGGTTAGCTATTCCTTTCTTTTTTTCTGTTTCTTTTTCTTTTCCTTTTCTGCTTTAAAAACTTGATTCAAATTTCTCAGGAAAATATTCTAAAATAAGATTTGGAAAACCTGTGTAAAATAGAACCTATTGGTAGTCCTTAAGGCACAAAAATAATTTGTAGATTTAAAATATCGTGTGGGGTTTATAAATACCCTTTTGTGAATAAGCAATTAGGTATTTTAGTTTGAGCTTATGATTTTTTTATAAATTTTAAATGAAATGCAAGGATGAAATGATGAATGTATGCATGCTTTTGGAAATTGAAAATTGGGATGTTACAAATCTAACCCCCTTAAGATGAATCTCGCCCTCGAGATTCGGATGGGATAGCAAAGAGGTGTGGGTGGTCTTCACGAAGATCTTCTTCTCTTTCCCAAGTGGCTTCTTCTTCGGTGTGGTGATCCCACTGAACCTTGCAAAGCATGATTGACTTGGTACGGGTAAGTCTCTCGGCTGTTTCTAAGATCTTGATAGGTTTTTCTTCGTAAGTGAGATCACTCTCGAGCTGGACTTCCTTCAAAGACACCGTGTCCTTCAATGAGGTTTCTGCCATTTCTGGGTGACACTTCTTCAACTGACTCACGTGAAACACATTGTGTACTGCTGATAGTACTCCTGGAAGTTCAGCTCATAAGCTACTTCTCCTCTGCGAGAGAGGATTTTGTATGGTCCAATGAATCGTGGTGCTAACTTTCCTTTGATTCCAAATCTCTTCACACCACGCAATGGGGAAACTCTGAGATAAGCCCTATCTCCGATCTCATATGTAACTTCCCTACGCTTAGAATCTGCCTAGACTGAGCTATCTTTAGTCTATCCTTAATCAATCTGACTTTCTCTTCGGCCTCTTGAATGATGTCTGGTCCAAACAAACTGCGCTCTCCGACACCGCTCCATAACAATGGGGTGGTGCATTTCCTTCCATACAAGGCCTCAAATGGTGCCATCTCAATGCTGGCCTGGTAACTATTGTTATATGAAAACTCGGCATATGGTAGATTATCATCCCAACTAGACCCATAATCTAACGCACATGCTCTCAGCATATCCTCCAGGATTTGGTTCACCCTTTCTGTTTGTCCATCAGTTTGTGGGTGGAAGGCAGTGCTGAACTCTAGCCTTGTCCCTAGGGACTCATGTAGTTGCTTCCAAAAATGTGATGTGAATTGTGTTCCTCTGTCGGAAACAATGCTCTTCGGCACACCGTGCAGACACACAATCCTATTGATGTACAGCTTTGCTAACTTAGCACTGGTGTAAGTGGTCTTTACGGGAATAAAGTGAGCCACCTTGGTAAACGATCCACTACTACCCATATAGAGTCATATCCGGACTTGGTTCTGGGTAAACCCGTGATAAAATCCATCCCTATCTTGTCCCACTTCCATTCAGGCACAGGCAGGGGTTGTAGTAGTCCAGCTGGTTTCTGATGTTCGCTTTAACTTTGTTACACACGTCGCATAATGCGATGTGCTTAGCTATGTCTTTCTTCAGGTTACTCCACCAAAATCTACCCTTTATATCCATGTACATCTTTGTATTGCCAGGGTGGATAGAGTATGGTGAATCATGAGCCTCTTGCAGAATTAGGCCCTAAGCTCTGCGTCACAGGGTACACAAATACGATTTTCGAACCATAGGGTTCCTTGTTCATCCTTGCGGAACCCTTTGCTTTATCCTTGCTCATGTTAACTCTGATTTCTTCCATCTCCTTGTCGGTCTTTTGTGCTTCTCTGATCCTATCCATCAATGTGGGCTGAACTTCTAGTGATGCCACATATCCTTCTGACACCACTTCCAATCTTAGCTCCTTAAACTGTTCACACAAGTCTCGGGTAATTCTCCCGCCGTGAGGCCATTTACATAAACCTTACGACTTAAGGCGTCGGCCACTACATTAGCCTTGCCAGGGTGGTACTGAAGCTTAGGTCATAATCCTTGATTAGTTCTAACCACCTTCTCTGTCTCAAGTTCAGCTCCTTCTGAGTGAAAATATACTTCAAACTCTTGTGGTCAGTGAATACTTCACAACGCTTTCCCATCAGGTAATGCCTCCAAGTTTCAATGCATGCACCACAGCTGCCAACTCAAGATCATGTGTGGGATAATTGCCCTCATGCTTCTTGAGTTGCCTCGAGGCATAAGATACTACTTTGCCGTCTGCATCAAGACGCATCCTAAACCTTGGCGAGAGGCATCACAATAAACCTGGAAATCCTTCTCCAATCAGGTAGGCATAGAACTGGGGCTGACACAATCGTTTCTTCAACTCTTGGAACTAGCTTCACAAGCTTCTGTCCATTCAAACTTCTTCCCTTTCTTTAGCAATTCTGTCATGGGTTTAGCTATCTTGGAGAAGTTCTCAATGAATCTCCGATAGTACCCTGCCAAACCTAAGAAACTGCGTATCTCTGCTACTGTCTTGGGTGACACCATTCCATTACTGCTGCGACCTTTGCAGGGTCAACTGCAATCCTTCTTTGATACTATATGTCCCAAGAATCCAACCTCTTGTAGCCAAAATTCACACTTGCTGAATTTGGCATATAACTTATGCTCTCTGAGCTTCTCCATGACTAGCGTAGGTGTTCTTCATGTTCTTCCTTGTTCTTGGAGTAGATCAGTATGTCGTCGATAAAACAACAACAAACTTATCTAGGAACTCCATGAATACTTTTTCATCATGTTCATGAAGTAGGCTGGGGCATTGGTCAACCCGAATGGCATGACGGTATACTCATAGAGTCCATATCTCGTGACAAAGGCTGTTTTTGGAATGTCATGTTCCCTGATCTTTAGTTGAAAATATCCAGACCGAAGGTCGATCTTAGAGAATACTGTAGCTCCTTCTAACTGGTCAAATAAGTCATTGATCCTCGGCAGTGGGTATTTATTCTTAATGGTCACTTCATTCAGGGAACGATAGTCCATGCACAACCTCATGCTTTGTCCTTTTCTCCACAAACAAACAGGTGCTCCCCATGACGAAGAACTTGGGCGGATGAACCCTTTCCTTGTTCTTCAAGTTGTGACTTAAGTTCCTTCAGTTCCTCCACTGACATTGGGTAAGGTCTCTTGGCTATGGTCCTGTGCCGGGTAGTAATTCTATGAGGAACTCTACATCTCTATTTGGTGGCATTCCTGGTAGTTCCTCCGGAAATACATCCGGGTAATCCTTCACTATAGGTATCTCTTCCATGCTAACCCCCTTAAGAGAATGAAGCTTACTCTCCTTTGATCCATAGAAGGACTGGTACTGATCCTTTTCTTTTCCGGGGTAGTGAGAATAATGGCTCTACTAGAGCAGTCTATCTGACCTCCATACTGTGATAACCAATCCATACCTAGTATGACATCAAGGCCTTGGTTTTCTAATATGATCAGTTTGTGGGGAATTTATGGTTTCCAATGTCAGAGTCAGTGGGCTACTCCCTGATTTGCTAACATTTCTCCCCCAGGAGAGTTCACCCTCATAGGTCTACCAGAGTTGCGGTAGGTAAACTATGCTTATTCACAAATGCTCTTGAGATGAATGAATGAGATGCTCCAGAATCAAAAAGTACGAGTGCTGGACAAGAATTGACCAAGAACTTACCTAACCAGGTGGTTGTTCCATGACTTCTTCAACATCCATATGGTTCACATGCCCTTAGAGAATGGGTTGGGTTTGGTAGTCTGATCAATCCTCTTTTCAGGGCACTCATTGGAGTAGTGTCCCATCTTCTTGCATGAGTAGCATTGCACCTGACTGATGTCCCTCTTCTCTGAGGGTTGTGACGATGCTGCCCATGGTGGTTTCCGTTTCCATTGTGGTTGTGGCCCCGATAGCCTCCATTGGGGTTGTGGCTGTGGTTGTGGTTGTTCCCCATGCTGGTGTCCACTGTTGTTGTGCTTGTGGAATCCTGAACTCCATTGCCCTCCTGGAAGCCACGCATCTTCTGGGATGGTCCAGCATAATTCTTTTCAAAGGTGTGCTTCCTCTTCCTGTTCTCAGCCTGCTTCTGTTTGCTCTCTAAGATAGTGGCCTTGTCAAGTAGGGATTGATAGTTGGGCGTGTAGACAACTGACAGCTGAATAGCTAGTTCATCATTCAGTCCATCCAAGAATCTCTCCCTTCTTTTAGTGTCGCTGTCGACGTCGTCCGGCGCATAGCGTGCCAGATTGTTGAATTCCTCTATGTATGCAGCCACTGTGCGGTTACCCTGTCGCAGGTTGCGGAACTCTCTCTTCTTCAGACTCATCACCCCAGTTGATATGTGGCAGTGCGGAAACCTTCTTGGAATAGTTCCCAAGTGACCTCCTCAATTGGGTGAGTGATCTGAAAGTTGTCCCACCAGCTAGCGGCGGGTCCTTCTAACAAGTGTGCCGCAAACCGAACCTTCTCAGCATCAGAACAGCCAATGGTCACCAGATTCTTATTCACTGAGCGTACCAGTCATCAGCACGACGGGCTCTGAGGCACTAGTGAATGTTGCTGGTCTCAGCCTCAGAAATCGGGTGAGCATGTCCATGAGGTGGTGGTGGGTTGTTGTTGTTGTTGTTTGTTGTTGTTTGCTAATATCTGGTCATCACTTGCATGAGTTGGGTCATCACTTGCTGCACCCATCGTTGTTGTTCCCATCGTTGTTGTTGTTGTTTTCACGGCGAGGAGGCATCTGTGGGTTTAGCATAGATGAGAATGAGATAGAAAGGAAGGAAAACTACCCATGCAAACAATACTAGGTAACACATCAAGCAAACAACTCAACACAAGGATTTTAAAACAATGTAGTACTTTGATAATCTCAAAAGTGATAAATGAAGAGTTTTGGAAAACAAATAGGCTAACATGTACTGCCATACCACAAGTTGGTAGATCAATACTCAATCGAAATGACTAATCGAAGGATAAATGGTGGTCGAACTACTACTGGGGAAACTCTCTGATGGCCTTGAGACAGATGACCTTGCGTGCATGGGACCGAGTGTTGAATGCTGGTTTGTCCTCATCCTCAGGAACAATCCAAATGGTCTGTCCATCCGAGGTCTCTATGGCCCGCTCTCTGGGTCCTCCTCTTCTGCATCAGCCATCACCTGATCTATCTTGGGGCTTGCGCCTCCACTAGCTTCTTCTTCAGTTCGCATTCTCCTGTGCTAGCAACTCCCTGTGCTCTATCATCACTTCATGGTCTTGACAAGAACGTCATCAAACACCTTGACCCCAAGAAGTTCTTCCTCCAGCTTCCGTGGCTCTTCCAACTTCTCAATCCTCTCCAACAACTTCTTGTTGCTTTCCTCTAGTACTTTGTTGGCTTCCAGCAGTTCATTCCTCTTGTTGAGAACGTACGCGTTGGCTAGCTCACAATGCTCAATCTTGGTGTTGGCTTCCTCAAGAGTGTTGATAGCTTGATCCAGGTAAGTCATCTGGCCCCTCATCAACTCCTCGAGGTCTACGCGTTGCACTCACGCTCCACCAGATGTTGACGATGTACCGTCATGTTCTCATTGTTGGGGAAGAAGTACGGGGTACCATCCATGCGGCGTCTCCCAAAGGTACGGTAAGGGGATCCAGAAGGTATGTAGCAGCGGTACAGTCCGCATATGCGTGCCATGGCTCCTTGCATAGCCACCTGCACGGACATATCCCAGTCAGGGTACCTCTCCTCATAGATCTCCTCCCGAGTCGTGGGGTCATCATGCGAGCCGGATCGTCGTCTCAATCAGCCACCTCTCTATGCCGTACTGCTGGTACAACAGCTGACCCTGGAATATTGGCGGAGGTATCCCCACCAACTGGGCCAGTTCAGCCAGCTGCTGATCAAAGTGCTCAGTCTCTCCGTTTCCAGCCACAATACGGTGCGTGAAGGTAGACATCTACAAAACAATTTTGAGAGAGGAGGTAAAAGATTAGACAAGTGTTATGAGATGAAAATGAAACAAATAAATGCAAGTCAAACTCTCCTTATAAAGCATTTTCTTTTAAGATAAAATAGTATATAGTTTTTGTCCTATGGTCTTTCCTATGTTCTAAAACCAACCTAGGGTCACGAACCTACAGGCAACACAGTGCTCTGATACCATCTGTAGAACCCCCACCTTTTAACAAAGGTTGGGATTCCCCGTGTAACGTGCTAGTCCCTGGATCGACTTGCTAGCACACACAGTTTGAGATGCAATACCATAACATTGTATCAAAGTATATTACACGATGATCCAGAATTTAAAAGATTCGATACAAGGTGCATAGCCGAAGGCTAGCTCAAACCAAAGTAAACACACAGCGGAAAGCAAATGATACAGTGAGCCCATCATCTTCATGTGCCACAGGCAAGCATGTTGGTTGTAGACTCGAAACCCTGTCGCAACCTCACTCATCGTCTGACGGACCTGCAACGGTGAGTTACAGCCCAACTATATGGGTCAGCACAATTGAATTGTGATGGCAAGATGACACTTATGTGGATATAAATGGCAACCTATTCTACATGAATATTTGGCTAAGTGGAGTTTTGAGGCTGATTTGCATAAAGCCAGTTTTATCCTATCATTTGTAAAACAATTTTCATCTTAGACAAAGAGTACCACTGATAGACATCAGTGAACACCTTTGACAACTACTCATGGCAAGCACCACTGATAGACATCAGTGAGCTCCCATCCCTTGTTCACCCTCAAGTTTTAATTTAGAAATTGGGATGAGGAGATCTTCAACAGCTTCCCGGTCTAGTTGCTCAAAATTGTCCATAACCGGGGACACGGCTAAGTATACTTAGTTTTTACTCTCGAGAGGGTGTGCACTTTCACCACAAGACCCAATCATTCCCTCCTCCATTGCAACCAATTATGAAATGGAAAAGAGAAGACTGAGACGAGATATTTCGGAAGAACTTTCCCATCCCATACCGGCCTGACGCGCTTCACCTATAAACCTCTACCACCACCTGTCAAGCCGGGATGAGTCCGCTCAACTTACTCCATCAAGACAGAGCCCATATGACATGTGGCTGCACTAGAAGCTACTGAACAAGGAGAGTCTACAATCTCTTTTAGCCTGGGTGACTTTCCACAAGTGTGCACTTCCACCAAGGGCAAATTACCATAGACATGAACCATAGACATGGACCCCCTGAGTAGTCACCCACCATGGTCCACCAACCAGCACCCAGGTAGTTCATTGATTAGTTATTAATTTTTATCACTATTGAACTAATCAAAACATTTTTCATAGCATGACTATACTAAGTTCCATACTACAAGCTCTGGGTGGGGGATGGCTACACACTAATAGGAGCATAGCATAGTATAATATTCAGTATCAAGCCTATCATGCATACTACTGAAAACACTAGTGCATAGTAGTAAAAGTAGTAGGACTTTTATGGTGTCACTTGCCTTGGCCAACTGAAGAGTTGAAGTTACACTCTTCACAACACGTGAGACACTCCGCACAATCTAAAAGACAACAAACATACAACAATTCAATACACATGCACATTACAAAAACAATGCTATGCATGTATGGATGCAAACAACATTATTAAAATAGTAGTACACTTTATTAGTTCTCTGGTTTTTAAATGATGCATGATGAAATGAGCAAAGTTTAATGCATTGTTATTAAATGAAAACATTTTTGAAATACTAGAGCATTTACAAGTAAATTTGATACCTTTGAACTCTTATTAATAAATAAAATAGTGTGTTAGGCTCTCTGGACAGAGGAGTTAATTGTTGACATTTACCAAAAAGATTCATTTTAAAATAATTTTTAAAACTCCAGTTTTGAATTAAATGGCCGAAATGGCTCTCTGCAAATTGATCAATTTTAACAGATGCAAAAAGTAAAACAAATGATTCTACAGTAAACTACACGTTCATAGCTTTCCAACGGTATAAAGTTTGCTAAATTTGGACTTAGGGTTAGAAAGTTATGAATTTTTGAAGTTTGAAACATTTTCTGTTTTTATTTCTCAATTTCCAGACGAATTAAATCGAATAGGGCGACGTGGCGCAACGCCACTGGCCCGTACCGGTTCGCTTAAGTGAACTAACGGTAGCCGTCCGATCGCGATCGGACGGTCGAGATCCTAGCGACCTAAGCAGAGCGGCGCGTTGCGCCGGCGCGGCTCCGGCGACGGCGGCGCCATTGCCGGCGTGCATGGACGCGACGGGGGAGAGGGCCAGGGGATGCGGAGTTCTTACCCGAGGCTAGAGGAGGTCGAAGTGAGTTCGACCGCGTGGTCGAGAGCGGTGGGGGTGCTCCGGGGCGTCGGCAATCCTTCGGTGGAGTTGCGGCAGCGGACGGTGGCGTCGGTCGAGGAAGCTCTGCTCGATCTAGTGCACGCAGGGGACGGAAAACAGGTCAGGGAGGTGCGCGAAGGAGCGGCGAAGTCGAGGGGATGGACGAGAGGGGCGGGGCAGTCTGTGCTCACCGGAATCAGTGAAGGACGGCGACGGCCATGGCGGTTTTCGACGAAGAAATCCGGCGGAAGGGCGGCGTGGGTGGTGCGCGCGTGCTGGGGAAAAGGAGGAGCGGGGTGCGGGGATTTAAAGGCGCGGGTCAGCGCGCCGTTGCGGGGTTCGGGGAAGTGGGGAGCGTGGCGAGGTGGAGCGCGTCCGTGCGCGTCGTGGGCGCGGCGGCGGTTTCGGCCGGAGGTTGGGGAAGGAGGGCGCTGACAGGTGGGGCCCGTCAGTCAGTGAGAGAAGGGGAAAGCTGCAGGGCTGGGCTGGCAGTGGGCCTCTGCGCGCGGCGTGAGCGGCAGGTAAGAGCTGGGCCGGCTCGGCTGGCCCGGTTAGCTATTCCTTTTTTTTTGTTCTGCTTCTTTTTCTTTTCCTTTTCTGCTTTAAAAACTTGATTCAAATTTCTCAGGAAAATATTCTAAAATAAGATTTGGAAAACCTGTGTAAAATAGAACCTATTGGTAGTCCTTAAGGCACAAAAATAATTTGTTAGATTTAAAATATCGTGTGGGGTTTATAAATACCCTTTTGTGAATAAGCAATTAGGTATTTTAGTTTGAGCTTATGATTTTTTTTATAAATTTTAAATGAAATGCAAGGATGAAATGATGAATGTATGCATGCTTTTGGAAATTGAAAATTGGGATGTTACAAGCATGGACGTCATCTTCAAGCTCTGGCCATTCAGCTAGTATCAGTGATCAGTCCTTGCTTCCGATTCCCGACTTTGCGATCTATCCTCCGATTTGGAGGCCAGGTGGTTCCTGAATCCCGAGACAGAAAAATGCAGAGGAACGCAAATCCTGTACGACATGTCCATGTTTCACGAGCGTTATCTTCGAATTTATTACAGAGTACAATACGCCTCTGAACCGTACTTGCCTACCAATACACGCCCTCTGCTTTACAGCATTTTCTGCACATCTTCAGAAAAAATAGTTCTGTCACGCACAAATGTCTAGATAACGTGATTGTTGTCCAACAAGGCGGGAGTATCTGGACCCGGGAGCCAAAACTGCATCCCCGGATTGCATACCGTGTCCATTTCAGAAACAGTATATGCCATTTGTTTATGTGCCATCCTTGTGAGACATGACAAGGATATGAAATTGCTACGTCTACTTGCAAAGATGACCTCTCAGTTAGTACTAGTCCAACAGGTGTGCCACAAATTTCTGGCCGAAAATGTCTGATTACCCGTTTCCGCATAAATATTGAGCGCATAAATTCATCATGTAAAAGCAGGAGGAGTACGCCAGTGGCGGGCACACGTGTATTCATGGGTATTCAACTGAATACCCAATTTCTTTTGGCAAATGTTTGAAATTGTATGACACGGCGATTGATTTCTTGTTTATATTTTACAAATTTCATCCATCGATTAACAGACGCATTTAGTGGCGTAGTTGGCAGCTACAAATACTGAGCACACAAATTCATCGTGTAAAAGCAAACTCGCAAATACTGACTGGTATCCATGTGGTGAAAGTGTTGTGACAGAAAGAGCTGGGGATCTTATTCAAAATATTGGAAAGAAAAAAGATCAAATCAAACCAGAGGAAATAAGTGCTGGCCAGGTCAATTTGCATCGAACAAATTAACTTGCGTGGCGCCAAAAAGGGAGGGGACACCGGGACTAGAGACTGGAGAGGCTTGGCCGAAGGACGAGTGCCCATCCAGCGAGTGACCCTGTTTATCCATTAAATTGGATGTGATGGCATGTGGTGTACACGTTCTCCGGTACTACTTGCTCATGAAGCCTACGGGGCGTGGAGTAAATGTTTGCCCATTTCGTGGAGGCATATCTACATTTTTTTTAGATAAAGAAGGCATATCTACATGGTCTTCTTTAAAAAAAACTGTAAGATGTTGGTTGGACCCCATGCATCCATGTATCCTCTTGGTACGTAAATGCTGCATATGATCATAATGCTTGGTGGTGGCGTATCTATTATTGCCATGGTTTAAACTCCCGGAGTGAAGGCTTGTGTGGGGGATGCAATTATTAGGAACAAGGTGTGCCAAAAATCGCCCTGTTAAGCACTTATACTTGTATTCTGGGGAGAGCAACAGTTCATGATCCGGTGAACTGATCGCAAAACATGGATTCTAACTAGAAAAAGATAGGTCGATAAGAAAAAAAGCATTTGCAGGATTCTAGGCATCTTTCTAAGACCAACATTCATGCAACAGTGTGCAACTACTACTGCACGGAAAGTTTACCTAGACAAAATAAGCCCATCCACAAGGAAGATGAGAAATGGGCCAGCAAATAGCCTCACATAGGAAGATGAGAAATAGGACTAACGTCCACTCACCGCGTATTTGTGGAACCTCCTCCCCCTCCTCTTCTCTCTCTTTCCAGAGGCGACTCGAGGGCGACCTCGGCTCTCCCAGCGCCCGCTGGCGTATCCGCGGGATTTCTCACCCTCCGTCAGCCGCTCCGGCGGCGGGAGGATGGGGAATCCCCGGATCTGCGCTCCGGCGGTGTAGATAGGGTGTGGTTAGGGCGGATCTTGGGCGGCGGGGCCGAGATGGGGAGGCCTTCGTCGTTGTTTTGCTGGGCTGCAGCCTCCCCTCGGTTCCGTTGTCGTCTTCGACGGCGGCGGATGGCTGCTGCTTTGTCTGGCCGACGCTGCCTCCGGCGTCGGTGGTGGGTTCGCGGTTGGTGTGCAGGAGGCTGGAGGGGAGGCTTCAAGACGGCGGCTTCGCAGGTTAGTGGCAAGAAGGTGGAGGATCTGTGGCGTTGGTCCCAGATCCGGTGCAGTTTGGGCTCGGGGGCTGCCCCCGGCCGATGCTCGTTCATCGTCTTCAGTTCCAGCTCCTCGGAGTTGGTGGTTCTTGCGGCTTGTCAACACCTCTGGGCTAGGGGTTCTGCTGCTCCAGTGGTGGTCGTTCTAGGCGGCTGGTCCCTTCGTCGCCTCCGGTGGTGCAGGGTTCATGCGTCTGTCGATCTCGAGGTTGAAGATGGAGAGTGCAAGCTTCGTTGTCCTCTGTTTCCTTTCTTTGTGTGTGCTTGTTTGTGCTTTGTACTCTTTCCCGTATGAATACAAGTATGTACATTATCAAAAAAAATAGCCTCACATAGGTCTATAGGAAGTCCATGAAAACTCGAGTTCACAGGAAAGCTGGAACAGCTGCTGCCTCCTGTTGCCATCATTGTTGTCCCCTATTAACACTAACCACAATCTCTGATCAACCAAACAAAATGGGCCAAAAGAAATGTGAGGAGAGCATTTATAGTGTGCAAGTAGACAAGAGCATATAGCACCGAGCGTCCCTGTTCAGCAATGCTATGACCGAAACATTGGAACAATGGTACGGTGCGTGCATTGCCATTTATGGCGGTTGGTGCCCCCAGCTGAAATGGCCGGCAATTCATTCTCTGTTGTGCTGACAGATCCAAAATGAGAGGAAACCATAATACGGATGCTGGAGTGTCATCATCAGGCCCGCTTGTTGTCTATCCAAAGCATTCAAGCCCCAAGCCAAATCCATAATGTTACATTCTATACTCTGGGATTGGAGAACTTCAGTGGAAGAAATCCTCAGTATATGTTTGATACATCTATGCACAGTAAAATTCGTCAACAAATATGATATACAACATGGCCACGTCTGGAAGAAATTCAACAACCACTTTCAAAATAGAATACAACACCGGATATCAATTCTGCATCGAACCGAGTATATTTTGGCTAAGCTGTCAGGAGCTTCTTTCTGCATGTTGCCCAAGATCTGAAATCGCCCAAGTCAGCACCTTCGCCAAGTTCATGGAATGTATTAATGTACAAGCTGGGTTTGCCTCTCTTTATTGGAAGCTGCGAGTTAGCTTTCCTGAAGGTAGACAACCAATATCTTGCTGCTCGTTAATGGGTGCGGAGACCACCATTGTTTTTTGTCACTCACGCTATGCTTCTAGCCAATTGCTCAAATCTCTCAGCAATGGTTTGCTGGTTTCCACTTGTATACACGTTGAGCAAGGACTGTACAGCGGAGGACAACATACTTTCTGCGATACATTTGGGCTGAAACCATCCTCATCATTTATGATCTCACTTGCCAGAGGCTGGTCCTCGGAATTATTGAACATAGAGCATAACGAGTTCAGCCAGTCTTCTAGAAAGGATGCCTTCTGCTCGAAATGACAAGTGAATTAGATACAATAACAGAACAATAGATCTGTTAGTCAATTCCAAGGAAATTGTAGTGCTCAGCACCCAAATAACAGTGGAGTAGCAGAATTTAACAACCACGAGCCAGCAATATCTGAGTTATTAATTTTCTTTTTTCTGCATAGATTATGAGGAATTTCTTCAAGTGCGTACATATTATTACATAGAGCTAGAGTAGATACCTGCTCTTGTACTTCTTAGACGTAAAAACAAGAGTAATAACCACTCAAATAACAAAGTAACATAAGATTAATGTAGAAAAAATGTTTTACTAACTTAGCACATGAATTCATTTCCCGGACATCATACTAAAGAGGAAACAGAATCAAAGATCTTATCATTAAAAACTCTGCGAACTTAGTTATATGGTTGAATCCAGGTTCTGAAAATATCACTCTGATGGTCTGACCCAACTGATAGTTGCTACCGAACAACATCAGGACAGTTGAAGACTCACTGTATATTAACAAAAACGATAATACACAAGAATGAGTCCCTTACCTTGATAAGAAAATCTCTCAGGCTTTGGTCATCGTTCGGTGAAACAAAACCAAATAAATGAAGAGCAGTAAACGTAAGCTGTAAAAAAGAGCCAATCTTCAAAATTGCTGTGAAACATGTTTTAGAGCAAGTAAAATCTATATAAGCATTAGCAAAACTGACCTGTTTCTCAAGGTTGTCTCGGTGTTTGAAATTTGAAGGTGATGATGAATTGTTTGAACAAAATGACTCAAGAACATGCTCCAGGCCTTGAACAACATCTGGAAATGAGCTACCATAATCTACACATGAGAGGGAAATATGTAAGTCCAGCAGTGCGAAGAATTTAGTTGCAGAATATATTACACAGGCAAGACACAAATATCCAGCACAGCTTAAGCTAAATAGAGCATACACAGATACAATCTAAATAATAAGGAAACAAAGTTTTACATTGGCACTTTGACTTGATATGGTATCAGCAAAATGTGCAAGGTTAAAACTAAAAAAATAAAGCAGAAATAAAGCATTTGGGGGCCTACCGAGCCTTGTGACTGGCACCGCTAAAGCAACAGCTGCATGCATCCTTATCTTATAATTGTTTGAGTCACGGATCAGCAATAGAAGTATGCTATAAACACTTGATGCCCTGCAACACAGAAAACATGAAAATCAGAACCAGTAACATATGAAGTTGGAGTATTCACAGAGGTACTACCATGGCACCATGTAGGCCTGGGCATTCGGTTCCCCGAACCGATCGGTTCAGTTTCTCAGGTTTTATAGAAATTCGGTTTTTGGATTCTGCTGACCGATTGGTTTAGTTGTAAAATGGTAACCGAGAATTCGCGGTCCTCGGTTCAGACCGAACAACACAATTTCTTGGTCCCTGGCATGCATTCTTCAAGTCCCTCCGCACAGGTCGCCCTGTCTCTGTGCACAGGTAGCCCTAGGCCAATAGCCCCGATTTATTGCTCATAACCAGAATGGTAGGGGCAAGGTAGAGCAGGGAATAGGGACGAGAGAGAGCATGCACGAGGGTCACTAAAAAGTCGCTGCCGTCAGTCGGCGAAAAGTTGCCGCCGTCGGCCGCCATGGTGGGGAGCAGCACGCGACGCACAGGGATGTGGCCAGGGTTAGAGATGCATGGGGATTGACAGGGAACTTGGGCTGGGGATGGCATCGTTTGATAGATATAGTGGAGCGCAGACAATTCACAACTTCACGTAATGGGCTGCGCCGCTATTTGGGATAGTCCTGGAATCTATTCGGTTTCTTGGTCAGTTCGGTTAACCATGGCCCATGACCGAAATAACCTAACTAAATTTGGCTTTGCCAATCTGGGGAACGAGAGAGCGACCGAATTAATCGGTTCCGTTCATTTTGGTCTCGGTTATGGTTATTACGGGTCGGTTTTTGGTCCTCTGTTTATATGCCCACCCCTAGCGCCATGGACTATCTCACTATCATGAGTAACGGCTTCATAAGATGACACCAACATGGGACAGATTAGGAGGAAATGTCAAATCTAATTGTCCTCCAGACACCTATAGTTAAAATTTGCAACATGTCATCAGCTATACTCTGTGTTTATAGCATACTTCTACTGCTGCTCCATGGCTGTGCGGTTGTGACATGGGCAACCACTAGTGCCTATCGAAATGTCAGATGAGAAGTTTAATAACAGCAGTCTATCGCATTCCCGCACAGAAACCTTAGATACTGTGACAGATTTGACATGTCATTCAGCGATTCTAATTGACAAGGTTGACGAAGAAAGATAAAACATTGAGCAACATCCTGGCTGATTAGTTCCTTAAAACAAACAGTTGAAGCAATGATGATGTGAGTGAACGAGGTGTGTGATTACAATTATAGCATGCGAAATGACCTATTTTCACACTGTGCTACACCTTCTGTGGGTGGATAGCGTGTATGCTTCCAGAAGATGAAGAAGAAGATGCGATGCCGGCAGAACGAAACAAAGCAGAAAGGATGCACAGAAGTTTCTGAAAAATTCATGAAGAAAAAAAAAACTTGCCGAATCTGTAAAAATCATACCACGGCATGTCTGAAAGTCTCAAGGTGTCATTCATGAATAAGTTGCTAAGAGCGTGGCATACATTCCACTGAACCTGAAATGAACAGACAAAAGAGATGTCAAATGGAGGCCCGTTATTCATGTCACAAATCGTTACATTCAATCAACAATAACTTATGACATAAATATCTAAGGAAAAAACTAGAGGCAAGTCCTTAAACTTGTATCCCTGCTAAGTGTGCTACTGCTAATAGAGATGTTCCTCATAAAAAGAAAAGTAGGCAGATATGCCTTTTTTATGCTGCCTTAACACAAGAAAATATCTCAGAAACTAGGATAATTATATGCTGAACAACAGGTATTCAGCGCATGAATTTTGATGTCTTAAGTACAGCCATTTCTTGCATTACCTTTACATTTCCAGTTGTCACACAAGACATCAAAGCCTGTACCATCCTTTCAAGACAGACAGGATCTCCGTAGAAAACTGAATTGCTGTTGTGGAAGTTGACAAAATTGTAAGCTGGAGAAGCAGGCTAAGAAAATTTACAACTGATGCACACAGAATACTAAGCAACCTTGGCTCATCAACTGAGTCAGAGTGATGATTGAATCTGATAAACCGTGAAAGATATCCAAGAGCTCTAACAGCATTTGACTTCACCTGAATGAATATGAACAAGAACATAAACTGGTACCCATAGTTATAGAAACATACAAACAGTTTCTTTTTCTTTACATTTTACCATTAATTAATGTGTACGTCATTTACTATCCATAGCTAAAAACCTAAAGAAAAGGTATTAACAAAAAGACCATATCAGTTGACTAAGGAAGCCTTACTTTTTCCCGTCTTTGGTCAGGCGCAAAGCAATTTCAAGCAACAACGATATAGTTGATTTATCTAGGACACCTGCAGTTGAGAAAACATAGTGGAGAAATAAGCATGTGATATCAATGCTACAGACTCTGCAATCAACTAAGTAGCTAACCAGCAACATGAAGTAAGTACACACCTGCAGCTGGATCTGCTTGTAGTTCCAACACTCTAAATCGAATAGAAGAACATAGATTTGCCAAAGCCCATGAAGCAGTGATACGAACCTAGACATTTACATCAATGGTAACAATTATTATGTTAGTACAAAAATGGGAAGAATGGGCAAGCATTTAAAAGACATATAAATGCCATACTGGAGTTGATGAATTCCGTGTATTAAACTCAATGGCTTCTACGAACTCGCCAGGTAGACTAGGACTGCAGCAGGAAATAATGTGTTACGCAATATTGACCATCTTCCTGCAAGTGCCTTAAACTAAGCACTTAGACTGCAGCACAACCAAAGTTACGAAACTTACCTCGACAGTATTTGGGAAAAACATGAAACAATACCAATGGCTCGACATGCAGCCGATCTCACAGTAGCAACTGCATCACTCGACGCTGCATGAACCTACACAACGACAATGTCACTCACGTTGAAATTTCTTACACTAGGAAAACAAAGTAAAATACACAAATGGGACACTAAGGGCCCGCTTGGATAGTCGTTTTCCGCCGGAAAGTGTCGGAAAGAAATACGAAGCTCAGCACGTCCGTGTATTTTACAGGCCACGACCGGTATAGAATTACGGCGCGGAAAAAACAACTTCCTTTCCAAGCGGGGCCTAAACTTAGTAACTTACAGATGAGTATGTCACATAATCTCTCTTGTTTACTGGCAGGGAGAAGAAAACATCAGAAGTCATGCCAGCAAAACATGTGAGCGATGCTGTCCTGACCTAGAAACAGACAGGTACTTCGTTTAGTACATGAGAAAAACAGACACAGAAGAATACTTTCGCAATACATAAGAGCGTTTCCACCAAGTTCATGCAAAACCCCTATACTGGTAATGTCACACGAAAGAACAGTTTCGTACATCCGAAACACAAAGTATATAACTATCTGAAGATGACAACAAAGTTAAGACTTCAGAAGATAATTTTAAATCAAATATCATAACATGTAGCACTAAACCCAAGCAGACATTGGCTCTTCTCATTACAGCGACAAGAATTCTGTTACTAATCTGCTTCACTATGTTAGCATTAAACAACAGATTGTTAGGAAATAATGAAGTCAAACCAGTGTTCGTTCCAGATTAATATCAAAATAATTGAACAACGCAGGTTCTAGAGGTGGTAAATTACCATGGCGGACGCATGTGATAATCCTCGAGGCAGATGGGTTTCTATCACCTCAATCCAACGGCTGGTTCCAAGTGTTATGTCCAAAGTGCAGTTTTGTGATGGTCCAGGGGATTCGATTTCAAAGTGGGGTGCAGATTTAATACTTTTATTTACGGTACAGTCAGAAATCTGCTGAATATCTAGCAATCTACATTCTTTGAGGTCATCTGCTCCCTTGAATCCGGATGAAACACGCAGACACTCATCGATAACCTGACAAACAGAATCACAACATGTTAATACATGACCAAATGACTAGGGCACGATCACGATGGTTATTTCCATAATAGAAAAGCTCTAGCATCCAACTCAGATAATAACACAATAAATGATGCAAGATGGGAAAATACGGCTGCTACCTACAATGCCTTATACCAAATACAAATAGTGAAGTTTGCAAAAACCCTGTTCCTGGACTATTCAGGTGCCATGTAAAATATAATCAATAAAATAGTTGTAAGAACAGTACAATGCAAATATGCAATTCAATTAGTGTTCATCTTATGTTCGAGAGGAAAAGTATACATCCAACTTCAGAAGCTATAACATATAGGCACATATTATTAACAATAAAAAAAATAAACATCAATAGGGTAGGTATAGGCATAAGCAATTTGTAACAAACTGATAATCGGGGAAAACCAAGAAGATCGCAAGGTTGCGGATTATCCAATATGAAACTTATCAAGTTCATTGCGAAAGGGGAAAAAATCTAATTGGCTTCGAGGAGAAAAGGTATAAATTCCCAAATGTCAACAGACGAGAGATGACGTAGAAAAACAAAATACTTATTCCTTAAACCATTACATACAAAAAGGTCTATACACAAGATTAAATAACATTGACAGAAAACACTACCTTAATACCAGCTACGAGACATCTTCCCTTAATTGATAATTCTTCTTTAGGAGGCCCAAAGTTAGCATCACATTTTTGGTCTTCCAAGCTTTCAGTTTGCAATAAATCAAGAATGATATCTCGAACTTTTTCCCAAATGATGGTTGCGCAGCTTGGGTAATTATGAACCACTGATCTCAACACCTGGGCACATAAAAAAAGGAAGAGTATTACCACTCATGGAGCATTTGCAAGCATGTTTTTTAAGGTGTCTCTAAGAAAACGATTAGGCGATAAGGGCCCCCCTCCCCCTGCGTGCCTTGGAATTTCGTCCACTTTAGGCGTCGGAGCGGGAGCAAAACGCCTTAGTAGGTCTTACCGCCTTAAAAACCAAGTTTGCAAGTACATTTAAAGGTGAAATATTTCCTACAATAACCTGCCAAGAAAGTTATTTCCTACGTGCACACATCAGGTGTCCATGCAGTAAGGTACGTACCAAAAGTACATCTACGTGCTGCCATCATATTAATTAAGCTCATATTATTCTAATTTGTTATCCATCTTCTGTCAATGCAAATGGTCATTTACACACGAAACAGCATCATTTATAGATGCACAAATCTATACATGGAACATCAAGGACACCTGCATACAGGATAGAAAAGGAACCTCAGCATCCCTTGTAGCCTTCTTGGAATTATAAATTGTAGGGATAGTAAGAACATACATTACGGATGTCATGTACTATGGATTTATACAGGATCTCAAAACACAAGACTTTTGCAGCGATGCCTCTCGATGGTCCACAGGAAATGAACACAGCAATTTTGGAGAGGGAGCATTTGACTTCTCAAAGGAAAAACAAAATGTAGGTCTGAGCTCATGTTGGATTCCTATGGAATCAGGGTCAAAGAAATGCACTCCACATGAATTTACAACCACAGTCCTACGGCCTACGATCCAAAGGACTGTTATAGGAAAAAAAATCCTACAGAATTCCTACGATCCAAATATGAGCAAGGTATCGAGCATGTGGTTACAAATAGGTTTCAGACCACAAAAGTTCCCTTGAGGGGATAACCATATTTGTTAGATTTTATGCTGGATGGAGGGAGCCTGTTATCGGTACTTGACCGTTATAAAGAGTTTGACACAAGGACATACTTCTCTTATAAAGAATAAGACCAAATCTCGATATTGGACAAGAAAAAAGTATCAGAAAGTAAACAGAGAAATAGGACATTACAATTGACTAACAAAATTACATAATAAGTCAAATATCCAAACAGAGGCCGAAGATAAAAGAAAATGCAAAAGTGCCATCTCTAAGCATAAAGGAATGATGACTCACCTGGAGAGCTCCACATCTAACGCTGAAATGTATTTCCCCTTCTATACAATGAAGAAGAACAGCTACCACACTTGACTTCTGCTGAGCATGCGATGATCCTGAAAAGCTCGCATGGGTACAATATCAACTCAGGTATTCACCCAAACCAAGTTTTGCAATATGATAATCTCCAGACTCCGAGTCTTCTAAGATGATAACAAACTTTAGCAATATGCAGAAAAGAATAAATTGACAAAACTAATACTGAGAATAAAGCCACCATATGAATAAATTTCGAAATTAAGAGGGTCTAACCTGCACAACCATCAATGAGAACTCCAAAGACATCTGACGAAGGTGGTACCTTTGCAAATGCTGCTTCCAAGCAACTTAGAACATGAACCTGTTGTTATACCCATGTAAGGTGCAAAATCTGTTGTTTCCTGAATAAATGATTTAATATTAAAAAACTAACCAGCAAGGCATAATGTTCATTTTTATTTGAGTGACTGTCCAATAGTCTACTGCACATGGCCGTAATGACAGTTGGTAACAACTCATTCGGCATGCGAGCATACCTGCTCATCAAACATACTGTCAACCATATGATATACCGAGAAAGAGAAACAAGATACACAGTGTAGAACTTAGATCATACGGTGTAGCAGATATCAGAAGGGTGAGAACTCTGAACAATGCTGCTAGCAATGTGGCTTGAGATTCACGCTGTATCAAGTACATTATACCTGCCAAACAGAAACAGAAATGTCATGTAATATTTGGATAAGACATAAACAAAACTATTTATGGAAATCATGAGGAACTGGTAACGAATAAGATGGATAAGAGCAATGTGAGCAGCAGATGGCAAAGTGGCGCGGGCAGAGGGATGTCGATGAACTAGTCCCTAGGATGAACCACGAGTCCACGACTCAGCAACTCAAATAGTAAAGATATGATTATGCGGCTGTGCCCTCTGTTAATTGTTTTGGCTTCCTTTATACAGCTAGCTGTGTAACTGTTTTTACCATTTATCAGCTCTCCTAGGTGATCAGGAGTGCCAATCTAAAAGGTGTGCTTAAATCTTTTATCTGACGGGTGTTGGGACAGAAGTTACTAAGCATGGATTCCTTTTGCTCAAAAAAGTGACCATATAATACAAAAACGTTGGTAACTCCCCTACCTGTATGCAGCTGTATCAGAATTTGACCAAGCGAGCAGGATAACGTAGTGAAAGATCCAGGTTTCGATGATTCCTTGTACTCTGCAACTTGTGTCAAAACTAAGGCCTGTCCTTCCAGCATGGCACCAATGGTTGATGCTGCCTCAACACGTACCTGTAAACAGTTCACCCAGGTTGCATGACTGATATTCATAATATACATGAGAATTTGCAAATGAAAAAGCACTTATCCGATATGACCATAATTCATACATTGCATTAAACTGTGGCATGTACTGACATACACGCCATGACAAAGGGATGGATTTTACAAATAAAGGCTTGGATCCAATAAGGTAATTATCATGGGTCTATATCACTTTGAAACAAATATTAATACAAGGTTATTCATATGTGCAGTTTTTCCATACAAAGATGATTCGAATGTACTAATTAAATACCTTCAGTCACTGCAGCCCAAACACATTGTTGAAAGTAGAATAATCAGAAAAGCTAAATTCTACAAAACAATGATGATGCTCATTATTGCAACCTTGTACCTTTGTTATAGGGTCAAAAATCAAGCATGTCATCAGAGTTGCTCGATATTTTCTGTACAAGCAGGTGACAGAAGCAACCATTAAGAGATATCATAATAGTAAGGAAGGCATGAGAAATACTGTACCCCTTGCATGTAGAAGAGTTTACCTTTGTTGAAGAACGTCGTTCTCGGGCAAAAGTAATGGCCACAGCGACGTGAGTGACTTTGGGTCAGCACGACAGATATCCTTAAATAATTCAGAACAGGAGTAAGATGATTTCTTAAATAACATAAGCATACTTCACATTTAATGTTGCATTTGATTGTTTATTAAAGTTCAGCAGGAGATGAGAGTGCCTCTTAACAATAGAAGGAATGAAATGTCCTCATAGATCAAAGTGGATGCAGATAGCAAAGTGTCTGTAGATATTCCTATGAATTACAAAGTTTTGATGTTCCCAGAATTTACTTCCATTGGTAAAAAGTAAAAACTGAAAACCAGCAATTTTTAAAACCGGCATAGGGCAGAGTAATCATACAACAAATCTTATCCGTTAATTAATTTGCATTCAGAACTGTCAGCTATCTATTTCAAAGGTGCCGAGTAATCATACAACTTATCTTATCGGTTAATTAATTTGCATTCAGAACTGTTAGCTACTCCCTCCGTATCAAAATGTAAGATGTTTTAGCCTTTTTTGGTCCACATGTATCTAGACATGTTTTAGGGCAAGGTTCACATGAGTCTTGCATTTAAACATGTCTAGATACATGTGGACCAAAAAAGGCTAAAACATCTTACATTTTGATACGGAGAGAGTACATATTAAATAGGTGGCCTAGTTCTCCGCTATTCTAATATGAAGCGGAAGAGACATCGTTCTATACGTATTACTATGGAGGAAATCAGTCTCATTATAGCTCTGTTATAGACTCAGTATACCTCTGCTATAACAACTCGTTATAGTTTCATTATAACTCTGTTATAACAACTAAAACACTCTAACGTGTACAAACTCACAAGGAAAGATATGAGCAACATAAACGTGTCATACCTGTATACAAAGGATGGCAGCTAATCTAGCTTTTGAGCTCCGGAAGCGGTCTCCGTTTTTTGCATGTCCATCAGTGTCGCTAAGATCTGAATCTGATGAGCCTAAATCATATCGAGAAGATTCACTATCGGAACTTCGATCATCCAATGAATCATTCCCTCTTCCATCCTTTTTTCGTAAATGAGGTGGTTTATATCGTCCACGTTCAGAAGTCCTGGATTTAAAGTCTGTTTTATTTTCCTTTGGAGTTATTGCAGATGGTGAAGCTGACCTTAGACCATACACAAGGAACATTTGCAAATTTGCCACGAAACCTGCTACCTTGAGGTTTTATGCACGATGTTACAATCAGAAAGTGAGAGAATAACATATTTGCTGTACACAAAGAAATATACTTTCCTTTCTATACTTACATGCCCTGAAAGTGAACCTTTCGGTTCTGAAAGAACCAAATGCAAACAACGAAGAAAGGAAGTATAAAATCTGCATGAAAGTTAGGCTTAGCTTTGACTTTGATGAATACATGAAAAACTAAAGTTCTAACCTTGACATAATGCTACTTTCTATAATAAGATTCCTAGCTGACACAAAATCCATCACTTTCCTCAACACCTGTCGATTGCAAAAGAGGAGTGGAGTTAAAAGAGAAACTTAAACATGGCACATGACACTGCACAATACGCATCATCGTATGCTTGGTAGTTTGATGTTTCACACTTGGACTTTTTGCATCATCAACTCACAGACATAATCTAGGTGATCAGTCATGGGATAAGTAGTAATGCTGTTTGAAGTGTCACATATCATATGCCAATTTCCTGGTGCAATACTTGCTATATGACTGAAATACCCAATGTGAAGCACCAGCCAAAATAAAGGAGATAGGACTACTGACCTCAACAACAGACTGCCATAAATTTTCCGATATGGTTGATGCACTCTTACATAGTATATCTTCCACCATGGAAAATGCAGAGATTTCCATATCCCAGGTGTTGGAATTCTTATTACTCGCTGATCCAGGAATGTAGGAAGACATGCCAGAGCCATTGGGTTTATCTGTCATGTTCAGCTCAGATTGCAAGCATGATATAATCAAGACAAGAACTCTGAGTACATGTGAATTTTCAGTCAATGAACTACTTCTTCCAAAATCCTTACTCAAAAACCTGAAAGAAGAGGAAACAATTAGGAGCAATGTAAAGACTAGACATGACTGATGACTTTGAAATAACTGTGAATGACGCTATAGTAAGGTCTGCAACAACTAATTAAATTAACTTTACAGCTTCAGGACATCCACGAAGTAGTCACTTAAGTTTGTCCCAAGGGCTCCACCCCATTTAAATATACTGGAGGTAGCATCTCCAACAATTTGTCTCATTCATTATTCACGTAAGTACATCTTCTTATTAATTTCGCCACACCTTTTCACTGACATAATGTGTTAGTTTTTGCGTAGCTTGTCTTTGGCACAAAAGACACTGTAGTCTCTCTCTCTCTCTCTTCGTCTCCTCACTCCTGCAACTAGGATTTTGGGTCATGTGACAGCTAGAGCTGGCTTATGTGTGCACTGTTGGAGATGTCATAATCTGCTCTTTATTAAATTGTAAGCAAAATAGAAAGTTTTATTGCGAGTTGCAACTAGACAACCACACATACTTTCCTAAGTTTGCATTCCCCACCTTTACTTTCAGTTTGGTGATTTTCCTTTCTGTAGTTTCAGTTTAGTTTGATTTATAGTCTATACTCCTAAATTTGTCCCAACTAGATACTTATTTTCTTGATTAACTATTTAATAGTGCAGATTGTATTTGCAAAGGCAACATCAATATCATCACCTCACAAACAAATATCAGCACTTAGCTTATATTTGTATTTGCAAAGGCAACGAGTGATTGATTTTTATTTGCTCTTTGACTGAAAAACTTTAGGTGGTAATTCGCACCAAATCAAAAGTGTGGGTGGTAAATTACCAAAATTCAAATTTCCCGGTGAAGATCTGCAATCTTGGGACCTTTACATGCCATTCCGAAAAATAGGCATAGAGGATTTGTTTGTGGAACGTAAAGCATCACATTAATGTAACAAAGAAAGAACTTCAGTTATAAATTATATTGGAATGACATAGGTCTAAGTCATCATTTAATCATGAAGAATGTGACGGGGCCGAAATTTAATAGCTTTTCCCCTTGAGGCGAGTAAGAACCAGATAATTTTATTTCAATGACAGTTTAGTCAAAATATCGACCATGCAACACCATCTCAGTATCTCATATTGTTAATCAACTAGGCTGTTAATACTTGTTACAATGAAAAATGTACAGGAAGCTGATCGCCAAGTATTTCTATCATATAATCTTAATCTAACCTGAGAATTTTCATACACTCGGATAGTGTATTCAGTGCAGCTGTCCTATCAGAGAGGCCCTTAGCACATGCACCCTCAACTGAGCACTTCACAAGCTCATGAAGAAACTTTAACACTGCAAGCCAACCAGAAGAGTTGATCTCTGTATTCGTCTTGCACATGACATCATGAATCTGCACATGTGAATTTTCAGTAAATTATTACGTAGAGGAAGTTACAGTGAAGCTAGCGCAACACAATAGTTAACTCTTTAGTCAAACTGAATACAGTTAAGAATACTAGAATACTAGAAGCAAGTATGAAAATGCTAAAAACCATAGCACCAGATACACATTACCAACTAATCAGCATCTAAAATTTACATGTCCACAGTTTAGTCGAGACTTCAGCATTTCGTATGGTCCAACACGATCCCAGCTGAACGCAGGTCACTGGTCAGAATGGTCTATCTAGGCTAACATTACAGCTCCAAATCTAAAGCAGCCATTCGTAGATTCCACGGTGTACTACGAGATCCCAGTCGCGTGGAAGCACAGAACCATTACCAGGTGGCAGACGCCCCGCAGCACGTCGTCGGCGCTAGGACAGGGGGTCACCGTCGCGGCTTTCTCCGCGAGGAACGCCACATCGGAGCCCACCTGCACACGCACACACAGACGAACCGTGAGATCGAGACGAACCGAGACGAAACAAGGGAGAGAAGGGCGAGAGGGAACGACCTCGTGAGGGGAGAGCGCGGCGGCGGAGGCGGCGAGGGAGGGCGAGGCGGGGGACAGGAGGAGGCGGCGGAGGAGCGCGAGGAGGGCCGGAGGGGAGGGCGAGGCGACAGACTCGTCGCGGAGGGTGAGAAGCGCGGTGCGCCAGGGCCTTGCCCCGCCTCCCCCGGAGGTGGAAGTGGAGGGGGTGGACGCCATCGGCCGCCGCCGGCGCCGGCGACCACCGGTGGTTGCTGCCTGCGGCGGGGTTGGAACTCGAGAGCGTGAGACGGAGAGGTTTGGGCCCTCGAGGGGTTTTGGACTTTTGGCTAGACTTCCGTCAGACCCAGCCCGCCATCCGCAATGCTCAATATGGCCCGTAGGCCCAAATGTCTGAAGGGCATGTTTGGTTAGTTGCATGATTTTTTTGCGGCCATTTGCATCTGTCGTCGAACAGAATCTATCTATCTATTATATTATTAAAACAACAAACAATGGACAGCTAAGATTAATCAAGAAACTAGCAAGAGAAAATAACGGCTTAGATTAAGACATAACGCTTCGGTAGATTAGAGGATATGAAAACCACGTGCAAAAGACCATGTCCGTAATAGCTACCAGCCGTAATCGATCAGGTCTGCCTATACGAGAGTATGCAATGCAGAGTTGGACTCCTCCTAGGATACATAACAACATAGGCATCTTATATCTTCTATATCTAAATAGCAATGACCCACTACAAGGAATTCTCTCAACATGCAAGGTGTCCACCTCATCAAACATCGTTGAGCAATCCTAGCCTACCACCTAAGCAACTATGCCACCTCATGAAAAGGAAAAAAAAATCATGTGAGAGAATATATCACACCACCAGCCGGCCGTACATCTCCCTGCCCATTTATCTTGCCATTTCTTTCTGTTGATGCACGCCTCATCCCATCCTAATCTACTAACCTGCAATTAAGAGCTAACCTCCACATGCAAAAGAACACATTATTTAGGGTGTGGCGAAGTGCACGACCAGTTCAATTGCTTTGGGTCACGACTCACTGTAGGATACGTACCATTTTTTCAGAACAGATGCGCCATTTTTCTTTCGAGGAAGAACTGCAGGACACCATTAATAGGCTCCATGCACCATCCACTAATCTCCCTGACGCACGTTCCTCTCTTTCTCAAGTGTTATGATCGGTCATCGACTCATCTCTTTGTTTCTCTTTACTTTCCACTGATCCACTCCTTGACTAGCACACAGACCATGCACATCCTGGTTCCTCCACGGCTGTTGGTAAATACTACTAGCAGGTCTGTTACATAGTTTTACTTCTTCTCCTCTTCCTCTTCTCCATTAAATCCTCTAAGAAACTGACACACTAACACCTCCCCACTTACTCTCCCCATGATCTCTACAACAAGATAATTGTGGAGGCATCTGAGCAGGCAGCGGCTGAAACTGATGAAAGATTCGAGGAGATATTGTGCTATAAAAACCGTACTGCACATCGGGAGTCTCTGTTCATATTGACCATCGTTGTTCGCCACACTCCAACACCATTTTCGCGACTGCGGTTAAGCATTGTTCATCTGTCGGAAGCTGATCATTTGGACAAAGTGGTCATTGTTGTTGATGCTTCACCTATCGCTATGTGCTATATTTTTTATGCCATCGCTGATTGATCTAATTCAGTTTGGTACAAACTTCTTCTATCTGCTGATTATGATTTGGTTTCAGTTAACAAATGGGCAACCCGATCAGAATATCAACTTGATCAGTGGCTAAAAGTCATGCCAGGGTTTATTTATTCTGAAGTTCAAATTTTCTGGTCTTGCTATCATTACCATACAAAGCAACATGATGTGCGGTTTTAAAAATTCCACTAGCTATGCCAAGTTCTCTCTCTACCGTGTGTGTATAGTAACCCATAACTATTTACGATTTTGTTTTTACTTTTAGGTGTGGAACAACTACTATATATGCAACTCAGGTTTTTTATGTGTATACTGGCTCATGAATGTGCTTTTTTTTAATCTGCAACGCTTCTCCTACTCCATCTACGGATATTTGACTCTAATGAAGGCAAAATCCCGGATGTGGTAAAAATGCTACACCATCATTTTTGCAGTTATGGATTTAGAAATAAGGGTGGTAGAATCAAAATGTTTTGGTCTTATGTGAGACCCCTATCAACAATCTGCCATCATTAGCTACTCTACTTTGTGCAATTGTTCTCTAAAATTTGTTCTGCAATCTGTCATGCATTCAGATGTATTCTGTTCTTTATCTTGAGACCCATCTATATTTTCCCTTTAGTATATCCCTTATTTTGGTCTGGACTTAAATTTTCCTTCTTCTTTTTACTTTTGCGTTATTTATTATGCTTTATTGTTTATTACTTTATGGATCTCGAAATACACTTCTTTATATGTAAAAAATTTCAGGTAAGTGGATACAGAATGTTCACATGTGGAAGTGAAAAAGTATACTACAAAAAGCTTATCCTCGGTAAAATACAAGAATATCCTCAAGTCAAAATTGTAGTTTATCTCCAAGCAGTTTTGTTACACAACTCAAATCAGTGTCAAATGACAGCATAATCCTCTTCAAAGGAGTTAGAAGAACATGTGCAATTTGGTGACATTTTTTTTTGCGGGTACAATTTGGTGACATTTAACTTAACAAAATGCATATTTGCATTGAGACACGTCCGCACGTATGTGCTGTAATGTCTAACTCAATATTCATGCACTTTTATCATATTTTTTCTTTACATTAAATTATGCTAAATTTTCCGCAGCAACGCGCGGGGTATCGTCTAGTTAGGTATAGATTATAAATCCCACGGTACTAGATACGTAATCGGGCTACCACTTTAGTCCTTTACGTCAAAGCTGAAAGATTATCATGGACTCAGATTGATCGCCGTAAATCTTACAGAAGGATTATTCAATTCGCTGTTTTCCGGGCGGAGACGCACGCCATTGTCGACGCGGGGCGGAGATATCAGATTGCATATTGTGCACGATGGAGTAGTACGTGGATGTCGACGGTTGATCGGTCTGACTTCACAACGGCCATCCCGCCGTGTATCTCGACATGGCAGCGTCCTCGGCCCAGCGCAAAGCTTTCGATGAGCTTGAGGAAAAAATTGCAATATTAAGAAGCTAGCTCGACGAAAACGGCGATCACGCGCCAACGAAGGTGACCTAAGTCTATCACAAGGTCTTCGAGGAGCTTGAGGCAACAGTTGCCATTATCACGCCGATGAAGCTAGCTCGAGGCGACATCCATGATCTCAAGGTGACCCGAGTCTAACTCAATGTCTTCAAGGAGAGTCCTTTTGCGAATTTTGCGAGAAGTGATGATGTCCTGAACCCACATGGCTGGCATTGGAGCACTTGGTGGCCCGACATGCAGTTTGCATCAGCTGGCTTGATTATTTCCTGACGAATCTAACAATTATTCATAGACCTTGCAGTCTTGCACACGTCCTTCCGTCTATCATATCTATTCAGTTTTTCTTTGTGCAGTCTCATTATGTATGTTGGCCTCCTGGAACAACGCAAGGTCTCGGGGATCACCATCACAAAGCTCATGAATTATAACCACGCGGTACGCCGCACATGCCCTGTCAGGTCTGATTTTTTTTTTCAGTGTGTCGTTTCTTCAGAAAATAACTTAATTGTTATTGGAAGCTCTTCATTGCTATGATATACGCTGACAAGAGTGATTTATTAGTATTACTAGGCAGACAAGAATTCTTTGATTGCAGGGCACTATAATTACTGCAGCATCAAGGGTTGGCAGATCGATATCTCATGGCTGATTCTAAACTACGCCGCCGTCCACCGGCGATGTTGCAAGAGATAGAGATGCATGCATGCCGGCTATGTCGCTGATGCCGGAGGGTTCAGTGTCCGTGAAGAATTTCGATTTTCACGTTCAAAACCAATAGCCTAGATGGATGCCTCTAATATAGATCAAAGTACTTATGCAAGAAATTAGCAGGCGCATCAGATTTCATCTACAGTATTATGAGCGGCACAAACTTTACTCTTTCTTATCACTATCTTTGATTGGTCATTGGTATGTTATACTCCTTCCGTTCACAAAAGATGTCTCAACTTTGTCTAAATTTGCATGTATCTAGACATGTTTTAGTGTATCCATACATGCACATTTAGAAAGAGTTAAGACATCCTTTTCTAAACGGAGTGAGTACGAAGTTGATTAAGCTCCACGTGAGTATTGACTCCATGGATTTTGCCTACGGCCATCCAGCACTTAAAAGGAGTATTTGCAGAAAGAGCATGTACCTGATGCAAACAAATGGATGCACAAGAACAGAAGCAACTCACGGCGAGAGTGAGATCATGGCTCTACATGCGCATTGCCATCGATTCCGGCCGGCATCATATCTTTCCCAGGTACACTACACAAAAATCTCAAAAAAAAAAAAGGTACACTACACAACGTCTATCCATCAGGTCATTATTTAAGTCATGTCTTAATTATGTCATATCATCCATTACCTGAACTAATTTCTGTAGGTTGTTGCAAGCCAGGTGTCCCACAAATTAAGGCTTTGAGTCAGGTGCCGGTGTATGATCTCAAATTCTTTTTAGAGTCACAGGGATCGCTCCCGGTTCCATTACTTTGCATAACAAAACCATAGCGATGATCTCAAATTCTCTTGACTTGCGTGGGTTAAATGATGAATTTCGTACATATACTATTATGCTTACTGCTGTTCAGGTTGTTCAAACCGAAGCTGTTTGTTAATGAAGACAAAATGCGCACTAATATATGGTTGCAAAGAAGTACAAGAATTCTATTATATATGTGGCAAGAGTCCATGACCGACCGGCCCCCCTGGTGTTGTTGCATTGTTATGCTTCGTTTTTCTGTTCTTGCAAACAAAGTATATGCGTCGGATCAAGTTTATAATCTGCAGGCGCTGTGGTAATGTTCTCCCGCTCATCAGGTACGTAGAAGAGTTTAGGCCACATGATTAGCCTTTTGTAACTAAATGTCTGCTCCAATGCACCCGTGAAGGCACTCCCAAAATTATGCACAAGTCTCAGAAAACAACTCCTCACCGTTGGAATAAAAAAGTGTAAATAACTGATGTACTTATTACTACTTTGTTTTCGGACTGACAGCTCCTTAAATGTACTTTTCGTATACTTGAATAGATTTTTGTTGTCATATCTGCTGGAAATTTATAACATCTTTCTTCCACTCACTATTCATAGTTTCAGTAAAACTGACGGTGTTAGATGGATATAGATAGTTTGGCATCCTCTTGGAAAACACACGTGATGTTGATGCGCAGTCGGTGCTTCAGTTTTGTATTTCTTATGATTATTGTGGGAGCTAGATATATTTTCTGCACACTACCTGCAGTTAAGTGTTGAAAGCATCAAGTTAAATCTCGAAGGTGCGCGATTATGATTAGATGAAACGATGCAGAAGTAGCAAAAGGACTGGCTGATGCATCCAGTGATTTAAGGTACTGCTGGAAGCAATACATCTAAGACATATCCTTTAACATAAGTAAAAATATTTGATTTGGTCCAATGTTTTTCGAAAGAACTTCGGTAGCTGAAACTTTCTGTCTTCACTATTTGGATATCTGGGAATGATTTTCAGTTATCCACGTTTGCTATATAAAGGGTAGTTCCTTCCGAATTTTGAATAATTTATTTTTATTGCACACTTGATTAGATAGTACTTTACCTATGATTAGTTCAGAACCATCCTTTTCCGAAAATATAGCTTGATATTTGTCTGAGTTAAAAGAAAGGTCCATCAAACAAAACCATGCGAGGATGTTTCTTCATTCCTCGCCTCTGCTAGGAACAATACATGCCTACAAATGTGAAAAATATATGTAGCATTCCTACAAAATCTAACATCGCAAATGCACAGATTACATAATTAAGTTCAATTAATGATTCTTAAAGTATCAAATTTATATACAAATATGAAATACTATTTTTTGCCAAATTTAGAAAATGTTGCGGCAAAATATTAAGTGAGTCTAGCCGCGCAAATGCGCGGGCCACCCTGCTAGTTTTTTATCAACTGAGTTCATAACCATGTTATGCAGCCTTTAATCTTTTTTTCCTATCTCATATCTTCGTTTTTTATGAGCTGCATTGCAAGTATTAGAACTTATAATAACTTGCACCTATTCTCACATTCTAACCTACATGAACTTACCTCATACAAACACCCCATGTTTCTCGACGCGCTCGTTCCTTATAAAGCATTTGAGCTTTCTTCAATAAAGGGAACTTTATTATTTAAAGAGTTTTAAGTATTACACCTAGCCTCTGCATAGATAGAATGCACACAGCCCAAGAGTATCTGAGCGGATTCGTTCCTATCTGGTTGTTTCTTTCCTATATATTTACCATTTTGTTTCCTTTATTTTTTCTGTTGGGTTTTCTATATTCTTTTTATTTTAACTTTTTGCAATTTTAAATCATTTCCATTTAGACTAGGGATTGTTTCTCTTGAATTGTGGTTATGTTCTATGATGTTGGTTTTATGTATATATCTATAGTTTTCATTTGTTTCGCCAGTGCTAAAGTAATGTTTCAGATTGTCTAATTTTTTCTTTTGGTTGTCCCACGTGTGTTTAATTTTCACGTTACGTATGATCTAGTTTTTTCTCAATGCTAAATTTTTGTTCTACATAGTATAATTATTTTTTCACGTTGTCTAAGTGTTTGTTTTTATAGTAGTCATTATGTTTTCTCGTGTTTCAACTTTGTTCCCTATGTTCCAAATCTTGATTTCTCTTGTACTCGTGTTTTGTTCCATTATTTAAATTTTGTTTCCATTTTTATATGGTTGTAATTTCACAGATATGTCATTTGATTGTAATTTCATAGATAGATCTTGGGTTTGATTGTGTAGGACAATTTTTTATTTCCATACACAAATCCCAACAGATTTGGTGGTCCCTATTGCTTCAATTTTTCAGTTAGAGCATGGTTAATAGTAGAGCCCGCTGCTTGGCTATAGCATGATGCCATGTCACCTATAGTTCACGTAGATCCATCATGTATAATAGTTGGCTATATACATATATTAGTTTAGCAATATGTGGCACACCTTACACTCTCACATATTGCCTAGGAGCACGTGTTGCAGCTGGCTCTTACATGAGAATCCGCTGACATTCTCTCTCCACTTCTCTCCTCCACCTAAGCACAACTATATTATTTAAATCCTTATAGCCTGCTGATTGGACGTTATTATACTTGCTCTTATACCTTGGTAGTACTTCGACATCGTTACCTTTCTTAAGGCATTTAATGGAATTTAATCAATCCTACTCTTCAAGGTAAAACCGCTATTTGGTGTTGGACCTGACCCGATAAACAGTGACACGCTGGATATACTCAAGTGAGATACAGCTAGTACGCATGCGGCTAGAATTTCTGAGATCAGTCCTCAGTCAAGAGATTGGAGCCTTTGACACTGACTTAACCACTGCAAACATCATCACCGGAGTAACCAACCACATGAGTATCATACAAGATGCAATTGGTGAGAAGGTAAAAGATTTCACGACACTAAATGTCTGATATTTCTGAATTGTGTGGACAAACTTGCATCTGAGCTCTCATTCCTGCAGCTTGGTCATTGCGTCACAAGCTTCTCCACTTTCTTTGCTGGTATAATAATTGCATTTCCCAGCTGATGAGAAGTCGTGGTGTTGTCCTTCCTAGCCGTTCCTCTGATCCTTGCTATTGGGGCAACATATACGAAAAAGATAAATGTCATATCATTGTCACGCAATGCTATTGTCTCAGAAGCAAACATCTGTTGTAGAACAGGTAACCATGTAGATTAGTCAACACCCCTTACGTGGAGCCACGTCATTTGAATAAATAGAAATGTCAAAAGTATTAAGTATTTCCTACAATATTTAAGTTTGTAATCGTTGTATGCATTTCTGAGCAGACCTTGTTACATATCAAGACTGTCTTTTCCTTCGTCGAAGAGAATTGGGCCACAAAATTCTTTGTCCAGTGCACGGACAATCAATACAAACTAAGCAGGAAGGAGGCGATGGTAAAGGGAACAGGGCTTGTTTCAAACAATAACCTTTTGTTCATGGGCACTGATGGTTTGGATTGGAGTCGTTGCAGTAAGCAAGCGGACAGCAATATCAGGTGGCACAATAGCTGCCATCATGAGTATCCTCTTCGGTGGAATGTAATAAAACTACAGCGTTTCTGATTATTGCTCTAGTCGCCAAAACAATTTTCACCCAGACATTTATTTAACCAAGTAACGACTCAACTAATATGAACCAACATTCTTGTTAATGTTCATAATAAAATATATTACAACCTCGATAGGTTTGATACGTTTCCTTCTATATATTTTCATACATTATAGTCAACAGACTTAATTTTTTTGTGTTCGCCACATGGATTGCAGATCAATTACCTACGCTGCACCAGACCTTCAGACCTTTAATCAAGCAAGAGCTGCAGGAAACAGGTCTTCATGGTGATCAGAAGAAGTCCATCCATAAATTATGTAAAACGTGGAGTGATACTAGAAAAGGTTTGCGGAGAGATCGAATTGTATGGGGTGCATTTCGCCTATCCCTCCCGCCGGAATGCGAAAATTCTCCAGGGATTCTCACTGTCCGTCCCTGACGAGGTTATACCAAACGGGTACCCTACCATGAGGGTACCTGTTGCACGTGATGACTAAACCCCAATTATCATAGTCTATTGAAGCACACGAAGGGAGGCCCAAGACGAAGGAGTACTTCCCAAGTTAGGCATAGTCGGTTGAACTTTCCTTATCTGTAATCCTGGTCGGTTACGAACCCGAGACCCAGCCTTCTATATAAAGGCTGAGAGGGCGATCGATCAAGGCACGCAATACCATACCACCAGAACCCTAGCGAGATCGACATCTTGCCAGGACCCTTGTAACCGCAATATTCCCACAATCAATACATACAAGCAGGACGTAGGGGTTTTACCTCACTCGAGAGCCCTGAACCTGGGTAAATCCCGCTTGTCAGCCGTCGATTCTACTAACCACATAATCCTAACCCGAGGACACACCTCGTCAATTGGCGCCGTCTGTGGGAACAGGTAGTGTTGGACTCACGGTTTCGCCGGTTTCATCATCAAACGGCAACTCGCCGACCACATCCGCAAACGGCAACTCGCCGGCAAATTCGACCAACGTCGGATCAACAGGCGATCACTCGCCAGATCCAAAGATCGCATCACCAAAGAGGATCAAACCATACTCACCAGAAGCTCAGGAGGCCTTTGCTAGCCTCGACTCAGGTTTGGATTTAATTATTGGAAAACACAATTTTTTCGTCGACAAGTTTGGTGTGCAGGACTTGACCGATCCAATCGTGACTGAGGCACTCGAAACTCCGTCGACTACTGTCGAGTTACGGAATCCGGACACCGGAGGTGCGAACACCTCCTAGTTGTTCGGTAGGAGGGCGCGAGGTGCTCCGATGTCGATCCCCGGAGAACGAGCACGAACACACGAGATTTTACACAGATTCAGGTCGCGTCGTCGCGTAATGCCCTACGTCCTGCTTGTCTGGCTTGATTGATCATCGGTGAAGTCGTACAGGGTGTGCCTTACAATCCTTCCTTCTACGCTCCGGTCCTATCCAACCTTCTCCCCGGGAAGGTCTCCGAGGTGAAGTCAGCTAGCCCCGAGCTATGTGTCTAGTAGGAAGTCTCTCTTTTTCCCTTCCATGGCCCTGGGCCTCCTTTTATACCAAGGGGACACCACATTTGGCCACTCGAGAAGCTTCCCATCGTGAGGCTGCGCGCGCCGAGCTATCCCGCCAAGTGGCGCATCTCGGGCGCTGACTTGGTGCCGTCCACGCCGCGTTGCCCTCCATGCCGCTGTATCCGCCGGCTCTGAGTCGGCGGCCAGCCGGGTCTTGTCTTTGGACCGGTCATTATGCTGGGCTCTACGCCCTTTCTGACGGAGAGGCGCGTCAAGTCTTGTCGATGCCCTGGCCGTGCCAGGCGATAGGTCCGTGTTGTCTTGTCTCTGTCTCCTGCCTCGCTTCCTTCCCTGCGAAGCCATCCCCCGGGACGGCCACGTAGGAATCTCCTGCCACGTGGTGGACCTCCGTCCCGGGGGAGGGGGCAATCCTTGGTGAGGCTTTCCTGTCTGTTTTAGGGATCCATCCTGGGGCTAACTCTCCCCGGGGCCCTGGGCTCATGAACGGCGTAAGGGGGACCCCCTGTCCCCGTGCGCCGACAACTACATTCGCGTCGCCAGCAGATATGGAAGCTGCATCATCACAGATCGAATCGATCTCGCCGACGGGATCACCAGTCTCGTCCATGTCAACACGGGAGTTAAACGAGCTCATGACGCAAGAGCTCCCAGATGATGAGGTCGAGTCCACCTACCAAGTTGGCACAGTCGAACACACCGAGTCACTCGACATGGTTCTCGACTATATGCAATCTGAAGACGCAAATGACAGCATCTGCCTCGCTGATTTCGCTGGCCCAGAGATCCATGCAGATCACGAGTTCTTCACCAACAATGAAGACAATCCTGAGCAGTTACTCGAAACACACGTCGATACCGACGCCTAGATCAGCAAAAGCAACAATTCCGACATGAGCTTGGACGATGAGTTCGAGTCCATGACTGGCATTGACAGCACGTACACATGCCCTCCGTCCATACCCCGTCAGGTCTGCGTCGCGTTCAGCGCAGAAACTTCAGCAGCGGCTGCCAGTCGCAGGCCCACATAGTTCCCTTGCACAGTAACATTGCCAGATGGTGTGGCAACGCTAACTATCACAGCCAAGATGACATCAAAAGTCGATAAAGTCATCAAGGAGTGCACAATGATGCCAGCAGACGCAACCCCTGAGGAGATGATGGCCTACAATTATTTCAACTGGCAAGAAACGATGCGCGTAAAGCCGTACAGAGCAACACTCGAGGAACGCAGAAAGCAGGCTAGCATCTCGAGTGTCCAAAGAAGGCAACTATCCCTCAGCTCCACAGATGGGACGGACCCCAGGCGTAGATCAAGGTTTGCAAACCTCCTAGAAGGAGAAAGATCGGGAATCACTCGTAACTTGGAACGCTCGTTCATGACGCTTGATCAAGAAGGTATGCTGGTACCCAAAACAGTCGAAGGTGCCTGGTTGTCACTCGGGGCTTACCTCAAAGCAACAGCACCTCCAGCACGCGATCCGGCCGCAGAACTGCATCACCAGCAGATGACACGTATCTACTTTCCCGAACACTTTTGCTGTTGTTTGCCTCTAATTTGTGTGTTTTGAATACAACTAACACGGACTAACGTTGTTTTCAGCAGAATTGCCCTGGTGTCTTGTTTTTGTGCAGAAAGTCAACTTTCGGGAAAATCCCCAAAAAATATCGCAAAGTTCCTATTTTATCAGAAGACCCACGGAGCCAGGAGGGGAGACGAAGAAGAGCCACGAGGCGCCCTCACCACGTGGCGGTGCGGTGGGCCCTGGGCCGCGCCACCACATGGTGAGGCCGGCTCGGGTACCCCTCGCGTCCCCTCTCGACTACTTAAAGCCTCTGACCTAAAAACGCCAGGGGGTCGACCACATTTCGGGGACCAGAAACTCCGTTCTGGCACTCCGCCGGGACGGGGAAGTGGAGGAGATCATCGCCATCATCATCACCGATGCCTCTCCATCGACCATCCATGTTTCCTCCATCCATGTGTGAGTAAATCTCTGCTGTAGGCTGAAGGGGATGGTAGGGATTGGATGAGATCGTTCATGTAATAGATGTAAGATCATTAGGGCATGGTGCCTAGTATCCGTTGTTAGTACTTTATGACATTGTTACAACTTGTTATGCTTAATGCTTGTCACTAGGGCCCGAGTGCCATGATTTCAGATCTGAACATGTTATTGTATCACGAGGATAATCATTGTTTTGGATCATATCTGCAAGTTATTTACACACATAATTGTCCAGAACCCGAGTCCCCAAAGTGACAATAATTGGGACAACCGGAGGGGGTGGCTGTGATGTGAGGATCACATGTGTTCACGGAGTGTTAATGCTTTGCTCCGGTACTTTATTAAAAGGAGTACCTTAATTACCAGTAGTTTCCCTTGAGGCCCCGCTGCAACGGGCTGGTAGGACAGAAGATGTTGTGCAAGTTTATCATTGCGAGCACGTACGACTATATATGGAACACATGCCTATGGTTACTTAGTACTTGGATGATTTATCATTATTTATCTGCAATGCCTATATCTTGATTATTATATGAACTATCTTATCCATGCAACGCCCGTTCATCCATCTCTATGCCTACAGTATTTCAATCCTGCTGTTTACCGCAATCACTACTGCTGTCTTTACTTTACTGCTGCTATTATTTCACTACTACTACTACTACTACTACTACTACTACTACTACTACTACTACTACTACTACTACTACTACTACTACTACTACTACTACTACTACTACTACTACTACTACTATAAAACTGTTGCTACTGATAATCTGTGTCAAACAAGTCTATTCACAGGTGCAGCTGAACTGACAATTCATCTGTTAAGGCTTAGAAATATTCTTTGGCTCCTCTTGTGTCGAACCAATAAATTTGGGTTTTACTTCCCTCGAAGACTGTTGCGATCCCCTATACTTGTGGGTCATCAAGACTATTTTCTGGCGCCGTTGCCAGGGAGCATAGCTTTATTTGTAAGTTCACTTGAGAGTAATATTGTTCGCTGAAATTTACTCATCATGGGTAAAGCGCCTATTGAGAGGGTCCGTGTATTGCCATCCACTACAAGGAAATGTACGACTCTTAGTACCTCTGCTGCTCTTGATTCACCATCTGTGATGAGTCAACTTGTTACACCACCACAAGCTACACGCACTGTTACTTCTACTGAATATGAAAATGCTTCTGATAATTTCGATGATGCTTCTACTGTTCTTGATGAAAGTGGTTCTTTAGGTCCTTTTTTAGATGCTACAATTGCTAGGTCTAAACAAATTGAAAATGCTGAAACACCTAATGGAAGTACCACTTTTTTTTGCGGTTGAAAAGAGAGTATACTAAGCCCTGATGGGATTACAATCGGTAGCTAGGCATGCAGAGATCTCCTGGGGGAAACTTCGTAGCCAAACCTCCGTTCTATTCCGCACCCTTCCCATCCTTGCTAGCGCATCACTGACGCCATTCACATCACGGCTGATGCTAGCAATCTTGATCTCTCTTTCCTGTAGTAACTCACGGATCAAACTAACTCTGAACACATGGATGGAGGTGTTTGGTGTTTCCTTCCGGATCATCTTGACTGCATCAGCACAGTCCGTCTCCACCTGTATCTTTAGCGGCGTCCAGGTCAGGGACAACTTCAGTCCCTCCTCAATGGCGGCAAGCTCCGCCTCCGTAGCATCCTTGCAGTGAAACAAGGGGCGGCAAGCGGAGACAATGACCTCTCCCGTGTGATCTCGGAGGACAATGCCAACACCTGCGCCACCTCCTTCCACAAAGGCGCCATCCACGTTCAGCTTTACTTCACCTTGTTCGGGTAGACGCCATTTCTTCCGAACCTTTTGCCTGCCATCCCCCTTCGAGTGTTCCTTCCTGAAACCAAGTTCCTGGTTTATAACCATTTTGCCTTTCACAATATCTGCAGCAGAAAACTGTTTTATCAGTAACAAAGAGTTCATATAACTGATCAAAAAACGTCTCAAACCCTTGACCGGAGGGCAAGGTTTATCATGTGTGATCTCGTTGTGGGCATGCCATATATGCCATAGGGTCATGAGCATAGGAGCACGCTGCTCTTCTCGTACCACAGCGAGGAGCTGGAGAAGCCACTCAGGCCCGGTAGGACGCAAATGTGCATCCTCCGGCAACGGCCACACCTCTTTCATGGCCAACCATAGACTACGAGCATGAGGGCATCGCAAGAAGACATGGTGAGTGTCCTCATCCTCCCTCCCACATATGTCACAGGTAGCCATGGTCGCAATACCCCGTTGCTTCAGATTCTTTTTGGTAGCCAATGCGTTACGACAGATCTTCCATGCCAGGGTTTTAACCTTTGGTGGTACTGGACACATCCAAACAATTTTCCAAGTCGGCCTCTCCCCATCAGGTCTCGCGCTAGAGGCGCCCGGTCTTGATCTTGCATACTCCGGCTCAGCGCTAATCTGTATGCACTCTTCACCGTAAACACGCCCGATTTCTCCGGTTGCCAGGCGATAAAATCACTTTCATTTCGATGAGAGGGTTTGATCTTGAGGATTTCTACCAGATCATCTTGGTTGAAGTATACTTGCAGCCTCTCACCACTCCACTCCCCAATGGAAGTACCACTACACCTGTTGATTCACCTGAGTTGAGGGATTATACTTGTGATGATCTTGATGAAACTTATGTGGAACTTGATGATGATTTTATTGATGAATGTAATGCTACTACTGGTGCAAGTAATATTAAAAATCTTCTTGCAAAACATGCTGTTAGATATAAACTGTCTCCTGATGCTAAATTTGCCACATCTCCCATAAACATTAAAGATAAGGATTATGACTTCTCTCTTGATTTTTCTCATATATCCATTGTTGAGAAAGAACCTTTTTGTTACTGAAAATGAAAGTGTTGTAGAACACATGAATGAGCTCTCTACTTTGAGTAGTTTGTTTTCTGATGATATAAAGAAACGCAGTTACTTTGTTGCTAAGATTTTTCCTTTCTCATTGAAAGATGAAGCTAAAACTTGGTATAATAATCTTTCTCCTGGTTCTATTGATAGTCCTATTGGTTTGCTTAATGCTTTCTTTCAGAAATATTTTCCTGCTAGTGCCCAACATGCTACTTTGCAGAGAATTTTTAACTTTAAACAATTTGAAGGAGAGAAAATGCCTGAATCTTGGGCAAGGTTTTGTTCTCTTATAAGGGCTCAGCCTGGACATCAATTGGCCAAAAATGAACTTCTTGATATATTTTATAATGGACTAACTGTTGAATCTAGGACATACCTAGATAGTTGTGCTGGTTGTGTTTTCAGGAAAAGAACTCCAGATGAAGCTGAAGAATTAATGGCTAAAATAAGCCAAAATCATGATGATTGGACCTTACCTGAGCCGACCCCAACATCAACACCAACACCAAAAAAGAGGGGTATTATTGAATTAAATGATGAATCAATGAGGGAAGCCAAGAAGACTCTCAAAGAGAAGGGTATTAAATCTGAAGATGTGAAGAACCTTCCACCTATAGAAGAGTTATGTAAGCCAATTCCCGTTCATCCATAATTGAGGTACATTCTCTCCAAAGGTTTAATGTGGGAGATATTCCTTACTCTAAACGTCCTGATCAATGCTTAGATGAATTTGATAATTATGTTGTTAAGCAAGATAACTTTAATATCAGGGTTGAGAATCATTTAATGGAAAACTCTCAAGCTATTAGTAAATTGCACGATATTGTGGAGAGAACCTCCAATGATGTTAAGATGCTTATTAAACATTTTCATATGGTTCAAACTCAAATTGATCAACTCACTAAAGTGCAAAAAGATTTGTTAGTGAATGCCTCTAGAGATAAAGAGAAACATGTTTGTGAAGTAACAACTAGAGGAGGTATTTCTACTCAGGACCCTTTATATCCCGAGGGGCATCCTAAAAGAATTGAACAAGATTCTCAACGTGTTAATGAAACCAGTGCTCCTTTTAAGAAAAAGAAGAAGAAACAAAAAACTGTTGTAGAATCCTCTGAACCTGCTAATGATCCTAATAGTATATCTATTTCTGATGCTGAAACTAAAAGTGGTAATGAACATAACAATGATAATGATAAGAATGATGCTTCTGATAAAGAAGAAATTGAGGAGGAACCTGAAAAACATGCTAAAAATAAAAAGTACACTAAGGAAGACTTTATTGCTAAGAAACATGGTAATGAAAGAGAACCTTGGGTCCAAAAGCAAATGCCTTTTCCTGCTAAGAAACTCAAATCAAAGGAAGAAGAACACTATAATAAATTTTGTGATTGGATGAAACCTTTGTTCTTGCAAATTCCTTTGACTGATGCTATTAAATTGCCTCCTTATTCAAAGTATATGAAAGATATTGTTTCTAACAAGAGGAAAATTCCCAATGAGGAAATTTTTACTATGCTTGCTAATTATTCTTGAAATGGCAAGGTTCCAAAGAAGGTTGGAGATCCAGGTATACCAACCATTCCTTGTTCCATAAAAAATAATTATGTTAGAACTGCTCTATGTGACTTGATACGTCTCCAACGTATCTATAATTTCTGATGTTCCATGCTTATATTATACCAATTGCTACATGTTTTATATACACTTTATATCATTTTTATGCATTTTCTAGGACTAACCTATTAACAAGATGCCGAAGTGCCAGTTCCTGTTTTCTGCTGTTTTTTGTTCCAGAAAATCACTTCGCAAATATTCTCGGAATTGCACGAAACAAAAGGCCAAGTCCCTATTTTTCCAGCACTGTCACGGAGTCCGAAGGAGAGACGAAGTGGAGCCACGAGGTGGCCAAACCACATGGTGGCGCGGCCAAGGGTGGGACCGCGCCACCAGGTGAGGTGGGCCCCTCGGGACTCCTCCGACGCCGCCCCTTCGCCTATTTATTCCCCCGACGCAAAAACCCTAATGCAGAGAGTCATATTCCAGAAAGAGTTCCGTAGCTCCACCGCCACCAAAAACCCTAATTCGGGGGACATAAGTCTCTGTTCCGGCACGCCGCCGGGACGGGGAATTGGCCCCGGAGTCATCTCCATCGACACCACCGCCATCTTCATCGCCGCTGCTGACTCCCATGATGAGGAGGGCGTAGTTCTCTCCCGAGGCTGAGGGCTCTACCGGTAGCTATGTGGTTTATCTCTCTCTCCCATGGTGTGATCTTTATGTGATCATGAGCTTTGTAATCTAGTTGAATAAGTAGATGTTACTCTCTATCTATTATGCCACTCTAGAGGTTACTTTAATATGAACTCCGGAGTTACTCTCCACGGTGTGAAGTTGACAGTGTGCGCATCGTGTGTGACTCCTTTATGACGTTGTGGTGTTTGTTTACTCAGACTTTGAGGTGTGCTTTTGCAGCCCTACGCAATGAATGGTGTTCGTTATCCAACAAGAGAGTATTTGAGAGTAGTATTTATTTATTCAATTATGAGATCATTGTTGAGAGTGTCCACTAGTGAAAGTATGATCCCTAGGCCTTGTTTCTAAGCATTGAAACACCGTTTACAACAAGTTCTGCTACATGTTTGCTTGCTGCCATTTTTATTCCATATTGCAATTACCACTTATAATCATCCATATTACTTGTATTTCACTATCTCTTCGCCGAACTAGTGCACCTATACATCTGACAAGTGTATTAGGTGTGTTGGGGACACAAGAGACCTCTTGTATCTTAATTGCAGGGTTGCTTGAGAGGGATATCTTTGACCTCTACCTTCCTGAGTTCGATAAACCTTGGGTGATTCACTTAAGGGAAACTTGCTGCTGTTCTACAAACCTCTGCTCTTGGAGGCCCAACACTGTCTACAAGAATAGAAGCGTGCATAGACATCAAGCTATTTTCTGGCGCCGTTGCCGGGGAGGTAAGCATTGGAAGGTATCTCCTTTAGATTCTGCAATCATTTCTTTTGTTTCTTGTTTTTATTTTCACTAGTTAGGCTTAATGGAAAACAACAAAATTAGAGATCTTTATGAACTTTATATTGAATTAGGACATGATGCTTTTGAAGAGAAAATTAAAAAACCTATGGAGGCTTGTTTGCATGATGGTAGTAATGGTATTACTATAAATTCCTTGAACACCATTATTGCTAATGCTAAGGAAAAGTCTTAGCTTGGGGAAGCTGGTTGTGATAAATATGATATTTTTAGTCCCCCAAGCTTAAAGGAGGAAATTTGCTTTGATGATACTTTGCCTCCAATATATGATAATTATAATCATTGTGATATTTTCAGTCCACCTACTATTGAGGATATAGTTTATGTTGATTATGATATGCCTCCTATATATGATGTTTACAATGTTGAATATGATATTTCAGTCATCTACTATTGAGGATAAAAATCATTTTATTATTCTATGCCTCCTATTTATGATGATTACAATGATGGATGTGATACTTTTACTCTCACTATTACTAATAAAACTGTTTATGATTATGTGGAGAGTAATGATATTTTTATGCATGTGGATCATGATAAGAATGCTTTATGTGACAGCTATATTGTTGAGTTTATCAATGATGCCACTGAAAATTATTATGAGAGAGGGAGACATGGTTTCATATATCTCAATAATATTAAGTCTCCTCTCTTTATGTCGAAAGTTTTGAAGTTGCACTTGTTTTATCCTTCTATGCTAGTAGCTTCATGCTTCAATAATTTGTTTTCTACAAGATTCCTTTGCATAGGAAGAGTGTTAGATTTAAACATGTTTTATATATGCTTCTTGATGCTCTCTTATATTCAACTCTTATACATATGAGAGCATTATCAAAATTTCATGCCTAGCTAAAAGGCTTTAAAGAAAAGCGCTTATGGAGACAACCCATTGTTTTTATTTTCTGTTATTTTTGCTTTTATTTTTGCTTTGAGTCAAGGTGCTTGTTACTTCTGTAGCAACTCCTTTGTATCTTTATTTTATTGCATTGTTGTGCCAAGTAAAGTCTTTTATTGAAAGTTGATGCAAGATTTGGATTTCTGCGCAGAAACAGATTTTTAGCTGTCACGAATTTGAGCTTTATCTCTGCATAAAAATCTAAAAATTCTGTAAAAAATCACGCATCTTCCTGATATGTACGCAACTTTCATTAAACTGGACCTGTTCCATCTGAGCAACTTAAGTGCCTCGAAAAAATTCGTCTTCACAGACTGTTCTGTTTTTGACAGATTCTGCCTTTTGTTTTGCATTCGCTCTTTTACGATGTTTGAGTGGATTTCTTTGCTCCACAAAGCATTGGTGGCTGTAGCTAATGTCCAGAGCTTTAATGATTGTGTCATCACAGAATATGAGAATTTTTGATTATGCACTAACCCTCTAATGAGAACTATTTCGAGTTTGGTGTGAAGGAAGTTTTCAAGGATCAAGAGAGAAGGATGATATTATGATCAAGAAGAGTGAAAAGCCTAAGCTTGGGGATGCCCCCGTGGTTCATCCCTGCATATTCAAGAAGACTCAAGCGTCTAAGCTTGGGGATGCCCAAGGCATCCCCTTCTTCATCAACAACTTATCAGGTCATCTCTAGTGAAACTATATTTTAATTCTTTCACATCTTGTGCGCTTTACTTGGAGCGTCTGTGTGCTTTTTTTTTGTTTGTTTGTTTTATTTTGAATAAATTCGGATCCTAGCAATCCTTGTGTGGAGAGAGACACGCTCCGCTTTTTCATGTGAATACTCATGTTCTTCACTTATATTTGTTGAGTATTCTTAACTAGCTACTGCAGTGCTTTTAGCTCCTGTTTTTCATGCATCTCTTCGAGCTGTTAGCACTTGTTTATAAGCACTCTCTTGCTGCATTGTAGTATCATTTGGAGAGTTTATGTTTAAATAAATTGATTGGTGTTTGTTTGGAAAAAGAAAATGCTACATGTGGTAGTTGGTATTGGAAAAGACATATGCATTCTTGTAGATCATTGTCTTGTTTTGATTTGATACTTTGCAATTGTTTTGAGCTCTCAAGTAGATCATGTTTAAGCTCTTGCATCATGTAGTTAAAGCCTATTAGTGGAGAACTACCGTAGAGCTTGTTGAAACTTGGTTTGCATGTTTGTTCTCTAAGGTCTAGATATTTTCTGGTAAAATGTTTGAGCAACAAGGAAGACAGTGTAGAGTCTTATAATACTTGCAATATGTTTTTATTTGAGTCTTGCTGTACCGGTTTATACTTGTGTTTGCTTCAAACAACCTTGCTAGCCTAAACTCTGTACTGAGAGGGAATGCTTCTCGTGCATCCAAAGCTTGAGCCAAAACCCATGCCATTTGTGTCCACCATACCTACCTACTATGTGGTATTTCCTGCCATTCCAAGTAAATACTTCATGTGCTACCTTTAAACTATTCAAAACTTTATTACTCCTTATTTGTGTCAATGTTTTATAGCTCATGAGGAAGTATGTGGTGTTTTATCTTTCAATCTTGTCATTTACTTCTGACAGACTTTCACCAATGGACTAGTGGCATATACACCGCTTATCCAATAATTTGCAAAAAGAGCTGGCAACGGGGTGCCCAGCCCCAATTAATTACAACTTTCATTAATAATTCTCTTCACATGTTTTGCCCTGATTTATCAGTAAGCAACTTAAATTGCAAATAGACACTCCTCCATGGTATGTGATTGTTGGAAGGCACCCGAGGATTCGGTTAGCCATGGCTTGTGTAAGCAAAGGTTGGGAGGAGTGTCAACTATAAAGAAACTAAAATACATGTGTAAACAAAAGAGAAGAGGGATGATCTACCTTGCTGGTAGAGATAACGTCCTTCATGGGAGCCGCTCTTGAAAGTCTGGTTGACAAGGGGGTTAGAGTGCCCACTACCATTCGTTGACAACAACAAACACCTCTCAAAACTTACTTTGTGCTCTCTTTATGCTTTTCAAAACTTAAAAAGCTCTAGCACATGATTTAATCCCTGCTTCCCTCTGCGAAGGGCCTATCTTTTACTTTATGTTGAGTCAGTTTACCTACTCCTTTCTATCTCAGAAGCAAACACTAGTGTCAACTTTGTGTGCATTGATTCTTACATGTTTACTTATTGCACTTGTTATATTGCTTTATGTTGACAACTATCCATGAGATATACATGTTACAAGTTGAAAGCAATTGTTGAAACTTTATCATCCTTTGTGTTGCTTCAATGCCTTTTACTTTGAATCTATTGCTTTATGAGTTACCTCTTATGCAAAACTTTTTGATGCTTGTCTTGAAAGTACTATTCATGAAAAGTTTTTGCTTATGTGATTCAGTTATTTACTCTTTATCTATCTGTTAGCAAACTATAGACCATTGCTTTGAGTCACTTCATTCATGACATGAGCCTTGCAATATATTGATCAAGATTATGTGAAAGCATGTCTCCTCAGAAATTATTTGTTGTTATCGTTTTACCTACTCGAGGACGAGTAGAACTAAGCTTGGGGATGCTTGATACGTCTCCAACGTATCTATAATTTCTGATGTTCCATGCTTATATTATACCAATTGCTACATGTTTTATATACACTTTATATCATTTTATACATTTTCCGGGACTAACCTATTAACAAGATGCCGAAGTGCCAGTTCCTGTTTTCTGCTGTTTTTGGTTCCAGAAAATCACTTCTGCAAATATTCTCGGAATTGCACGAAACAAAAGGCCAAGTCCCTATTTTTCCAGCACCGTCACGGAGTCCGAAGGAGAGACGAAGTGGAGCCACGAGGTGGCCAAACCACATGGTGGCGCGGCCAAGGGTGGGACCGCGCCACCAGGTGAGGTGGGCCCCTCGGGACTCCTCCGACGCCGCCCCTTCGCTTATTTATTCCCCCCAACGCGAAAACCCTAATACAGAGAGTCATATTCCAGAAAGAGTTCCGTAGCTCCGCCGCCACCAAAAACCCTAATTCGGGGGACATAAGTCTCTGTTCCGGCACGCCGCCGGGACGGGGAATTGCCCCCGGAGTCATCTCCATCGACACCACCGCCATCTTCATCGCCGCTGCTGACTCCCATGATGAGGAGGGAGTAGTTCTCTCCCGAGGCTGAGGGCTCTACCGGTAGCTATGTGGTTTATCTCTCTCTCCCATGGTGTGATCTTTATGTGATCATGAGCTTTGTAATCTAGTTGAATAAGTAGATGTTACTCTCTATCTATTATGCCACTCTAGAGGTTACTTTAATATGAACTCCGGGGTTACTCTCCACGGTGTGAAGTTGACAGTGTGCGCATCGTGTGTGACTCCTTTATGACGTTGTGGTGTTTGTTTACTCAGACTTTGAGGTGTGCTTTTGCAGCCCTACGCAATGAATGGTGTTCGCTATCCAACAAGAGAGTATTTGAGAGTAGTATTTATTTATTCAATTATGAGATCATTGTTGAGAGTGTCCACTAGTGAAAGTATGATCCCTAGGCCTTGTTTCTAAGCATTGAAACACCGTTTACAACAAGTTCTGCTACATATTTGCTTGCTGCCATTTTTATTTCAGATTGCAATTACCACTTATAATCATCCATATTACTTGTATTTCACTATCTCTTCGCCGAACTAGTGCACCTATACATCTGACAAGTGTATTAGGTGTGTTGGGGACACAAGAGACTTCTTGTATCTTAATTGCAGGGTTGCTTGAGAGGGATATCTTTGACCTCTACCTCCCTGAGTTCGATAAACCTTGGGTGATTCACTTAAGGGAAACTTGCTGCTATTCTATAAACCTCTGCTCTTGGAGGCCCAACACTGTCTACAAGAATAGAAGCGTGCGTGGACATCATGACTCGGGAGCAAGAGTTAGTGTTATGCCTTTCTCTCTTTATAAGAGACTTTATCTTGATAAGTTGATACCTACTGATATATCTTTGCAAATGGCTGATAAATCTACTGTTGTTCCTGTTGGCATTTGTGAGGATGTCCCTGTTCAAGTGGCTAATAATTGTTTGATTTTAACTGATTTTGTTGTTCTTGAAATGCCCGAAGATGATAATATGTCTATTATTCTTGGGAGACCTTTTCTCAACACTGCAGGTGCTGTTATTGATTGCAATAAAGGAAAAGTAACTTTCAATGTGAATGACAAAGAGCATACTGTTTATTTCCCAAGAAAGTTGACAAGGTTTATGGAGTTAATACAACCTCTAATTTTAAAACTATCAAAGTGGGAAGTATTGATTGCCCTATATATGATCATCAAGAGGGATATCAAAACATTATGATTGGATCCATATCAATACAATTCAAGGTAACATGATTGTCTCATGATGTTTAATTTATTTGTGTCATATAAAATTTATTTGGTGTCAAGACTTGATCAACCTTGCTAACAAATACACTTTATATACATGAAGGAGCTAAACAATATTTTATTCCTCATCCTTGTTTTACCTACTGTAATGCTGCTTAGTTTGGAAAAGTTTAGTTGAATTGATTTTTGGAAATCATTTTTTCTGCCTGAAGTTTATTAGCTTAAGTACCCAAAAATTGTCCAAATTGAAAGTTTTCAAAAATTTGTAAAAAATTATGCCACTGGTCCTATTTTTGAAAGAGCAACGTGGGAGTGCCTGGGGCTGACCAGGGGGACCCACCATGCCAACTCACCACATGGTGGCGCGGCAGGCTCCTGGCCGCGCCGGCCGTGGCATGGTGAGGGCCCCACCTGGCCCTCCACTCACTCAGCCACCTACCACTCCTTTCTCTTTCACAACCAAACACTTTTTCCTCTGTTCAAACCCGAGTTCTTGCTGTTCTTCCTCGCGATTTTCGATCTCCTTGCTCAGCCCATCTTTGCTGCTAAGATTTGCGGCATTTGTTCTTCAGTATGTGACTCCTCCGAATATCCAAGTAGAATTTTGTTTAGTGGAGTATTTCTTGAGTATTTTGCTACTGTAGGTGACATGATAATGGAGTTTGCATGCTTGTTCTATGTTGGAATAATTAGTTTTGATGCATGTTTAGTCCTCTAGCAAGTTCCTATAGTAGTTTCTTTCATTTATATGTCTCAAAATCAATTTTTATAATGTTTGCCAAAAATTTCAGAAAATGGAATGTACACCAACTCAACCAACATGAATTAGTGGTGTCTGAAGTCATGAGAATCCATCGTGAAGAGGGAGTGTTCCCCTCCATCTATCCATGCTCAGATTTCATGAGAAGTGCAGGGATTCTGCAAGATTTTCAAACCCTTATCTCTAATGCAGGATTGAATGATTTTGTTGTTGGTGAACCTTACCAATATGCAAAGCTAATTGTGTCTGTGGTGCAGGATTTCAGTTTTGATTGGTCTTCACCTAACCCCATGGTTTGCTACAAAATTTATAATAAAACTGTCAACTTGCCCTTTGATGATTTTTGTGCAGCCATTAAGGTGCCCCAATGGGGATCGCGAGAGAAGATAAAAGGGCAGCCCAAGCCATTGACGGACTTGTACAAGGCTATTTGTCAAGGAAGAAGCTTCTCAGATGAGAATGGTAAAATTCGAAGTATTCAACTCCCATCTATTCGATATTTTGCCTATTTCGTTTCAAAGGGCGTTCTTGCTAGGAAATGTGCAGGTAAATTATCTGTTCATGATTTAGTTTTTCTAGCAGCAGCTTTCCAGCAAGATAGGAGCTATAACTTGGGTGCTTTGATAGCTTTTCGTCTTGCTACTAACCGCGAGAAAGGTGGATTTTGTGGGGGTCTCATTGCTTCTCGTTTATTAGCTATGCATGGTGTAGTACCTCACCCTCTTGATGTTCAGCTCCCCATAGAGAAACTTGATATTGCTTCCATGATAAAACACAACTTTGTTTCTAATTGGGCTGATTTGAATAGCATATCTTATGAGATAACCTTTTTCAAGAAAGTGGTTTGGAAGATAGTTAAATCCGACCGAATAGTCAGTTTGCCTGCGCCTCTTTTGTTTAACCTTGATTCCAGGACTAGTTGGTCACTCTCTGAGGAGGAATTTGATGCATATATGGAGCAACATGGCCATTACGCAGAGGATGATGGAGAATGGGCTGAAGATGACTTCACTCAGTCCTCTGGCACAGCTAGTTACCCACACCCACATTCTGGGTACGCTGGGCCTTCTGCCTCTTCTTCCTCAGTGGAGCCAGACTATGAGCACGCCAGGTATGATCCACCGGCCTGGAGTTCCAACCCACGCTAAGATTGATCTCCACTTAGGCCAAAAGCCTAAGCTTGGGGGAGGTATACCGACATCTCACTCATTTATATATCATATTCTGTCGGTACTTTGTATATCCATGTTTCGATTTTCTTTAATTCTTTTTGTTGTTTCTTTTGTTTATTTCTGCTTTCCAAAACACAAAAAGACCAAAAATATTTTCTGTTGTTTCTCTTTATTTGTTTCTTTAAGTTTTTAGTATTAGTTTGCTTAGTTTTTAATTTCGGTTTGTTATTCAAAAAACCCCCCAAAAAGACTTGTAGAACTCCACTAGTACATGTACTAGTTAGGCTCTACTTTGTTTTGGCTGAAAACCCGAACTCCACTAGTACATGTACTAGTTAGACTCTACTTTGTCCTATTTGGCCGAAATCCAAAATATTTTGTTTTATTGCTTGTTTCTTTTTGCTCTTGCTTTAAAACACGAAAACCTAAAAATATTTGTTGTGCCTTTATGGTTTTTTATAGTTTGCTGCAGAGCTCTACAGCTTTCTGTGACTCCAGTGGAGCTTGGTTTTCATTTCATATCATTCAAGCCGCACAAGTGAAAAGCAATAATGACGATCTACGACAATTCGAGTTGGGGTGAGAGGCTGGTATGAACTCTATTTGTTTTCATTTTTGTACATATACTCATCCATGTGAGCATGCTTAGTTGGTTCATGTGAGGTATATGTTATTTAGTGGATGCTTAGTAGTTCATGCTCTCTTATGATCAATTCCAATTTATTAATAGTGGGTAGCATGTTATATTGATATTTGCTTGCATTGTTCTATTCATAAAAGGGTATGACATTGTGGTATCCTCCTCTGAATGATTCGTTTGAATTGACTTGGCACATGCTCGCGCATGCATATGACTGAAAAACAAAAAGTCAATTAAGCCTCGATGATTTATTTTGCCTCAGAGTTCTTGTATCTCTTTTATGCCTCCGTTAATTTTGTTTTGACGCAAGCATGATTATGACAGTTATTGCTCTCTTGATTGTCACTTCCCAGTCTATTGCTAGTCTCCACTTGTACTGAGCGGAATGCTGCTCGTTCTTCCAAATCCCTGAAAACCAAGTTATTCCAAAGAGTCCACTATAAATTCCTATGCATGGCATTTCAAACCATTCAAGTAAATTTTCATGTGCTACCTTTAAAACCTTCAAATTACTTCTCATTTTGTGACACTGTTTTTAGCTCATGAGGAAGTAGTAGTTGGTTTGTTATCTTCCATACTAAATTAAGTACCCCGACTTGCATGCTTCATCTGCTCGTCACTAATTTTGCAAAGAGCTGGTTAGACCATTACAACATCAAAAAGCTAAAACAAATAAAATAGACACTCCTCCATGGTATGTGATTGTTGGAGGGCACCCGAGGATTCGGTTAGCCATGGCTTGTGTAAGCAAAGGTTGGGAGGAGTGTCAAACTATGTATAAAGTGCATGCTATACATGCTTAATATCAACATCTCGGAACCGCTCTCAACTTGCTTAGTATGGAAGATAACAGAAACTCTATTGCCATTCGTTGACAGGAACAACCACCTCCCAAAACAATTTTACTTCTATTTTAAAAATAAAAAGCTCTAGCACATGTTAATCCCTGCTTCCCTCTGCGAAGGGCCTATCTTTTACTTTTATGTTGAGTCACCATCCTTTCTTTGAGCACTTTCTCGAGAGCATAGTTGTCATTCTTAGTGTAATGTGCTTGTCCCAGAATGCGGTTAACTGTGGTATAACTTTGATGCTTTTATCTTTGATATCTTTACTTCTAGTCTTCTCTTGAACTTCAGAGGTGCCTGGGCATTTATGTTTTGTTGTACAAACACGGGCAAGCGAGATACCACCTTATCATATCTTATTATGAGCATTGCAATCTTGCAGATAGATATGTTTCATGTTGTTTGTTATTGGTATGTTGGCATATTTTCATGGTTTACATGGCTATTAGGTGACATTATTTGCATACACCTTATATTGAATTGCCTAAGCACTTGACCATATAGTGAGAATATATGCATCATATGAAGCAAATGTGTTCGTGAAAGTTTCTTTTATCGCACTAAGTTGTTAACTGAATTGCTTGAGGACAAGCAATAAGCTAAGCTTGGGGGGAGTTGATACGTCCAAAACGTATCTACTTTCACGAACACTTTTGTTGTTGTTTTGCCTCTAATTTGTGTGTTTTGAATACAACTAACACGGACTAACGCTGTTTTCAGCAGAATTGCCCTGGTGTCTTGTTTTTTGCAGTAAGTCAACTTTCGAGAAAATCCCCGGAAAATATCGTAAACTTCCTATTTTATCAGAAGACCCACGGAGCCAGGAGGGGAGACGAAGAAGAGCCACGAGGCGCCCTCACCACGTGGCGGCGCGGTGGGCCCTGGGCCGCGCCACCACATGGTGAGGCTGGCTCAGGTACCCCCTCGCGTCCCCCTCTCGACTACTTAAAGCCTCTGACCTAAAAACGCCAGGGGGTCGACCACTTTTTCCAGAAACACCTTCGAGCGCCGTCGCCACCGAAAACCCTATTTCGGGGACCAGAAACTCCGTTCTGGCACTCCGCCGGGACGGGGAATTGGAGGAGATGATCGCCATCATTATCACCAATGCCTCTCCATCGACCATCCATGTTTCCTCCATCCATGTGTGAGTAAATCCCTGTTGTAGGCTGAAGGGGATGGTAGGGATTGGATGAGATCGTTCATGTAATAGATGTAAGATCATTAGGGCATGGTGCCTAGTATCCGTTGTTAGTACTTTATGACATTGTTACAACTTGTTATGCTTAATGCTTGTCACTAGGGCCCGAGTGCCATGATTTCAGATCTGAACATGTTATTGTATCACGAGGATAATCATTGTTTTGGATCATATCTGCAAGTTGTTTACACACATAATTGTCCGGAACCCGAGGCCCCAAAGTGACAATAATTGGGACAACCGGAGAGGATGACTGTGATGTGAGGATCACATGTGTTCACGGAGTGTTAATGCTTTGCTCCGGTATTTTATTAAACGGAGTACCTTAATTACCAGTAGTTTCCCTTGAGCCCCCGCTGCAACGGGCTGGTAGGACAGAAGATGTTGTGCAAGTTTCTCATTGCGAGCACGTACGACTATATATGGAACACATGCCTATGGTTACTTAGTACTTGGATGCTTTATCATTATTTATCTGCAATGCTTATGTCTTGATTATTATTGTGGGGACACCGGACTAGCCGTCCGAAATACCCGATTATGCTTAACACAACGATCCCGTGATCAGTCTGTCGTTGCACATAATCCGAACTGAAGATCAAAGTTTACATCCATACAATACCGAGTTTAAAGTCTTACAAACCTGGCCATACAGGCCTAATTATACATAGGTGCCTTCAAGGGCCAATCATCTTTATTCAGCGGAAGCTACGGTAGTAGGGCTAAACCATCTCGACAACACCCGACAGGCAGCTGACTTATGAAGATCTTAGTTCGCATAGACGTCGCCAAACTCCTCTTCAACGTAGGGCTCCTCGAAATCTGGCTAAGACAATAGCCAGGGACGAAACCAATATGAGTACATTTGATTGTACTCGCAAACTACCCCAACTTGAGTAAGCGCTAGAACTAGTTTTACTTTTTTAAAAACTTTTGTTTAAAAACTCTCCAAAATCTTTATTGAAAAGGGGTGAGAAGAAGAATATAGCTATCTTATAAGAAAACATCATTTTGACTGTTTTTCCGAAACTCCACCTCCTTCTGTCCAGTTCTCAACATGATACCAAGCACGTCGCTACCTCAAACCAACTCAATGGCACAGGTACGAAATGCCCTTTCCATTTCAACTTCCTTTCCAAACTCAACACTTTTATCAAAACTTGCACATGGTCTTAGGACAGCCTTCCAACTGTCCATATCCGAGGACTCGGCTATTCGAATAGTTTTACCCTCTGCAGAGGTAGTACGCTTTTCCCACACCCATCCGGTCACTCATCGTGTCAGCCACGTCCCGCCATACCAGAGGTATGCGAAGTTGAGTTCCCGGCCATAGCCTGTCCTTTGCTCATGCTAGTATAGGACCCTGCCGCTACGACACTTTCCACCGACACTCAAATCCTCAGAAACTAAGTGTGGGGACTCGTAGTTCTGCCCGGCGGACCCAAGGGAGCCCTTCAATCCTCTTCCTCCGACACGTTCATACCGGCTCCCGGTAGACTACAATGAAGAGGACCCAGGTCAGGGGTAGGTCCTCAGACCATCCCCTCATGGAACGAGGTTCTCCTCGTTATTGAGGCATCCAGTACTAACACGAGCAAATTATATGACTACGCCCTTGCCCATATGTGGGTAAATGTGGTCGCACAGATTTTTGGCTGGTAGTCATAGTACTAGGACACAATGTGCATTTTTCTCAAAACAACACCATCCTTCTTCAACTGAGCACCGACCTTCCGGCAGGTCTATCCAAGTACTTTCAAAGGAGTTTCAAGAAAACATTGTTTTTCCCATCCTATAGTTTTAAATAACTACCTTATACTTCTACACAAGGTGGTAAAATAGTTTTTCCGGTAGTTTGTAAAAAGGGGGTTTTTCCAAAACTCATTGTTTCCTTTGAACAACTCTTGAGACTAAAATAGAGGTATATAAATGCAAGCTCAGTGAAGTAGCTTGCCTTGCTCAGCAAAGTTCTCGGGGTCTTGTTCCTGCTGATCAAAGTACTCCCCTTCCTCGAAGACTCCGGCAGCGTTTTCGTCTAACGTCAAACAAGCGATACAAACAATTACTATACTAACTCAACCATCATCACAACATCACAATTGCTACACATAGCTACTGCACACATCAAGCAACACAAGGTGGTTTCAAATTGATTGAATTAAACTTTATTTAATTAATTTCAAACTAAGGCAGAAACTAGTTGTACACTAATTAATTCACCATTTAATCTATGTTTGTCACAAAAATTCAAACTAAAATTCTATGGATAGCTACTGGTGTGTAGAAGATCACCCAATTGGTTTGGGATCATTTGGAGTTACAAAACTCCCTACACATCTGTTTTAGTTCAGAAGGGTTTTAAACAAGTTTTAGCTACCAAACAAATTTGGTTGCTCCAAAAATTAAATCCTTTTAGGGGTATCTAACCTTGGTTGAGTGTGACCTAACAAAATTGGTTTTAGACCAATTGGATCTACCAACAGTTCACACTAATTGGTTTAGTGCAGAAGGGTGCACTGAAGTTCAACCAAAGGCTAAGGATTTTACACTACCCAATTAATTCTACCAAAAATTGGGGAGCTAAAAGATCCTAAAGCAAGTCTACCAAAATTGGTTTCAAGTCAATTGGATTAATATAACTCCAGAAACAAATGGTTTAGTGTTTAAAACCTTCTGGAGCATTTTTATTAATACGTTTTTATTATTTGTTTAAAAGAGATGAGACCACTTTAGTGAGTTAAATATTTTCACAAGCTTTCCAGAACATTTGAGTTTGATTTATTTGGATTCCTAGAACTCGAGTTATTGAATTTCAAAGTTGGGTCCAGTACTGGATTTCAGAAGAGATTTAAATTCGAAAAACCTAATTCTCTGGATAATGTTTAAAACCATGACAGGTGGGGCCCTTCGGTCAGTGACTCAGTGTGCGCGGGAAAATTATTAAAATGCTGACGGGTGGGGCCAGTTTGTCAGCGACTGACTTAACGAACGGGTATGCTGCCGTTGGATCTAGATCCAACGGCGCATAGAGGCCGCGAACGGCGACGACCATAACTGGGCGGCGCCGCCGCGCCGGCGACGGTGGCGAGCACGGATAGCTCACCTAGGGGCTCGGGTGGACGCGGAGATGGTGCAGATCGACGGCGGAGGCTCGTGCGGACGTCTGGGCGGAGTGGTGCGTGCTGGGGCGGCGTGAATCGTCGACGGCGAGCCGCTGTACTCCCTCCGTCACGGCCTGCAACTCCGGCGATCCCTCCGCGGCGCTGCTGTGCACGAAACACAGCCAAAACACGGCGGGTGAACGAGGGTGTAATGGGGAGGCTAGGGAGAGGCAGAGAAGAGAGGGGGAGAGAGCAGCGCGGCTCGGCCGTGAGCGTCGCCCACCTTCTTCTCCGGCGGAACCTCGAGGGAGCTCCTGGGCAGCAGAGGCTGGGATGCAGGGGCTCCGCCCTCCTGGCGGTGCACTGAGTGAGTGGAGAGTGCGAGAGTGAGGTGTGAGGCGGGGTGGAAGCACGGGTGCGGGGTGGCCTTTTATCGGCGAGCTCGGGCTCGCCGTGGACGTGGTGCAGCGAGTGCTCGAGGGGAGCTGGGTCCAGAGGGGTTGTCCACGGGGTTGCGGAGAGCTTTGGGCAGCTTCTGGAACGGTCGGCTGGTCGGGAGGGATCAGGGGTGGCGCGTGAAGCTGCGGTGGCGTGCGCTGCTCGCCATGGCGTACGGCGGCACGGACGCGTGCGCTAGGGACGGGTCGGTTGCGTTGGGGTGCTCCAGAGGGGTCTGTGGTGCTCGTGGCGTGGTGGCGGAGCAGAGATGGCAAGAGGGGCAAGGTGGGGGCAGTGCGGTGTGTGTAGTTGACCACGGCGTCGCGCGGCGTGCGTCGCGCGCGTGGGCACGGAAGGTGAGCACGCAAGCGGCCCTCTGCGGCGGTGCTGTCTCGTCGTGCAGGTGAAGGAGTGGAAGGGTGGTGTGGCGGGCACGGCGTGGCGTCGCCTCGGCGTCGCGCCTGCCTCCTCCACGGAGGTGACCCGAGCGGCAGCTCGCCATGGCCGCCATGGCGTGGCGCCACTGGCCTGCCTCCTCTGAGGTCAATGAGCACGTCCAATCGACCTCCGTCGGTGGAGTGAGGTGAGAGGGGTGAATGGAGGTCGCGGGGATGCTCAATTACACGAAATCGAGCTCCAATTTTGGAGTTGATTTTCGGGTTGAAGAAGAACACAGTGGTGCTCAACAAGTGTTCGATCTAATTCCCGAACCAAAACCAAATTTGAAATTTTGAAAATTCTTTTCATGATTTGCTTCCAAATATTTTTCCAAGGTTTGTGGTACCACTGGAATATTTATTCTGGAAGTGCATCATGGTGTTCTTGAGGATTTTCCAAAGTTCAAGAAACATTTGGAAATTGAAAATAGAATTTTGGAATAATTTTGGAAATAGAATTAGAGGGAAAAGAAATAAGAATGGAATGAGAGAGGTCACTCCTCTCCACTGGATTTTTATTTGGAAGAAATTTTGAAACTTACTTGGAGTTTTTAGGGTGACACTTGTCACTTTAGTTTTATTATTTTATTTCTTTTCTTTTCTTCAACAATTCAACAAACAACACAAGCAAGCACTCATAAAGTAACAAAAGTTTTTGTTGGCCCACAATTTTTGACTAATAACACTGGGTTACAAATTTGGGATGTTACAGATCCTTCCCCCCTTAGGATAAATCTCGTCCCGAGATTGGCTAGGCTTGGGTGCTAAAGAGGTTGGGAAACTCGCTTCTAAGATAGTCCTCGCGTTCCCAAGTTGCTTCCTCTTCAGAGTGATTAGTCCACTGGACTTTATAAAACTTGATCTTGTTCCTCCGGGTGAGACGAATATCTTCGTCGAGAGTTTTGACCGGTCTCTCACGATAAGTCAGATCATGGTTCAGGTCAATGGAGTGGTGGTCAATGTTCTTGAAAACATCGGGCTGGTCAGGAACTTCAAGACACTTCCGGAGCAGAGAAATGTGGAAGACGTCATGAAATTCCGATAATTCTGGGGGCAACTCTAACTGATAGGCTACTTCTCCGCGACGGGCAAGAATCTTAAAAGGTCCAATATATCTGGGTGCCAACTTTCCTTTGACATGGAAACGTTGCATCCCTTTGAGTGGTGTCACCCGAAGATAGACAAAATCTCCAGGTTGAAAGGTGACATCACGACGCTTGGGATCAGCATAACTTTTCTGACGGGATTGAGCAGTTTTGAGACGTTCACGGATAAGTTGGACTTGTTCCTCGGCTTCACGGAGGGTGTCTGGTCCAAATACTTTTCCTTCTCCGGTCTCGGACCAGTTCAAAGGTGTACGACACTCTTGCCGTAAAGTGCTTCAAATGGGGCCATTTGCAGACTGGACTGATAACTATTGTTATAGGAAAACTCTGCAAACGGAAGGCAATCTTCCCATTTAGAGCCATAGGCTAGGACACATGCACGAAGCATATCTTCCAGAATCTGGTTTACTCGCTCGGTCTGTCCTCCAGTCTGGGGGTGATAGGCTGTGCTGAAAGATAAGTGTGTTCCGAGGGCTTCATGAAGAGCTTTCCAGAACCGTGAGGTAAACTGCGTGCCTCTGTCAGATACAATTCTCTGGGGAACTCCGTGTAGGCTTACTATCCGGGACATATATAAATCTGCTAACTGGGCCCCGGTGTATGTGGTCTTGACGGGGATAAAATGGGCAACTTTGGTCAGCCGATCAACGATGACCCAAATTGAGTCATGGCCTCGGTTTGACCTAGGAAGTCCGGTGATAAAATCCATTCCAATTTCATCCCATTTCCACTCGGGGGTCTTGAGGGGTTGGAGCAATCCGGCAGGGCGCTGATGCTCTGCTTTGACTCGCTGACAATTATCACACTTGGCCACGAAAGATCCAATTTCCCGCTTCATTCCATGCCACCAAAACCTCTCACGAAGATCTTGGTACATCTTGGTTCCTCCGGGATGGATCGAGTATGGGGTATCGTGGGCTTCTTTCAGGATTAGACCTTTAAGTTCCTTATCATCGGGCACACATAGGCGTCCTTTGAATCTCAGAACTCCTTCAGCATCTATGGCAAAACCAGGTGCTTTGTCGAGGGTACTTCTTTTTAATCCTCGATACTCTCATGACCCTTCTGGGCCTCTTGATTTGATCCAACAGGGTTGGGGCTAACTCTAGGTTGGCAAGATATCCATGGCTAACCAATTCAAGTCCGAAATCTTCGAACTCCTTAAATAAGGTTGGCTGCTCTGCTTGGATTAGGGTATTCAGGGTGCATGGCTTCCGGCTCAAGGCATCGGCAACTACGTTAGCCTTGCCGGGATGGTAATGAATTCCGACATCATAGTCCTTAATCAATTCCATCCACCTTCTTTGCCTCAGATTCAACTCCTTTGAGTGAAAATATACTTCAGGCTTTTGTGATCTGTATAGACCTCACAGCGATGTCCCACAAGGTAGGGTCGCCATGTTTTCAAAGCAAAAACCACAGCTGCTAACTCCAGGTCATGGGTTGGGTAATTCTCTTCATGCGGTCGCAACTGTCGAGACAGGTACGACACCACCTTTCCTTCTTGCATCAGAACGCAACCAAGTCCGAGACGTGAAGCATCACAATACACGTCGAAACTCTTGGTGACGTCTGGCATGACTAGGATTGGGGCTGAAGTCAGTCTCCTCTTCAGTTCTTGGAAACTGTCTTCACACTTCTGGGTCCATTCAAACTTCTTATCTTTCTTCAACAACTGGGTCATGGGTTTGGCTATACTGGAAAATCCTTCAACGAACTTGCGGTAATAACCGGCTAGTCCGAGAAAACTTCGGATTTCCGTCACACTGGTGGGTGATTTCCAGTCTAGAATGGCTTTGATTTTCTCGGGGTCAACAGAGATCCTCCTGCAGACACAACATGTCCGAGGAATGCCACTTCACTTAGCCAAAATTCACACTTGCTAAGTTTGGCATACAGTTTGTGTTCTCTGAGGGTCTCCAAAACCAAACGCAGATGTTCAGCATGCTCTTCTTCAGTCTTGGAGTAGATAAGGATATCATCGATGAAGACAACCACGAACTTGTCGAGGTACTCCATGAAAATCTTATTCATGAGATTCATGAAATAAGCTGGGGCATTGGTCAAGCCAAAGGACATAACGGTGTATTCAAACAATCCGTACCGGGTGGTGAAGGCGGTCTTGGGAATGTCAGACTCTCGAATCTTCAACTGGTGGTAACCCGTCCGAAGATCGATCTTAGAAAAGACTCGGGCTCCGTTCATCTGATCGAACAGATCCTCGATCTTGGGCAGGGGGTACTTGTTCTTGATGGTTACATCATTGAGCTTGCGATAATCCACACACAGACGTGTGGTACCGTCTCTTTTGTCCACGAAGATGATAGGTGATCCCCAAGGTGATGCGCTTGGGCGAATCAAACCTTTACTGAGCTGATCAGCTAACTGCTTCTTCAATTCCACCAGTTCTTCTGGATTCATCCGGTAGGGTCTCTGAGATATAGGGGATGTTCCAGGAATAAGTTCAATCACGAACTCAATATCCCGGTCTGGTGGCATACCAGGCAATTCCTCCGGAAAACATCCTTGAATAGGTGGACACACGGATTCATCTAGGGTGGTCGGGCTATGCCTTCATGACAACAGGGTTGGATGGATTGGCTTGTGATGCATACTCCACTTCGTTCCTTGGTCTGTGGTGAGAGATACTGCTCTTCTGGCGCAGTCGATACGACCATGATACTTTGCTAACCAATTCATGCCCAGAATGACATCTATGCCTTGGGTTCCTAGAATGATTAGGTCAGCTGGAAATTCTCTCCTTTGATCTCAAGAGAGACGTCGGGACAAAACAGCTTGGTCTCTACTAGGAACTCTGGGGTTTGTATAAGTAGGGGTTTGGACAAGAGACTCCCGACTAGACCTCCCTTAACAACAAACTCCTTGGTAACAAAGGAATGGGTAGCACCAGAATCAAACAGGACAGTTGCAGGTACTGAGTTGACAAGGAACGTACCCAGCACAACATCTGGCGCTTCCTGGGCTTCTTCAGTGTTGATGTGGTTCAGACGGCCTCTTGCAACAGCGCATTGCCACGGGGTGCAGCATTCTTGCCATTTCCATTCCATTTCGGCCTTGTCCAGGATTAGGTGCAGGGCATTGGGGCGTGGAGCATTCCTCTTGGGATTGGGGCAGTCTCGGGAGTAATGACCCTTGTTGCCGCATTCAAAGCAGACAACGCTGGCAGTAGGGATAAAAGTGCCGGTGTTTCCTCCGGGACGATTGTTGCCATTGGGGTGGTAGTTGTTGTTGGTGTTGGGCGGGGGACATGTTGTGGTTGTTGTTGTTGTTGGGACGGTTGGGATAGTTGGGACGTGGAGCTGGGGGTGATCGATAAACTGGCTTGGGTGCTGGCTGGAAGGTGCGAGGCTTCTGGCTGCTGGAACCTTCCTGAATATTCATCCTCCTCTTGCGACCTTCAAACATGGACTTGCGCTTGGTCTCCAGCTGAATGGCCTTGTCCACAAGTGACTCCAAATCACGGAAGTCCTGGACAACCAAGGCACATTGCATCTCATCATGGAGTCCATTCAGAAAGCGCTCCATCTTCTTCTTTTCCGTGTCGGTATCTTCAGGAGCATACCTAGCAAGATCGGTAAACTCATCCAGATAACCGACCACATCTCTGCCTCCCTGCCTTAGCTTACGGAACTCATCCTTCTTCCTCTCGATAAGACCGCTAGAGATGAACTTCTTGCGGAATTTGTCCTTGAACTCCTCCCAGGTAATGACATGACCTGCGTGCTGGAGGGTCTTGGTAGTCTCCCACCAAGCTCTTGCAGGTCCAGCAAGGTAGTGGGTAGCATACAGGACCTTCTCATTCTCTCCCACCGAGGCAACTTCCAGGTCGTTCTCAATGGTGCGGAGCCAGTCATCCGCTTCCAGGGGGTGAAGTCCCTTGGAATAGGTAGGTGGTGTGGTCTTCTGGAAGTCACTCAGGGTAGAGCGCTGGTTTCCACCCTCGTCGCCATTACCATTGCCACCATTGTGGTTCTGGTTGGCGTGGGCAGCGGCAAGTTGCTGCAGGGCGGCGAGATGAGCTTGGCGCTCCTCTCGAGCAGCTTGGCGATCCTCCATGATGATCGCAAGCAGTTGGGCAGCGGTTGGTTCCGGCGGGGTGGTGGTGTCCGTGCTGGTTGTGGCGAGTGTTCGTCATCCTGGAATAGATAAGATATAAGAGGCAAAGCAAAAAGGCTTTGGCTAAGGAGGTAACGATAAAGTCACGAAGGGAGTGGTTGATAAATCACTTCGTCAAACAAGACCATCATTTTTTTATTCAACACAAACATCACATCAAGGAGTTCACACAACAAGCTTACAACATCCTACTACACCTAATGTACATACAACATGGTTTCTCTAGGAACCATCACACACACTCTACTCGCATAGGGGGGGTCGACACAGTCCTAAGGTAGTGCTCTCGTCGCTCAACTACTGAGGTGGAACCTCAGGCTCGACGATCTCAACGTCTGAGTCGTAGGGTGGCTCCTCGGGATCCTCCTCCTCGAGAACTGGCTCAGACGGCTCCTCCTCCTCGTCAACTAACTCCTCCTCGTCGTCCTCCTCCCATAGTCCATCTCCTCTAAGTAGTCCTCATCATCGCTGATGAAGGCACTGTTCTCCTTGCGGAGATCCTCGCCCTCCTCCTCCATCTCGTTCGCCTGCTGCTCCATCTCGTCTATCATCTCGTTCTGCTCTGCTACCGTCTTGCGGAGCCTGACGATAGTCCTCCTCTGACGGGCCAGCTTCAAACGGAGGTTGTCATTCTCCCACTTTAGCTGGTTCTCACGGACTCGGGCATCGTCGAGGGAGCTACGCTGGAAGTGAACCTTGAGTCTAGCGTCGCGCAGGTTCTCCTGAGTGTCGTGAAGTAGCACCTCCATGTCGGTGATGTACTCGCCGAAGAGAGTGTGCTGTGCGGGGTAGGTGGGGTTTCCCTCATCGTCACGTCTCCCAAAGTACTGGAAACGAGTGCCAATCAGCTCGTCCTTGTGCTCCTCACAAAGGCGGGCTAGCAGCCTCTGCATAACTCGGGTCAGACCGTCAACCCAAGTAGTGTCCATCGTGGAGTAGACCAAGTCCTTGGAACGGGGTGGCTGAATCCTGCCTCGGACGGACGACTTGATGAGCCAGGACAGGTTCCCATCACCGAGGGAATCGACCTGAGTTCCCTCAAACTCTGGAACAGGGCGTCCCAAAATCTGGCTCAACTCGTACAAGTCCTGCTCGAACATCAGCAGGCCGTCCTTCCTAACTTGGACGAACTCGGAGACGTTGGGTGCCATCTACAAGTTTAAGCAAAATTTTAAGTTAGTTAAGACATGGTACATAATGTAAACTTAATGGAGGGTAAGTGTGCAAAATTTTAAGGTTCAAGAAAAGATTACTCTTAATGAGTGTAGGGTTTTAAATAAATAGGGGGGGTTGGGGAGATAAGAAATTTTCGAAAATACTTCACTTCCTTGTTTTAGAAGTTAACTCTTGTACTCCTAGCTAACGCCCATGCTAACTAAGGTCTCCTAAAGTCAGGATGGCTCTGATACCAGCTCTGTGGGGACCCCGGACTAGCCGTCCGAAATACCCGATTATGCTTAACACAACGATCCCGTGATCAGTCTGTCGTTGCACATAATCCGAACTGAAGATCAAAGTTTACATCCATACAATACCGAGTTTAAAGTCTTACAAACCTGGCCATACAGGCCTAATTATACATAGGTGCCTTCAAGGGCCAATCATCTTTATTCAGCGGAAGCTACGGTAGTAGGGCTAAACCATCTCGACAACACCCGACAGGCAGCTGACTTATGAAGATCTTAGTTCGCATAGACGTCGCCAAACTCCTCTTCAACGTAGGGCTCCTCGAAATCTGGCTAAGACAATAGCCAGGGACGAAACCAATATGAGTACATTTGATTGTACTCGCAAACTACCCCAACTTGAGTAAGCGCTAGAACTAGTTTTACTTTTTTAAAAACTTTTGTTTAAAAACTCTCCAAAATCTTTATTGAAAAGGGGTGAGAAGAAGAATATAGCTATCTTATAAGAAAACATCATTTTGACTGTTTTTCCGAAACTCCACCTCCTTCTGTCCAGTTCTCAACATGATACCAAGCACGTCGCTACCTCAAACCAACTCAATGGCACAGGTACGAAATGCCCTTTCCATTTCAACTTCCTTTCCAAACTCAACACTTTTATCAAAACTTGCACATGGTCTTAGGACAGCCTTCCAACTGTCCATATCCGAGGACTCGGCTATTCGAATAGTTTTACCCTCTGCAGAGGTAGTACGCTTTTCCCACACCCATCCGGTCACTCATCGTGTCAGCCACGTCCCGCCATACCAGAGGTATGCGAAGTTGAGTTCCCGGCCATAGCCTGTCCTTTGCTCATGCTAGTATAGGACCCTGCCGCTACGACACTTTCCACCGACACTCAAATCCTCAGAAACTAAGTGTGGGGACTCGTAGTTCTGCCCGGCGGACCCAAGGGAGCCCTTCAATCCTCTTCCTCCGACACGTTCATACCGGCTCCCGGTAGACTACAATGAAGAGGACCCAGGTCAGGGGGTAGGTCCTCAGACCATCCCCTCATGGAACGAGGTTCTCCTCGTTATTGAGGCATCCAGTACTAACACGAGCAAATTATATGACTACGCCCTTGCCCATATGTGGGTAAATGTGGTCGCACAGATTTTTGGCTGGTAGTCATAGTACTAGGACACAATGTGCATTTTTCTCAAAACAACACCATCCTTCTTCAACTGAGCACCGACCTTCCGGCAGGTCTATCCAAGTACTTTCAAAGGAGTTTCAAGAAAACATTGTTTTTCCCATCCTATAGTTTTAAATAACTACCTTATACTTCTACACAAGGTGGTAAAATAGTTTTTCCGGTAGTTTGTAAAAAGGGGGTTTTTCCAAAACTCATTGTTTCCTTTGAACAACTCTTGAGACTAAAATAGAGGTATATAAATGCAAGCTCAGTGAAGTAGCTTGCCTTGCTCAGCAAAGTTCTCGGGGTCTTGTTCCTGCTGATCAAAGTACTCCCCTTCCTCGAAGACTCCGGCAGCGTTTTCGTCTAACGTCAAACAAGCGATACAAACAATTACTATACTAACTCAACCATCATCACAACATCACAATTGCTACACATAGCTACTGCACACATCAAGCAACACAAGGTGGTTTCAAATTGATTGAATTAAACTTTATTTAATTAATTTCAAACTAAGGCAGAAACTAGTTGTACACTAATTAATTCACCATTTAATCTATGTTTGTCACAAAAATTCAAACTAAAATTCTATGGATAGCTACTGGTGTGTAGAAGATCACCCAATTGGTTTGGGATCATTTGGAGTTACAAAACTCCCTACACATCTGTTTTAGTTCAGAAGGGTTTTAAACAAGTTTTAGCTACCAAACAAATTTGGTTGCTCCAAAAATTAAATCCTTTTAGGGGTATCTAACCTTGGTTGAGTGTGACCTAACAAAATTGGTTTTAGACCAATTGGATCTACCAACAGTTCACACTAATTGGTTTAGTGCAGAAGGGTGCACTGAAGTTCAACCAAAGGCTAAGGATTTTACACTACCCAATTAATTCTACCAAAAATTGGGGAGCTAAAAGATCCTAAAGCAAGTCTACCAAAATTGGTTTCAAGTCAATTGGATTAATATAACTCCAGAAACAAATGGTTTAGTGTTTAAAACCTTCTGGAGCATTTTTATTAATACGTTTTTATTATTTGTTTAAAAGAGATGAGACCACTTTAGTGAGTTAAATATTTTCACAAGCTTTCCAGAACATTTGAGTTTGATTTATTTGGATTCCTAGAACTCGAGTTATTGAATTTCAAAGTTGGGTCCAGTACTGGATTTCAGAAGAGATTTAAATTCGAAAAACCTAATTCTCTGGATAATGTTTAAAACCATGACAGGTGGGGCCCTTCGGTCAGTGACTCAGTGTGCGCGGGAAAATTATTAAAATGCTGACGGGTGGGGCCAGTTTGTCAGCGACTGACTTAACGAACGGGTATGCTGCCGTTGGATCTAGATCCAACGGCGCATAGAGGCCGCGAACGGCGACGACCATAACTGGGCGGCGCCGCCGCGCCGGCGACGGTGGCGAGCACGGATAGCTCACCTAGGGGCTCGGGTGGACGCGGAGATGGTGCAGATCGACGGCGGAGGCTCGTGCGGACGTCTGGGCGGAGTGGTGCGTGCTGGGGCGGCGTGAATCGTCGACGGCGAGCCGCTGTACTCCCTCCGTCACGGCCTGCAACTCCGGCGATCCCTCCGCGGCGCTGCTGTGCACGAAACACAGCCAAAACACGGCGGGTGAACGAGGGTGTAATGGGGAGGCTAGGGAGAGGCAGAGAAGAGAGGGGGAGAGAGCAGCGCGGCTCGGCCGTGAGCGTCGCCCACCTTCTTCTCCGGCGGAACCTCGAGGGAGCTCCTGGGCAGCAGAGGCTGGGATGCAGGGGCTCCGCCCTCCTGGCGGTGCACTGAGTGAGTGGAGAGTGCGAGAGTGAGGTGTGAGGCGGGGTGGAAGCACGGGTGCGGGGTGGCCTTTTATCGGCGAGCTCGGGCTCGCCGTGGACGTGGTGCAGCGAGTGCTCGAGGGGAGCTGGGTCCAGAGGGGTTGTCCACGGGGTTGCGGAGAGCTTTGGGCAGCTTCTGGAACGGTCGGCTGGTCGGGAGGGATCAGGGGTGGCGCGTGAAGCTGCGGTGGCGTGCGCTGCTCGCCATGGCGTACGGCGGCACGGACGCGTGCGCTAGGGACGGGTCGGTTGCGTTGGGGTGCTCCAGAGGGGTCTGTGGTGCTCGTGGCGTGGTGGCGGAGCAGAGATGGCAAGAGGGGCAAGGTGGGGGCAGTGCGGTGTGTGTAGTTGACCACGGCGTCGCGCGGCGTGCGTGCGCGCGTGGGCACGGAAGGTGAGCACGCAAGCGGCCCTCTGCGGCGGTGCTGTCTCGTCGTGCAGGTGAAGGAGTGGAAGGGTGGTGTGGCGGGCACGGCGTGGCGTCGCCTCGGCGTCGCGCCTGCCTCCTCCACGGAGGTGACCCGAGCGGCAGCTCGCCATGGCCGCCATGGCGTGGCGCCACTGGCCTGCCTCCTCTGAGGTCAATGAGCACGTCCAATCGACCTCCGTCGGTGGAGTGAGGTGAGAGGGGTGAATGGAGGTCGCGGGGATGCTCAATTACACGAAATCGAGCTCCAATTTTGGAGTTGATTTTCGGGTTGAAGAAGAACACAGTGGTGCTCAACAAGTGTTCGATCTAATTCCCGAACCAAAACCAAATTTGAAATTTTGAAAATTCTTTTCATGATTTGCTTCCAAATATTTTTCCAAGGTTTGTGGTACCACTGGAATATTTATTCTGGAAGTGCATCATGGTGTTCTTGAGGATTTTCCAAAGTTCAAGAAACATTTGGAAATTGAAAATAGAATTTTGGAATAATTTTGGAAATAGAATTAGAGGGAGAAAGAAATAAGAATGGAATGAGAGAGGTCACTCCTCTCCACTGGATTTTTATTTGGAAGAAATTTTGAAACTTACTTGGAGTTTTTAGGGTGACACTTGTCACTTTAGTTTTATTATTTTATTTCTTTTCTTTTCTTCAACAATTCAACAAACAACACAAGCAAGCACTCATAAAGTAACAAAAGTTTTTGTTGGCCCACAATTTTTGACTAATAACACTGGGTTACAAATTTGGGATGTTACAATTATATGAACTATCTTATCCATGCAACGCCCGTTCATCCATCCCTATGCCTACAGTATTTCAATCCTGCTGTTTACCGCAATCACTACTGCTGTCTTTACTTTACTGCTGATATTATTTCACCACCGCTACTGCTATAAAACTGTTGCTACTGATAATCTGTGTCGAGCAAGTCTATTCACAGGTGCAGCTGAACTGACAATTCATCTGTTAAGGCTTACAAATATTCTTTGCCTCCTCTTATGTCGAATCAATAAATTTGGGTTTTACTTCCCTCGAAGACTGTTGCGATCCCCTATACTTGTGGGTCATCAATGCTTCCCTCGACGCATCCGTGAAGCCAGGATGCCCAAAAAGTTCGGATTGCCAACAACACCAAAATTCAACTGCAAACAAGAACCATCAGATTGGCTAGAAGATTATAAGCTCGCAGTAGTGTGTCAACGCGGCACAACCACAACATCACTACAATACATACAGCTGATGCTCGAGGACACATCTCGCGACTGGCTCAAAGCGTTACCCGAAGCATCATACGACTCCTGGGATCACTTCCGGGAGGACTTCATCAAATATTTCGACCCTCTGTGCGAGCGGCCAAAAAAATTCGAAGAACTAAGGGCTTGTATACAGAGACCCGACGAAACACTCAGAGCATACATCAGACGATGGACCACCATCCGCAATTCAGTAGGCACAATCTCCGAAGACAGGGCCATGGATGTCTTCACCATGGGAGTCTTTAGGCAGGACTTCAGAGAGGCACTTGGCCGCAAAAAACCAACGTCCATGGCTGAACTCATGAAGATAGCAACCGAGTGGGCAGATGGAGAAGATTCCATAAGGGCTACCCGCCCAGCCTCCCCACGTGATCGTGACGACCGTCGGGACAGTCGAGATCGCCGCGACAGCTATAGAGATGGTCGGAGGCGCAAGCGCAAAAGCCGTTACAACGACGATGACAGAACAAACTTTGTAGCGGCTAGTTTCTCCCAGCCGAACGACGCACAAGCTCGAGATGACAGGCGACCTGATGATCGCCATGACAGTCGACCGAGTGATCGCCGCGACAGTCGATACGATGATCGCTGCGATAATCGAGACCGCGAGCAGCGTAATGGCAGCTACAGAAGGCAAGAGTGGCGCAGACGCACGGACACAAGGCCAGAAAGGACATTCCAGGAGAAGATGGATGACCACTGCAGATTCCACCTATTCAAAGGAGACGATGGAAGGTTAATCTCCAATCACACCATGAGGAATTGCAGAGAATTTGAACAAATGGCGATGGATTACATGGTAAAACTCAAAAGGGCAACACCCTCAACTGCTCAGCCAGTCCCTGTCGCCGCGCCACCGGCACAGCCAGTCCCGACACTTCTAGCTCCACCACAACATAGCGCAGGAAGCCAGGTTGCGGGAGCCATACATCACATACCACAAGCAGCAGAGGATCAGTACCCGAAGCCTCAAGGACAGATGTACATGATCCAAAAAGGACGTTCCTCTAACACACAGCAGAAGCTACATACTCGGCTTGTCAATATGGCAGTCATGGCACCACCAGCCGTGCCAGACTTCTTGAAAGGATCCGAGACTATGATCACCTTCAATCGGGAGGACCACCCGCCATCAGTCTATCGACCAGGACACGCAGCCCTGGTACTCGACGCCCATATTGGTGGATACGCCATGACCAAGGTCTTCATGGACGGGGGCAGCGGCATCAATATCATCTTCACCGACACGCTCCGCGGGATGAATAGGTCAGTTGAAAACTTACCCATGTCCACAAATACCTTTCATGGTATTGTTCTATGTAAAGCTGTTCTCCCAGAAGGCACAATACAACTCGACGTTACGTTCGGCGACGCAAGTCACTTCAGAACGGAGTCGATTGAGTTCGAAGTCATCGACTGGAAGTCACAGTACCATGCCATACTTGGACGCCCGACATTTGCTCAATTCATGGCGGTACCACATTATGCATATCTCAAGTTGAAGATTCCCGAACCCAAGGGAGTCATTACAGTTAATGGAAACTTCCAAAGGTCCGATGCTTGCGACCGAGATTTCAGCAAAATCTCAGAGATGTTCGGCATGGAGCAAACTTTCGCGGATCTCTCACTCACCAATGATCAAACACTCATACCTGAGCATAAGAAGCAAGCAGTCGATAGGACATTCAGCGCCACAAATGACACAAGGAAGCAACAAGTCCACCCGACTGATCCGTTCAAGACAGTCAGGGTGTCCACAAGCATAACTTCCGCATAGGAAAGTGCGCTCGTCGAATTTCTCCGTGAGAACTGGGATATATTTGCGTGGTGTCCAGCCGACATGCAAGGTATTCCCAGGAAATTCACCGAGCACTCTCTTCAACTTACTCCAGGCGCTAAGCCAGTTAAGCAAACAACACGTCGTGTCTCCGGTCCAAAAAGAGAAGCTATAGAAAAAGAAGTCGACAGGCTGCTCAAAGCAAACTTCATTCGAGAAATCAAGAAGTCAGATTGGGTGGCCAACCCCGTGCTAGTCGAGAAGAAGAACACCGACGCTCTTCGGATGTGCGTGGACTTCACGGGACAGAACAAGTGTTGCCTAAAAGATCATTTTCCACTTCCACGAATCGATCAGATCATCGACTCCACCACCGGATGCGCGCGCTTATCCTTTCTGGGTGCATACTCGGGGTATCACACGATACGGATGAAAGTCGAAGACGAAGAAAAAACAGCGTTCACAACTCCACTCGGAGTATATTGTTAGACAACAATGCTCTTTGGGCTAAAAAACGTAGGTGCTACGTACCAGCGTATGATACAAACTTGACTGACGAACCAGATTGGGCACAACGTCGAAGTCTACGTTGATGACAAAGTTGTCAAAACAAAGGAAGAAAGCACACTACTCGCAGATCAGCGTGAAACCTTCGACAACCTCAAGAACTACAACATCAAGCTCAACCCAGATAAGTGTACATTTGGTGTGCCAGCCGGAGAACTCTTAGGGTACTTGGTCTCAGCTCGTGGCATAGAAGGAAACCCTAAAAAGATACAGGCCATACTCACCATGCAAAGGTCTACAAAGCTCTACGAAGTGCAGCAATTAGCAGGACGAGTGGCAGCACTCAGCCGCTTCATCAACAAACTAGGCGAGAAGGCACTACCACTCTATCGACTAATGAAGAAAGCTGACAAATTCGAGTGGACAGACGAAGCTGAAGTAGCCTTCATCGATCTCAAACGAATTCTCACAAGTCCTCCAATTCTGGTGGCACTCAGAGAAAAGGAACCTTTGTACATGTATGTCTCAGCTACCAATCGAGTGGTGAGTACTGTCCTGGTAGTTGAACGCATGGAAGAAGGAAAGGCTCAGAGTGTACAAAGACCAGTCTACTACGTCAGCGAGGTCCTCTCTCCATCCAAATAGCGGTACGCGCACTATAAAAAACTAGCATACGTTGTTTTCATGACGTCCAGGAAGTTGTCACACTACTTTTCGGAACACCCGATAACGGTGATCAGCAAATCCGCAATCGGGGATGTCCTCACAAACCCCAACGCAAGTGGGCGAGTCGTAAAGTGGCTCATCGAGCTAGGGCCACGAGGAAGCACGTACGAGCACCCAAAAGCTATCAAATCACAAGTCCTACCTGACTTCACAACCGAGTGGATAGAAGCTCAACTGCTAGGAGTTCCTGACGTATCTAACTCCTGGACCATGTACTTTGATGGGTCCAAGAAAAATGAAGGCGCAGGAGCAGGAGTCGTACTCATATCACCTAAAGGAGACAAACTAAGCTACGTCCTGCAGATGGACTTCGAGTTCCTGTCAAACAATGAAGCAGAATATGAAGGCCTGATCCATGGCATGCGAATGGCCAAGGCATTGGGGTGCACTCGGCTGATGATCTATGGTGATTCTAACCTGGTTATGCAGCAAACGATGAAAGCCTGTGATGCCATAGCAGACAATATGATCGCATATCGAGACCTCTACAACACGCTGGAGGGAGGATTCGATGGTTGCGAGCTACGGCTACAAGAAGCAGACAAGCTAGCCAACATTGGCTCCACAAAAGCACAAGTACCAGCAGGTGTTTTCCTTGAGCGCATTGAGCACAGATCCATCAAAGAGAAGCGACATTCGCCTACTTCGACTGCCACATCCAAGGACAAAGCGCCTAGCACAGAGGATCCGCCAGTCGAAGTACTCCTCATTGAGCCAACATGGACTCAACCTTTCTTGGCATACATACTCCGCGACAAGCTACCAGAAGACGTAACCGATGCATGACGAGTTACTCTACGATCGAAAGCATACACCATAATCAACGGTGAATTGTACAAGCGCAACATCTCAGGTATGTTTCAAAGATGCATAGCATTCGAGGATGGCAAGGCAATACTTCGTGATATCCATACAGGTATCTGCGGGCATCATGCCAGCAGTCGATCACTCGTAGCCAAAGCCTTCAGAGCGGGGTTTTACTAGCCTACAACACTCAAAGACGCAGAAGACATAGTCAAAAGGTGCATCGGGTGTCAAAAATTCGCCACTAAACCTCATGCACCCGCGTCGGCATTAAAGACTATACCCTTGGCCTGGCCTTTCGCCCAATGGGGGCTCGATATGGTTGGGCCACTCAAAAAATCCTCGCATGGAGGACATACTCATCTACTGGTGGCAGTGGACAAATTTACAAAGTGGATTGAGGCAGTTCCTATCACAAGCTCGACTGCCGCTACAACAGTCAATTTCATAAGATCCATCGTGTATCGTTTCGGCGTCCCGAACAGCATCATCACTGAGAATGGCACAAACTTCACAGTCGAAGAGTTTTGTTCCTTCTGCAAAGAGCTAGATATCACGCTCAACTATGCATTAGTGCCACATCCGCAGTCCAACGGACAAGTCGAAAAGGCCAATGGGCTTGTATGCAATGGCATCAAGAAGAGATTGCTGGTACCACTCAAAAGGGCTGCAGGTGCCTGGGTTGACGAGCTCCCCGCGGCACTATGGAGTTTACGTACAACTCCAAACGCCTCGACACAATTCACACCGTTCTTTGTGGTTTATGGCGCAGAGGCAGTACTGCCACCAGAGGTGAAGTTCAACGCACCCCGAGTCGAAGTATACGATGAAGACGACGCAAACGAGTCACTCGAAGACTCAGTCGACCTGCTCGAAGAAGCACGCAACACGACACTTGCTCGCACAGCCGTTTACCAGCAGGACCTCCGCAACTATCGTAGCCATCGACTGCGTACAAGGTCGTTCATGGTAGGAGATTTGGTACTTCGACTGAAGCAGAAGAAGGTGCACAAGCTTGCCTCTCCATGGGAAGGACCCTTCATCATCATTGAAGTCATCGATGGTGGAGCTTATCGACTGAAGCACGCGAAGACAGGAGAGCTATCAGGCGCACCTGCGTCGTTTCTACGCTTAGACTCTCTAGTCGCCAATGTAATAGACCACAATGTCAAAAGGCCAACAGGTTTCAGACGCACTCTTTCCCTTATCAGGGTACCTAAGGGGACTGGAAGGTTTTTAATGAGGTGACTTGCTGGCCAATAGTTGGAATAAAGAAAAATGTTCCTCTATGAATTATTCGCATATTTTCTTCTTTCTCCACACCCGAAGACTCGGGGGCTGGATCATAAAATCTCTCTCATAAAACATAACAAACTCACACCCCACCCGAGTACTCGGGGGCTGGGTCATAAGTATGTAAACAAAAACTCAGTCACGCCCGAGTACTCGGGGGCTGGGTCTCAAAACAAGCTGTTCACAAAGTCATATTCCCAATCATATTCGATTACTCGAAATACAGAAAAACAAAGAAAAACCCACGCTAAGCTAACCTCACACACCCCACTCGACAGGCTCGGGGGCTGGATAATTACATAAATTAATAAAAAACTTTGTTTCATACACCCCACTCGATAGGCTCGGGGGCTGCGGACCTGCATAAATTTTACTATACAGAATACAAAATTTACACTCGGGGGCTGCCCCCTTCCCCTTTTACATTGGCTCATCTTTAATAGGCATGTTAGGGCCAATAAGTTGATCATAAAAACGCTCCACCAGTGTATTGGCAGCAGCTATAGTCCCGTCCAGATCTAACTAGTCCAGCTGAGAGCCAATCGCAGGAGGCGGAAGCTGTAAAATAGGCCGCTGGCTACGAACGTAGGCCATGGCGGCATTAGCTCCAAGTACAACTCTTCGGGTTATTGCCTCCCGAATTGAATCCGAAGAATGAGAGAGGTCATCCAACACGTGGATTCCCTGCGCCGTGGCCCAGTGGGAAACAAGTAGTGGTTGATGTGCATAAACGCTGCCCTGCACCGCTCAAGAAGGATGGCACCATGAAACACTCGATCCTTCAGTGTGGCAAGCTTGCGGGGCGATAAGTGTCCAACCAAAAGTGCTGACGACCAGACGTTGGATCATCAGTAGCATTGTTCAAACGTTCGTTGACACGCTCCTCTTCAGCTTCAAAGCTAAGAACAAAAACTGCAAGATGAAAGTCGAGTAAGCAAAAAAGATATGCCACAACTTACGCAGAAAACAAAAGAGTAATTCTCACCATCGAGCTGCATGTTCACAATTTCTACTTCACCAAGCACATAATCTTCTCGCTGGGTGGCATAAGCTTGCATCCCCTTGAGTATTTTTAACTCAATTTGGGTATTCTTCAGTTCTTGCTCCAGTTTTGTCACTCGTTTCTTTGCATATGCTAACACTTTGATATCGTTAGCCATTTGAGCGGGCGTCCGAGTGTCAGTACGAGGTGGTGTGGGATCGGCTGACTCACGCTCAGGCGGCTGTTCAAAGCATAAGCACAAATTTCAGAAGGAGATAAGAAGCAAAGTGACTCAAATATAGGCGATCAAATTAGGCATATATACATCATAGCATTCATTCGCATAAAAGAGTAGCAAAAGCACACATGATTTGTGTGAATTATATTACAAGTCATAAAGGAGCAGCTACTCTAAACATGGGACATAGACTCCGACCTAGCCCTACGCGACTGCGACTGAGCAGCAATCACAGTTGACCTGCGCTACATAGTGCGTATGCAGATGTCAGACAGTCGCACAGCTGCGTCGGTCACGCCCTTCAAAGACAATGGCTTCCCGTCTGACTTTTTGGGGAAGTCAGACAGTATAGTCTCATAGTCAATCGCTATGCCGTTACCTAAGAGGAGCTTGAGTGTGGACTCCGAGCCGCGTACCATGAGATCACGGGCAAAGGCTGCCATAGTCGAGGAGCCCGGACCAAGGACGTCTACAAAGCCTTGGGCAGTCGAAGGAATTTCGCTAGATGGAAGCACTTCGTGGAACACAGCGCCAAGGGTGCTTGTGGAAGTGGCCAGGGAGTTCTTCGCTTGTGCAATCACAGCGTCCAGCTCTTCCATAGCATGATCGAGTGACAAATTGTCACTCGACGCCTCTGCAGGTGCTGGTGCGCCGATAGTTCCTGCAAATATTCAACAAAGGGTACAACGGCTTTTTAGCACAAGCATTTCGGAAACTAAGCAAAAACAGTCGAAGGAGATGTTCACTTACCTCCAACAGACCTGGCAAAACCAGATAGACGCTCAGCGTACTCCTTTTCACGTAGCGCAGCCGAATCTTGGGCATTCTTCAGCGCTTGCTTCGAGTCGTTCTGCTGAGTGACGAGCTGAGCCTCCAGGTCCTTCATCCGCTTCTCCATATCAGCAGCCCGCTGCTCAGCTGACTCTTTGTCACCTGTATCCAACAGTAATATATTAACCATTGGCAAAAGCAAACCAAATAATGCTACAGATGATAACCAGAGTAACTTACGGGTAAGCTGAGTCAGATCAGAAAGCAGGGAGTCCCTTTCTTCCTCCATCTGAACATAGCGCTTCCCTGAGGCAACCATGTTGCAGAAAAAGGGCTGCCAAATACACACAAATACTCTCAACCGTGCAGTTTTCGAGTACAATAAACATATGACAAGAAAGTTTACTCACATGCTTAGTCCAAGATTCAGACTTGGAAGCAGATGTCCCAGCATCCAGAGCAGAAGCGGGCGCTGTCTTGCCCGCATCAGTCGCTTCAACCACGAGGGTGGTTTCGGCTACATCTGGAGTAGTCTTTGGAGGAGCCACAGTGGAGTCCTCCACGACTGGAGATGGACGCAATTGCCCGTCACCAGTGCTGCAAAAAGAGTAAAAGGTTGCATAAGAACAGCATCAACAGAAACAATGCAGATAAGCATGAATCACAAAGTGTACTTGTGCTCGTCCTCGTCTGTGTCAGGTTCCGCTCCAATTGGCGGGCCTCCAAAGTTAAGAGTTTTGCTCAAAGTTGGGGAGGGCGAGAGGCCAACGGAGCGACAGTTAGGGCAGCATCCCTAGCAGGTGGGGAGGAGCCCGAGTCCCCATCGTCCTTCAAATCTGCATCCTTCGAGTGAGAGCTCGAAGATTCAGAAAGATTCAGACGGCGACGCTTCGCGACAGGCTTCGCTGAAGGTGAATTGTCCTTCTGCACCTCATTCCCTTCTTCTTGGGCTTCTTCTGCGTTGGAAGTGTGTGCATAAGGAATAGGTGACAAGGATGTTGTGTTCCCCTCCTTTTGCAATGCCACCTCGTCGGTGGGGCCTGATTCAGGAGGGGGGAAGAGAGGAGGCAGTCGAGTGCCCCTGCACGTACACGAAAAGCAAACTCAAAAACCATATAGGTAAACGCAAAGAGTATGAAGAACCAAAAGCAGCAAAAGCATGATATGAAAATTTACCTCGGGTAACGGGTGCTCAAGATCATAAGGATCGTTGGCGCAGTCGAGGTCGCATGGGTCTGTCAGCCTGAGACTGGTGACGGACCTCACATGAGTATCTAGATCGTTCTTCGACAGCTCCTCCTGGCTCATCCGAGTGGCGTCGAGTGGATCTTCATATTGTCACATCGGGTGAGCTTGGGCGTGGAGTGGCCACACTCGACGCTTGACAAAAGTGCCAATGAGGTTGACACCAGAGACGGTTTCAAGCATCTCGCTTATCCGCTTCAGAAGGGGTGCCGCCTCCCCTATTTGTTCAGTCGATAGCGGATGATCCCAGGTGCTGGTCTTCAGCAGCGGCTTGCGAGTCGAAAAGGCAGGGATCAACTCCTGATCGACTTGCACATAAAACCACCTGCTTCTCCATCCTTGGGCAGAATCAACCTTCCGCAGGTTGAAGTACTCCACATCGTTCTTCACCTGGATGTTGAATCCGCCGACGAGAAAGGGGCGGCCACCACCACAGTTGTGGCGCACATTGAAGATAGACTTCCACAGAGGCCAACTTGGGGATACCCCCAAGAAGCACTCGCACAAAACAATAAAACATGCAATGTGCAGAATGCTGTTGGGTGGAAAATCATGGATTTGTACGCCATATGCATACATCAGACCACGAAAAAATCGTGGAGGGGAAGAGCAAATCCACGAGGCAAGAACTCCGCAAAACAGACGCGCTCTCTAGCGCGAGGTTCAGGGAATACCTCTCCATTGGCGGGAGCACGGGCAGGCAGCTGCTGCTCCGATGGCAGCAGACCCTTCTGCCGGAACTAGAGGAGATTGGCCTCCTTCAGGGCGGACTTTACCCAACCACGAGAGGATTTCTTCAACGCATTAGAGGCGCCGGCCGCCGTCTTCTTCCCCTTTTCTCCGCTGCGTCAGCGGTGGTGATCGCCGGAACGGCAGTGGCGCGCTTGGATGGTTTCCCCATCGTGCGGAAGGGTGATGGAGGCAGGGAGAGCTCTAGTTGCAAAGGCAATGGAGATGGGCACGCGAGGAAGAAGAAAAAGTTGGAAGCAGAGGAGGCAAATGGCAAGTAAAATTTCTGCCAGCGCTACGATCCTTATTTACCACAACTCAGAAAGTGATCGCAGCCGTTCGTGCACGCCACACTGATACGTCTCCAACGTATCTATAATTTCTGATGTTCCATGCTTATTTTAAACCAATTGTCACATGTTTTATATGCATTATATATCATTATTATATATTTTCTGGGACTAACCTATTAACAAGATGCCACAGTGCCAGTTCCTGTTTTCTGCTGATTTTGTCTCCAGAAAAGCTGTTCGGGCAATATTCTCGGAATTCGACGAAACAAAAGCCAAACCTCCTATTTTTCCGAGGCATACACGAAGCCAGAAGGGCAAGCCAGGGGGAGGCCCATGGCCTCCTCCTCATACGCTCGCGTGGGCTGGAGGGGGGTGGCGCCACTAGGTGAGGAGGACGACTCGGTCGCCCCCTCATGCCGCCCTTTGGCCTATATAAAGCGCCTGCCCCGAAAACCCTAAAAAAGTCAACGATTTCTCCAGAAGAGTTCCGTAGCTCCGCCGCCACCAAAAACCCTAATTCGGGGGACAGAAGTCTCTGTTCCGGCACGCCGCCAGGACGGGGAATTGCCCCCGGAGTCATCTCCATCGACACCACCGCCATCTTCATCGCCGCTGCTGACTCCCATGATGAGGAGGGAGTAGTTCTCCCCCGAGGCTGAGGGCTCTACCGGTTGCTATGTGGTTTATCTCTCTCTCACATGGTGTGATCTTTATGTGATCATGAGCTTTGTAATCTAGTTGAACAAGTAGATGTTACTCTTTATCTATTATGCCACTCTAGAGGTTACTTTAATATGAACTCTGGATTCACTTCCCACGGTGTGAAGGTGACAGTGTGCGCATCGTGTGTGACTCCTTTATGACGTTGTGGTGTTTGTTTACTCAGACTTTGAGGTGTGCTTTTGCAGCCCTACGCAATGAATGGTGTTCATTATCCAACAAGAGAGTGTTTGAGAGTAGCATTTATTTATTCAATTATGAGATCATTGTTGAGAGTGTCCACTAGTGAAAGTATGATCCCTAGGCCTTGTTTCTAAGCATTGAAACACCGTTTACAACAAGTTCTGCTACATGTTTGCTTGCTGCCATTTTTATTTCAGATTGCAATTACTACTTATGATCATCCATATTACTTTATTTCACTATCTCTTCGCCGAACTAGTACACCTATACATCTGACAAGTGTATTAGGTGTGTTGGGGACACACGAGACTTCTTGTATCTTAATTGCAGGGTTGCTTGAGAGGGATATCTTTGACCTCTACCTCCCTGAGTTCGATAAACCTTGGGTGATTCACTTAAGGGAAACTTGCTGCTGTTCTACAAACCTCTGCTCTTGGAGGCCCAACACTGTCTACAAGAATAGAAGCGTGCGTAGACATCAAGCTATTTTCTGGCACCGTTGCCGGGGAGGTAAGCGTTGGAAGGTATCTCCTTTAGATTCTGCAATTATTTCTTTTTGTTTCTTGTTTTTATTTTCACTAGTTAGGCTTAATGGAAAACAACAACAAAAAATAGAGATCTTTATGAACTTTATATTGAATTAGGACATGATGCTTTTGAAGGGAAAATTAAAAAACCTAGGGAGGCTTGTTTGCATGATGGTAGCAATGGTATTACTATAAATTCTTTGAACACCATTATTGCTAATGCTAAGGAAAAGTCTAAGCTTGGGGAAGCTGGTTGTGATAAATATGATATTTTTAGTCCGCCAAGACTTAAGGAGGAAATTTGCTTTGATGATACTTTGCCTCCAATATATGATAATTATAATCATTGTGATATTTTCAGTCCACCTACTATTGAGGATTTAGTTTATGTTGATTATGATATGCCTCCTATATATGATATTTACAATGATGAATATGATATTCTCAGTCCATCTACTATTGAGGATAAAAATCATTTTGATTATTCTATGCCTCCTATTTATGATGATTACAATGATGGATGTGATACTTTTACTCTCACTATTACTAATGATAATGTTCATGCTTATGTGGAGAGTAATGATACTTTTATGCATGTGGATCATGATAAGAATGCTCTATGTGATAGCTATATTGTTGAGTTTATTCATGATGCCGCTGTATATCCGCTAAGGACCACTCTGGCAGTGCTAGTCCTTAAAACTTTCCGTGTCAACAGACATGATGAAAAATCATGGCGGACGCGCTGAGTAGCAAGGTATAAACTGCAGAACAATTCAGTAAGATCTCAACGGTCTGAGTCGAGTTTGTCTAGTGTGTTCCAGATTCGAGCCCGGAGACTCGAGTTTGATTGAAGGCTAGTAAGGTTTTGCCCAAAAGTGCAGTTAACTGGTCTCGATCCGTCGAGTGAACCAGGCCTACTATGTCATAATCCCTTGACAAATCATAAACCACAGTCAAAAATCGACACGCTCATCAAACATTGTTCACATAAATCCTCATAATATAAAGCATAGGTACAGAAGTATGACGTGCACTATCGAGTGAGTCCATGCATGATTCTTCGAGTCAGCCAAGAACTCAGGGGCTAATGACGAGGTTATACCAAACGAGTACCCTACCATGAGGGTACCTGGTGCACGTGATGACTAAATCCCAATTGTCATAGTCTATTGAAGCCCACGAAGGGAGGCCCAAGACGAAGGAGTACTTCCCAAGTTAGGCATAGTCGGTTGAACTTTCCTTATCTGTAATCCTGGTCGGTTACGAACCCGAGACCCAGCTTCCTATATAAAGGCTGAGAGGGCGATCAATCAAGGCACGCAAGACCATACCACCAGAACCCTAGCGAGATCGACATCTTGCCAGGACCCTTGTAACCGCAATATTCCCACAATCAATACAGACAAGCAGGACGTAGGGTTTTACCTCACTCGAGGGCCCTGAACCTGGGTAAATCGCGCTTGTCAGCCATCGATTCTACTAACACTACGCGTTCTCTACCACATAATCCTAACCCTAGGTAACCAACCATGGGTATTGCCGAGGACACACCTCGTCAGTCCCCGTAGGCAAAGTCGTTGCTCTGGTAGTAGGGCTGGAACTAAAACTCGAAACTCGCGAGTTAAACGAGTAGCTCGGAACTCGACTCGGCTTGGCTCGAACTCGTTGTTAAACGAGCCGAGCTGAGTTTTCATTTTAGACGCTAAACGAGTTCGAGTTAAATGAGTCGAGTTCCGAGCTACTCTTTAGGCTCGTTTAACTCGGTAAAAATAAATCGTTACATTATTTTTATATTTTATGAATTATTTTACATGATTATCACAATTTAACAACTAGATATTACTTGAAATTTTCATATTGTTATAGATTGTTGTGACAATTGCATCATACAAGTCCAATTAATTAGAAAAAATATGCATACAATCTATTACAATGCATGTTAACAGTTTTACTGAGCTAAACGAGACGAGCCGAGTCGAACTCGTTAGTTAACCGAGCTTTAACGAGTCGGGCCGGCTCGACTTGAATTCCAGCCCTATCTGGTAGGAAGTAGCGGTTGTGGTAAGAGCACATTTATTTCACTATTTCAGAGGTTCTACGATCCAACTTTGGGTAGGCTTCTTCCCTCTTCCTAGTGCAAGTGTCAAGAACAGAACACAACATTTGTTTAGTGTAAAATTCTACATATGAAGTAGGGTTTTATGTTGGTTGTCATGATAAATATGTACTTGAAAGCTAAAATATTCATAATAGTTCAGTCGGTAATGACACATACTGCTGCAGGTGACATATTTGTTGATGGCCATAGTATCGAGAGACTTGATCTGAAATCCCTACGCAGAAACATCGCTTCAGTATCTCAAGAGCCATTGATGTTTTCTGGTACTATCAAGGACAACTTGAGGATTGGTAAAATGGATGCGACATACAAAGAGATAACTGAAGCAACAATGACAGCTAACGCGCATTCTTTCATATCTAAACTTCCAAACGAAACTTAACAAAGGTATGTATATATTCAATATAGTAATGATGAAAACAAAGGAATATTTTGTATGAGTGATCGGAAGCTATCCAGAGTCTAGAATTAAATATACATTCCTTCATGGTTTTTAGTAGGACATGAAGAGGCCTCATAACATTCCACCTAAGAATAATAATATCATGAATGCAATACCATTATAATCACAACAGCCAAATCTTCTATTAGACTCATGACTGGCGATATGACAATAATGCTACATTACACAAGTAACATTCACATTTCATGTCACTTTCAGAATCTTAAACATGAAAAATGCATACAGCTTTGACTGCAAATCAAATAAGGTTACAGTTTGCAAAGAAAACCAGAACAATAAGTGTATAGATTAGTGCAAATAAGCACAACAACCCTTTTTTGGTCAAAAGTTAACGGGACAAACATAATGAATGCCTCAAGGGAACTTGTGAAAGTTTAAGATAAATTATATAATTGGCAGGAGGATGCTGGCCCTTAAAGACAAACAGGCTATCGGCTCGCGTTATGTCAAACATCAGCAAAATACCTCAAGGAATGAAGTGTAGTGAGTAATTGACATTGAGATTAGAAGTTTATCAGTCGAAATAATAGCCCCAAATTGATCTTACTGTACAATCATTGATAGTTTCATCATAGCTCACTAAATGTACCGATAATTGGAAGAAAAAGGTGTTCCCTTGGGCCTTACCACATATTACTTGATTCAGGTAGGAGAAAGAGGTGTGCAGTTGTCAGGAGGCCAGAAACAAAGAGTAGCTATTGCAAGGGCAATGCTGAAGGATCCACCATTCTCCTTCTGGATGAAGCAACAAGTGCCCTCGATTCAGAATCAGAAAAGCTAGTCCAGGATGCACTTGAGAGAGCCATGAGTGGGAGGGCTGTTATCTTGATTGCCCACAGGATGTCCACAATTTTAAATGCTGACACCATTGTTGTCGTGGAGAGGGAGAGTGGCCCAAACCGGGACTCATCAAGAGTTGCTAGAAAAAAGCACATTCTACTCAAACATATGCAGCATGCAAAATATTGAGAACGAAGCTGGAAAGAGTGTAGCAAGGTAACTTAATGAAGCTAAAGGAAAGCTTTAGTTCATCAATGTCTTATGCTTATTACTGAAAAACTCTAGTATATGCATGTTAGATATTTAATGGTTCATCGCCAAAGATTTTTAAGTGAACAAGTTTTAAGTCGAGTCCCACTTTCACCAAGATTGTGATAGCTTGAATTTGTAGAGCTTATTTTTTGGCAAGTACGCCAAAGGCATAAGAGAGAGTTATAATTACAAGAAACAGCCCAAACTTGCAAAAAAAAAAAAAAAAACTCCAAACTATCAGAGCTTTTCAACAACTAAGGGATGCTCATAAAATCTATGACACGGAAGTTAAGTCATAATATACGCAAGTAGGAGTACCCAAATAAGAACATACTAATTTGTTTATTTTGATCTATTGAACAACCCTTCTGATAATGTAATAGAAGAACAAACTACTGAAGTATACAACAAGGAGCCCTCAGTGAAGCAGGGAACGCAGAACAACTAGAACGGATAAACTCAAAGCAACCAAAGAAAGAGACCAGAAAGGAAATACCTCCTTTCTTTAGAGTTTGGTATGGGCTATGTAAAGATGACACTGCAAAGATTATATTAGGGTCCTCAGCAGCAGCCATCTCTGGAATCTCAAAGCCCTTGTTTGGTAAATCATGACAATTGGTGTGGCATATTATGACTCAGATGCAAAAAGAAAAGTCAGCAAATACTCTTTGATTTTCTTCGGGGCTGAGATGATCACACTGGCCAGCAGCATCTTGCAGCACTATATTTATGAATGTTATTGGAGAAAAAGCAATGAAAAACCTACGGGATGCCCTCTTTTCATGTATGTCATATGAAAACTTTACTCATAGTCTTATCAATATATTGCAAGAGTTTTCATTGTTCATAATAAAACACGTTCTTATTTGAATATAATGCAGTTGTTCTCCGAAACGAACTTGGTTGGTTTGAAAAGCCAAAGAACGGCGTAGGATCTCTTACCTCACGCATTGTCAGTGATACCTCAACAATCAAGACTATCATATCAGATAGGATGGCAGTCATTGTGCAATGCATCTCGTCAATCTTGATAGCAACAACAGTAAGCATGTACGTCAACTGGAGAATGGGTTTAGTATCATGGGCAGTCATGCCATGCCGTTTCATTGGTGGCCTTATTCAAGCTAGGTCGGCCAAAGGATTCTATGGTGACGCTGCTATCGCACACCAGGAACTTGTTTCCCTTGCTTCAGAGGCAGCTAGCAACATCCAAACCGTGGCATCCTTTGTTTATGAAGACGAAATAATTAAGAAAGCAGAACTGTCACTGCAAGAACCCCTGAGAATTACTAAGCTCGAAAGCATGAAGTATGGGGTAATCCAAGGAATCTCTCTCTGCCCGTAGAACATCGCACATGCAGTGGCACTTTGGTACACCACGGTTCTGGTTCAGAGAAAGCAAGCAGCATTTGAGAACAGCATACGATCATACCAGATATTCTCACTCACAGTATACCTTCCATCACAGAATTATGGACCCTAATTCCCATGGACATGTCAGCCATTACTATACTGAATCCCGCATTTGACATGCTTGACAGAGAGACACAAATTGTGCCGGATGGACCAAAACCAACAAGTGAAAACTGGATCGTCAGGGGAACTGAGTTCCAGGATGTGAGCTTCAACTACCCATCACGACCAGAGGTCACCATTCTGGATGGCGTCAATCTAGTCATCGAACCTGGCCAAAGAGTAGCACTGGTTGGCCCAAGTGGTGCAGGAAAATCATCTGTCCAGGCTCTATTATTGAGATTCTATGATCCCCACAGAGGTACAGTGCTAGTTGACAACAAGAACATAAGAGATTACAATCTCAGATGTCTCAAAAGGTAAATTGGATTAGTTCAACAGGAACCAATTCTGTTCAATTCATCCATCAGAGATAATATTAGTTACGGAAGTGCAGAATCTTCAGAAACGGAAATCATTCGGGCTGCCAGGGACACGAACATTCATGAATTCATCAGTGGTTTACCAGAAGGGTATGACACAATTGTTGGAGACAAAGGAGGTCAGCTTTCAGGAGGGCAGAAGCAGCGGATAGCTATTGCACGAACTGTACTAAAGAGGCCAGCTATTCTACTTCTTGATGAGGCAACTAGCGCACTTGATGGTGAGTCTCAGAGAGTGGTGATGAGTTCTTTAGGAGCCAAGGAGTGGAAAAACAGAGATGAGCAACCAAGAAAGATTACAAGTATGACAGTGGCACATAGATTGTCCACAGTCATAAATGCAGACATAACCGTCGTGATGGAGAAAGGAAAGGTGGTCGAACTCGGCGACCACCAAACATTGATATCTTCAGATGATGGTGTTTACTCAAGGTTGTTCCACTTGCAAAGAAACACGAAAGATTGATAGCTCTATCTGATCAACTCCAATTTTAGCAAAGAGACCTGACTTAAATAGTTAGGTGCTTTGTCAGAATACGCAATATTGTTTAGATGCATTTGCTGTCGGTTGACACTGTAACAACATAGCTATCTCATCATATGTTGAAGATGCATGGTCCCTGAGTTAAGAAATGAGTCATATTATCCTCCAAAGTAATATCTGGTACATGTGGACAATCTTGTACCAACATTACTTTCCAATCAATTAGGTGATTCCCATAACTATATCTGGTACAACTTATTAAAAAAACTAACAGTGTGTTGTTAGGTGAAGTGAGACTCCTGCAGAGGCTGCGCCTCAACCATGGGTGGGTGAGCTCGCGGGCATGCACTCTAGCCAACCGAACACTGCTCTAGGCAATACAAAACTAGAAAAAAGAGGCATGCTAGATCACCAGATTTGGAGAGTTCAGGAAATTGGTACTGTGCTAGTTCCCCTGAATACCCAGTATAATATTTATCGTAATGATATTATAAGTTGGTAAATATGCAGTGAACATGGTTGTATAAAAATATCTCAATAACTTTTCTGGACAAAATAACCTAAGAGGTGGATATGGACCAGAAATTAACTTGCTTATAAGGTCTGGGACTAGCTCAGTTGGTTGGGGAAGTGCCAGGTTCGAGTCCTCTTCAACTTGACTTTGGGGTTGCTATTTTTCTTAATTAAAAAGGAATGCATCACCTCAAGATTTAAGTTTGATACCTTTTTTTAGTGATACCTTAGTTCTCCTAGGTATCTACAAACTTTTAAAACTAGAGTACTAGAGACCTTGATCTTGTGTACATAATCTGTAACTAGCTGGGTGGCCCGCGCATTTGCGCGGCTAGGCTATTTATGTTTTTTGGCGCCACATTCTTTAAAATTGAGGAAGACATTATCCAAGGTTTATATGTAAATTTAATTTGCACTATTAGATTTATAGGAACATTAAATATTTCTCTTACATTTTTGAGAATGCATAGTAAGCTCTTTTTACTCCTATGTGATCATGTAAATATTCTAAAATGTTAGTTACGATTTCATTATATTCTTAGATAATTTTTCTATTTTTATTTCTCAAGATCATTTAAATAGCATGAATTAAACATATTCGGAGCTTTATTTAGTTTTATTTTGCAATGTCATTTATCTTCTTCCCCTTATTTGTTCTTCCCCTTATGGTGTAACTATTTAAAATGAATCATGTCCAAGAAATAGATGTGTAATTAATAAGGCATAGCAAGGATATCTCTAACTCTATGTAACCAAGCAGGAATAGGGCGAATTGGAAATTTGTAACTCCTGTCTACAATTTTCTTTCCCATAATTTGTCTTGTTTACTCTGTGTTGATGATCAGCACTGCAGTCCAACAATCAGGATTTTAAATAACTTGCCTTCCACTGTACATTAGAATATCTCCTTAGAAATATCCTTTCCGCTGTCATCACTGTGGACATTCATTATCATCGATCAGCAGCTTCAATCCTTTTTTGCTCGTAACTCTTGATAATGCATCATATCGTTGCCCATGGCCGAATACTCGCTTAGTAAAATTCCTACCTTGTTCAAGGATTGACCTTGGCTCTTATTCATGGCCACTGCGAATTAGACTGAGAATGGATATAGGCAGCGTCGTTTCAGCATGAATTGCCATTTTGAGTCGCTGGGTGACATCTGACATGATGATCCATGGTATGTATACCTTTTTGCCAACATGTTTTCCTTTAATAATTTTTGCCTCGATGTACATGTTTCCAAGTTGGTTCATTGTCAATTTCACGCCATTGCATAAACCTGCAGCTTGGTGCATGTTGTGTAGGAACATCAGTGCATCACTAAAAAACCTTCCTGGATTTCTGTGAACTTCAGGGTGTTGAGAAACTCAGCAGGATACATGTTATCCTTTTTTTTTTGCGAGCATGTTATCCATGCTCATGTTATTCGTCATTGCATTGCACACGTATCCAGGCTTGGGTATCTCTCCTCTTCACCTTTGTATCCGGCTCATTATGTTCTCGTTTACTTCCCTGCCTGACATAGTATTGCTCTTTCTAATAAGAATTCCGCTCACGGTATTTTTGCAGCGAGTTTGGCTATGTGCTTCTGACTATTTCTTCTTTCAGATTTCCTTTTTGTAGCAGTAGGTTCTTAACCATTTTAATCCAATCATCTCCTTCATCTCATGTTTTTTTTTTTCCATTGCCTATTTTTAGTGTCCACTCTTCAAATTCAGCGACATTTTTTTGTTCTGGATCCGTTGATAACCTAAATATTTCCAAGTGATTCCATAGGTACGATCTTTGATTTAAGCATTAACAATCTCCTCTCGCCTCACCTTGGTTATAACCGGTAGTATTTTTCTGAAGTCTCCTCCTAGTACCACTGCCATCAAACCAATTGACCTCTCATAGCTTTTTCCATTATGAACCGGAGAATATATCTCTAAGGCTTGTACCATGCAATGCCTGTTTGCCATAGAAGCTTCATCCCACAGTATATGTGAGGTCTTGTTTAACAGTTAAACCAAATGTGTACCTTGCTTTATTTCAGATGTTGATTCTTCGGCGATAATCTGTGGAACGTGGAACATTGAGTGTGCTGTTCTTCCATCTTGGAGAAGCAACACTGCAGCTCTGCATGATTCTACAGAAAGCACTATCTTTCCCTCTCGTTTAAGCTTCGTCGTTATTGCTTTCTTTCGTTCCGTAGATAGGTTTTCTCGTGCCACTGTAGCCATTCACAAATATTTGTTTTCCTAGCCTTTTGTCAACTGATTCCACTATTGCATCATAGGCTTATTTCTTGTCTTGGTTTAGATTGTTTGGTATGGTTGGCTGCTCAGCCTTGAGCTTGTCCATGTAGTAGCTGACCTCCTTTATTAGTCTTTTCCCCAGTATAGCTGTAGAATCTGCTGCACGCCTTTGCCAATGTTTTGTCTGTAAAATTAGTCATGGTTGGCCTGGTAAAACAATTTGTATTATCATTAAAAAGGAAATTGTATTTTGTTCCGCGTATGTCTAGCCGGCCGGCCGGCATGTCGCTGGGAGCCTGCACACGCAGAGCAGTTCTCATGGCCGAGCTGCTCTTCTAGGCTTTTCTGCAGCACGTCGGCGACGGTCATGCCGATGTGATAATCAACGAAGGCCCCTCTATAACGGCAGCGCGACGCTCGTTGAATCCTAGCCTTTGATACTACTGGCTTGAGTTTGATTCACTGGACATCTGGCGTGTTGTCGCCACCGCCCATCGGATTTGCTGCCATCGTTCCTTCGATCGTCGTTGCCGCCGGGATGCGTTACCATCGTTCTTTTGATCTTCCGGGCGCGTATTGCTTTTGATTAGCCGAGCGTCCAAAGGTGCTCGTTGTTTGGAAAGTCCGTTGGAGGCAATGCATGGATGGATGCCTGTCAAATTAGTCATGGTTGGCCCTATAAAGCAAATTGTATTGATTCAGGAAAAAAACAAATTGTATTTTGTGTAGCGGAGTACATACCCTGTCTGGCCGGCCGGCCGGCATGTCGCGGAGCATGCACACGCAGAGCAGCTCTCATGGCCGAGCCGCACATCTAGGCTTTTCTGCTGCACGTCGGCGACGTTCATGACGATGTGATAATCGACGATGGCTTCTCTATACCGTCAGCACGATGCTTGTTGAATCTTAGCCGGTTATATGCTGGCGTGAGTTTGATTCGCCAGACATCCAGCGTGTCGTCGTTGCCACCGGCTGCCGGGATGTGCTGCCATCGTTCCTTCAATCATCGTCGCCGCCGGGCATGCTTTTGATTAGCCAAGCGTCGCCGGACATCTAGCGTGTCGTCGTTGCCACCGACCGCCGTGGTGTGGTGACATCCTTCCTTCAATCGTCATCGCCGCCGGGTGTGCTTTTGATTAGCCTAGCGTCCACATCGATGTTAATCCCTTCGCGAGCTCATCAGGGATGCTAGTCGCCATCTTCATCGCTGCCGTGTTGATCGCAGCGAAGCAGCACCAATCATCGCGGCCTATATTGGACCCAAGACACATGTGTTTTTTAGGTAGAGATTTGTTTGCTGGAGTTCTTATCATACACGGTGGGTAATCCTGCTTTTTTATGTCGCACGATGCATGTGCTTCGGTCCCTAGCATATTAATCTCAGCCGTTGGGATTTTAAGACTTTAGATTGATAAATCTTAACCGTTGATTATCCTGTGTTTTAAGTATATAATAGATTTATTTAGCAACAGAAACTTAAAAAATATTTAGCAGAGCATTGTACATTTATACAAGGAGGCTAGAAGTTATTTAAATCGGATTTTAAAGGAAGTAGGAATATATAAAGCAATATCAAATTCCGCTAAGTAGCTTTCACCAAGTGCCATTGCCAATCTGGATTGGACTGCAGCTGCCCTAACTCTATGTAATCGGTAGATGAAACCAAAGTTGCCTTGTGTCCCTATAATTTGATTACAACAACAAAAGATCCATGCTCAGCATTTCACACAGAAGCAAAAGATTCATGCTTAGTATTTAACAATGATGTGACTTCTAATGAATAATTTAACTCCACACGTCACCCAAAACAAATATTTTATTTCTTGTGAGTTCAAATAAGCAGCTTGATATGCCCGCGCTAGCAACACAGTTCTGATTGAAAGCATCAGCCAATAAGACCAATAACATAAACTATTTTTCATTTGATTCCATGCTGAAGTAGTTCAACATATTATAATATAAACCTTGGGAGTAACAATTCCTCGTCCTAGCTTGTAGCTAACCACGTTGTTACCTGTTACTATATATATCGCTCAGTGTTCTTGCTACTCTCCTGCAAAGTATCTCAACCCTTACAAATACAATGTCATTCATCCAAGAAAATGAGTGCCCTGAATCGTATAAACCCCAAAGTGTGGATGATGAGAAAAACAAATCATCGCCATCACCCTCGACACTGAAAAACTGGCTTTGGATGAGCCTTTCCCGTTCTTTAGCCTACTTTGTTATGCTGATGCTCTAGACTGGCTGTTCATGGTGCTGGGAACCATGGGGTCCTTCGTGCATGGCATGGGGCCTTCGATGTCGTATTACATACTTGGGAAATCCGTCGACGCAGTTGAGAACAACGTAGGCAATCTAGATGCCATTGTCCATCAGCTTTCTAAGGTTACCTTCTACCCAGAATATTATCATTATTTGTGAATTTTGTATTACATTTTATTGGAGGAAAAACTGTTCGTTAAATGTCATTGACAGTGTCTATTTTCCTTGTTCTTGTTTGTAGTTAGTTCCATATATGTGGTTCTTGGCACTCATCACACTCCCTGCTGGAATAATTGGTGAGAGAAGGTTTCTATCATTTCTATGTTTGATGATGTACAGAAAAGAATGGAAGTTATTAGTTCATATGCCCCGAAACATATCACTGTGGAGATCTATAGGATTGGTACGGAAATCTGAGAATCACGAGGAACTAAAGCACTTGGCAATTATGAGCATATGTGAAGAGCAAGATAACTAGTATATATATATATATATATATATATATATATATATTTTGACTGAAATACAGTCGGAGCTGCTTTTCATTTATCAATAGAAGAAACGCTGATAGCCAAATTGACTCGGTTTATAAGGGAAACCAGGCCAGAAAACCGTACAACAGCTAGCAAACTAGCACAGCAACAGCACGCGCAGAAGCACGGCACAACAACACCAGAACAACTACAACAGCACCACCAAACAGCTCACAGAACCCTCCCTGCTGAGCATCCAGCCCTAAGGCGAGGAGGCAAAGCACAAAGCATCGATGACCGTGTCGCCGGCGTTGCAACATCCAGGACGCACCCACTCTTCAGGACCGCTCTGGCAAGTTCACACCATATAGCCTAGGAGAGAAGGCAGGCCGAGAGAGGACCTAGCCTCGGCAAGCGGAAGGCGCCGGACCGGAACTGAGCTAAGGGGTTGTCGCTGCGATACCGCAATGCAGGTACATAGAGCTCTTCGATACTCCACGTCCTGGACGGAGACCGGCATCGTCCCAGCACTGCACACCATGGCTGAGGATATCTGAGTACCAAAACAGCACCTTCAAGAAGGAGAGCGCCGACTCACGACGCTTGCTGCCCGGACAGCGATGGCCCTGGAGTTTCCTCCAGCACTCAGAAGGGGTGTGGTTCCCTCAACGCCCTCCAGGGAGGGATGACGATGCCCACAGGCGTAGCCGCGTCGATGCCGGCTTTGCCGGCAAGGATTTCTCCCGAACCGCATGCCTATCACCCCCAAATCCCTAACCAGGAGTAGCAGATGGCGACGTGCTTGGACGGCCTCCACCGAGGAAGGAGGGCGCACGCTGGAGCAGAACGACGGAGAGCCCGTGGACGACCACCACCAAGATGCCCGGGAACCGGCGCCATGCTCCAGAGGACTTGCAGCTGCACGCAAGATCTGCAGCCCGCAAGCCTCGATGGACCCCGAAGGAACCTCATGGCCGCCGCTCCACCACCGCACTCCAGCGCCACACCTCCGCACCACCTCTCCAACAGCACCGGCGCACCACAGCGCCTCCACAGCACCGCAGCACCATCATCCCCAGAACGCCGCGCACTCAAGAGCTTCGAACTCGCGCTCGAAGACGCCCGCGTCCACCGCTGCTCTCCCCACGCCACCTTTGGAGGCAGGGGCCGCCGCCACCGCGGCGAGGCCGGCGGCAGCGGCGGCTGGGAGAAGGCTTGGAGGGGGTGGCTAGTGGCGGCGGCTAGGGTTTCCATCGAGTCGCCCAGGAGGGGCGACGCGAGGGACGGGAAAGGTTCCGCTAACCGGATTTGGAGATACGCCTTAACTAGTATATATGAATATGTGAAGAACAACAGAACTAATAAAACCTGACGTCGTAGTTTTTCTGTATAGGGATACATATAATTATTCGTAGAACAGCAGCATATCAATGTTTAGTAAAATTAGGTAGGAGCTGAACTAGCGCTTAATCCAAAGTGTTGGGGATTGATTCAAATATTGGTGCAGTTACAGAGAGATTGGCTCAGGCAGTCAAACTGAATAGAATTTGATCTACTTTATTTGTCAAATGTCTTGCCAAAAATTATTCCAGTATGCTAGTAGACACATGAAAAACAGGACAAAATATGTCACTTGAAGTTCATACCAGCAGCAGCACGTCACAACAAAGAGAAATGCGCAGAGAAAAAAAAAAGGCTATGGCAGTGAAAGAGAGTGATTTCGTAGTAAAGGCATTCCCCATTTATCTACTTGTCCACATGTACCATAACAAGCGAGCACCACATTGATGGGAACACAAGCAATGTGAATAGAATTAATATTGTTCCAATAAACTGTCTTACCTTCTAGCCACAATGACCCTGCTGCAGAAATTGCATGTTGGATGTATACAAGTCAGAGACAAATGACACGCATGCAGATGGCATATCTGAGATCAGTGCTCAGTCAAGATGTTGGAGCTTTTGACACTGACTTAACCACCGCGAACATAATGGCTGGAGCAACAAACCACATGAAGGTCATACAAGATGCATTTGGCGAGAAGGTATCAGTTTGCACTTCAAAAACATTCATTGTATGTCGCGGTAACTAGAACTAGAGCACAAAAGGTTTGTTCGATAATAACAAACAGAAAATGTGGACTTACTAAATTATTTTCCTCAGATGGGTCACTTTATCTCCAATTTCTCCACATTCTTAGTCGCAATCATTATTGCATTTGTGTGCTGTTGGGAGGTGGGTCTGATGTCATTCTTGGTTGTTCCGATGCTCCTCGCGGTTGGAGCAACGTATGCCAAAATGATGATTGGCATGTCAATGACAAGGATAGCTTTGGTTTCTGAAACAACCTCAGTTGTAGAACAGGTACCTATGCAACTGGATGTATCATTAAGTATATCTGCCATATAAATATTTTTAATGATACAAATACAATTGTGCACACAGACTCTTTCACATATGAAGACTGTCTTCTCATTTGTTGGAGAAAACTCGGCAATGAGATCCTTCATCAAGTGCATGGACAGGCAATACAAGCTAAGCAAGAAAGAGGCAATGACAAAAGGTCTAGGTTTGGGAATTTTACAGATTGCAACTTTCTGTTCGTACTCATTGACAGTCTATATAGGAGCAGTAGCGGTAACTGCAAGATCTGCGACAGCGGGTGAAACAATTGCTGCGGTCATTAACATCCTCTCCGCTGCGATGTAATACTGACAATTATCTTTGTACCAACTAGCATATTACAATGGTTAACCGTAATTATAATTCTTCCAAGTGAAGTTGCCAGGACCCAGGGCTCATATCTTTACCTGCCATTTCAGATATATCTCGAATGCAGCACCAGATCTACAGGCCTTCAGCCAAGCTAAAGCTGCTGGTAAAGAAGTATTTAAGGTTATCAAAAGAAAACCGGCGATAAGTTATGAATCAGATGGAATAATCTTAGACAATGTCACTGGAAATATTGAAATAAGAGAGGTGGATTTCACATATCCATCACGTGCCGACAACCCGATTCTTAAAGGTTTCTCGCTATCTATACCGGCAGGCAAAGTCGTGGCTCTTGTGGGGAGCAGCGGATGTGGGAAGAGCACTGTGATTTCTCTCATACAAAGGTTCTACGATTCTATATCAGGTAAGCTTCAAGGAGAGATTCATATCTTTTATGGGCTAAAGAGGTAACCTACACTGGTAGAAAATGGGCCTATGGTCCCGGTTCGGTTGGGCCATCAGTCCCGGTTGCCCAACCGGGACTGGCCAATCGGGACTAATGCTAGTCCCGGTTGGTCCACGAACCGGGACCAATGGGTGGCCACGTGGCCAGTTCTGGCTGGTTGTGGGAGAGACTCATTGGTCCCGGTTCTTGTTACGAACCGGGACCAATGAGTGTTTTTTTTTGGTATTTAGGGTTTAGGGTCTCCCTCTCGCCGGTGCCCCCTCTCCCTCTCGCCGGTGCCCCCTCTCGCCGGTGCCCCCTCTCCTTCTCGCCGGTGCCCCCTCTCGCCGGTGCCCCTCTCCTTCTCGCCGGTGCCTCCTCTCCCTCTCGCCGGTGCCCCCTCTCCCTCTCGCCGGTGCCTCCGTCGTCTCCCCCTTCTTCGCATCGCCGACGTGCTCTCCATCGTTTCCGTACGCATATTATACGCTCTACTATATACACAGTACATGTTGATGCATATATAATTAATATTCGATCTCTTGCGAGAATACAACTATTTAATTACATGGAGATAGATCAAGCCATCAAGGCATATGTAGTTCATCGTCCGAAGCATAATGTTCTCCCCTTTCATCGATGACCTCCCTAAGCAGAAATCCCGCCAATTCCTCTTGAATTGCTCCTACGCGCAGTTCTGGGTCGATCTTCTCCCGCATTTTGCTGAAAGCAGTTGTTCTCCGCTCAGTGGTCAACTCGCGAATGAACTCGCAAACGTAGAATCCACATAAATTACTCCCCGGTGGCTGCTGCGGACTTTCACCGTTTTATAAGTTAGCTCATCTTTGAATGGACCTTCTACCTTCTGTTTGAAAATTGTCCAACACCTGCTTTGGCAAAGAAAATGAACAAAGGAGTTATTAATTACTTGACATCAGGGAACGAACGAAAGAGGGCGATATAATGCGATAATGATTGAAATTACTTGTTGAGCATTTCTTTCATGTCGGACCACAACGCTTGGTCCCAACTTAATGAGTCGTGGACTTCAACTGTGGACTTGTCAGGTTGAATGCTTAGCAGAATCCAGTGGAACCTGCGGACGTTTACATAAAGCAGACATGCATAGCTCATCAATTACACTTAACATCGAGAAAGCCAAATAAAAATATGTACAAGACAGAAACACTCACCTGAAGTTGTAAGGAAATAATATTTCCGTACAGAAATGTTGCATGGTTAAAAAGGTGGTCAGGTCATGCTCCACGTCTTTGGGGTGATTGACTAACGTATGTGAATTCACGATATATGGGTCAACGAACCCAACCTCAAAAACTTTAGATCTTTTGCATTCCAGCATCTTCATTCTGCATAATAGCGTACAAAAGGATATATATATAGGCAGGATAATATAATACAGGCAATGAACGAGCTGAGCTAGAGACTTAATTACGAAAATAAATCACTTACAGACAATAGCAAGAGAGGATAGATTTGTCGAGGGAGCGCTTTTGGAATAACTGGAACAGTTCAGTCAGTTGAACCTGTATAGTGTAACGTTTGAAGAAATGCTCCACTCTAACGTCCAGCGGAAACCACTCTTTCGCGTCCTTCTTTGATGTGTGCACCAGGTACCAGGTATGCAGATTTCGCATATGTGTTGATAGACCCGTCATCTCCTCATTACTGACCATAGGCTCCCCTTGGACATATTTCCGTGCCATCTCTAACATTGGCGCATGTTCATAGCCTAAAAGTTGACCAAGGCTCATACCCAAGGCGGTAGCCTGTTCCTTGGCCTGAGATACAGTGACACCAAGTTCTTTAGCAGCAGCTATGGCTCTGGGTCCAATAATTCCAGGTCTTTATCCATAGCGACTCTGAAGTCCTTGTCGACATCGGAACACACTATGAGCGGGGGGACCGATTGATTTTTCTGCTGTCCGAGCTGGGCAATTTGTTTCCCGCTTTTTGCACTTCTTCCCTTGTTCTGCTCAGACTGGGCACGTGCTAGCTTAGTAAGTTCACGACCATAGTCAGATGGCAGATTCATCGATATCTGGGATGGCTGCTCAAGGAAGGACTTTCTCCACTTTTTGGATTTTTCATCGTATACCGGCTTCTGCTCGGGCTTTTTTGGTGCAAAAAAAGCCTTATTGTAGGCAACCACCTCCGCGGCGTTTTCCGCTACAGTCCTGTCATAAGGTCTAATGGGAAGATTCTTATGAGGTACTGTTGGGAGGGGCGACCTTTTACGTTTCGGTGATCGCTTACCCCTCATAGTACGAGCGGTGGGCGGAAACGGCTGACGCGGCGGCGGAGACGGCTGCGCTGGAGACTGGTGAGGCGGTGAAGAGGACTGTTGCGCTGGAGAATGCTGAGGCGGTGAAGAGGACTGTTGCGCTGGAGACTGGTGAGGAGTCGATGGCCTTGGCTGCCAGTTCGGAAGCACGATGAATTCCTTTGGCCATAGAATGGTCGCTTTCTTGGCTTCTCCAAGTTCAAGCACCTCCCCATCTTCACCTGCAGGGTGTTGCAGCTTCAGCTCCTCATAATCTTTCATCACTTCATCCACCGCGACAACAGCGTAGCCATTTGGAACCGGAGAGAAATGGTAAGTTGGATTAGGTCCAATTGGTACGACATAGCCGACCGCCACCTTCACGGTTAAGTTAAAAACTTTCACATGCATCTCACAAGGTGTGCTCTCCGTGATATCATCCACTGGGTAGCGACGAAGTGGAGCCACTGCATCATCATTACCATCCTGGAGCTCCGTGGAAGCCACGCTGCTTTTCCGATTCGATGGGCCACCGGTACCATCGCATGCAGCTTCTACCATGTGCCGTTGAGATTGGCCGCTAGTACCTTGCTGGCTAAGCACGGCAATTTGTTCCTTCTGCCGCTTTAATTCTTCTTCTATATTAAGCAGCCGGTCTGCAGCAGCGCGTGCTTCCATTGCCTCCCTTTCCTTTCTCCTCTGATGGCTTCTATCAGGAAATTTCTTCCTGTGCTCGGGAATCGCAATTGTCTTGGGCTTGGAGCCAGGTACGCCTCGTAACCGTCCGTCGTGTTCCTTATTCCCAAGGGCGCGTGTGAGCTCGTCATCCTCTCTATCGGGAATGAACCGTCCCTCTTCAACATCCTTTACTGCTTTTCTAATTTCTTGGATGGGTAGTAGGGGATTATCTTTGTGTCTTCTGTTATATATGCACTTCCCTTCTGCGTCCAACGTGCCCCCATGCCCGTAAAACCAATTTCTTGCCCGTTCGATCCACTTGAGTGGCTCTGGAGTGATCCCATTAGCCAGCAGGTCCGCCTCAAGTTTCTCCCACTTAGGCATGCTACCAGCGTAGCCACCAGGCCCCATAGTATGGTGGTACATCTTTAGAGCAGCATTTGCCGCATTTTTTGCAGACTTTTCCAGAGCTTCCTCTGATTTCTTGTACGCCACAAATTCTTCCCAGTAGTCCTTTATCTTCTCATACCCTTTATCGAAGTCTGGAGTCTTATTTTTCTTGACAAACAGTTTGTTCAATCTTTTCTTCCAGTTCTTGAATAGCTCGGCCATCTTCTTAAGTGCCCAGTCCTTGACTTTTTGCTCCATGATTTTCCGGGCAATCTTTTCTGCCTCATCTGGATCCTCCTCATCTGAATCCACCTCTGGCGCCGGCAGGGTGAAATTAACCATGAGCTTTCTCCAAAGTCTTTCTTTGCCCTCATCGCTGACATATAGCTGTCCTTTCTCATTTGGCCGATGCCATTCTCGAACGGTGATCGGGATGAAGTCCCTAACAAGAACTCCGCATTGCTTTACCATTTTATTTTTAACACCAGGGGGAGCAGTCGGTGTGCCGTCTTCAGCGACTCTTTCGATCGTGTACCTTTCTTGGTCGCCCAACTTTTTGGCTGGGCCTCGTTTTGTCCTTACAGAAGATTTGCTCGATCCGGAGGGCTAAAAGAAGAAAGAGCGTTAATATATGTATATACACATCAGAGACTTAATTAATACAATCTTCGGCTTCATTAATATATGTATATGCACCTCGCCGGAGTTTAATGTTCCACCGGAGCCTTCGGCTTCTCCCTCGTCGGCTTCTCCCTCGCTGACTTCTCCCTCACCCCGGCCGTCGGGTTCTACCTCACCGGAGCCGTCTCTTCGGTTGAGAGACTCATCTCCCTCACCGGAGTTGTTCAAAAACTCCGTGGTGACATCGACAATATCTTCCGGCCCGCGGATTATATCCTGGAGGATATTTTCCTGATCTTCGTCTCGTTCCATAGTTTCTGCAAATTAAGAACAATGCACAAAACTTTAGTTGGGTAACTTGTTCCATATGTCAAGATACATCCTAGGTCATGTAGGTCAATTTAAATGGAATTGCAATGACTAATAAAATCATTTCCACAAATTCCATATTTAATATAAGAAGGTATTTTAGTTCTTCTAATTTAAAATTGTTCAATCATGCATGACCAATTTAATGCATTAACATGGAGCTCTAAAACATATTTTAGATGTTAATAGAAGTCAAATTTCAAATATAAACACTTATTTAAATTAGCTCCATAACTAAAGGAAATGCATTGAAGTTATTTCCAAATATTCACCAAATTGAAATGTTCCAAAATGTTTGTATTTTGACATAAATAGCTAGCATTTATTTTTCTGTGCATTTTGATATATTATTCATATTTTTCTGATAAACAGATTAAAAGATATTGATTTTACAAGTTTAAATCATTTTCTGGCATTTTGATATATTATTCATATTTTTCTGATAAACAAACAAAATTGCTAAGTTTCAAAATTGCTAAAACTAACTAAAACAGTAGCTAAATTCTTATACACAATTTTATCAAATTCTATCTAAAATTCTATCTAAAATTCTATCTAAAATTAAGTCTATCTAAAATTTAAAATATTTTCTATCTAAAATTTTAAACAACTATCTAAAATTCAACTATCTAAAATTCAACAATTTTAAACAACACTACCAAATTCTATCTAAAAAATTCTGTCAAATTGTAATGGTGCTACGGCTCGGTGTTGAGCACGAGAGGGAGGGCGTGGGCGCCGCGGCGATCACCTGGCCATGGAGAGGGAAGGGGCGGGCGCGGCGGAGGCCAGGAGCAGGCCGCCGGCGACGGGAGAGGCGCGACGGCGCGGGGGGCGCGGCGGAGGGCAGGGGCGCGCGATGGGAGTGAGGGCCGCCGGAGCAGGGCGCGCGACGGCCGCCGGAGCAGGGGCGCGCGACGGGGGCCGCGGCGGAGCAGGGCCGCCGGAAAAACGAGCAGGGCTTCGCCGGCTTCGCGTGCGGTCGCGCCTTCTCCGGTCCTTAGTCGATTTTGCCTGAATGGGGAAGAAGAGAGGGGCGGGAAGTTATACTAGGACTCTTTGGTCCCGGTTGCTGGAAAGAACCGGGACCAATGACCCTTTGGTCCCGGTTCTTTGCAGCAACCGGGACCAAAGAGTGGGTCATTTAATGCCAGATCCAGTGGCGCGCCCATGGACTCTTTGGTCCCGGTTCTTTCCAGCAACCGGGACCAAAGAGTCCTTTTTCAAAATTATTTCGAACTTTTCAGTTCTGAAATGTTGTTCCCGCCTTTTTTTCTTATTTAGGTGTTTGAATATGAATTTCAAATGGTTTTGAATCTGAAAAGACTTTCAACATGAAAAGTGTTTAAATTTGAATAAATAATCCAAAACCATTTTCTGTTTTCTGAAATAATTATTCTAACTATACAAACTATTAACCATTTTGCCATTTTCAATTAAAAATATATTAACTTTATTGCATATTTTGAATTGACAAAATTTCAACGTGAAAAGTGTTTGAATTTGTATAAATAATCCAAAATCAATTTTACATTATTATTGTCATTTTCAATTTAATATGGATAAATTCATATCTTTAAATCTGTAAGTCGAAATTCGACAAATAATCCGTAAGCAGAAGTAAATGCAGAACAATTTCAGTAAACCTATATTTGTAAGATGAATGTTTGGTGTTGTAAAATGCAGAAGAAAGCAGATAAAAATTATTAATTCATTTATCTTAATGCATTACATAAAAGGTTTAATACATTATTACACATGATACAACGTCTCACAAGCGCTTGAAAGAAACACACCCCTGATCCAACATCACCAACATTATTCTCCACGTCGGGCTCGTGGGCATACGGCGGGATAGACTCCTGCGGTTGCGCCCAAGCGCGCTCTGCCGAGCACGCTCGACCTCGTCCAGAAGGCGCTGCGGCGGGCGTGGCGGATCCATCTCGTGGAGACGATGCGTTCGTGGCTAGGAATGGTGGATTAGGGTTTACCCCGTCGGCGACAATATATAAAGACCTCCAGGGCAGCGCTGGGGGAGGACACGTGCCCAGGGAAGCGCTGGGGGAGGACACGTGTCGTGACCGCAAAGCCCGTCTTTAGTCCCGGTTGGTGTTACCAACCGGGACTAAAGAAGCACACGGATCGTGTGTTTCTTTCAAGTGCTTGTGAGCCGTTGGATCAGGGGTGTGTTTCTTTTGAGGGATTGTGAGCTGTTGGATCAGCAGTATCACGACCACTTCGTGAGCCACATGACCCGGTTGGTGTTACCAACCGGGACTAAAGAAGCACACGGATCGTGTGTTTCTTTCAAGCGCTTGTGAGACGTTGGATCAGGGGTGTGTTTCTTTTGAGGGATTGTGAGATGTTGGATCAGCAGTATCACGACCACTTCGTGAGCCACATGGTGTTACCAACCGGGACTAAAGAAGCACACGTACCCTATATATAGCCGCCCTCCTCAGACAGGTTACTCACTCACACAAAACATTCCAGCGTCACTCGGAGAGGCATCTTTGGGCAACCAGCGGCAAGACGTCTCTGATGACCTGCGACCGTTCCAAACGGTTGCAGATCATCAGAGATGTGTTGCCGGACGGTTGTAGATCATCAGAGACGTCTTGCCGCTGCTTGGATCGAAGTGGCGCTCAAACACAAAACATTCCAGCGTCACTCGGAGAGGCATCTTTGGGCAACCAGTGGCAAGACGTCTCTGATGACCTGCGACCGTTCCAAACGGTTGCAGATCATCAGAGACGTCTTGCCGGACGGTTGTAGATCATCAGAGACGTCTTACCGCTGCTTGGATCGAAGTGGCGCTCAAACTCACGAGCCACCGTCGGGCTGTATGCAGGGGGAACTGTGTTTGGACGGTCGAAGCTGAGGTTTGAGAGGTTCCCACGGGAGGTGTGGGAGCCGACAACCACCTACCACGCGTGTTTCACCGGTCGTCATGCAATTAATTAACAAAAACAAAAAGAAAACTCACTCGTGTATTATGGTTTTCACCACATAAAGGTTTAATACATTACTACACATCACATAAAGGTTTAATACATTACATTGATTTACATCGCTTCAGCCGTAACCATGGAGCATCTTCATTATTTAACGGGATGCTTGGGTCAGTTCTCACTGTGAAGGGCGGAATTTCATCAAACTTATCATAATCTGCTGACATGTCTGTCTTGCCCTCGACTCCCACGATTTCTTTTCCCTGAAAGAACTACGTGACGCTTTGGCTCATCGTCTGATGTATTCGTTTGCTTGTTTTTTCTTTTTTTCGGTCTGGAGGACATGTCCTTCACATAGAAAACCTGAGCCACATCATTGGCTAGGACGAATGGTTCGTTCTTGTAACAACCAAGATTCTTGAGATCCACTGTTGTCATCCCGTACAGCTGGTCTACCTTTATCCCTTCTCCATTCATGTTGACCCAACTGCACCGAAACAAAGGGACCTTAAAAGTAGGTCCATAGTCAAGTTCCCATATCTCCTCTATGCGACCATAGTATGTGTCCTTTTGCCCATCGTCGTTTGTTGCATCAAAGCGGACACCACTGTTCTGGTTGGTGCTCTTTTTATCTTGGGCGATCGTGTAAAATGTATTCCCATTTATCTCGTACCCTTGGAAATTCAATACAGTCGAAGATGGTGACGCGGCCAACAAGTAGAGCTGATCTCCGACAGTGGTGTCATTCATGAGCTGTAATCGCAACCAACTGCCGAAGGTCTCCATGTGTTTTTCTTTAATCCAGGAGTCATCCTTCCCCGGGTTCTTGGAGCGTACATAATTCTTGTGTTCCTCGATATACGGAGCCACGAAGGTGGAACTTTGTAGAACTGTGTAGTGTGCTTGAGTTAAAGAATGCCCGTCCCTACATATCAGTGCTTTCTTTCCTAGCGTGCCTTTTCCACTCAGTCTCCCCTCATGCCGCGATTCAGGAACACCAATCGGCTTAAGGTCAGGAATAAAGTCAACACAGAACTCAATGACCTCTTCTGTTCCATAGCCCCTTGAGATGCTTCCTTCTGGCCTAGCACGGTTATGAACATATTTCTTCAAGACTCCCATGAACCTCTCGAAGGGGAACATATTGTGTAGAAATACAGGACCGAGAATGGCAATCTCGTCGCGTAGGTGAACCAGGAGATGCGTCATAATATTGAAAATGATGGGGGGAACACCAACTCGAAGCTGACAAGACATTGGACCACAGCCTTCTGTAAACTTGGTAGAGTTACTGGATCGATGACCTTCTGAGATATTGCATTGAGGAATGCACATAGCTTCACAATGGGTACTCGAACATTTTCCGGTAGAAGCCCCCTCAATGCAACCGGAAGCAACTGCGTCATAATCACGTGGCAATCATGAGACTTCAGGTTCTGGAATTTTTTCTTTGCCATATTTATTATTCCCTTTATATTTGACGAGAAGCCAGCCGGGACCTTGATACTGCTCAGGCATTCAAAAAAGATTTCCTTCTCTGCTTTGGTAAGAGCGTAGCTGCTTAAGTATTGACGCCCTTTATCCGTCTGCTTGTTGTATGGGTCTTTCATACGTTGCTGGTCTGCCCGTGCTTCCGGTGTATCTTTTGTCTTCCCATACACGCCCAGGAAGCCTAGCAGGTTCACGCAAAGATTCTTCGTCACGTGCATCACGTCGATTGAAGACCGGACCTCTAGGACTTTCCAATAGGGTAGCTCCCAGAATATAGAGCACTTTTTCCACAAGGGTACGCGCTTGTTAGCGTCATTCGGAACAGATAGACTGCCAGGACCCTTTCCAAAGATTACTTCTAAATCCTTGACCTTGTCATATATAACATCACCATCAGGGAGGTTAGGCTTCTTCCGGCGATCTGCCTCACCGTTGAAATGCTTGCCGGGCTTTCTTACGGCATGACCGTTCGGAAGAAATCGACGATGCCCCAGGTACACATTCTTGTTTCCCAAATGTATACTTTCAGTCTTATCTAAACAGTGCGTGCATGCATTGTATCTGTTGTTTGACTGTCCTGAAATGTTACTAAGAGCAGGCCAATCATTGATGGTTACGAACAGCAATGCTCGTAGGTCAAATTCCTGTTGTTTGTGCTCATCCCACACACGTACACCTGGTTCGGACCACAACTGCAAAAGTTCATCAACTAATGGCCGTAGGTACACATCAATGTCGTTGCCGGGTTGCTTCGGGCCTTGGATGAGCACTGGCATCATAATGAACTTCCGCTTCATGCACAACCAAGGAGGAAGGTTGTAGATACATAGAGTCACGGGCCAAGTGCTATGACTGGAGCTCTGCTCCCCAAAAGGATTAAAGCCATCTGTACTTAGACCAAATCTTAAGTTCCTTGCGTCATCTGAAAATGTCGGGAACTCTCTGTTGATTTTTCTCCACTGGGACCCATCGGCGGGGTGTCTCAACTTCCCGTCTTTCTTACGCTCTTCTTTGTGCCATCGCAACAACCTGGCATGCTCTTTGTTTCTGAACAGACGTTTCAACCGTGGTATTATAGGAGCATACCACATCACCTTAGCAGGAACCCTCTTCCGGGGGGGCTCGTCATCGCCCTCAATATCACCAGGGTCATCTTGTCTTATCTTGTACCGCAGTGCATTGCATACCAGCATTTATCCATGTTCTCGTACTCACCGCGGTACAGGATGCAGTCATTAATGCATGCATGTATCTTCTGCACATCTAATCCTAGAGGGCAGATAGCCTTCTTTGCTTCGTATGTAGTCTCGGGCAATTCGTTATCCTTTGGAAGCTTCGGCTTCATTATTTTCAGTAACTTCTCAAATCCCTTGTCAGAACAACCAGTCTCTGCCTTCCATTTCAGCAGTTCCAGTGTGGTACCGAGCTTTGTGCTGCCATCTTCGCAGTTTGGGTACAGCAACTTTTTGTGATCCTCAAGCATGGCCTCCAACTTTAGCTTCTCCTTTTCTGTATCGCATTCTCGCTTTGCATCAGAAATGACCCCACCAAGACCATCAGCGGGCTCATCTGATGCCCGATGTTCACCTCTTTCTTCTTCAACGTCTTCCATAACAGTATCACCGCATTCCTCAGGGAACATAGGATAGTTGTCATCATCTTCCTCTTCTTCATTGTCTTCCATCGTAACCCCTCTTTCTCTGTGCTTGGTCCAACAATTATAGCTGGGCATGAAACCTTTCCGAATCACGTGGTCTTGAATGGTTCTCGGGTCAGAGTACTCCCTGACGTTCCGACACTTCTCACATGGACAAGGCATAAAATTATTCACTTTGTTTGCTTAGCCACATCGAGAAATTTATGCAGGCCTGCAATAAACTCGGAACTGCATCGTTCGCCGTACATCCATCGCATCCGTGCATCCATCTGCATCATATATATAATTAAGTTTATCAAATACCATTACAATAACATCTTGAATAGTGAAATGACCACCGTACATCGACACGTGCAATATTTCTGTATCAATTACAGATGAAAAGGATATAGTTGCTAACCTCGGCCGAGGATATCATCTTGTGCGAACTTAAGTGTGGCTCGGGCATTTCACCGAACACATCTTGTGCGTGGCAAAGAAAAAAAAACTAGCACCCACTTCCCACCAATCCAACCAGAAAAAAAACAGAGGAGAGAAGAGGGGGGGGGTAAGGGTTCTATATAGGCAGGGGAGGTATTGGTCCCGGTTCTTGGTAAGAACCGGGACCAAAGCTCCGCGCCACGCCACGTGGCTGGCTCTGGAGCTTTGGTCCCGGTTCTTGCCAAGAACCGGGACCAATGCCCCCAACCGAACCGGGACCAATGCCCCACGGGGCCCTGGCAAATCGAACCGGGACCAGTGCCAGGCACTGGTCCCGGTTTTTGCCTGAACCGGGGCTAATGGCAAACAGGACTCCGGACGAAAGGTCCTTTTTCTACTAGTGCTAGCCGTATAATAATAGGTTGATAGCAATTAGGAAGCGTGTGACCTTAGGAGACAGAGGAAAGACTTACCGTATTAGGCTGTAATCAATGTAATTAGGACGATACAGAGTTGCGGATAGTGTTTGTGTCTTTCAAGAAAAGTCGATTTGTCTATATAAAAGTATATGAATGGAATTAGCAAAGTTCTCTAAGCCTCAGAGCCGTTCTTCCCAGTCAGAAAAGAACCCTGTCGCCTGTTGAGGGTGAGTGCCCTACCCCCAGTCCTGAGACCTTTACCCTACCCAAATAATCTCCATGTGGATCAAGGTCAGTAACACTATCTCTGCACAGATATTTGTGCTCTTAATTTGATGTGCTTGGCTATGTCCATGAATACTTGTTTTCTATAAAAAAAATACATTACAGCATGTGCACTCTAGAGAAAGGCAGTGATTCATAGAGTATTTTTTCACTCCCCCCCCCCCACCCATATTAGTAAGATGATGTATCCGTGCAGGCGACATAATTATTGGGGCTTTTTAATGGATTGCCCTTAGAGACCTCCTCAGACTCAGTTTTGCCCCTAGTTGCGAATCGTCCTCAGTTTTGCCCTTAGTGTGTTCGCAGCTGCTATAGTTTGCCCCAAACGTCAAGTTTGAAGTCTATTCCGTCTGATGGCGTTACTGACAGTGGGCCCTGAACTTACAGGTGGGACCGCCCAACTGCCTGATCCCCAATCTGTCCGTGCGCGCCCTGCTCCCGACGGCCGTCGCCAGCACCACCACTAGCGCCGCCGCTAGCACCACTGTCGGGGGGTTACCCCCGGTAGGGTAAAGATGAGGTAAAGACATGTAAGGTTAAGGCAGTAAGCTGTCCGAGGTAACGATTGAGCAAGGACCCAGGAGGCATCATCCGACGTAAGGCGTACGTCTGAGGTATATTCTCCGAGGTATATCCTCCGAGATATCAACCTCGGGGTAGTCAGCTAGCTACCACAGGAATAAGGTATTCTCTACCGAGGTATAGGATCAGGAGTGTTATCCGAGGTTGGCAGCAAGGATCGAGGCATGTCAGAGAGGTCACGGGCGCCGCAGAGCTCGTGGCCCGAAGCTTCAGAGGACGGCGAGGTCCGTCCACGGGTTTCCCGGAAGCTCGGGGGCCTAGGAGCTGACTTGGCTATTTCGGGAAAGGTCTACAGGCTAGACCTCGGCAGGCTACTGAAGTATGACCGGAAGAGGAAAGCTAGGCCTGTCTGGCCTGACAGTCCGGCCGTTGAGCTGGCAGGAGGCAGAGGCTTGTCTTCTACCTTTTGGCCATGCCATTGTTAGTTGTAGGCAGGGGTAAAACTGTACTTCGGCCCATGTATATATGCGGCATCTCTACCTCCAGGGAGGAGGACGGCAAAAACCCTAGCTCATTTCCCCCTTCATAGTTTCATCTTCTATCTAGAGCTCTCACTTGAGCAGCATCATACAGCTCGAGGAGCACCTTGTACCTGAGAACGACACTGATATATTGAGAGAGGAAAGGCAGGAGTAGGGGTTTTACTTCCTCACGAAGGCCCCGAACCTGGGTACATCGTGGTGTCTTTGTGGTTGCTTGTGTTCTTGCGGTTCTTGCTCTTGTTCTTCGTGTTCTTCGTGTGCGGTTCCACCGCACCAACCCTCTCCCGAATCCTCAAGCGTCCATTCGGCCCCAGAATAAGCCACCCCGTGGCATCTGCGTGATTCCCACCACGACAGGAGGTCTTGCTCCGAGGCGTAGACCTCAATATCCGAACGCGCAGCAGCAGCATAAGCCGACCATAGCGGCGCAGAATCAGAGCTTAACCGGAGCAAATTCAACCCCGGTGCATGCGGCCCAAAACCAGAAGATGGTGCAGGCGAAACCGGTGAATGCAGTGAGTGCCCAGGGCAACAACAACAACGGTGGTGCCGGCCAAAGCCAAACGTGGTCCTTTGAGAATCAGAGGTATGAGAACCCCGGTAATGATTATAGGGAAGTACATCAGAGTTACGTGGTGTTTGTGACTGAGTCAACTGATAAGAAGAGTATGCTGAGGCGTGCCAAGGAGGTGAATGCAGTAACTCCAGCAGTGGTGAAATACATGAATTGGTCCGAGCAAGAGATCACTTGGAGCAGGCAAGATACACCTCGGATCATGCCGAGCCCTGGAAACTATGCACTGGTGGTGGATCCGACGTTCTGTGGGCCGACCAACAATGTGAGATTCACCCGAGTCTTGGTGGACAATGGGAGTGCCATAAATATCATGTACCGAGACACAATGGTCAAGCTGGGATACTCACCGAACCAGTTGCAGCCTAGCAGCTGTATTTCACGGTATTGTGCCCGGGGTCTCTTGTGCACCTATGGGAAAGATTTGGGTCGACGTGGGTTTTGGTACCCGAGATAACAGCCGAGTTGAAAGTCTTGAGTTCGAGGTTGTGGACTTGCAGAGCCCTTACCATGCCTTGCTGGGAAGGCCAGCCTTGGCCAAGTTCATGATCTCCACTCATGTGGCCTACCTAAAGATGAAAATGCCGGGGCCCAAGGGAATAATAACCATTTCTGGTGACTACAAGAAGGCTATGCAATGTGCCTCGGCGGGATCAGTTTAGCCGAGTCCTTGGTGATCGCGGCGGAGAAGAAGCAACTTCAGAAGGTGGTGGCAATGGCGCAGTCTACTCAGCTCGGCATGTCCGGACTAATTACTCCGGACATGAGCGCTTCATTCGAGGTGCCCAAGGAGACCAAGAAAATCCCGCTGGACTCGGAGAACCCGGAGCGTTTCGCCATCATTGGTGCTGGCATGGACGAGAAATAGGAAAGCGCGCTCTGTCACTTCCTCCGTGAGAATCGGGACATTTTTGCATGGTCGGCTAAAGACCTGCCAGGTGTTCCGAGGGAGTTGGCAGAGCACTCTTTGTTTGTTCGGCCAGAGGTGAAACCAGTGCGTCAACCGACGCGGCGGCTCTCAGATGACCGAAGAAAGGTGGTACTCGAAGAACTGGCGAAGTTACTGGCTGCAGGCTTCATCATGGAAGTGCTGCATCCGGACTGGATATCTAATCCAGTCCTCGTGGAGAAAAAGAAGGACGAACCGGCGATAGTCAAGGTGTGGCGCATGTGCATTGACTTCACCAACCTGAACAAGGCGTGCCCGAAGGATCCCTTTCCTTTACCTCGGATTGATCAAGTGATCGATTCTACGGCTGGATGTGAGCTGTTGTCTTTATTGATGCATATTCTGGTTTTCACCAGATCCCACTGAACACTGATGATCAAATAAAGACTGCCTTTATTACCCCGTATGGGGCGTATTGCTATCGTGTCATGTGTTTCGGTTTGAGAAATGCCGGGGCAACTTATCAAAGGTGTATGCAGAAGTGCTTACACTCTCAAATGGGCAAGAATGTGCAAGTGTATGTGATGACATTGTTATCAAAACTAAAAAGAAGCATACTCTCATCGAAGACCTCGAAGAGACATTTGCAAACTTAAGAAAGTATCGGTTGAAACTTAACCCGGACAAGTGCACCTTTGGTGTCCCGGCTGGAAAATTGCTCGGTTTCCTCGTATCAAGCCGAGGTATAGAGTTAACCCGGCTAAGATCCGAGCGATCGAAAGAATGAAGTTGCCGAACTGTTTAAAAGATGTGCAGAAGTTCACGGGATGCCTTGCATCTTTAAGTCGGTTTGTAAGTCGGCTAGGAGAAAAAGCCTTACCATTGTATCAACTTATGAAGAAAAGTACCAGTTTCACTTGGACCCCGCAGGCGGACGCGGCGTTCAATGAGCTGAAGAAGATGTTGTCCACTGCTCCGGTGTTGGCGTCCCCTTTGCAGAATGAACCGATGTTGATATACATTGCGGCTACAAACCGGGTCGAGTGTTGCAGTGGTGGTGGAGCGAGACGAAGGAGGCAAATCGGTGCAGAGACCAATCTACTACCTGAGCGAGGTGATATCCACGTCGAAGCAAAACTACCCCCACTACCAGAAGATGACGTACGGAGTATACCTGGCGGTTAAGAAACTGAAGCATTACTTCCAAGAGCATCCCATGACGGTGGTATGTGATGCTCCAATCTCGGAGATCATCGGATGCAAGGACGCAACTGGGCGAGTTGCCAAATGGGCGATCGAGGTATCTCCATATACTCCGCATTATGAAAGGCGAGATGCAATCAAGTCGCAGGCGCTACCGGACTTTTTATGCGATTGGGCCGAGATGCAATATGAGCCGCCCTTGCCGGACTATAATTATTGGAAGATGCACTTTGATGGGTCCAAGACCAAGGTCGGATTAGGTGCCGGCATAGTCCTAACCTCGCCGAAGCAAGACCAGTTGAAGTATGTGCTGCAAATCCATTTCTCGGCGTCGAACAACGTGGCGGAGTATGAGGCCCTGATCCATGGGCTCAAGGTGGCAAAGGAGATAGGTGTCCGGCGTATAGAATGCTTCGGCGATTCAGCTTTGGTGGTGCATCAATCCACCGGCACTTGGGATGCATTGGATGCGAACATGGAGTTGTATCGGTTTCATGTGCAAAAGGTGTCTGGGTTCTTCGAAGGATGTGAGTACAAGCACATACCTCGGGGGAGAATGAAGCCGCCGACGTATTGTCAAGCTCGGTTCATCCAAAGAACCGGTGCCACCGGGGATAGCACTGAACCATTTGAGAACTCCTTCAATCAAGCCCTCCCTGACTCCGAGTCAATTTTCTTACCGCCAAGTTCGGAGTCTGAGCCTATTCCTATGGAGGTAGACGTCGGATGCGTTTGGCCGGACTCGGGGACTGCTTCGCAGTATCCGAGGACTGATGGAGCTTTTCCTATGGAGTAGATGATGGGAACTTCGGGTCTGACCCGGGGACTTCGCACCAACACTCGGGGACTGGCCGAGCAATGGTGGAGGAAATCATGAAGGAGATCATGGCGACCGAACCAATGGAGATAGATGAGAGGCTTTTTCCTCTGCATCCAGTGCCGGAATGGGCGGAGCAGATCATGAACTTCATAGCCGATGGAAGTTTGCCAAGTGATACAACCGAGGCAAGGAGAATCCAGAGGAGAGCTAAGGGATACACCATCATCAACAAGGAGCTATACAAGAGAAGTGTGACCGAGGTGTTGCAGGTGTGTCGAACCAGCTGAAGGCAAGGAGATGCTTTTAGAGATCCACCAAGGAGAATGTGGACATCATTGCAGCACAAGAGCTCTGGTGGCCAAGGTGTTCCGGCACGGGTTCTATTGGCCCACCGCCAATGCCGATGCAGAAGATATAGTTCGGAAATGTGAAGGGTGCCAAAGGTTCGCCAAGCAGCAGCACATGCCAGCTTCGGCGCTCAAGACCATTCCTATCACGTGGCCCTTTGCAGTTTGGTGTCTGGACATGGTGGGAGAATTCAAGCCAGCCCGAGGCAATATGACTCACATACTGGTGATGGTGGACAAATTCACTAAGTGGATCGAGGTGAAGCCAATCCGAAAGGTGGATGGTCATACGGCAGTGACCTTTTTGAAGGAAATAATCCTGAGATATGGATATCCTCATAGTATCATTACAGACAACGGCACGAACTTTGCTGTCGGAGAGTTTGCTCGGTTCTGCATGAGTAAGGGAATTCGACTTGATGTAGCCTCGGTGGCTCATCCACAGGCTAATGGGCAAGTAGAAAGGTCAAATGCATTGGTATTGGCCGGAATCAAAGCTCGGCTAATAGAACCACTGTTGAAAACACCGGGGTGTTGGATCGATGAGATACCAGCAGTTCTGTGGGGTCTAAGGACCACACCGAACAGATCAACTGGCTATACGCCATTTTTCATGGTCTATGGGGCCGAGGCAATGCTGCCAACCGACATTGAATATGATGCGCCCAGAGTGGCAATGTACACAGAAGCCGAGGCTAAAGAAGCTCGGGAAGATGCTGTAGATTTGCTTGAGGAAGCAAGAGAATTGGCCTTATCTCGGTCAGCAATATATCAGCAGGGTCTCCGACGCTATCAAAGCCGGCATGTAAAACCCCGAAAGTTTAATGAAGGAGACCTAGTGCTGAGGCTTGTGCAGCGCAGTAAAGGCCGGCACAAGTTGTCACCTCCATGGGAGGGACCGTACATTGTGAGCCGAGCTCTGCACAATGATTCATACTATCTTATAGATGCACAGGAACCAAGGGGAGATGGGCTGGACAGACCCGATTTGGAGCTTCAGCGTCCATGGAATGTAGCTCTACTCCGACCCTTCTACTGTTGAAGGAAGTAATGTATGTACCTCGGCTGATCTTTAAATAAAAACTTCGGCACCTCGAGAGTGAGCTCGGGGACTGCCTCGCTCTTATGATTGCATGTTTCTTTTTTGTACTCTTTCTTCGTTCGTATGCCGACTATTTTGAACCTCGTCTCAAACTTCAAGTACTGTATGCTATGTAACTAATCTTGTGACTCGACTGACGAACGCCAGCATGGCAGTCAAGAGCAAAGACGAAAGAACATGGGAAACATGAAAATGAACTCGGGGACTCGGTCCAAAAAGACAGTTCGGCATATGTCGTTTACTAACCCCTGTTTTTACTTCTTTTTTATGTCGGATGACTTTGAAACATACCTCGGAATTTACCAAGTACTGTATGCTATGAACAACAATCTTGTGACTCGACTGTCGAACGCCAGAATGGCAGACAAGAGCAAAGAATGCCAAATATAGTAAACACGAAAGTAAACTCGAGCAATCATTCAAAAGGATTCGACATAAAGCTTAGAAAAGCATGGTTCGAATGAGCATAATAGTAATAGAGGTAGCAAAGGAACTACTTAAGTTTGATTACATCTGCGTCCCGGCATACCGGGGATTTAATGAAGTTTTTTGGCCAAGCATAAGTTCAGGTCGAGGCATCAGGAATTACGTCGGCAGCAGCCGATGCAGCAGGGATTTCGTCCGGAGCCGAGGTAGCCTGGGAAGTGCTGGCAACGTCGGCAGTAACCTCGGCATCAGGTTGTGGAGAAGCCTCGGTTTCTGCTTCGCGGGTTTCACCGCCGTCACCTTGCTCGGCCTCGACGTCGGATTCTGTTTCGTATTCCTCGTCTTCTGGCTCGTAATCCTCGGCGTCGGAGTAGGTGTCTCCTTCGCTCAAGTTCTTGTGTTGGCATATCCAGCGAAGAAGGCAGCCATCTTTTCGCGGCGCTTGATGAGAATTGGGTCCGAGGACCAGGGCGAGCCTCGGCGAAGAGTGTCCATCTTTTCGAGGTCGATCTTCTCGCACCAAGTCATGATGAATTTGAGAGCGGCATCAGCTCCAGCGCGAGCTGAAGATGAACGCCACTCTCGGAGTCTTTGTTCGGCTTCACGAAGCTTGGCGGCGAGCTCGGGCGTAGTTTGGGAGCGTCGGCAAGAGGCCATAAGGCTCGGAAAGCAGACAGACCTGCGTCGAGGAGTTCGGACCCAATGGTTTCAAGGGATGGATCCGAGCTTGATGGCCACGATGTGGTCCTCAACGGTCCAATCGGGGTTCGTCTCGTTACGCCTCTCCTGTGCGAGCAGTGATATTGCGGGCCGAGACTTGGGTGTAGGTGAAGTGCTCTGCAGAAGGTAGCCTGTTAATAATGAAAGAAACAGTTCGGCAAAGAGCCAGTAATGTTGAGGACAAAGCAAGGCTAAGGGGGGCAAGAAGCTTACTGTCCATTTCTTGGTTGATATGTTGCAGCGTCGGGAGGAGCTGGTTAACCGAAGCTTGAAGGGCTTCATAAGCCTCGGTGGCCGAGGTGGCGCGGGTCTCGGCTAACTGGAGCGCATTCTCGTGATCCTTGGCGGCATCCTCCCGAAGTTTCTTCTCTGTTTCGACAACACTGGCCTTTTCCGCCTGCAGCTGCTCTTTTTCAGACGTCCGCAGCTCAGTGATGCGCTTGAGCTCCTTTACCAGACGAGCTACTTCGGCTTTCTCTTGTTGTAGCTTCTCGTCCAAAGAGTTCTTTTCTGCAAGGACGGCCTTGTGCTCGTCGTGGAGTTTCTTGTGGTCAAACAAGAGGGTATGAAAGATATCCGTGCGGACGTTCATAGCATTCTGCAAGGAAGAAAAATATAGCTCGGTTAGAAAGGCTATACCTCGACAAGAGTCTCGGGGACTCGGAGTCAATCATTGGGAAAATGTTGCCGGGGTATGCCTCGACAGGAGTCTCGGGGACTCGTACCCGAGGTGCATGCTAAAGTGAGATAAAATGGATTGGATACGTCGGATGAAAATGGAGAGTTAAGATTCAAGCCAAACAATTTTAACTCCGGCGGAGCGTCAATAGTTTACCTCGAATCTCGGGGACTGGAGATGGTGGATATTAGAGGAGATACTGCATGAAAGTAAAGAAAGTGGAACTTACGTTGACAGCTCGAGTAGCAAGCAAAGCAGAAGTTTGCATTTCAAGCATGCGTCGGGCGCAGGCGCTGCTCCCGCAGGATGCTCGTCCCCTTGGGCGGTCAAGGAGGCAGAAGAGACCTCGTCCATGTCTGCAGAATTCCAGTCTGCATTGTAGTGTTCCAAGGAGCCGAGGCTCTGGTCACTATCAGTGCGCAGAGGAGGAAATCCCCACGGTCCGCCCTGCTCGATGCCCCTAACCGAGGCCTCCAAGGCCAAAGTAGCCTCGGAGCTTGAAGCAGGCCGGTTATCCAATATAAGAGATGCCCTCCGAGCATATTCTTCGGCCGGAGGGGCAGTCTCATCAATGGGTGCGGCGAATGGAGGAATTCGGCGTGTCGCCGGGGGAGGAGACCTCGGTTGCATCCTTGAGGGAGAAGAGATAGTCAGGGTGCCAGACCCAGATGTTGGTTTGGGGGTGACCTTAGACTTCACCGTCTCTTTTTCTTTCTCCTTGCCCTTCTCCAACGGCAAGGTAGTCTGGCGAACTGGTTTTTGGGGCTGCTGCTTGGGCTGTTGCTTCTGCTGTTGCTGCTGTTGGTTGCGGGCAGTCTGGCTGCGGGGGGAGAGTCGAGGCTCCGGCAAGGCGGTAGCCGGAGTTCTGGCGCGATTGATCCCCGCATCCGTTTGAGGACGCGGAGAAGTCTGACCTCGGGTGGGGGCAGATTTCCCCAAGGCCGGGCCAGACCTCGGTGGAGGAGATCCGGGGCGAGAGTTCGTCGGGGTGGTCGTGGCTTCAGAGGCACCAACGGGTGCAGTCATGGAGGATACCTCCTGATCCACGTCTATGGGGGCACTGCAACGAAAAGAAGATGGTCAAGTGTTAATACCGAGATAATATGTTTAAGCAACAAACATTGTTGGCTATAGAAGCAAAGCATTACCCATCCGAGGTAGGAAACCTCTTGCCCCCCGGGCATGAGGAGGAAGTCCGGACTTCTTCAGCCGGCGTCTCTTGACCGGAGCCTCAGTGGGTCCGGAGGCTCCAGTGGCGGATGGTTCGGCGGCCGAAGTTGCGGCACCAGCGCGTTTCCGGCTGGTTGCTGGAGTAAAGTTCGGAAGGTGAGGAAGGCGGGAGAGAGGTACCGCGTTTATTGGTTCCATGACGAGGAACCCCTCCTCGTCATCCGAAATCTCTTGAACTGAAGCTTGTGCTTGAGGCTTACCCGCGGTGGTGATGCGGGCCGAGGCAATGGGCATATAATCCTCGTCGTCAGGGTCCACGTTGGATGGTGGGTCCTCGACAGGGAGATCCTTGCCGAAGTGGTCCGCAGGATGGACTCCATCCTCGGCGGTCTGGCGGGCGAACAGCTGTATGGCAGACATATGAAAAGGAGTTAGGAAGAAAAATTGTCAAGGTGAACGTCGGTAGCAAGACCTCGGTGGTAAAGAAGTATCGAAGAAAACGTCGGAATAGCGTACCTGTTTCGCTGGATTGGTCCGGTAGTGGGGTTCCCTTCCCCATGTCCAAGCGTCAGAGATCTTGGACTTGGTGATAGCTCGGACTCGCCGAGCTACCGCGGCGTTGTCCAGTGCAACGTGCGTATGACGGGTGGGGTCATAAAGACCGCTCATGTGGCAGATCTTGTGAGACCTCGCCTGAAGAGGGGAGACCCTGCGCTTCACGAATGTGCAGGCCAGGTCGTCGGCCGTCAGGACTTTCCCGTCGTTCCCGGGGTCTTCCGGGTCCTGCCATTTCGCAATATACCCATGGATGGACTTGAGTTCGCCGGTGTGAGGGGGAGTGTAGTCCCAGTTGAGCTGTTCTGTAGGAGGGCTGAGGTTAAACGCCGGCAGGTTGAGGAGGTCCTCTTCGCCGGAGTTCTTCACGTAAAACCACGTCCGGAGCCACTTGCGAACGGTGTCCGGAGTAGTGATACGTGGGAAGATGGAGTTTCGGCGAGGAGCTATGGTGGCAGCTCCGCAGGCGGTTAATTGCTTGGGCAGATCCTTGTTCTTTGGATCCGGGATCACTTGCCGCTTGAGTTGGAAGTAGCGAGAAAAGAGGTCTACCGTGGCTTCGAGGCCGAGGTATCCCTCAGAGAAGGAAACAATGCAGGAGAGAGTGGTGATGGCGTTGGCGGGGAGGTGATGAACCTGGAGTCCGAACTTGTCGAGGAAGCTCCGGAAGAAATCACTAACGGGCAGTCCGAAGCCGCGCTGGAAGTGCGCGACGAAGACCACCCGTTCCCCTTGCTTGACTTGAGGCTCGAGTTCGCCCTCTGGCAGGCGACACTCTACCCCGGCGGGAATCCGCCGAGTCGCCCTGAGCCACTGGATTTCGTCCGGAGTTACATCCGAACCTTCCCAGCCGGCTCGTTCTCCGACCTCCAGTTCGAGGTCTGGAACCTCGGTTTGTTCCGAAGTCTCAGGAGGAGACATCTCGGCAGAATCAATCTGCAGAGAATGCGCAGAAGTTTAGCAAAGGAAAAAGGAATCTGGAATCTAGTACAATATTTGGCTAACTCAGGAGGAGTTTGGTGGCTATCTTATGTACATAGAGGCATATCTATGCTAGGCGAACATCTATCCGAGGCATGAAACCATTTCTACCCAAAAGAGTATGCGAGTAAGATCTACCGGAGGAGGTAAATAGAGTTTTATTCAAGAACATATGAAGAACCAAAGCGCGAAGAGGAAGAAACCTAGAGCAATGCCTAGGGTATCAAGAAAGGGAGTACATACCGTGAAAACGAGGTGCTGAAGGGCGGCGCCGGTGACGCGGTCGCAGCGGCGACGAAGGAGCTGCTCGTCGGCGGCGGCGGGAACGCGTTTCTTCTCAACGGAAGCGGCGGCACTGGTTGCGATGGAGGCGAGACGGCGAGTGAATGAGGAAGAAGAGGGAAGCACTGCCCTGGGCCCGTATTTATAACCGCGGGCGGTAACTGCGCACTACCGCGCGGTTATCGGAGCGGCGAGTGGGATCGTTTGTGCACAAATGCCCACGTGGCACGAAGATAGCGGTGGACGAGCAGGCCACAGGATCGGTTGCAGGAGGCAAACCGTCGTGCGGCGCGGTTACTGGAGCGCGAAGCGGCGCAAGCGGGAAACCTCCGCTGACGTGGGCCGCGTGGTGGAAAGCACTCGAGTGCTTTGACTATCGTGGACCAGGAAGTGACGGATGGGACACGTGAACAGTGTTCTCTGACCGAAGTCAGTAAGATGCAGAAATCGAGGGGTTGACGTCCGAGATCTCGGCGGATACTTCGGAAAAGCAGTATGGCCCGAGGAACAGACCGATGGATTTCTCGGAGTATTGGTTCGGTAACCTGCAAAACATCGTAGCGCATGTGGTTTCGGGTTGAACCTGGTGCGGCCTTTCATCCGAGGCTGCAAGACCACATCAGCTTCGGGGACTACTGTCGGGGGGTTACCCCCGGGTAGGGTAATGATGAGGTAAAGACATGTAAGGTTAAGGTAGTAAGCTGTCCGAGGTACGATTGAGCAAGGACGCAGGAGGCGTCATCCGACGTAAGGTGTACGTCCGAGGTATATTCTCCGAGGTATATCCTCCGAGGTATCAACCTCGGGGCAGTCAGCTAGCTACCACAGGAATAAGGTATTCTCTACCGAGGTATAGGATCGGAGTGTTATCCGAGGTTGGCAGCAAGGATCGAGGCATGTCAGAGAGGTCACGGGCGCCGCAGAGCTCGTAGCCCGAGGCTTCAGAGGACGGCGAGGTCCGTCCACGGGTTTCCCGGAAGCTCGGGGGCCTAGGAGCTGACTCGGCTATTTCGGGAAAGGTCTACAGGCTAGACCTCGGCAGGCTACTGAAGTATGACCGGAAGAGGAAAGCTAGGCCTGGCTGGCCTGACAGTCCGGCCGTTGAGCTGGCAGGAGGCAGAGGCTTGTCTTCTACCTTTTGGCCATGCCATTGTCAGTTGTAGGCAGGGGTAAAAATGTACTTCGGCCTGTGTATATATGCGGCATCTCTACCTCCAGGGAGGAGGACGGCAAAACCCTAGCTCATTTCCCCCTTCATAGTTTCATCTTCTATCTAGAGCTCTCACTTGGGAGCATCATACAGCTCGAGGAGCACCTTGTACCTGAGAACTACACTGATATATTGAGAGAGGAAAGGCAGGAGTAGGGGTTTTACTTCCTCACGAAGGCCCCGAACCTGGGTACATCGTGGTGTCTTTGTGGTTGTTGTGTTCTTGTGGTTCTTGCTCTTGTTCTTGTGTTCTT